>JARQOD010000002.1:448305627-448405247 GCA_033576555.1 Oophaga sylvatica | reverse complement strand
CGCAGAATTGGCTGGACGCCATGTCGTGTTTGGAGAGCTCCTGTTCTGCCTAAACAGTGGAAACCCCCATAAATGACACCATTTTGGAAACTAGACCCCTAAGGAACTTATCTAGATGTGTGGTGAGAACTTTGAACCCCCAGGTGTTTCACTAAAGTTTATAACGTTTGTGCATGAAAATAAAAAAATCATATTTTTTCCACAAAAATGATCTTTTCACCCCAATTTTTATTTTCCCAAGGGTAACAAGACCCCAAAAGTTTTTGTGCAATTTGTCCTGAGCATGCTGATACCCCATATGTGGGGGTAAACCACTGTTTGGGTGCATGGCAGAGCTTGGAAGGGAAGGAGCGCCGTTTGACTTTTTCAGCGCAGAATTGGCTGGACGTCATATCGTGTTTGTAGAGGCCCTGATGTGTCTAAACAGTGGAAACCCCCCACAAGTGACCCCATTTTGGAAATTAGACCCCCTAAGGAACTTATCTAGATGTGTGGTGAGCACTTTGAACCCCCAAGTGCTTCACAGAAGTTTATAACTCCCGGGCATGAAAATAAAAAGTCATATTTTTTCCACAAACCTGATCGTTTAGTCCCCAATTTTTTATTTTCCCAAGGGTAACAGGAGAAATTATACCACAAAAGTTGTTGTCCAATTTGTCCTGAGTACGCTGATACCCCATATGTGGGGTGGGACCACTGTTTGGGCGCACGGCAGGGCTTGGAAGGGAAGGAGCGCCGTTTGACTTTTTTAAACCAAAATTGGCTGGGATTGAAATTGGACGCCATGTCGCGTTTGGAGAGCCCCTGATACGCCTAAACAGTCGAACCCCCCCACAAATAACACCATTTTGGAAACTAGACCCCTTAAGGAACTTATCTAGATGTGTGGTGAGCACTTTGAACCCCGAAGTGCTTCACAGAAATTAATAAACGTAGAGCCGTGAAAATAAAAAATCATTTTTTTCCTCAAAAATGATTCTTTAGCCCGCTATTTTTTTTATTTTCCCAAGGGTAACAGGAGAAACTGGACCCCAAAAGTTGTCCAATTTGTCCTGAGTACGCTGATACCCTATATGTGGGAGAAAACTACTGTATGGGCACACGTCAGGGCTCGGAAGGGAAGCAGTGACGTTTTGGATTGCAGACTTTGATGGAATGGTCTGAGGAGTCATGTCGCATTTAGAGAGCCTCTGATGTGCCTAAACAGTGGAAACCCCCACAAGTGACCCCATTTTGGAAAATAGACCCCCCCCAAGGAACTTATCTAGATGTGTGGTGAGCACTTTGAACCCCGAAGTGCTTCACAGAAGTTTCCATGTACAGCCATAAAAATACAAAATCTTTTCTTTTTTTACAAAAATGATTTTTTTCGCCCCAACATTTTATTTTCACAAGGGTAACACTAGAAATTGGACTCCAAAAGTTGTTGTCCAATTTGTCCTGAGTACGCTGATACCCAACATGTGGGAGAAAACTACTGTATGGGCACACGTCGGGGCTCGGAAGGGAAGTAGTGACGTTTTGGATTGCAGACTTTGATGGAATGGTCTGCGGGCGTCATGTCACATTTGGGGAGCCCCTAATGTGCCTAAACAGTGGAAACCCCCCACAAGTGACCCCATTTTGGAAAATAGACCCCACAAGGAACTTATCTAGATGTGTGGTGAGCGCTATGAAGCCCCAAGTGTTGTGAATACCTTGGAGGCGACTTCTGAGCTGTGGCTCCCTCCGGTGGTTGCTGAGGGTAATGAACTAATGGCCTTCAGCTGGCTCTGAATGGTATGATATAAGTGACCTGAGTTCCCAGCAGCCTTGCCGGTAATCAATTGTTCCTCCTGCTCTTGCTTGGAGCACATCTTGCTTTCCTGCTCTCATTCAGATAAGTGTTTTGCTTTTTTATTCCTCTGTTGGATCGTGTGATCTCAGGTTTTTTGTTAATCAGAAGTGTTGGTATTCTCGTTCCTATACTTTTCTATCTAGACAGATTGGGCCCCAGCGTTTGCTCATTCTATTTTCTGTCTGTGTCCGTGTTTTCTTCTTGTCTAACCGCCATTACATGTTCGGGGGCTTCCTATTTCTTTGGGGATTCTGCTCCGGGGCAGATAGCATTCATCTTTCTGCCTTTAGGTGTAGCTATCTCTCCGGCTGTGACGAGGCGTCTAGGATCACCGTAGGTACGCTCCACGGCTACTTCTAGTGTGGCGGTTAGTTTAGGATACTGCAATCCAATAGTTTCCAGCCTCTCTGGTGTATTGCTACTTTGTCTATTTTTTGCAATTTCTCCTCAGCTACCGAAACATAACAGTGTTACCGGCCCGACTGAAAATTATATGGTACTCACAGAAGGGAAAAATAGTAAAGAGGAAAAAGTTTGTTACATTTTTTTTTCCCTCAATTTCTCTGGGTACTGAGGAGGAATTTTTTTTCTCTCAATGGAGTTTTCACAGTTGTCTGGCCGTGTGGAGCAGCTTGCCACTGAGGTTGAGTATTGCTACCTATCTTGCTAGGTTGCCAGTTGTGGAACCTAGGATCCCCATGCCAGATTTATTTTTGGGGGATCGGTCTAAATTTCTGAATTTCAAAAATAACTGTAAGTTGTTTTTTGCCTTAAAGCCTAAGTCCTCAGGGAATGCAGCACAGCAGGTTCAAATTGTCATCTCTCTGCTGCATGGCGACCCTCAGGATTGGGCTTTTTCCCTGACACCTGGGGATCCTGTTTTGAATGATGTTGATGTATTTTTTCAGGCTCTGGGGTTATTGTACGATGATCCTAATGTCACTGATCAAGCTGAAAAGACCTTGTTGGCATTAAATCAGGATCGTGAAGACGCTGATCTGTACTGTCAGAAATTTCGAAAATGGGCAGTCCTGACCAAATGGAATGATGATGCTTTGGCAGCCCTTTTTCGGAAGGGTCTGTCAGAAAATGTAAAGGACGTTATGGTGGGATTCCCTGTTCCCTCTGGTCTCAATGATTCTATGTCTTTGGCTATTCAAATTGACAGACGTTTGCGGGAGCGCAGAGGTATGCGTGAGATAGTGTTGCCTTGTGAGCCAGCTCCTGAGCCCATGCAGTGTGATGGAGTGACTTCTGGGGCTCAGCGTTATGAGTTTCGTAAGCGTAATGGTTATGTTTCTACTGTGGTGACGCTTCCCATGCTATTTCCGTCTGCTCTAAGCGGCGAAGACGTTTTGCGTTTTGGTAAAAATATCAGCACCCAGCCGCCCCAGAATTGGCGCATCTGTTCGATGCGCCAATTCCGGCACTTAGCCCCTCTCTTCCCACTTCCCTGTAGCGGTGGGATATGGGGTAATAAGGGGTTAATATCACCTTGCTATTGTAAGGTGATATTAAGCCCGGTTAATAATAGAGAGGCGTCAATAAGACGCCTATCCATTATTAATCTTATATTAATAAAGGGTTAAAAAAAACAACACACGCATAAGAATAAATTATTTTAATGAAATAAAACACAGCACGGTTTTCATATCTTTATTATACGCTCAGATCCAAGCGACGCCCTCTATCTCCTGTAATAAAACGTAAAAAAATAAAACAACCGTATACTCCCTGTCCGACGCAGTCCAATTAGTAACGAGTGTCCCACGACGGTCTCCCCTATAGAACAGTGACATCAGGTGATGCCACTGCTCTGTAGGGCCTCCCAGTGATGCACTGACAGGAGACAATGGCTCCTGCAGTGCATCACTGAGATTACCTGAGTTCATTTTCTCACTTTATGGCAATGCTGCGTGGGAATTTTCTCACCCAGCATTGCCGTGAGAGAATGAACTGTAGTGACGTCATTCTCTCCCAGCGGCAGAGCGGTACACAGATGGAAAGCGTCGGGGAATAGGTGAGTATGTGCTCAATGTCTTGTATGTCATTGTATGTTCTGTATGTCATGTGTATGTTATATGTTCTGAATGTCATGTATGTGTTTTGTTTTTTTTACATTCTGCACATTAGCCAGATGATGGGACTACTACTGTCCCATCATTGGCTAATGTGTCAGTCACTGTCACTGTAGCAGGCATAGCCGGATGGGACTTGTAGTCCCATCCGACGATGCCTGCATACGCGGAGACACACACACAGCCCCGCACACCGCCGCACATACACCGATCACGCACACAGCCCCGCACATACACCGATCACGCACACAGCCCCGCACACCACCGCACATATACCGATCACGCACACAGCCCCGCACACCACCGCACATACACCGATCCCGCACACAGGCCCGCACATACACCGATCACGCAGACACCGGCACACAATCACCGCCCACACACATAGCGCCGCACACTATACACGCCCACGCACCGCCCACACACATAGCGCCGCACACTATACATGCCCACACACCGTCAACACACATAGCGCTGCACACTATACACGCCCACACTCGGCCCACACACTTCCCTCCTCCCGAACTGCAGTGGTTTCACCCGCAGCAAAACCGCAGATCTTTTTTAGACCTGCGGTTTTGCTGCGGAAGTGCCCGACTCAATGCAAGTCAATGGGCGCCGAACCGCTGCAGTTCCGCACAAAGAATTGACATGCTGCGGAAAATAAAGCACGGCGAAACCGCACGTTTTTTTCCGCAGCATGTGCACAGCAGACCTGCGGTTCCCATTGGATTGCATTGCATGTGCACTGTGCTGCGGGTTGGATGCGTTTCCGCACATTGAAAAACGCAGCGGAAATGCATCTAAAAACGCAAAGTGTGCACAGGGCCTTACTGGGCATTGATTCTATCCCTTTGGCGGAGAATAAACCCCAGTTTTCTACTCAGGTGATAATGAGGGTTGAACCAGATCATCAGGAGAGTTGCAAATTTCTGGTGTTGCATAATCTGCATGACATTATTGTACTGGGTTTCCCTTGGTTACAGACTCATAATCCTGTTTTGGATTGGAAATCTGTGTCTGTGACCAGTTGGGGTTGCCAATGTGTTAACCCCTTCACCCCCAAGGTTGGTTTGCACGTTAATGACCGGGCCAATTTTTACAATTCTGACCACTGTCTCTTTATGAGGTTATAATTCTGAAACGCTTCAACGGATCTTCGCGATTCTGAGATTGTTTTCTCGTGACATATTGTACTTCACGTTAGTGGTAAAATTTCTTCCATATAACTTGCGTTTATTTTTGAAAAACACGCAAATATGGCGAAAATTTTGAAAATTTAGCAATTTTCAAACTTTGAATTTTTATTCCCTTAAAACAGAGAAATATGTCACACAAAATAGTTAAGAAATAACATTTCCCACATGTCTACTTTACATCAGCACAATTTTGGAAGCAAATTTTTTTTTTCTTAGAAATTATAAGGGTTAAAAGTTGACCAGCGATTTCTCATTTTTACAACAAAATTTACAAAGCCATTTTTTTTAGGGACCACCTCATATTTGAAGTCAATTTGAGGGGTCTATATAGCAGAAAATACCCAAAAGTGACACCATTCTAAAAACTGCACCCCTCAAGGTGCTCAAAACCACATTCAAGAAGTTTATTAACCCTTCAGGTGCTTCACAGGAGCTGAAGCAACGTGGAAGGAAAAAATGAATATTTAACTTTTTAGCCACAAAAATGATCTATTACAAACTTTTTTTTATTTTCACAAGGGTAAAAGAAGCAAATGGACAGATAAAGTTGTTGTGCAATTTCTCCTGAGTATGCCAATAGCCAATATGTGGAGGAAAACCACTGTTTGGGCACACGGCAGAGCTCGTAAGGGAAGGAGCGCCGTTTGACTTTTTCAAACTAAAATTGGCTGGAATTGAGATTGGACACCATGTCGTGTTTGGAGAGCCCCTGATACGCCTAAACAGTGGAAACCCCCCACAAGTGACACCATTTTGGAAGCTAGACCCCCTAAGGAACTTATCTAGATCTGTTGTGAGCACATTGAACCCCCAAGTGTTTCACAAAAGTTTATAATGCCTGGGTCTGAAAAATAAAAAAAACAATTTTCCACAAAAATGATTTTTTAGTCCCAAATTTTTGATTTTTCCCAAGGAAATTGGACCCCAAAAGTTGTTGTCCAATTTGTCCTGAGTACGCTGATACCCCATATGTGGGGGGGGAAACTGTTTGGGCGCACGGCAGGGCTTGGAAAGGAAGCAGTAACGTTTTGGAATGCAGACGTTGATGGTGGTCATGTTCCGTTTGCAGTGCCCCAGATGTGCCTAAACAGTGGAAACCCCCCACAAGTGACCCCATTTTGGAAACTAGACCCCCTAAGGAGATTATCTAGATCTTTGGTGAGCACTTTGAACCCCCAAGTGCTTCACACAAGTTTATAATGCCCGAGCATGAAAATAAAAAATCCTATTTTTTTCCCACAAAAATTATCTTTTAGTCACTAATTTTTTATTTTCCCATAGTAACAGGAGAAATTGGACCACAAAAGTTGATGTCCAATTTGTCCTGAGTACGCTGATACCCCATATGTGGGGGGGAACCACTGTTTGGGCGCACAGCAGAGCTCGGAATGGAAGGAGCATCATTTGACTTTTTCCAAACAAAATTGGCTGGAATTGAGATTGGACGCCATGTTGCATTTGGAGAGCCCCTGATGTGCCTAAACAGTGGAAACCCCCCACAAGTGACGCCATTTGGGAAACTAGACCCCCTAAGGAACTTATCTAGATCTTTGGTGAGCAATTTGAACCCCAAAGTGCTTCACACAAGTTTATAACGTAGAGCCGTAAAATTAAAAAATCATATTTTTTCCACAAAAATGATCTTTTCACCCCAATTTTTATTTTCCCAAGGGTAACAAGACTCCAAAAGTTATTGTGCAATTTTTCCTGAGTACGCTGATACCCAATATGTGGGGGTAAACCACTGTTTGGGTGCATGGCAGAGTTTGGAAGGGAAGGAGCGCAGTTCGACTTTTTCAACACAGAATTGGCTGGATGCCATGTCGTGTTTGGAGAGCTCCTGATCTGCCTAAACAGTGGAAAGCCCCAACAAATGACACCATTTTGGAAACTAGACCC
Source organism: Oophaga sylvatica (assembly GCA_033576555.1). NCBI lineage: Eukaryota > Metazoa > Chordata > Amphibia > Anura > Dendrobatidae > Oophaga > Oophaga sylvatica. The sequence continues at coordinate 448,398,234 of JARQOD010000002.1, read as the reverse complement.
CTCAAGGAACTTAACTAGATGTGTGGTGAGCACTTTGAACCCCGAAGGGCTTCACAGAAGTTTATAACGTACAGCTGTAAAATAAAAATCTTTTTTTACAAAAATGTTTTTTTCGTCCCCAATATTTTATTTTCACAAGGGTAACAGGAGAAATTGGACCCCAAAAGTTGTTGTCCAATTTGTCCTGAGTACGCTGATACCCAATATGTGGGAGTAAACTACTGTATGGGTGCACATCGGGGATCGGAAGGGAAGTAGTGACGTTTTGGATTGCAGACTTTGATGGAATGGTCTGGGGGCGTCATGTCGCATTTGGAGAGCCCCTGATGTGCCTAAACAGTGGAAACCCCCCACAAGTAACCCCATTTTGGAAAATAGACACCACAAGGAACTTATCTAGATGTGTGGTGAGCACTTTGAACCCCGAAGTGCTTCACAGAAGTTTATAACGTACAGCCGTAAAAATAAAAAATCCTTTTTTTTTTTACAAAAATAATTTTTTCGCCCCCAATATTTTATTTTCACAAGGGTAACAGGAGAAATTGGACCCCAAAAGTTGTTGTCCAATTTGTCATGAGTACGCTGATACCCAATATGTGGGAGAAAACTACTGTATGGGTACACGTTGGGGCTCGGAAGGGAAGTAGTGACGTTTTGGATTGCAGACTTTGATGGAATGGTCTGGGGTGTCATGTCGCATTTGGAGAGCCCCTGATGCGCCGAAACAGTGGAAACCCCCACAAGTGACCCCATTTTGGAAAATAGACCCCACAAGGAACTTATCTAGATGTGTGGTGAGCGCTATGAAGCCCCAAGTGCTTCACAGAAGTTTATAACGTACAGTCGTAAAAACAAAAAATCATTTTTTTTTTAAAAAAAACGATATTTTTACCCCCAGTTTTTTATTTTCCCAAGGGTAACAGAAGAAATAGGACAAATTACACAATAACTCTTGGGGTCCAGAGTACACTGATACCCCATATGTGGGGGTAAACTACTGTTTGGGCGCATGGCAGAGCTCAGAAGTGAAGGAGCACCGTTTGACTTTTTCAATGCAGAATTGGCTGGAATTGAGATCAGTCGCCATGTCACATTTGGAGAGCCCCTGATGTGCCTAAACAGCAGAAACCCCCCAATTCTAACTCCAACCCTAACCCCAACACACCCCTAACCCTAGTCCTAACCCTAACCACAAACCTAACCCTAACACACCCATAACTCTAATCCCAACCCTAAACCTAATCCTAACTTTAGCGCCAACCCTAACCCTAACTTTAGCCGCAACCCTAACCCTAATGGGAAAATGGAAATAAATACCTTTTTTTAATTTTATTATTTTTCCCTAACTAAGGGGGTGATAAAGGGGGGTTTGATTTACTATTTATAGCGGGTTTTTATGATTGGCAGCTGTCACGCTAAAAGACGCTTTTTATTGCAAAAAATAGTTTTTGCATCATCACATTTTGAGAGCTATAATTATTGCATATTTTGGCCCACAGAGTCATGTGAGGTCTTATTTTTGCGGGACGAGGTGACGTTTTTATTGGTACCATTTTTGAGCACGTGACTTTTTTGATCGCTTTTTATTTCGATTTTTGGGAGGTTAGAATGAACAAAAATCAGCAATTCATGAATTTCTTTTGGGGGAGGCGTTTATACCGTTCCGCGTGTGGTAAAATTGATAAAGCAGTTTTATTTTTCGGGTCAGTACGATTACGGCGATACCTCATTTATATCATTTTTTTATGTTTTGGCGCTTTTATAGAATAAAACCAATTTTATATAAAAAATTATTATTTTTGCATCGCTTTATTCTGCGAGCTATAACTTTTTTATTTTTTCGTTGATGATGCTGTATGATGGCTTGTTTTTTGCGGGACAAGATGACGTTTTCAGCGGTACCATGTTTATTTATATCCGTCTTTTTGATCGCGTGTTATTCCACTTTTTGTTCGGCGGTATGATGATAAAGCATTGATTTTTTGCTTAGTTTTTTTTTTATTTTTTTTAAGAGGTTCACTAAAGGGGTTAATTAGTGGGACAATTTTATAGGGGGGGTCGTTACGGACGCGGCAATACCAAATAAGTGTACTTTTATTGTTTTTGTTTTTTTTATTTACAGGAAAAAATGAATTTATTGGGGAATTTTTTTTTTTTTTTAATGATTTTTTTAAACAATTTTTATTTTTATTTTTTTAACTTTTTTACTTTGTCCCAGGGTGGGACATCACTGTATTTTAGCAGATCGCTGGTGTGACAGTGTGCACAGCACTCTGTCACACCAGCGATCGCTCTGGCATCGCTGCAGGCTTCTCAGTGCCTGCTTTCAGCAGGCACTGAGGAAGCCGCCTCCCTGCAGGACCCCGGCGCCATCTTGGATCCGGGGACCTGGAGGGAGGACGGACCCTCGGAACAGCGCGACACATCGCGCTGCTCTGAGGGTCTCAGGGGGGCGCGCAGGGAGCCCCCACCCTGCGCGATCCTCCCCTGTGCCCCCAGTACACCGCGATCATGTTTGATCGCGGTGTGCTAGGGGTTAATGTGCCGGGAGCGGTCCGTGACCGCTCCTGACACATAGTGCCGGGTGTCAGCTGTGATAATCAGCTGACACCCGGCCGCGATCGGCTGCGCTCCCCCCGGGAGCGCGTCCGATCGCTGAGACGTACTATCCCGTCCATGGTCATACGGGCCCAGGTACCATGGACGGGATAGTACGTCCGATGGCAGTAAGGGGTTAATACTGACACTCCTGTTTTTTCTGCCTCTCCCCAGTCTCATGATGTCCCTGACTTTTTGACTGATTTTTCTGATGTGTTTAGTGAAAGTAAATCTGCATCCTTATCTTCTCACAGGAGCTATGATTGCGCTATTGAGTTAGTGCCTGGTGGTAAATTTCCTAAAGGTCGCCTTTTTAATTTGTCTGTACCTGAACACGATGCTATGCGATCTTATATCAAGGAGTATTTGGAGAAGGGTCATGTCAGACCATCCTCCTCACTCTTGGGCGCCGGTTTTTTCTTTGTGGCCAAAAAGAATGGTTCATTGAAGCCGTGTATTGATTATCGCCTCCTGAATAAGATCACTGTTAAATATCAATATCCGTTACCTTTCATTTCTGACCTATTTTCCATTTCTGATCTATTTTCCAGAGTGAAAAGAGCTAGTTGGTTTACCAAGCTTGACCTCAGGGGGGCGTATAACCTTATTCGCATTAAGCACGGGGATGAATGGAAGACAGCGTTTAATACCCCAGAGGGGCATTTTAAGTACCTAGTGATGCCTTTTGGGTTTAATAATGCCCCTTCCGTCTTCCAATCCTTCATGAATGATATTTTCAGGGATTTTTGGGGATAAATTTCTGATTGTTTATTTGGATGATATCTTGATTTTTTCCAACGACTGGGACTCTCATGTGAAACATGTTCGGACTGTGTTCCAGATTTTGAGAGAGAATGCACTGTATGTGAAGGAATCAAAGTGTCTTTTTGGAGTACAGAAGGTCTGATTTCTGGGATTCATTTTGTCTCTGGCTGTTATTGAAATGGACCCGGTCAAGGTTCAGGCCATCTGTGATTGGGTTCAACCTACTTATTGAAGGCGCTTCAGAGATTTTTAGGTTTCGCCAATTTTTATCGCAAATTTATTGGTAATTTCTCCGGTATTGTTAAACCATTGACTGATTTGACCAAAAAGGGTTCCGATGTGGTGAATTGGCCTCCTGAGGCAATTTCTGCGTTTCAGGAACTTAAGCAGAGATTCATTTCTGCTCCTGTTCTACGGCATCCTGATGTTTCTCTGCCGTTTCAGGTGGAGGTTGATGCCTCTGAGATTGGGGCAGGTGCCGTTTTGTCCCAAAGGGATCCAGAGACCTCTAAGAGTAACCCTTGTGCCTTCTTCTCTTGAAAATTTTCTCCAACTGAACGTAATTATGACGTGGGTAATCGGGAGTTATTGGCCATGAAGTGGGCCTTTGAAGAGTGGAGACATTGCCTGGAAGGAGCCAAACATCAGGTGGTGGTCCTCACGGACCATAAGAACCTTGTTTATCTCGAGTCAGCCAAGCGACTTAATCCTAGACAGGCCAGGTGGGCCTTGTTTTTCACACGTTTTAATTTTGTGGTTTCTTTTCTTCCGGGCCCTAAGAATGTTAAGGCGGATGCCCTCTCAAGGAGTTTCTTTGCGGATTCTCCTGAGTTATCTGATCCTGCTGTTATTTTGAAAGAGGGTGTAGTTCTTTCCGCCATCTTGCCCAATTTGAGACTGGCTCTGGAGGGGTGTCAGGAGGATAAACCTGAGCACTGCCCTGTTGGGAAATTGTTTGTCCCAGACCAGTGGAAGAAGAGTGTGATGTCTGAGATTCATTGTTCCGCGTTGGCTGGTCATCCCGGATTTTTGGTACCAGAGACTTGGTGAGTCGGTCCTTTTGGTGGCCTACTTTGTCTCGTGACGTCAGGGACTTTGTGCAGTCCTGTGGGACTTGCTCTCGTTTCAAGCCTTGCTCTCGTTCTAGTGGTTTGTTAATGCCATTACCTGTACCGAAGAGGCCATGGACCCATATTTCTATGGATTTTATTTCCGACCTTCCTGTCTCTCAGAGAATGACCGTTATCTGGGTAATCTGTGATAGGTTTTCCAAGATGATACATCTTGTGCCATTACCTAAGTTGCCTTCCTCCTCCGAATTGGTGCCTTTGTTCTTTCAGCACGTGGTTCGGTTACATGGCATTCCTGAGAATATTGTGTCTGACAGAGGAGTCCAGTTTGTTTCCAGCTTTTGGAGGACATTTTGTTCTAAACTTGGTGTTCAGTTATCTTTCTCCTCTGCATTTCACCCTCAGACCAATGGACAAACCGAGAGAACAAACCAGACCTTGGAGACTTATTTGAGATGTTTTGTGTCTGCTGATCAAGATGACTGGGTCTCTTTTTTGCCTTTGGCTGAGTTTGCTCTTAATAATAGGGCTAGCTCTGCCACCTTGATGTCTCCATTTTTCTGCAATTCCGGGTTTCACCCTCGATTTTCTTCAGGACAGGCGGAGGCTTCGGTCTGTCCGGGGGTTGATTCTATTGTGCAGCGTATGCAGCAGATTTGGGACCAGGTAGTGGAGAGGTTGCCTCTCTCTCAAGAGAAGGCCCAGCGGTTTGCCAACCGGCATAGGACTGATGGTCCTCGTTTTAAAGTGGGGGACTTGGTTTGGTTGTCCTCAAGAAATATCCCTATGAAGGTTGCATTTCCAAAATTTAAGCCAAGGTTCATTGGACCTTATAAGATCATGGAAATTCTTAATCCTGTTTCCTTCCGTTTGCTTCTTCCAGGGACATTTAAGATCCATAACGTGTTCCACAAGTCCTTATTGAAGAGGTTTATCGAGCCAGTGGTTCCTATGGCTGCGCCTCCTGATCCTGTTTTGGTTGAGGGCAATTTGGAGTATGTGGTTGAAAAAATATTGGATTCTCGTTTTGCTAGACGGAAACTCTAGTATTTGGTTAAGTGGAGAGGTTATGGTCAGGAGGACAATTCTTGGGTCTCTACTTACCCATATATGCAGGCATTATTGACAGAGGTGTCCACATTCACCCAGAAATTCAGATATCAGCCTAATAGAGGTATGTATGTTCACATAGGTCAGGGACTCACCAGACTTGAGACCACCTTGACGATGGTTGGTGGGCTTTTAATATTTGGCCAAATGTTATACTAAGCGTCTCAAATTTTTCCTTATACTTCAAAGCCATATTGCTATTCAAAATTTCATGTATTCCATATTGTCATGCTTTAGCATGTTTGAGTGCAACCTTTTCTCGTATGTTTTACATGGGGGGTAGCACCCCTTGGTTTGCACCTAATTCACATTAGTCTGGATGTGCCAGTCAGGTTTTTTTGTACATCCGATGGCAGAGAGGGGGTTAAGGACCAAGCCATTTTGTAGGTTAATGACAAGGCCTTAATTTTGAAATCGGACCACTGTCACTTTATGTGCTTTTAACTCTGGAACGCTTCAACGGATCCCTCTGATTCTGAGAATGTTTTTTCATGACATATTGTACTTCATGACAGTGGTAAAATTTCTACGATATGACTTGCGTTTATTTATGAAAAAAATGGAAATATGGCAAAAAAATTAAAAATTTTGCAATTTTCAAACATTTAATTTTTATGCCCTTAAATCAGAGAGATATGTCACAAAAAATAGTTAATAAATAACATTTCCCACATGTCTACTTTACATCAGCACAATTTTGGAACCAAAATTTTTTTTCGTTAGGACATTATAAGGGTTAAAAGTTGACCAGCGATTTCTCATTTTTCCAACTTTCCAAATTTACAAAACCATTTTTTTTAGGGAGCACCTCACATTTGAAGTCTTTGAGGGGTCAATATGACAGAAAATACCCAAAAGTGACACCATTCTAAAAACTGCACCCCTCAAGGTGTTCAAAACCACATTCAAGAAGTTTATTAACCCTTTAGGTACTTCACAAGAATTGAAGCAACGTGGAAGGAAAAAATTAACATTTAGCTTTTTTTCCCCAAAATTTTTCTGCGGACACATTTTTTTTTACTTTGTCAAGGGTATCAGGAGGAAATGAACCACAATATTTGTTGTGCAATTTCTCCTGAGTACACCGATACCCCATGTGTGGAGGAAGACCAATCTTTAGGCACACGGCAGTGTTCAGAAGGGAAGGAGCATAATTTGAGATTTTGAATGTCAAATTGGCTGGAATCGAGCCCTGATGTACCTAACCAGTGGAAACCCACCATAAGTGACCCCATTTTGGAAACTAAACCCCCAAGGAACTTATCTAAATGTGTGGTGAGCATTTTGAACCCCCAAGGCTTCACAGAAGGTTATAATGTAGAGCCGTAAAATTAAAAAATCATATTTATTCCACAAAAATGATCTTTTCATTCCCAATTTTTATATTCCCAAGGGTAACAGGACCCCAAAAATTAATATGAAATTCGTCCTGAGTACGCTGATACCCCATATGTGGGTGTAAACCACTATTTGGGCACATGGCAGAGCTCTGAAGGGAACGAGCGCCATTTGACTGTCTTGGCTGGAATTGAGATCAGACGCCAAGTCGCGTTTGGAGAGCCCCTGATGAGCCTAAACAGTATAAACCCCCACAAGTGACCCAATTTTGAAAACTAGACCCCCCCAAGGAACTTATCTAGATGTGTGGTGAGAGCTTTGATCCCTCAAGGGCTTCACAGAAGCTGTAAAATTAAAAAATGATCTTTTCACCCCCAAGTTTTATTTTCCCAAGGATAACAGGACCCCAAAAGTTATTATGCAATTTGTCCAGAGTACGCTGATACCCCATATGTGGGGGTAAACCACTGTTTGGGTGCATGGCAGAGCTCGGAAGGGAAGGAGCGCTGTTTTGGAATGCAGACTTTGAAGGAATGGTCTGCTGGCGTCATGTTGCGTTTGCAGAGCCCCTGATGTGCCTAAACAGTAGAAACCCCCCACAAGTGACCCCATTTTGGAAACTAGACCACCCAAGGAGCTTATCTAGATGAGTGGTGAGCACTTTTAACCCCCAAATGCTTCACCGAAGTTTATAACGTAGAGCCGTGAAAATAAAAAATCATATTTTTTTCATTAAAAATGATCTTTTTGCCCCCAAATTTTTATTTTCACAAGGGTAACAGGAGAAATAGGACCTCAAAAGTTGTTGTGCAATTTGTCCTGAGTATGCTGATACCCCATATGTGGGGTGGAACCACTGTTTGGGCGCATGGCAGAGCTCGGAAGGGAAGAAGCGCCGTTCTGGAATGCAGACTTTGATGGAATGGTCTGCGGGCATTATGTTATGTTTGCAGAGCCCCTTATGTGCCTAAACAGTAGAAACCCCACACAAGTGAGCCCATTTTGGAAACTAGACCACCCAAGGAGCTTATCTAGATGTGTGGTGAGCACTTTGAACCCCCAAGTGCTTCACAGAAATTTATAACGTAGAGCCGTGAAAATAAAAAAATCATATTTTTTTCCACAAAAATGATCTTTTTGCCCCAAAAGTTTTATTTTCACAAAGGTAACAGGAGAAATTAAACCCCCAAAGTTGTGCAATTTGTCCTGAGTACGCTGATATCCCATATGTGGGGATAAACCACTGTTCGCCTTACTGCGAACTTTGGGAGGCAGAATGAATAAATCCACAAAAGGTGAAGAATTGGTTTTATTTTTTACGCTATTCCTCTTGCGGTATTAGTGATTAGGCAACTTTATTCCTCGGGTCGGTGCGATTACAGCGATACCAGACTTATACCGTTTTCATGTTTAGCTTCTGTCACACACTAAAAGACGCTTTTTTTTTGTATGAAGTTTTTGTAAGAAATTTTTGCATCGCCGTATTTTCAGAGCTATAAGTTTTCCATATTTGGCCAACAGAGTCATTTTCGGTGTTTGTTTTTTGCGAGACGAGCGGACGTTTTTATTGGTACCATTTTCGGGCATATAACGTTTTTTGATCGCTTTCTACATGTATTCCGATTTTTGTGGAGGCAGAATGAACAAAAACCAGCAATTCTGGAATTGTTTTTTTTTCTCCATTCCGTGTGTGGTAAAATTGGTAAGGCAGCTTTATTCTTCGGGCCACTACGATTACGATACCTCATTTATATCTTTTTTATGTTTTGGCGTTGTTTTACATAATAAAAACTTTTATAGAAAAAGTAATTATTTTTGCATCAGTTTATTCTCCGAGCTATAACTTTTTTATTTTTTTGCTGATGACGCTGTATGAAGGCTTGTTTTTTGCGGGACAAGATGACGTTTTCAGCGGTACCATGTTTATTTATATCTGTCTTTTTGATTGTGTGTTCTTGCACTTTTTCCAAGCGGTATGATAATACCGCTTGGAAAAATAATAATTTGCTACTTTTTGGTGGTTTTTTTGCGGCGTTCACTGAAGGGGTTAACTACGGTGACGCTTTTATAGATCAGATTTTTACGGCCGCGGGGATACCAAACATGTGTATTTTTTTGCATAAAAATGTGTATTTTTTAGTGAATTTTTTTATTATTTTTATTATACTTTATTTTTTTTCCATATTTTTTTAAAAAATGTTTGGTTTTTTTACCTAGTCCCTTTATGGGACTTTCACTTTTTAACTTTAATTTGCAGGTAAAATACATTGCAATGCTCCAGCTCCAGCATTACAATGTATTATACCTATGCAGAAAACTTCTGAGACCATGCTATGAGCATGGTCTCATAGGCTTTCCGTAGCTGGATGACCCGGGGGTTGTCATGACCACCCCGGGTCATCATGGCTGAGATCGGTCCCCGCGATGCCGATCTGAGGCAGAGGGAGCCCCCGACCCTCTGCCTCCCCCCTAAACGGTGCGATCACGTTCGATTGCAGCAGTCAGGGGGTTAACAGCCAGGGGCGGCGTGGACGCCGCTCCTGGCTGTCAGTGCAGGAAGCTCAGCCACCGGCAGTGCTGAGCTCCTACACTTATTGAGCAGGAGACGCTGAAATTTCAGCATCTTCTGCCCGATCGCACTGTGTTTGGTCAGTCAGATTGCCGTGCCTGTCAGCTGTCATAGACAGCTGTCGGCACTGAACTGTCACTGCGTGTTTACATGCAGTGACAGTTTAAATGCAGGACGTGCATAGCCCGTCATAGTGCGGGAATGGACATCCTGCCATGACGGGCTGTGCACGTCAATGGACGTTAAGGGGTTAACCTCTGTCTGCGGTGGTTTTATCTAATTCTTATAGGCTTTTATTTTCTAAGGGTTTATGGTCCATCGTTTGATGTTGGCCTGGTATCTCTGTTTCATCTTATTTTAAAAGCTGGCCACTAGAAGGGCAAGGTGAAACCAGAGTTACTACATAGTGTAAATCACTATATAAGGCCAGAGAAACATGACTAAGATAGAAGCAGAAAATTGAGTACCTGTACTTGTACAGTGTTGATACCTGCAAAAGTAGGGACGACCGTGCAGTGTTGTGAATTTCCCAGGGGTTCTCTGTCTTGGTGTTGCCTCTCTGATATTCCAGATGGATGATTTTAAAAGCTCCTTGGTGATGATGTGAGTATATGTAGTTAATCTTTATAAGTAATTAATCATTTTATGTATTTAATCTTTATTGTTGTGAATGCTATGGATTCTGAGTTGGGGCTCACTCTGGTTGCTGTTGATATTAATGAAGCGGTCTTGACTGACAGAGGCCCTTCAGCTGAGGATCCTGCTGCGGACGATCTGGGAGTGATGACTGGGGAGATTTAAGGGAGTAACTTTCCCATGATCCTCGCCGGTGATTAGTTTTCTCTTCCTGATCCAGTTTGGAAGTCAGCTGCTGCGGGCTCCTGCAAACTTTCAGACAAGCTATTTTCTGCTCGCTGATCTGACAGACTGTTGTACAAACTGTCAGATCAGCAATCTGACACTATACAGTGATGTCCCACCTTGGGACAAAGTAAAAAAAAGTATAAAAAAATAAAAATAAACATGTGTAAAAATAATTTAAAAAAAAATCCTAAATAAAGAAAAAAAATAAATTCATTTCTTTATGTAAATAAAAAAAAACAATAAAAGTACACATATTTAGTATCGCCGCGTCTGCAAGGACCCGCCCATAAAACTGTCCCACTAGTTAACCCCTTTAGTGTACCCCTTAAAAAAAAAAAGCAAGGCAAAAAATCAATGTTTTATCATCATACCGCCAAAGAAAAAGTGGAATAACACACGATCAAAAAGATGGATATAAATAAACATGGTACTGCTGAAAACGTCATCTAGTCCCGTATAAAACGAGCTGCGATACTGTTATGGGTCTGCGGAACACACCAAATATATAATGTAGAAAGGTGCGTTCGCAGCCCGGGGTCCACCGTGCAAGCGGAGCCTGCTGCTAGTAAAAATGGCGCGAGAAGCAAACTCTGTTATCCCGCAGAGTCGCCAACATAAACGCCGTAATGTGCTGTGGCAATGAGTGCGAACTCTGTTACTCCACAGAGCCGCTAGAAGGAGAGCCGCACGCTATATGGCGATGTGTGCGCACTCACTAGACACAACTGAGTGGCAAAGAAAACACGCTAGGGCGCTGACTAGCGTTGAAAGCGAACCCTGTTACGTCACAGGGCCGTTGAGAAAAAGCACTGTGTCCTGTAAGGCTCTTAGGTACACAGTTAAGTGCTAAGCGTACATAAAGCGTGATCATGTGCTAATGTCCTCGCGGGAGTCACCCGCAATCTATGGCGTCTGAACGCCAGACCCTGAATACGGCAATCAAAACTCCTCACCGGTTATGCCGGTAATCTAGGGCATCTAGGACACCGACCCTGACCAGCTACCATACCAAACTCCTCACCGATTAAGTCGGTATTCTAGTGGCTTATTTCAGCCGGGTCCCTATCCACACATACACATGACCACACTGGCGCATAGCATACAATGGTTGATATTAGCGCATGGCGGCCCAGCCATGCTACCCTTTTATAGCAACAGCTACAGGACCTTCCAGGAACAAGGACCAATGAGAAACTGTTACAAACACATGTAGCTACATGACCTTCCTGGCGGACCAATAGGAGCCGCTGCAGCACCTGAACATGTGACCCCTGATCTCCAATGAGAGATCTCACTCTGGGCATGCTCAGAAGGGAAAACGCAGGACTTTGTCCCAAAGACGTCTGCTCCAGCACTGGCTATAATAGCAGATCCAGGAAAGGCAGCAGCAAGTCACTGCACAGTAGTGGAGTGGGCAAGACACTTGGACTGACGTCTCTGCTGAGCAGGCTCCACTGCGGCCGGAGATGAATGGGAGACCGCAGCGGGACGGGTTCGAGACTCCCTTGTGCAGCAGCGGGAAATCAAACCCTAACAGATACAGCGTCATATGTGATAAAATAAGAAAGTTACAGCTCTGAGAATAAAGCGATGCAAAAAGAATTTTTTATATAAAATTGTTTTTATTGTATAAACGCGCCAAAACATAAAAAAATTGATATATATGAGGTATCGCTGTAATTGTACTGACCCGAGAATAAAACTGCTTTATCAATTTTACCACACGCGGAACGGTATAAAGGCCCCCCTCCCAAAAGAAATGCATGAATTGCTGGTTTTTGTTCATTCTGCCTCCCAAAAAACATAATAAAAAGCGATCAAAAAATGTCATGTGCCCGAAAATGGTACCAATAAAAACGTCAACTCATCCCGCAAAAAATAAGACCTCACATGACTCTCTCTATTTTTTGCAATAAAAAGCGTCTTTTAGCGTGTGACAGCTGCCAGTCATAAAAACCCACTATAAAAACCCGATATGAATAGTAAATCAAACCCCCCTTTATCACCTCCTTAGTTAGGGAAAAATAATAAAATTATTTTTTTTTAATTTATTTCCATTTTCCCATTAGAGTTAGGGTTAGCGTTAGGGTTAGGGTTGAGATTAGGGTTAGGGTTGGGATTAGGATTAGGGGTGTGTTGGGGTTAGGGTTGGAGTTAGAATTGGCGGGTTTCCACTGTTTAGGCACATCAGGAGCTCTCCAAACACCACATGGCGTCCTATCTCAATTCCAGACAATTTTGCTTTGAAAAAGTCAAACGGCGCTCCTTCCCTTCTGTGCTCTGCCGCGCGCCGAAACAGTGGTTTACCCCCACATATGGGGTATCAGCGTACTCAGGAGAAATTGCACAATAACTTTTGGGGTCCAATTTCTCCTGTTACCCTTGGGAAAACAAAAAAATTGGACCGAAATATTTTTTTTTGTGAAAAAAATTTATGTTAATTTTTTTTAAACATTCAAAAAATTCCTGTGAAGCACATAAAGGGTTAATAAACTTCTTGAATGTGGTTTTGAGCACCTTGAGGGGTGCAGTTTTTAGAATGGTATCACTTTTGGGTATTTTCTATCATATAGACCCCTCAAAGTGACTTCAAATGTGATGTGGTCCCCCTCAAAAAATGGTGTTGTAAAAATGAGAAATCGCTGGTTAACTTTTAACCCTTTTAACTTCGTAACAAAAAAATTTTGGCTCCATAATTGTGCTGATGTAAAGTAGACATGTGGGAAATGTTACTTACTAAGTATTTTGGGTGCCATATCTCTGTGATTTAAGGGCATGATAATTCAAAATTGAAAAAGTGCAAAAAGTTATATCAAAGAAATTTTACCACTAACATGAAGTACAAAATGTCATGAGAAAACAATGTCAGAATCACCAGGATCCATGGACGCTTTCCAGAGTTACTACCTAATAAAGGGACAATGGTCAGAAGTTTAAAAATTGGCCCAGTCATTAATGTGCAAACCACCCTTGGGGTAAAGGGGTTAAAGCTGTATCCGAACATTAGAGTTAAAAACTTGGCAATACAGCCTTCTGGAAAAGAGCACGAGTTATCATCAGAAAAGCCATGAGAATCCTTGGCCTGATGACATCTTGTATACCGTGGGTTCAGTGGCGTCAGTTCCATTCAAGAGAGTTATAATGGGAAATCTTAAATTCCTGGACAAACAGCCGGACAGTTTGGCAAAGACAATAAAATTGTTAACAGGAGTAAAAAGCTCTCTAGGTTGTTGGACCTCTTTGGGGAATCTTTGGAAGGGGAATGCATGGATTGTATCCGCTTTCATGACAGTCAATACCAATGCGAGCCACAGCGGATGGGAGCTTATGTACAGGGTTGGTACCTTAAGGGTACTTGGCCAGCTTCAGTTCGCATCAGATCTTTAAATTACAGAGAGCTCCAAGCTGTCTGGGAGATGTTACAGAAATGTCAGATTATCCTAAAGAACCAGCATGTCAGAATTCTATCAGACAATGTTACAATAGTGTTGTCATGGGTTTACCGTGACAGAGAGGAGACAGAAGACCTCAGTGTCTGATTTCTCCTACTTCTGCACTGATTAAAATCACTTCACCTTCATATTAAACAGTGTAAATTTCTTTTAGTAGTACAGGGTCAATCTACTCAGTTGAGAGTTCCTAGAAGCTTTCCCGCCTTAAGGCTCTCAGCTGTGCACTATTAGCCACTCACATCTCCTATATAAACACTGAGTACTGGCTTGCACTCATTGTCACAGGTAGTTTATGCTGCATGGCTGGAGGTTGTAGGTGGTTGTTATTGGAGAAGGCGTTTGGTGGATTTATCTGTGACTGTTGCTAGGTTTTGTGTGTGATAATTCTCTTTCTTCTCCTACTTTGGTTTAACCCAATCCTCCACTCCCCAGTGATTACCTGTCATGATTCTGTTGTCAGGTGTCCCGGGACCAGGAGCTCCTTCAATGTCCCTAATGCCAGGGGACCCATAGCTTGCCCTGTTCCCCGGATTATTCTGATGGTGAAGATGCCGGGACAACGTACCTTGCCTTAGCTCCTGAATCCGCCATTAGTCTGTACGTCCTCCCCACCCAGGGAAGAGAGGAGTAGTAGTGTACCATAATACACCAGACTAAAAAGGTAATACGAACAGGTATTACGAAAAATTTCAAACATTTAAATATACTCACACAGACAACAAAAAAAATGTAGCGGGGAGTGGAGTTTGGATTTAAAACAAAGTAGGAGAAGAAAGAGAATTATCACACGCTCAAAACCTAGCAACAGTCACAGAAAAATGCACCAAATGCCTTCTCCAATAATAACCACTAACAACCTCCAGCCATGCAGCAAAAACTAGCTCTGACAAAAAGTGACAGCCAGGGCCCAGATTATATAGGAAATAGGAAAGGCTAACAGTGAACAGCTGAGCCTTAATGCAGGAAAGCTTCCAGGCACTTTCAACTGAGCAGATTAACTCATACACTGCTAAAAGAAACTTGCAACATTTAATATGAAGGTGAAGTGCAGGAGTAGGAGAAATCAGATGCTGCGGTCTTCTGGCTTCTCTCTGTTGCCGAAAACCCATGACTCTACCCCCCCCTTCTACGAGGGACCTCCGGAACCTCAGAACCGGGTTTATCATGGTGTGCCACATGAAAAGACCAGAGACTGAGACCCCGGAGAAATTCTGACACTGGGGGGCTATACCCATATTCCTTAGCGGCGCTGTGGTTTAAGTACACTTAACTGCCGCTGTTAAAAGGCGTATCAGCGGTCGTTAAGGGGTTAAATGAGCTAAACTGTGGATGAAACCCATGTTCTGTAAAACGAGGACTTACCAGTAGACTCATGACAACAATTATTTACCACAAATTCAGCTAGAGGTAAGTAGGTGACCCAATTCTCCTGATTTTCAGACACAAAACACCTAAGATAAGTCTCAAGATTCTGGTTAACCTGTTCAGTTTGCCCATTAGACTGCAGGTGAAATGCTGAAGAGAACATCAGATGGATCATCAAACGAGTGCAAACACTCTCCAAACTTAGAAAATAAACTGCACCTCCAGGTCAGAAACAATATCGGTATGGATCCCATGTAATTTTACAATCTCTCGGCCGAAAATTTTCACCAAGGTATTTGAGTCAGCGAAAGCGGGTAGCGCAATAAAATGTGACATTTTCTGAATGTCTACAGGGAATCGCCAACAGTTGGAGAGACCCAGACGGACGAGTGTGAGAGGTGTAAGAACCCGTACAGACACTGCAGGAGGCTACATACTACCAGACATCCTGATGTAACCCTGACCACCAAGAATGCAGTGTGGTGGCTTTATTACCGGAATGTCCGGCCAAGACCCAAGCATGATGTTCACTAAGAACTCTCAGGTACAGATTCCCTAATGGACATTCAGCAGTGGTGTCCCCCTGAGCTTCAACCTCTTTCTCAAGAATGTAGCATATAGACGCAATAACCACCTCTTTTTACAGCATAGGAACGGGTTTACATTTATCTCCACCCCCCAGGAAAACAACAAGTTAAGGCATTCACCTTAATGCTCTTGTTCCCCGGCCTATATGTAACAAAAAAGTTAAACCTATTGAAGAACAATGCCCATTTTGCCTGTTTAGGCTCTACAGTAGACGTTACGCATACTCTATATATACAAGGTTCTTATGATCCGTGATTAAATTAACTGGATGAACAGCCCCCTCCAGAAAATGACGCCCCTCTTCGAAGGCCCACTTGGTAGCCAAAAGTTCAATGTTACCAATGTCATAATTTCTCTCCGCAGATGACAGTTTTTTAGAAAAGTATGCACATGGACGCCAATTAGCAGAAGACGCACCCTGCGACAATACAGCACCCACCCCCATTTTAGACACGTCAACTTCTACAATAAAAGGCTGAGTGACGTCAGACTGTATGAAAATCATCGCAAATGCAAAATACTCCTTTAAGGTATTGAATGCCTCCCTGGCCAGATTGTATCACTTGGAAAAGTCTGTCCCTTTCTTTGTCATATCTGTCAAAGGTTTGGCCACTACCAAAAAGTTTTTTATGAACTTACGGTAGTAGTTGGCGAAACCCAAAAAACGGTACTGCCAGTACTTGTCACGGGTGTGTCGCGGCGGAGATCGTCGCGATTGCACACCCTGACTTCGCACAGCTGAGTTTCTGGTGCTGGGTGTTTTTTGGCACTGAGGGAGTTAATCCTTTCTCTCTCGGTGCTGGGCTGACCAGCCTCGCCCAGTGTCATGTGTGCATCGCCACGAAGATCGTCGCGGTTGCACATTCTGACTTCTCACAGCTGAGTTGCTGTTTCTTTGTGTTTGGCAGTTAGGGAGTTAATTCTGTCTGTGCTCAGTTCTGGGAATGGGTGCAGTTTCTCCCGGCTGCAATTAATTATTTGTTGATTGGTTTCCTTTAAATCTCTGGTTGTCTGTTTGGGAGTTGCCAGTGAAATTCTTCATGCAGACCACAGATAGGATTGTATCTGTATAGACTTAAGTTAAAGAGCTCCTTAGTTGTTTTAAGCTCACCTTGCTTAGAGTTTAATATCCCAGATCATTTATGTTCCTTCTGTGTTTGAGTGTGTATGCGAGTCTGTGTTTTCTCCAGTCTGTCTTATATTTCTAATCTGTGTATTTAGCAGAGATCAGCCCATATCCCTTTGGTGGTAATCAGAATCCTTCTTAGGACTGATTACAGGGTTCAGGGACTGATAGGAGACAGGGTTAGGCTGGAGACTTGGACCTCTGAACCATTATCAGTACCTCCAAGGTGAGGGATTAGTTAGGACCCCAGTTTAGGGTCAGGTTAGACCCCCGGTCCTCTTCTTTCCTGTGACAGTGTATCAAGTCCTCAAGATTAATCCTGAGTTCAACGGATATCGTGTCAGGTAAATCTATTCTATATTTACATGCTGATGTTGCTAATCTATATGTTGTATAGAGTGTTGTTCTTTTAAGAATAGTTTACTGACATCGTACACATATCATAAGACCGCGTGACATTTTCACTGGCCCATAAAATTATTCCCAGTTGCCATGGATCCAGTAGCCCAGCTGGCTCTGCAGTTGCAGGGATTATCCATGGAGCTGACGGACATTAAGTCCAAAGTTTTGTCTCCCCTGGAGCAAACCAGATTTGAACCTAAAGTAGCTCTCCCGGACAGGTTCACTGGTGGGCGAGACAAATTTTTTACCTTCAGGGAAGCATGTAAACTGTATTTTCGGCTTCGGCCTCGATCATCAGGGAGCGAAGAGCAGAGAGTAGGAATTGTTATCTCGCTCCTACAAGGGGACCCTCAATCCTGGGCATTTTCCCTTCCTCCGGGATCCCCGGCTCTACAGTCAGTAGATCGATTTTTTACTGCCCTGGGTTTGGTATATGATGACCCAGATCGGGTCTCTCTTGCTGAGACAAAATTACGTAAGATACAGCAGGGAGATCGTCCGGCGGAGGAATTTGCTTCTGAGTTCCGTAGATGGGCCACAGATACTCAGTGGAATGACCCAGCTCTTAGGAGCCAGTTTTGTCATGGGCTTTCTGACAATTTAAAGGACGTTTTGGCTCAGTATGATTCTCCTCCATCACTGGAGGCTGCTATGGCCTTAGCTATCCGTACTGATAGACGGCTTCGGGAGAGGGGTGAGGTAACCCCACTCCCAGTTGTTACTCCACCTACTACTAAAGTCCCTTATGTTGAGGTTCCCCTTGTCTGTTCGGAGGAGCCTATGCAGTTGGGAGGGACATCATTTCGTAGGAGGGGATTGGCGGTACGCCGCAGGACTAGAAGGTGTTTCTTCTGCGGGAAAGAGGGACATTTTGTTGGGGGATGTCCGTCCCGTGCCTTGTTGAGCAAGAAGTCGCCGGAAAACTGTTAATCCCAGGTTGTGTGGTGGACGACAACCTGGGAGTATGTATTTCGTCCGCTAGTTCTTCTCAGTTCCTTGTACCAGTGGAGGTGGTGGTTGGTACGAGAGTGGAGAGATTTTCTGTTCTTCTTGATAGTGGGTCCGGGGCTAATCTGGTTGACGCTCAGTTTGCTCAGGCTCAAGGTATGCATCTGAGTGTATTGGTCAAACCGATCCCTATATTCTCCATTGACGCCAGGCCTCTCGGCCAAGGTAGCTTTGTTCATGAGGTTCATAACATTGACCTTCGGGTAGGGGCAATACATAGGGAACTATTATCTTGTTATGTGTTGGAGGGTCTACCTACTCCTATTGTGTTGGGACTTCCTTGGTTGGTTAAACATAACCCTGTGATTAATTGGCAGTCCAGAGAGATAAGCCAATGGGGTGAGTTTTGCAAAAGTAACTGCATGAACACAGTCATCAGTGCGGTCGTGCCTAGTACTTTGCCTCCTTTTTTGGAGGACTTTGGGGATGTGTTCTCTGAGGAGGGGTGTCAGGAGTTGCCTCCTCATCGCGTGTATGACTGCTCTATTAATTTACTTCCTGATGCTAAGTTACCTAAAGCTAGGTTATATAACCTTTCTGGTCCTGAGAGGCAGGCTATGAAAGATTATATTTCGGAAAGTCTGGCCAAAGGGCATATTAGACCTTCATCTTCCCCAGTGGCCGCGGGGTTCTTCTTTGTGAAGAAAAAAGATGGAGGCCTACGCCCTTGCTTGGATTTCCGCGAACTTAATCGGATTACTGTTCGAGATCCGTATCCACTCCCTCTGATTCCTGATCTCTTCAATCAAATTGTTGGCGCCAAATGGTTCTCTAAATTGGATCTCAGGGGGGCGTATAATCTGATTAGGATAAAAGAGGGGGATGAGTGGAAAACGGCGTTTAACACGCCGGAGGGACATTATGAAAACCTGGTCATGCCTTTTGGTCTGACTACTGCACCAGCAGTATTCCAACATTTTGTTAATGACATTTTTCGTCATCTAGGGGGGCTGTTTGTGGTCGTATATTTGGATGACATTTTAATTTACTCGCCAGATCTTGTGTCTCACCAGGAGCATGTGAGACAGGTGTTGCAGATCTTGCGAGACAATAAACTATACGCCAAACTGGAAAAGTGTGTATTCGCCGTACAGGAACTTCAGTTTTTGGGTTTCTTGGTGTCAGCCTCCGGTTTCCGTATGGACCCTGAAAAGGTGAGAGCAGTGCTTGAATGGGATCAGCCAGAGGATCTTAAGGCTCTGCAGCGTTTTCTGGGGTTTGCTAACTACTACCGGAAATTTATTTGTAATTTCTCATCTGTTGTCAAACCTCTCACTGACATGACAAGAAAAGGGACGGATTTTTCTAAATGGTCGGACAAAGCTTGCCAAGCTTTTTCCTCTTTGAAAAAATGTTTTGCTTCAGCACCCGTTCTCATCCAACCAGATGCATCTCAGCCGTTCATTGTGGAGGTGGACGCGTCTGACGTAGGGGTGGGTGCAATATTGTCCCAGGGTCCGTCCCCTGGTAAATGGCATCCGTGCGCTTTCTTTTCTAAGAAATTGTCGTCCGCCGAAAGGAATTATGATATCGGCAATAGGGAACTTTTGGCCATTAAGTTGGCTTTTGAAGAATGGCGTCACTTTTTGGAGGGGGCAGTCCACCCGATCACCGTCATTACTGATCACAAGAACCTGCTGTATTTGGAATCTGCTAAGCGTCTGAATTCCAGACAAGCTCGATGGTCGTTGTTTTTTACCAGGTTTAATTTTGTTGTCACTTATCGCCCTGTATCTAAGAATGTTAAGGCGGATGCCTTGTCTCGCAGTTTCCCAGGGGCCGGGAAAATGGATGACCCGATTCCTATCCTTCAGGAGGGGGTGGTAGTGTCGGCTGTATGTTCTGAGCTTGAGGAGGAGGTGTTAGAGGCTCAGGGGGACGCCCCTGCAGGACCTCCAGGGAGACTGTTTGTCCCGAATCAGTTGAGACAAAAGGTTATTGAGGCACATCATAATTCTGCTTTAGCAGGACATCCAGGGAGTAAGGCTACTTTAGATCTCCTTTCTCGCCGGTTTTGGTGGCCTAACGTTAATAAAGATGTTTTAACTTTTGTCGCGTCCTGTGGGTTTGTGCTCGCTCTAAGACCCCTCATACCCGTCCGTCTGGGACCCTCTTACCCTTGAAACTTCCGGAGCGTCCATGGACTCATTTGTCTATGGACTTCATCACGGACCTTCCTCAGTCGTCAGGGAAGACTGTCATACTGGTGGTTGTTGACAGGTTCAGTAAGATGGCACATTTCATTGCTCTTCCTGCCCTCCCTAATGCTAAAACTCTGGCGCAGGTGTTCATTGGGGAGATTGTGAGACTTCATGGGTTGCCTTCTGATGTGGTGTCAGATAGGGGGTCTCAGTTTGTGTCCAAGTTTTTGAGGGCATTTTGTTTACGTCGGGGGATGCAATTGTCATTTTCCTCGGCTTTTCATCCGCAGACCAATGGTCAGACAGAGCGTCTGAATCAAAGCCTAGAGACTTATCTTCGGTGTTTTGTCTCAGAGAACCAGGAGGACTGGTCTTCTTTCTTGCCTCTGGCAGAGTTCGCTCTTAACAACAGGCGGAGCGAGTCCACTGGTAAATCCCCGTTTTTTGGGGCATATGGTTTTCATCCCCAGTTTTGTACTTTCAATGGGGGGGGCCCTTCTGGGGTTCCTGAGGAGGAGCGTTTCTCGTCGTCACTTGCTTCAGTGTGGAGAGGTGTATTGAATAATCTGAGTGCTATGGGGAACCGTTATAAACGTATGGCTGATAGGAGGAGAGTTTCTGGTCCAGATCTTAATGTGAACGATCTGGTATGGTTGTCTACCAGGAATATAAAACTTAAAGTTCCCTCCTGGAAGCTGGGCCCCAGATTCATCGGGCCGTACAGGATCAGTTCCATAATTAATCCTGTGGCATTTCGTCTGGACCTCCCTCCTACGTTTAAAATTCATAATGTGTTCCACAAGTCATTACTTAAGAGGTACGTGGCACCAGTCATACCATCACCTCTACCTCCTCCTCCAGTGGTGGTCAATGGTAACTTGGAGTTTCAAGTGTCAAAGATCATTGACTCACGTCTGAATCGCCGGTCCCTTCAGTACTTGGTGCATTGGAAGGGGTATGGTCCAGAGGAGAGGACGTGGGTTCCTGCGTCTGACATTAACGCAGATCGTTTGGTGCGGACCTTCCACAGAACTCACCCGGGCAAACCTGGCCCTGAGGGTCCGGAGGCCCCTCGTAGAAGGGGGGGTACTGTCATGTGTGCATCGCCACGAAGATCGTCGCGGTTGCACATTCTGACTTCTCACAGCTGAGTTGCTGTTTCTTTGTGTTTGGCAGTTAGGGAGTTAATTCTGTCTGTGCTCAGTTCTGGGAATGGGTGCAGTTTCTCCCGGCTGCAATTAATTATTTGTTGATTGGTTTCCTTTAAATCTCTGGTTGTCTGTTTGGGAGTTGCCAGTGAAATTCTTCATGCAGACCACAGATAGGATTGTATCTGTATAGACTTAAGTTAAAGAGCTCCTTAGTTGTTTTAAGCTCACCTTGCTTAGAGTTTAATATCCCAGATCATTTATGTTCCTTCTGTGTTTGAGTGTGTATGCAAGTCTGTGTTTTCTCCAGTCTGTCTTATATTTCTAATCTGTGTATTTAGCAGAGATCAGCCCATATCCCTTTGGTGGTAATCAGAATCCTTCTTAGGACTGATTACAGGGTTCAGGGACTGATAGGAGACAGGGTTAGGCTGGAGACTTGGACCTCTGAACCATTATCAGTACCTCCAAGGTGAGGGATTAGTTAGGACCCCAGTTTAGGGTCAGGTTAGACCCCGGTCCTCTTCTTTCCTGTGACAGTGTATCAAGTCCTCAAGATTAATCCTGAGTTCAACGGATATCGTGTCAGGTAAATCTATTCTATATTTACATGCTGATGTTGCTAATCTATATGTTGTATAGAGTGTTGTTCTTTTAAGAATAGTTTACTGACATCGTACACATATCATAAGACCGCGTGACACCCAGCTGCGTTTGATGTTTTGTTAATTAGCTTCCTTCTTATACCTGCTGGTCTGCGGGGGAAGTTGCCGGTGAAAGCATTCATTCAGACCAGCAGAGCGGATCGTTTCTGAGAAGACTTAAGCTAAGAGTGCCTGTTGTGGTTTTTCCTCTCCTTGCTTATTGTTTATCTCCTTAACCTTTTGTGTTCCTCTGTAGTGGAAGTGTGGTATGCGAGGCTGTGTTTTCTTTACCCCTTGTCTGTCTCGTTTGTCTAAGACTGTGTGTAAGCTGTGACCTGCCCATTCCCTGTGGTGGTAATCAGGGTCCTTCTCAGGACTAGATTACAGTGTCAGGGATCTACAGGAGACAGGGTTACGCTGGCGGCCTGGACCTCTGTACCATTAACAGTACCTCCAGGTAGAGGGACTAGTCAGGACCCCAGTTTAGGGTCAGCATAGACCCCGGTCCACCTCTATCCAGTGACAGCGTGACACGTACACAGTATTGACCCACAATACATAGGATATTATGTCAGGTAAGACATTGCTGGCAGATACTATGTATACATGTTGATTTTCTCTATTATATGATATTTAGAATGATGTCACATTAGATATAGGTTGCTATCTTTGAATATATCTGTTATACGTCGTGACATTTTCACCGGCCACTTAAAGATTCTCCCCAGCCACCATGGATCCAGTAGCCCATTTAGCTCAGCAGTTGCGGAGTTTGTCCATGGAGCTGAGGATGTTAAATCCAAGGTTTTGTACCCCCAGGAGCAAACCAGATTTGAACCTAAAGTAGCTCTCCCGGACAGGTTCACTGGTGGGCGGGACAAGTTTTTTACTTTCCAGGAAGCATGTAAATTGTATTTTCGGCTGCGGCCGCAGTCGTCGGGGAGTGAGGATCAGAGGTGGGAATTGTCATCTCACTCTTACAAGGGGACCCTCAATCCTGGGCGTTCTCTCTCCCCCCGGGCTCCCCGGCTCTCCAGTCAGTGGACCGATTTTTTACAGCCCTGGGTCTGGTATATGATGACCCGGATCGGGTCTCCCTTGCTGAAATGAAGTTACGTAGGATACAGCAGGGAGATCGTCCGGCGGAGGAATTTTCTTCAGAGTTCCGTAGGTGGGCCACGGATACTCAGTGGAATGACCCGGCTCTTAAGAGCCAGTTTTGTCAAGGTTTATCTGACAAATTAAAAGATGTGTTGGCTCAGTATGATTCTCCCCCGTCACTGGAGGCCGCTATGGCTCTTGCTATTCGCATTGATAGACGGCTTCGGGAGAGGTGTGGGGTAACTCCGCCCCCTGTGATGACTCCGCCTCCTTCTAAAGTCCCTAATATTGAGGTCCCCCTGGTTTGTTCCGAGGAACCTATGCAGTTGGGAGGGACATCATTTCGAGGGAAGGGATCGGCGGTGCGCCGCAAAACAAGAAGGTGTTTCTTCTGTGGGAGAGAGGGACATTTTATTGAGGGGTGTCCATCCCGTACTGTACTGAGCAAGAAGTCGCCGGAAAACTATTAATCCCAGGTTGTGTGGTGGACGACAATCTGGGAGTATGTATTTCGTCCCCAAGTCCGTCTCAGTTTCTCGTACCAGCGGAGTTGGTGGTAGGAACGAGAACTGAGAGGATTTCTGTTCTTCTGGATAGTGGGGCCGCGGCTAATCTGGTGGACGCTCGGTTTGCCCAGGTGCAAGGTATGCAACTGAATGTATTGGCCAAACCTATCCCTATATTCTCTATTGACGCCAGGCCTCTCGGTCAAGGTAGCTTTGTGCAAGCCGTGCATAACATAGACCTTCGAGTGGGGGCAATACATAAAGAACTATTGTCTTGTTATGTGTTGGAGGGCCTTCCCACTCCTATTGTGTTGGGACTTCCTTGGTTAACTAAACATAACCCAGTTATTAATTGGCAATCCAGAGAGATAAGCCAGTGGGGTGAATTTTGCAATAGTAACTGCATGAACACGGTCATCGGTACGGTCGTGCCTAGAACCTTACCTCCTTTTCTGGAGGACTTTGAGGATGTGTTTTCAGAGGAAGGGTGTCAAGAATTACCTCCTCATCGCGCATATGACTGTGCTATAAAATTGCTTCCTGATGCTAAGTTACCAAAATCTGGTCCTGAGAGGCAAGCTATGAAGGATTACATTTCGGAAAGTCTGGCCAAGGGGCATATTAGACCTTCATCTTCCCCAGTGGCTGCGGGGTTCTTCTTTGTGAAGAAAAAAGATGGAGGCTACGCCCTTGCCTGGATTTCCGTGAGCTTAATCGGATTACGGTCCGAGATCCGTATCCGCTCCCACTTATTCCTGATCTCTTCAATCAGATTGTGGGCGCCAAATGGTTCTCTAAGTTGGATCTCAGGGGGGCGTATAATCTGATTAGGATAAAGGAGGGGGATGAGTGGAAGACGGCGTTTAACACTCCGGAGGGACATTATGCGAACCTTGTCATGCCTTTCGGTCTGACTACTGCCCCGGCGGTGTTTCAACATTTTGTTAATGACATTTTTCGCCACCTAGTGGGACAGTTTGTTGTCATTTATCTAGATGACATCTTAATTTACTCGCCGGATCTTGTGTCTCATCAGGAGCATGTGAGACAAGTGTTGCAGATCTTGCGAGATAATAAACTGTACGCCAAATGGGAGAAGTGTGTATTCGCTGTACAAGAACTTCAGTTTTTAGGATTCTTGGTGTCAGCCTCCGGTTTCCGTATGGACCCTGGGAAAGTGAAGGCTGTGCTTGAATGGGATCGGCCAGAGGATCTTAAAGCACTGCAGCGTTTCCTGGGGTTTGCTAACTACTACCGGAAATTTATTCGTAATTTCTCATCTGTTGTCAAACCTCTCACTGACATGACAAAGAAAGGACGGATTTTTCTAGGTGGTCTGACAAAGCTTGTCAAGCATTTTCCTCCTTGAAAAAATGTTTTGCTTCAGCACCCATACTCATCCAACCTGATGCATCACAACCGTTCATTGTGGAGGTAGACGCATCTGACGTAGGAGTGGGTGCGGTATTATCTCAAGGTCTGTCCCCTGGTAAATGGCATCCGTGCGCTTTCTTCTCTAAAAAATTGTCGTCCGCCGAGAGGAATTATGATGTCGGCAATAGGGAACTCTTGGCCATTAAGTTGGCTTTTGAAGAGTGGCGTCACTTTTTAGAGGGGCAGTCCACCCGGTCACCGTCATTACTGATCACAAGAACCTGCTGTATTTAGAGTCTGCTAAACGTCTGAATTCCAGACAAGCTAGATGGTCGTTGTTTTTTACCAGGTTTAATTTTGTCGTCACATATCGTCCTGGGTCAAAAAATGTAAAGGCTGATGCCTTATCTCGTAGTTTCCCGGGGGCCGGGAAGACGGATGACCCGGTTCCTATTCTTCAGGAGGGAGTTGTGGTGTCGGCTGTATGCTCTGAGCTTGAGGAGGAGGTATTGGAGGCTCAGGGGGACGCCCCTGTAGGACCTCCAGGGAAACTGTTTGTTCCAGATCAGTTAAGACAAAAGGTTATCGAGGCACATCATAATTCTGCTTTGGCAGGACACCCAGGGAGTAAAGCAACTGTAGATCTCGTTTCTCGCCGGTTTTGGTGGCCTAACTTAAATAAAGAGGTGGTATCTTTTGTCGCGTCCTGTGGGGTATGTGCGCACTCTAAGACCCCACATACCCGTCCGTCTGGGGCCCTTTTACCGTTGAAAATCCCGGAGCGTCCATGGACCCATCTGTCTATGGACTTCATTACGGACCTTCCTCCGTCTTCAGGTAAAACTGTCATACTAGTTGTAGTTGACAGGTTCAGCAAAATGGCACATTTTATTGCTCTTCCCGCTCTTCCTAATGCTAAAACTCTGGCGCAGGTGTTCATTGGGGAGATTGTGAGACTTCACGGGTTGCCTTCCGATGTGGTGTCGGATCGGGGGTCTCAGTTTGTGTCCAAATTCTGGAAGGCATTTTGTTCTCGTAGGGGGATGCAGTTGTCATTTTCTTCGGCTTTTCATCCGCAGACCAATGGTCAGACAGAGCGTCTGAATCAGAGCTTAGAGACATATCTCCGGTGTTTTGTCTCAGAGAACCAGGAGGACTGGTCTTCTTTCTTGCCTCTGGCAGAGTTCGCTCTTAACAATAGGCGGAGCGAGTCCACTGGTAAGTCCCCGTTTTTTGGGGCATATGGTTTTCACCCCCAGTTTTGTACTTTCAATGGGGGGGGCTCTTCTGGGGTTCCTGAGGAGGAACGATTTTCGTCGTCACTTGCTTCAGTGTGGAGAGGTGTGCTTAATAATCTGAGCACTATGGGGAACCGATACAAACGTATGGCTGATAGGAGGAGAGTGTCTGGTCCGGACCTAAGTGTGAACGATCTGGTATGGTTGTCTACCAAGAATATAAAACTTAAGGTTCCCTCCTGGAAACTCGGTCCCAGATTCATCGGCCATACAGGATCAGTTCAATAGTTAATCCGGTGGCTTTCCGTCTTGACCTCCCTCCTACATTTAAAATCCACAATGTGTTCCACAAATCGTTGCTTAAGAGGTACGTGGCACCAGTTATACCGTCACCTCTACCTCCTCCTCCAGTGGTGGTCAATGGTAATTTGGAGTTTCAGGTATCGAAGATCATTGACTCACGTCTGAATTGCCGGTCCCTTCAGTACCTTGTTCATTGGAGGGGGTATGGTCCTGAGGAGAGGATGTGGGTTTCTGCGTCGGATATTAACGCAGACCGTTTGGTTCGGGCCTTCCACACTACTCACCCAGATAGACCAGGCCCTGAGGGTCCAGAGGCCCCTCGTAGAAGGGGGGTACTGTCACGGGTGTGTCGCGGCGGAGATCGTCGCGATTGCACACCCTGACTTCGCACAGCTGAGTTTCTGGTGCTGGGTGTTTTTCGGCACTGAGGGAGTTAATCCTTTCTCTCTCGGTGCTGGGCTGACCAGCCTCGCCCAGCTGCGTTTGATGTTTTGTTAATTAGCTTCCTTCTTACACCTGCTGGTCTGCGGGGGAAGTTGCCGGTGAAAGCATTCATTCAGACCAGCAGAGCGGATCGTTTCTGAGAAGACTTAAGCTAAGAGTGCCTGTTGTGGTTTTTCCTCTCCTTGCTTATTGTTTATCTCCTTAACCTTTTGTGTTCCTCTGTAGTGGAAGTGTGGTATGCGAGGCTGTGTTTTCTTTACCCCTTGTCTGTCTCGTTTGTCTAAGACTGTGTGTAAGCTGTGACCTGCCCATTCTCTGTGGTGGTAATCAGGGTCCTTCTCAGGACTAGATTACAGTGTCAGGGATCTACAGGAGACAGGGTTACGCTGGCGGCCTGGACCTCTGTACCATTAACAGTACCTCCAGGTAGAGGGACTAGTCAGGACCCCAGTTTAGGGTCAGCATAGACCCCGGTCCACCTCTATCCAGTGACAGCGTGACACCTACACAGTATTGACCCACAATACATAGGATATTATGTCAGGTAAGACATTGCTGGCAGATACTATGGTTACATGTTGATTTTCTCTATTATATGATATTTAGAATGATGTCACATTAGATATAGGTTGCTATCTTTGAATATATCTGTTATACGTCGTGACATTACTTTCGCTGGATACATGCGAAAATCAATGGACGATAAAACATATCCTAGAATAGGGATCTCCTCAATCGACAACATACATTTCTCTGGTTTGACAAATAATTTATTGTCTCTGAGTATCTGTAAGACCTTCCTGACATGTACCTGATGTGACTCAAGATCAGGTGAATAAATTAATAGGTCTTCAGTATAGATTACCACAAATATACCCACCAGGGGTGACTCAAGATGTAATTTACAAAGTGCTGAAAGATGGCAGGAGCATCAGTCAACCCAAATGGCATCACAAGGTAGTGTGGCATCATAGTGTTTCTCAGGTGTATAGAAAGTTTTCAGTGATATAATCCTTCATGGCCTGCCTCTATGAACCAGAGATATTATATAGTCTGATCGTTGACAGCTTGGCCCCAGGGACAAGATTAGCAGCGCAGACATAAGGATGATAGGGAGGAAGTTTGGCACCCCTCCTCCGAAAACACATCCCCAAAGTCAGACAAGTATTTAGGCACAGACTGGGTATCCACCCTTGCAATCCGTGAGCCCAAGCAGTGTCAACCCAAAAGGCATCACTAGATTGTCATAGAGTCCCTCAGGCATATTGAACACAGTTTTCCACCCATCCCCCTCTTTAATGCGGATGAGATTATACGCCCCCTTGAGGTCCATCTTAGAGAACCATTTTGCCCCTACAATTTGGTTAAACAGGTCTGGAATGAGAGGGAGCGGATACAGATCACAGACAGTGATCATATTGAGTTCCAGGAAATCCAGGCAGGGGCGTAACCCCCATCTTTTTTTTTTTTACAAAAAAAGAACCCCGTGGCAATGGGGGATGACAATGGTCTGATATGAACCTTAGCCAGGCTTTCCGTGATGTAGTCCTTCATGGCCTGTCTCTCTGGACCAGAGATATTATACAGTCTGCTCTTGGGCAGCTTGGCTCCAGGAACCAGATTAATGGCGCAATCATAAGGAGAATTGGGAGTTCTTAACTTCCCTACTCAGAGAACACGTCCCAAAACCCGACAGGTACCTAGGCACAGACTGGGTATCCACCCTAGCCAACCTGGTACCCAAGCAGTGTCCTTGACAATACACACTCCATTTAACTACTTCCTGAGTCTGCCAGTCTATTACAGGATTGTGCAGAGCGAGCCAAGGAAGTCCCAGTACCACAGGTGAGGGCAGACCCTCTAGAACATAACAGTTCAACACCTCAGTGTGCATGGCCCCCACCTGAAGCCCCAAGTCCTGGACAACTTGAGTAAAGTGCCTGTCTCAAGGCGGTGGAGTCGATGGCAATTATGGGTATGGGCCTGGACAGAGTATGTGGGATGAAGCCTTGGACCTGGACAAACCTAGCATCGATCAAATTAAACCCTGCTCCACTGTCCAGAAATGCAGATACATCAACCTTAATTCCAGGCACGTGGATTAAGACTGGTAGAAAAAACTGTGTCCTACCCACAGAGGTGATAAGTACACCCTGGTAGCTAACCTCCCCTCAACCAGGGCCATCTAGTTTTTCCAGCAATTGTTTACTATGTGGTCGGGAAGGACACATGCCCACAAAATGTCTCTTCTTCCCACAAAAGAAACACACTCCCTGTTATGTTAGGTAGCTGAGGAGGACAAGAACAACAGCCGGGCAGCCGAACACCTGAGATGTTGGTAACTAATGGGTTGCAGATTCCTAAACTAACCACACAACTAGAGGTAGCCGTGGAGCGTTCCTACGTTGAACCTAGACGCCTCGTCACAGCCTGAGAGATAACTACACCTAAAGGCAGAAAGATGAAAGCTATCTGCCCCGGAGCAGATCCCCAAAGAAAATAGGAAGCCCCCAAACATGTAATGGCGGTTAGACAAGAGAAAGCACGGACACAGACAGAAAATAGAATGAGCAAACGCTGGGGCCACAAGCTGACTAAATAGGATAGGACAGGAGAGATTACTTTCTGCAACCCAGAAAACCCTACAAAAATCCAACAATTCTGATTACAAAAATACTGAGATCACACGATCTCGCCACCCACTAAATTAGATCTCAGTGTGAACAAAACCAAGCCGCAGCCGCTGAAAAAGCAGGAAAAAGCAAATGAAAAAACAACAGTGGCTACAGACAAACTGTGAGGAGCACAGGCCCCAGGAGGGGACCCGGCTGTCCTCCACAAATGTGCAGAAAACTATGCAAATAGCAAGCACAAAAAGAAAAGCAGAAAATATTTTATCTGAAAGCAGCAGACGCAGGCAAGACACCAGCTGTTAGGGTCTGCGGAACGCACCAAATATATGATGTAAAGAGGTGCGTTCGCAGCCCGGGGTCCACCGTGCAGGCGGAGCTAGTAAAATGGCGCAAGAAGCGAACTCTGTTATCCCGCAGAGTCGCCAAAATAAACGCCGTAACGCGCTGTGGCAATGTGTGCGAACTCTGTTATTCCACAGAGCCGCTAGAAGGAGTGCCGCAGCACTATATGGCGATGTATGCGAACTCACTTAACACCACTGAGTCGCAAAATAAACACGCTAGGGCGCTGTCTTGCGTTGAAAGCGAACCCTGTTACGTCACAGAGCCGCTGAGAAAAACTTCTGTGTCCTGTCAGGCAGCCAGGTACACAGTTAACTGCTAAGCGAATATAGAACGTGATCATGCGCTAATGTCCTCGCGGGAGACACCCGCAATCTATGGCGGCTGAACGCCAGGCCCTGAATACGGCAATCAAACGCCTCACCGGTTATGCTGGTAATCTAGGGCATCTAGGACACCGACCCTGACCAGCTAGCATACCAAACTCCTCACCGATTAAGTCGGTATTCTAGGGGGTTATTTCAGCCGGGCCCTAACCACACACACGCATGACCACACTGGCGCAAAGCATCTAACGATTGATATTAGCGCATGGCGGCCCAGCCATGCCACCCTTTTATAGCAACAGGACCTGCCAGAAACAAGGACCAATGAGAAACTGTTCCAAAACACATGCAGTTTCAGGACCTTCCTGGCGGACCAATAGGAGCTGCTGTACCTGAACATGTGACCCCTGATCTCCAATGAGAGATCTTACCCTGGGCATGCTCAGAAGGGGAAACCAGGGTGGATAAAAATCATGATTTTTTAAAAAAAAAAAAAAAAAATCGGATTTTTTTTATTTACATCGGATTTTTTGATTTAAATCGGATTTTTTTGATTTAAATAGGATTTTTTAATCAAGTTGTACATAAGCAAAACTTTGTCTGTTTGCAAATCAAATTATTTTACACAAATAAAAATATTAAAACAGTTGATGATTATGAAACCTAATAATTTTTATTTGCACTATTAAACAATCAGAATTGTACTACAGAGAGTAAGTACTTTTTAACAATAGCCTATCTCTAACGTTTGAAGTAAGCAAACATCTTCAGTGAATACATCAGTCCTTTAAGCCTACTGTTTATTTAGGACTTTTAATAGGAAAACTAGTTGCTTTAGCAGTTCCTAAGCGGTTTCGGACTGTTGTGTGGACAAAACCAAATGAAGAAAACAATCTCTCTACTCCTGCCGATGAAGCAGATGCAGTCAGTAGCTGAGTAGCTACATTTATTATCTTCGCTGGAAGAACAAGTGATTGCGACTTCCACCAGTCCAGTGGTTTTAGTTCATTAACGACGTTATCTGCAAACATGTATTTTTGAAATGGTGCAGATTCACACTTCAATTTCAGCACAGTTGCCACAATGTCATGGTTTGTATTGGCGAGCCACTCCATTGCAGAGTTGATTTCCTCCTCAGATAGTTTTTTCCCTCTGTAGATGGGATGCAAGATATTGGCTAAATAGTGCTCTTCTTTTAATGCTTGGTCCTTGCGGTGGTGTATTGCAACCTTTACATTGTTTGAGAGGTTCAAGCGATCTAGCGAACCTTCTAAATCTTTCCAAACTTCTGTGGCATCAGCTATGGTTGCAGTATCTTTCTGCATTTTATCCAACGCAATAGATATTGGCTTTAACCTTTCCAAAAGGTCCTCGGCATTTCTCTTTACACCAAGATTTAATACTTTGCTTCGTATATTAGCATCAATTTTATCCCGATGTGTTTCGCAAATGGACACTAATTTTGACCAGTTGTTAATAAACAGTTCCAAGCATTCAGCCAAGGTATTCCATCTAACATCTTGTGGTAGAACCAACTTCAGTCCTCCCATTTCCTTGTAGGTTGCATGTGCAAAATGATTATTGTGGAAATATTTAACAATTTCTACAACATGTTCCTTGACACCCGAAATAATATGCAGGTCTTTTGCCAAAAGATGCAACAAATGGGCAGAACAACCGTATGTAATGACATTTGTGTCATCCTCATGTGCCAGTTCCGCTCGCATTTTTGCCACATTGCTTGCGTTATCAGTAACTAAGCTCCTTACTTTACATCCAAACTGTTCTTGGCATTGGTGAATTGAGTTCTTAGCAATTTCAAGTAAATATTCAGCAGTATGTGAATTTCCAGATGTGTCGATTGTGTCTGT
Source organism: Oophaga sylvatica (assembly GCA_033576555.1). Lineage (NCBI taxonomy): Eukaryota > Metazoa > Chordata > Amphibia > Anura > Dendrobatidae > Oophaga > Oophaga sylvatica. Next base: position 448,365,908 of record JARQOD010000002.1, on the reverse strand, counting down.
AAGGTAAGTTTCACCATCTTCTGTTGTGACACAAGTGCAAATTATGGGGTCGTTGTGGATGTTGCTCCAACCATCCAAGCTCATGTTAACAACTTTGTCTTTCAAATATTTTGTACAAGCCGCTCTTTCTTTGTCGTATACAGCCTGAAGATGTTTTCCTGAGATATCAAATCTACTTGGTGGTTTGTAGCCTGGTCTTATTCCTTCGATCATTTGTACAAACAATGGGTGTTCAACTAGTCGGAAAGAAGAATTGGTTGCAAATATGAATTTAGCAATTAATTCATCAAAATGTTCTTTCTGGCTCGTCGTAGTCTTTAAGAGGAATTTTTCTACACTTTGCACGCAAAGTTTTTTGTTGGGCTGCTTTGTTGAAGTTGTACCCAGATATTGATTGTCACGTGCAGCACAAGCCATATTTGACCCTGAAAGCACAGTAATTAAAAATATAATTCGACTGCGTATTTGAAGAAATATAACGAAAATATTTTGAAACAAACTTTTTGAACAATGTAATGGTCCTCGTCCTATAAGGGCTGTCTCAAAAGTTATGCTACTCAAGTTTCCGGTGAAGTTGCTGTAATACTAGTAATATCAGAGCAACTGAAAAAAATTATGTCACAAAAGTTTTAAAAATGTTTTTTTAAAAAAATGGTCAATTTGGCAGACTTCAAAAGTGAATTGTAGCCTACAATTAAAAAAAAAATAGGCGTATACACACTTTTATTTTTACTTAACGTTAATCTTCTGTGAAATATTGCCTTAACATAAATTTAAATTCTATACTCCAGAACTAGTGCTAGAAATTTTTCTTTTCATAGACTTTTACCATCCCAGTAAAACGTCTGTTAAAATAGGTTGTAATTGCCAGACTTACCACTAGTGCTAGGGTCCTGGTGCATAAGAAGCTGTGGGGGTTCATTGACATTAGTTGTATCACTATCAACATCTTCATTTCCCTTCTGGTTGCAGTTTTCATAATGTGATTTCAAACGGCAAACAAGTCCTTGGATATCCTTTTGACAGTATTTGCACTTTGCTCTCCCACCTTTCTTTCCAAGCTCTGCTGGCATCTCAATAAAATGAACCCAAATAGGGTCTCTCTTACGACCTGCCATGGCTCACGCAGATCACTTCTGAAGTTTGATTGTTACTACAGCCAAGTACTGCTGACTGACTATCCAACAAGTTTGGGCATGTCAACTGAATGGAAAAAGAAACTGAAACCAAGCTACAGAAAGTGAAACCAAGCTAGAAGTGTGGAGTTAATTGAACAATGATTGAAAGTTTTAGATTTTAATCGTGATTTATATTAAAAAAATCTTTTGATTTAAATCAGTGATTTAAATCATGATTAAAATCACGATTTAAATCGATCTGATTTAAATAGAAAAAAATCATTTGATTTAAATCATGATTTAAATCGTTGATTTAAATCGGCGTGATTTAAATCAATCCACCCTGCGCAGGACTTCGTCCCAAAGACGTCTGCTCCAGCACTGGCTATAATAGCAGATCCAGGAGAGGCAGCAGTAAGTCTCTGCACAGTACTGGAATGGGCAAGATGCTGGGACCGACGTCTCTGCTGAGCAGGCTCCACTGCGGCCGGAGACGAATGGGGGACCGCAGCGGGACTGGTTCGAGACTCCCCTTGTGCAGCAGCGGGAACTCGAACCCTAATACCAGCAAACTTCCAAATGAACCAGGAACCACAATTGAGACCAGAACAATTGATCACCAGCGACCATCATGGTTCAGTACTGTCTGTAACCACCAGAGGGAGCCTCTACTCATTCACAACTCCCCCTTATGACAGACAACAGACAATTTACCAGGATGTGATGCCACACCCACATGCATGGGTTCCTCGTCAGGCTCAGTGCTGACCTTCCTTGACCCCAGAACTTCCTCACCCAGAGGTGACTCCTTATGACTCTGGTGAAGACGGTGATCAACTCGGATGGCCGGAGACATGGCTGCTTCAAGGGAGTCAGGAGTCTCATACAGAGCTAAGGCATCCTTCACCCTTTCTTTGAGCCCCTCACAGAACTGACTACTGAGTGCGGGGTAATTTCCCTTGGTATCCGTGGCCCAGCTCCAGAACTCGGAGCAATATTCCTCCACGGGCTGGTCTCCTTGCCGAAGTAGTCACAGTGTGGACTTAGCTAAGGAGACGCGATCAGGGGTCATCATAGATAAGACCCAGTTCCCCAAAAAATCCCTCCACCGTCTGAAGTGACTGAGAGTCAGACGGGAGAGAAAACACCCATGCTTGGGGTCCCCCTGAATGAGCGAGATTACTGTCTCTTCACGTTGCTCCTCTGTACCTGAGTAAACCGGATGTAACCTTAAGTACAGTTTACAGGCAAGTCAAAAAAACTTGACACGTCCCCCCCAGAGAACCTGTCAGGCAACATGACCTTGGGCTCCACTATGGTTTGCCTGACAGAGATTCCCACACAAGATGTATTAGGGTGTTGCAAAACCACCGTGTGTACCTCCGCCACCTCCAGATTGAGGTGCTGCAATTGCCCCATCAGAGCAGAGATTGGATCCATCATCGATCAGAGAAAATGGTAGCGGTCAGAGCTAATGTCACAACACAGCTGTTGGGTGACCTGGGACCAAGGGCTCCTTTCCTGTCCCAAACAATAGGGGACGTCCTAGCCCACTCTGCTCCCCGGGATACTTCAGATGGTGAAGATGCCGGGGCCTCTGCCCTTGCCTTATCTCTGAAGTTAGCCCTCCATCTGCTCTCTTCCCCCATTGCTGGAGGAATCGAGTTTGCGATGTGAGCCAGGGCAGTTTTCCTCTATGTTTGAAGGTTCTGAGGGTGAGGGGAACTACTTGGTCAAGGGTGCTTCTGAGTGTCATTGTAGTGGTGTTAAGCCAGATCAGGACAGGAAATAGAGGAGATTGGTGTCACGCTGTTACTGCATACAGGAGGTCCGGGGTCTATGCTGACCCTAAGCTGGGGTCCTGACTAATCCCTCTACCTGGAGGTACTGTTGATGGTACAGAGGTCCAGGCCGCCAGCGTAACCCTATCTCCTGCAAATCCCTGACCTTCAGTAATCTAGTCCTGAGAAGGACCCCGATCACAACACAGGGGACTAGAAGGTATATGCCTAAACACAGTAATAGACGAACGAGACAGTACAAGGGGTAAACTAAAATCCACCTTGCATACAAAACTCACACCACAAAAACAGAGGGAACACCAACGGGTACGGAGATAAATGATAAAGCGAGGAGGGGAAAAAACCACACCAGGTACTCTTCACTTCAGACTTCACAATACCACGATCCGCTCTGCTGGTCTGCATGAATGCTTTCACCGACACATTCCTAGCAGACTGGCAGGTATTTGAAGGAATCTCATTACTGCAGAATTAGCTGCAGCTGAGCGAGGCCGGGCCTCGTCTAGCACAGAGAGTGAGAGAATTAACTCCCTCACTGCCGAAAAACACCAAGCACCAAAAACTCAGCTGCGCGAAGTCAGATTGTGTAATCGCGACGATCTTCGTGGCGACACACCCGTGACAATTGGGGACAGTGATGAGTGTAGGGAGTCTGTAAGTGAATTAGTGTTAACAGCTTGTACATTTCTGAATGTGTGGTAGGTAGGAGTGTGCTGGGGTGGGCGAGGACTTGTGAGCATGAAGGAGAGGATATTGTGGTCAGATATTGTGGGAAGAAGTGAGTTCTCTAGGTAGGAGATTGAAAGGAATCAGACAAAGACCAGATCAATGGTGTTACCACATTTGTGTGTTTCTGAGGTTGAGAGCTGTGAGAGTCCAAGAGAAGTGGTTAGTTAGGAGCTGGGATGGATGCAGATGGGGAAGTGGGGCTATTAATGGGGATGGTGAAGTCTCCCAGGATAAGGGTTGGTAGTTCTGAGGACATGAAATGTGGCAGCCTGGCAGAGAAATGGTCAAGAAAGTTTGAGGGCGAGCCTGGGGGACGGTATGATGGTGTGGACCTCAAAAGAACGGAATGAGAGTGAAGGAATTGGGGGGATGACCTGGAAAGTGCATAATAGGAACAGGAGTATGCCGACTCCATCACCAAGTTTGTTAGCGGGTCTTGGGGAATGGGAAAAGTGTAAGCCGCCTTGGGAAATAGCAGCAAAGGAGACCATGTCAGAATCCTGAATCCAGGTTTCAGTGAGGGCCAACAGACTAATAGAGTGGTTTATAAAGTAGTTGTGCAGGAAAGGAAGCTTATTGCATACAGACCGTGGATTCCAGAGTGCACAATTAAAAGAGATAAAGGAGTACAGCTAATATTAATCAGGTTAGTAAGGTTTTGATGTGAGGTGAGGGAGGGGTTCAGGTTGGGAGAGATTGGGGGAGGTTGGGTGCACCAGGGTTGGGGGAGATATTCCCTGAAATCAGTAGCAGTAGAAAAAGAAAGAGCAAGTAGTTCTTGGAATTGTGACTTTTTTGTGTGATGTCTTTGAGCAAGATGGGCTGTTTTTCAAGAAGGTGAGAAATACATGGGAGCTGTACATGGCAGAGGGAAGTATAGTGGGGCTGATGTGTATGAATAGTGATGGAGAGGGGATGGGGCAGTGAATGTGGATGGCAAGGAAACACAGGGAGATAAAAAATAAGGCACATAGCTAAAAGGGAGTACATAGTGTGGCTTAGGTGACTCCTGCCCTAACTGCCATTGAATTACTGCTTCTTCTGGATGATTAGCTACAGGAATACTTTGCTGATGGGACATGTGCATGTGCAATTCTTCTAAATTTATAGGGCTGACTAGAGGGTCAGGAGAGAGGTATTGTGGTAGCTAGTTTGGGATAAATTAGCAGCTGGTCAACACACCAGGGTGTGATTAGATGATCAAAGGCACTCCATTTATATGCTATAACACCTTTCACCAGATAATATCTACAGCAGGGGCGGACACAGACTGTAGTGGGCCCCTGTGCAAGAAATTTTTCGGGCCCCCCCCCCCGCACTTTATAGGGCAACAAAGTTATGTAATCATATAGATTGTAATATTTATTTAGAACGCAACTATCAAATCTAAATAGTAAAGTTGTTTAATATGATCATAAAAACTAATAGGATCCTAACTGCTGGCATGGCGAATGTCAGCACAGATGCATCGCATCCGCGGTAATTATGCGACCGCGCGTGCGATGCAAGCCGCGTCACTTCCGCTCTATATCATTCATGATATCGGAGCGTGTGACGGGGCCTTAATTCGCGTTAGATCCAGCAGATATCGCTGCATCTTCTGGATCTGTCGCTTAATGGCCGACTTGCAGCACCGATCAGGCAAGCCCCCATTCATTGTCAATGGGGCTTGAGGTCAGGTGCTGCAACAGTGGTATTGGCAAATCTGTCACTTGCGGCCCCGCCAAAAAAAACGCCGCTAGCAGCGTTTTTTTGCACACCAGCAAGTAATGTAATAGACACAGTCCAGCATAGCCTCTAAATAACATATATAGCCCAAGACAGCCTCCTGGTAATATAGATAGGCACCCCCGTTTCTCTTTGTTTCATAATGCTCTCCTCCATATGCGGTCTACTTGTGGCATAGTGCTTCTCACCCTATGTGGCCCCCCCAGTTTATGCTGCTTCTCCCATGTGCCCCCCCCCCGTTTATGCTGCTCCTTCTTTATGTGGGCTGCCTGATTCATGTTTCTTCTCCCCCCATGAGCCCCATTCATGGGCAGCCAAGCATCTCCCCCAGGGGCCCTCAGGGCCCCCCCATTCATGAGCAGCCAGGCCATGCTTCTCCCCAGGCCAGGGGCCCCCCCTCATTCATGTGCAGCCAGGCCATGCTTCTCCCCAGGGCCCCCCTCCCATTCATGAGCAGCCAGGCCATGCTTCTCCCCAGGCCAGGGGCCCCCCCATTCTTGAGCAGCCATGCCATGCTTCATGTTCTCCCCAGGCCAGGCCCCCCCCATTCATGTGCAGCCAGGCCATGCTTCTCCCCAGGGCCCCCCCTCCCATTCATGAGCAGCCAGGCCATGCTTCTCCCCAGGTCAGGGGCCCCCCCATTCTTGATCAGCCATGCCATGCTTCACGTTCTCCCCAGGCCAGGCCCCCCCCATTCATGTGCAGCCAGGCCATGCCTCTCCCCAGGCCAGGGCCCCCCCCATTCCTGAGCAGCCATGCCATGCTTCATGTTCTCCACAGGCCAGGGCCCCCCCATTCATGAGCATCCAGGCCATGCTTCTCTCCAGGCCAGGGCCCCCCCCCATTCATGTGCAGCCTGGCCATGCTTCAGTGAGTTCTCCCCAGGACAGAGCCCCCCAAAATCATGGCTGCCATGCTTCTTCATTTCTCCCCCAGGAGCCCCCAAAATCATGCCTGCCTCATTCCCAGTCCCTCAGTCCTGCTCAGCTCTGGTAATCTTACCTGGAGCAGGCAGGGCAGGCCAGACCAAGAGGATCCATCCACACTGTCCCGTGTCCGCACTCCACAGCATTTAGGGCACGGACCAGCACACAGTGACCGTCACTAAACAGTCACACACTGATGCTGGCGATGCGGCTGCAGCCACTGACTGTGCGGCCGGAGCCACACGCACACAGCGACAGTCTGTCTCCTCTCCTCCTCTGCTCCCTCACAGCGGCAGCACAGCACAGCACTGACGCTGCTGCTGATCTCATCTCAATCTCACCTCAGGGCTGGCCCATCTGCACCGGCGCGCCGCACTCGCACTCTCAGGACCCGCTCCCGACACCTCCCGCAGCGCTGCTCTTCTCCTTGTGCCTCGGCTGCGTAGTGCACCACATGGCTAATTTGAATAGGTAAATAATTAGCCATGCGGTGCTGGAGGCTGGAGGGGCCCCCCAGGGCCGGCTCCAGGTTTTTATGGGCCCCGGGCGAAGGAGCCTCAGTGGGCCCCTTTAACACAGACCACGATTCATGATGCACAGATACAGCAGAGAAATATAGGTACAGTACAATGCCAAATACTTCTCTTCTTACATTACATGAGTGATATCTATTGTAAATTGTACAATAGCTCAAAAACCGCCAAATCCTCACAGCGCACAGAACAGACTGGACAGTACAGTCCTCCATACAATATTATGGGCACCACAGTCTCCCCCTCATCACCCATATAATACCCCATGCAGGATGTCACCCCCCATATAATGCTCCATACAGAATACTGGACCCAATATAATGCTCCATACAGGATACTGGACCCAATATAATGCTCCATACAGGATACTGGTCCCCATATAATGCTCCATACAGGATACTGGTCCCCATATAATGCTCCATACAAAATATGGAGCTCTCCTCTGCGCTGTACTGCGTTCTGCACTGTTACGGCTCAGGAAAGGGCGCTGTGGAAAGACTCCCCATTATCATCATGATTTCCTCCCAATCATCATTGCCTCCTTATCATCATCATTGCCTCCCCATCATCATCATGGCCTCCCCATTATCATCAATGCCTGCCCATCATCATCATCTCCTCCCCATCATCATCAATGCCTGCCCATCATCATCTTCTCCCCATCATCAATGCCTGCCCATTATCATCAATGCCTGCCCATTATCATCATCTTCTCCCCATCATTATCAATGCCTCCCCATTATCAGCAATGCCTGCCCATCATCATCTCCTCCCCATCATCATCAATGCCTGCCCATCATCATCTTCTCCCCATCATCAATGCCTGCCCATTATCATCATCTTCTCCCCATCATCAATGCCTGCCCATCATCATCTTCTCCCCATCATCAATGCCTGCCCATTATCATCATCTTCTCCCCATCATCATCAATGCCTCCCCATTATCAGCAATGCCTGCCCATCATCATCTTCTCCCCATCATCAATGCCTGCCCATTATCATCAATACCTGCCCATTATCATCATCTTCTCCCCATCATCATCATCAATGCCTCCCCATTATCAGCAATGCCTGCCCATCATCACACACAGACAGCACACAAGCACTCTCTCACATACTTATACACACACACACACACACACACACACACAAAGCACCGCACTACATACACACAGACACACACAGAGACACACACACACACGTCTTACCTGTCCGACGTCCGCGCGCTCTCTGCCACAGCCGGCCGCTGAATGATGACGTCATTCAGCGGCGCTGCTGTGAGAGGAAGCGCCGGCGCCCCCTGGAGCCTGGAGCTGCGGCAGCGGAGGCACGGGAGAGGTAAGTATTGTGCCAGCTGATGCCGGGGCCCTGAGTGGGCCCCCCGCCTGCTCAGGGCCCCGGCACTTGCCGGGTGTGCCGGGTGCTGACGCCGGCCCTGGGGCCCCCTCTCCCCTGGGGCCCCCGTTCAATGAACGGGCTGCACGGGCGGTAGGTCCGCCCCTGATCTACAGTGTCCTAAGGATGGATATACAGCAGTGAGTATTGGATACAATGCAACAGATGAATTATGGCAAAGATTCAGCAGGCAGTGTTATACCATTAAAAATTGTTGCAGGGTGATAAAGCAGTAGATGACAGACAGCAAGCAGTGTCGTCATACCGTTAAAAATTGGTGCAGGGTGACAAAGCAGTAGATGACAGACAGCAAGCAGTGTTGTCATACCGTTAAAAATTGGTGCAGGGTGACAAAGCAGTAGAAGCAAGCAATGTTGTTACACCTGTGTGAAGAGAGGAGATGGATGTTAATTCCTGGCCATTGAATTAACTGCTTCTTCTGGATACTTTGCTGAAGGGAGGCATGCATGCATGCACCCCACACATTGTAGAAGTTGACGTGTCTGAAGTGGGGGCGGGGGTTGTATTGTCGCAGGGCGCGTAAAAGGTGTCCATGTGCATACTTTTCTAAAAAACTGTCATCTGCATAGAGAAATTATGACATTGCTAACAGGGAAGTCTTTGCAATCCAGTGGGCCTTTGAAGAGTGGCATCATTTTCTGGAGGGGGAGGTTCATCGGGTTACGGCAATCACGGATCATAAGAATCTAGTATATCTAGAGTCAGCAAAACGTCTAACGCCTCGACAGGCAAAATGGGCATTGTTACATATGGGCCAGGGAACAAGAACATTAACCTCTTCATGACCCAACCTATTTTGACCTTAAAGACATGGCCATTTTTTGCAATTCTGACCAGTGTCCCTTTATGAGGTAATAACTCAGGAACACTTCAACGGATCCTAGCGATTCTGAGATTGTTTTTTCTGACATATTGGGCTTCATGTTAGGTTAGGTTCACATAGCGTTAATGCAGTCCGTTCAACGCATAGCGTTGACGGACTGCATTAACGCTACTGTCATTTTGTGATCGAGTTTGCTGATCACGCTAGCGCAGCTTCTCCATCTGACACTGCAGACCACGTCCGAGGGTCAGTCACAGAATGACGGCACATCGCTAACGCATGCCGATTTCGGCATGCGTTAGGATGCGCTACTGCTATTGCGGGCAATGGCGGCGTTAACGCATACGATACGATACGATACACTTTATTGATCCCGGGGGGAAATTACATCCGTTACATAGCGTTAGCGCCGCTATGTGACGGATGCCGTCAGTGCATTGCCCGCAACGCAATGTGAACCCAGCCTTTGTGGTAAATTTAGGGCGATAATTTTTGCGTTTATTTGTGAAAAAATGGAAATTTGGCGAAAATTTTGAAAATTTCGCAATTTTTAAATTTTAAATTTTTATTCTGTTAAACCAGAGAGTTATGTGACAAAATAGTTAATAAATAACATTTCCCAAATGTCTACTTTACATCAGCACAATTTTGGGAACAAAATTTTTTTTATTAGGAAGTTATAAGGGTTAAAATTTGACCAGCGATTTCTCATTTTTACAACAAAATTTACAAAACCATTTTCTTTAGGGACCACCTCACGTTTGAAGTCACTTTGAGGGGTCTATATGGCAGAAAATACCCAAAAGTGACACCATTCTAAAAACTCCACCCCTCAAGCTACTCAAAACTAACCCTTCAGGTGCTTCACAGGAACTAAAGTTACGTGGAAGGAAAAAATGGACATTTTAATTTTTCCAACAAAAATTTTCTTTTAGCATCAATTTTTTCATTTTTTCATGGGCAACAGGATAAAATGGATCCTAAAATTTGTTGGGCAATTTCTCCTGAGTACACCGATACTTCATAAGTGGTCATAAACCACTGTTTGGGCGCACGGCAGGGCTCAGAAGGGAAGTAGCCCCATTTGACTTTTTGAATGGAAAATATGCTGGAATATTTAGCGGTTGCCATGTCGCATTTGTAGAGTCCCTGTGTGCCTAAACATTGGAGCTCCTCCACAAATGACCACATTTTGGAAACTAGACCCCCCAAGGAACTTATCTAGATGCATAGTGAGCACTTTGATTCCCAGGTGCTTCACAAATTGATCCGTAAAAAAAAAGAAAGTACTTTTTTTTCACAAAAAATTTCTTTTAGCCTCAGTTTTTTCATTTTCAAATGGGCAACAGGATAAAATGGATCCTAAAATTTGTTGGACAATTTCTCCTGAGTACACCGATACCTCATATGTGGTCATAAACCACTGTTTGGGCGCACGGCAGGGCCCAGAAGGGAAGGAGCGCCATTTGACTTTTTGAATGGAAAATTAACTCCAATCGTTAGCGGATACCATGACGCGTTTGGAGAGCCCCTTTGTGCCTAAACAGTGAAAAACCCCCACAAGTGACACCATTTTGGAACCTAGACCCCTTAAGGAACTTATCTAGATATGTTGTGAGCATTCTGAAACCCCCAAGTGCTTCACAGAAGTTTATAAAGCAGAGCAGTGAAAATAAAAAAATCATTTTTTTCCTCAAAAATGATTTTTTTAGCCCGCTATTTTTTATTTTGACAAGGGTAACAGGAGAAATTGGACCACAAAAGTTGTTGTGCAATTTGTCCTGAGTACACCGATACCTCATATGTGGGGGGGAACCACTGTTTTGGCGCATGGGAGAGCTCAGAAGGGAAGGAGCGCCATTTTGGAATGCAGACTTGATGGAATGTTCTGCGAGCGTCATGTTGCGTTTGCAGAGCCCCTGATGTGCCTAAACAGTAGAAACCCCACACAAGTGACCCCAAGGAGCTTATCTAGATGTGTAGTGAGCACTTTGAACCCCCAAGTGCTTCTCAGAAGTTTATAAACGCAGAGCAGTGAAAATAAAAAAATCTTTTTTTCCTCAAATATGATTTTTTAGCCCACTATTTTTAATTTTCCCAAGGGTAACAGGATAAATTGGACCCCAAAAGTTGTTGTCCAGTTTGTCCTGAGTAAGCTGGTACCCCATATGTGGGGGGGAACCACTGTTTGGGCACACGGCAGGGCTCAGAAGGGAAGGAGCGCCATTTGACTTTTTGAATGGAAAATTAGCTCCAATCGTTAACGTGTTTGGAGAGCCCCTGTGTGCCTAAACTTTGGAGTTCCCCCACAAATGACCCCATTTTGGAAACTAGACCCCCTAAGGAACAAATCTAGATGCATAGTGAGCACTTTGAACCCCCAGGTGCTTCACAGAAGTTTATAACGCAGAGCCGTGAAAATAAAAAATCATTTTTTTCCTCAAAAAATGATTTTTAGCCCCCTATTTTTTATTTTCACAATGGTTACAGGACAAAATTGGACCCCAAAAGTTGTTTTACACTTTTTCCTGAGTACGATGGTACCCCATATGTGGGGGGAACCACTGTTTGGGCACACGTCAGGGCTCGGAAGGGATGTAGTGACGCTTTTGTTACGTTTGCAGAGCGTCAGTAGAAACAGTAGAAATCCCCCACAAGTGACCCCATTTTGGAAACTAGACCCCCCAAGGAACTTATCTAGATGTGTGGTGAGCACCTTGAACCCCCACGTGCTTCATAGAAGTTTATAATGCAGAGCTGTGAAAATAAAAAATCATTTTTTTCCTCAAAAAATGATTTTTTTGCCCCGCAATTTTTTATTTTCACAAGGCTAACAGGAGAAATTGGACCCCAAAAGTTGTTGAACAGTTTGTTCTGAGTACGCTGGTACCCCATATGTGGGGGGGAACCACTGTTCGGGCACACGTCGGGGCTCGAAAGGGAAGTAGTGACGTTTTGAAATGCCGACTTTGATGGAATGGTCTGCGGGCGTCATGTTACGTTTGCAGAGCCCCTGATGTGCCTAAACAGTAGAAACTCCCCACAAGTGACCCCATTTTGGAAAATAGACCCCCCAAGTAACTTATCTAGATGTTTGGTGAGTACTTTGAACCCCCAAGGGCTTCACAGAAGTTTATAACGCCTGGGCATGAAAATAAAAAAATCATATTTTTTCCACAAACATGATGTTTTAGTCCACAATTTTTTTATTTTCCCAAGGGTAACAGGAGAAATTGGACCCCAAAAGTTGTTGTCCTGTTTGTCCTGAGTACGCTGGTACCACATATGTGGGGGGGAACCATTGTTTGAGCACACGTCGGGGCTCGGAAGGGAAGTAATGACGTTTTGAAATGCCGACTTGATGGATTGGTCTGCGGGCGTCATGTTACGTTTGCAGAGCCCATGATGTGCCTAAACAGTAGAAACCCCCCACAAGTGACCCAATTTTGGAAACTAGATACCCGAAGGAACTCATCTAGATGTGTGGTGAGCACTTTGAATCTCCAAGTTCTTCACAGAAGAGCCGTGAAAATAAAAAATAATTTTGTTCCACAAAAATAATTTTTTTAGTCCCCAATTTTTTATTTTTCAAAGGGTAACAAGGGGTAAATTAGACCCCCAAAGTTGTTGTGCAATTTTTCCTGAGTATGCTGATAACCCATATGTGGGGGTAAACCACTGTTTGGCCACACGTTGGGGCTCGGAATGGAGGGAGCACTGTTTGACTTTTTGAACGCAAAATTGACTGGAATAAATGGTGTCGCCATGTCGCGTTTGGAGACCCCCTAATGTGCCTAAATAGTGGAAACCCCTCAATTCTAACTCCAACCCTAACTTCAACACACCCCTAACCACAATCCTAACCCCAACACACCCCTAACCCTAATCCCAACCCTAACCCCAACACACCCCTAATCCCAATCCCAGCCCTAACCATAAGCCTAACCCTAATCCCAACCCTAACCCTAATTCCAACCCTAACCCTAATCCTAACCCTAATTCCAACCCTAAACTGTTGTGAATGGGTTTGAGATGAGTTCTGAGCAGAGGCTTCCTCTAGTGGTTACAAGCGGTTCTGGTCTGTCCAGTGAAGATTGTGAGGACTGGGAATCAGGTGTTACTGACTGGTCTTATATAAGGGAGTCACCTTCCCATCAGGGTTGCCGGTGATCAATTGTTCTGGTCTGAATCCTTCATTCCTGTTTCCCTTGTAGCCTGCTGTGTCGTGTCTGCATCTCCTGCTAACAGATAAGACATTTTCTTCTTTTTGTTTTTTGTTCTATATTTTTGCATTTTGTCCTGCACTTCTGTGGGGGCCTTCAGGGTCCCCTCCAGGGCTTTTGCCCTCTCAGTTTAGTTCAGCCACTGATGTTTGTACTTTTGCTTTTTCCAGTTTTTTCAGTGGCTGCTGTTTTGATTTTGTTACACCAGAGAACTAATTTAGGTGGAAGAGGTCGTGTGATCTCAGGTGTTTTTGAAATTAGTAGAGTTGGTGCTTTTCAGGGTTTTCTGGGATTGCAGTAAGTACCCTTCCTATCCTTTTCTATTTAGATAGTTTGGGCCCCAGCGTTTGCTCATACTATTTTCTTTCTGTGTCAGTATTTCATCTTGTCTAACCGCCATTACATGTTTGGGGGCTTTCTGTTATCTTTGGGGTTCTGCTCCGGGGCAGATAGCTTTCCTATTTCTATCTTTAGGTGTAGTTAGTTTCTCAGGCTGTGACGAGGCGTCTAGGACCAACGTAGGAACGCTCCACGGCTGCCTCTAGTTGTGGTGGTTAGTCAGGGTACTGCAATCTCATAGATTCCAACTGCTCTGGTGTATTGCCTTTTTTGCCTGCACTCCTCAGCTGCCGAAACATAACAGTATCACTGGCCAAAAAAGTTGAAAATTGTATGGTACTCACAGAAGGGAAAAAATATTGTGAAAGAAAAAAGGTTGTCAGAGTTGTCAGAGATATTTTTCTGTTTGTTGTTTTTTTTTTTTTCCCTCTGTATCTCTGGGTGCTGGGGAGGATCTTTTCTCTCAATGGAGTTTGCACAGTTGTCTGGCCGTGTGGATCAGCTTGCCGCTGAGGTTCGGAGTATTGCTATCTATCTTGCTGGGTTGCCTGTTGTGGAACCTAGGATTCCCATGCCAGATTTGTTTTTAGGGGATCGAGCTAAGTTTCAGAATTTCAAAAATAATTGTAAATTGTTTTTTGCCTTAAAATCTAAGTCCTCAGGGAACGCAGCGCAGCAGGTTCAAATTATCATCTCTCTCCTGCGCGGTGATCCTCAGGATTGGGCTTTTTCCCTGACACCTGGGGATCCTGTTTTGAGTGATGTTGATGCATTTTTTCAGGCTTTGGGGTTATTGTACGATGAGCCTAATGTCACTGATCAAGCTGAAAAAGCCTTGTTGGCATTAAATCAGGGGCTTTATGACGCTGAGTTATACTGTCAGAGATTCCGTAGGTGGGCAGTCCTGACCAAATGGAATGACGACGCTTTGGCAGCCCTTTTCCGGAAGGGTCTGTCAGATAATGTAAAGGATGTTATGGTGGGATTCCCTGTCCCCTCTGGTCTCGATGATTCTATGTCATTGGCGATTCAAATTGACAGACGTTTGCGTGAGCGGAGAAGTATGCGTGGAATAGTGTTGCCTTGTGAACCAGCTTCTGAAGCCATGCAGTGTGATAGAGTGGTGTCTGGGGCACAGCGTCATGAGTTTCGAAAGCGCAATGGGTTGTGTTTCTACTGTGGTGATGCCTCTCATGCTGTTTCAGTCTGCCGTAAGCGGGGAAGACGTTTTGCACGCTCAGTTGTCTTGGGTAGTGTTCAGACTAAGTTTTTATTGACTGTCACTCTGATATGCTCTCTGTCCTCATTTTCTGCTCAGGCTTTCGTTGATTCTGGAGCAGCTATTAACCTGATGGATTATGATTTTGCTAAACGTTGTGGGTTTCCCTTGATACCCCTACAGAAGTCTATTCCCCTACTGGGGATCGATTCTACCCCTTTGGCTGAGAATAAACCCCAGTTTTCTACTCAGGTGATAATGAGGGTTGAACCTGATCACCAGGAATGCTGCAAATTTTTGGTTCTGTATAATCTGCATGACATTATCGTGCTGGGTTTTCCTTGGTTACAGTCTCATAATCCTGTTTTGGATTGGAAATCTGTGTCTGTAACCAGTTGGGGCTGCCAATGTGTTAATACCAACACTCCTGTTTTTTCTGCCTCCCCCCAGGCTCAGGATGTTCCTGACTTTTTGATTGATTTTTCTGATGTGTTTAGCGAAAGTAAATCTGCATCCTTGCCTCCCCATAGGAGCTATGACTGCGCTATTGAATTAGTGCCGGGTAGTAAATTCCCTAAAGGTCGCCTTTTTAACTTGTCTGTACCTGAACATGACGCTATGCGGTCTTATATCAAGGAATCATTGGAGAAGGGTCATATCAGACCATCCTCTTCACCCTTAGGTGCCGGTTTTTTCTTTGTGGCCAAAAAGGATGGTTCATTAAGGCCGTGTATTGATTATCGTCTCTTGAACAATATTACTGTGAAATATCAATACCCGTTACCCTTGATTTCTGACCTGTTTTCCAGGGTGAAAAACGCTACTTGGTTTACCAAGCTTGACCTCAGGGGGCGTATAACCTTATTCGCATTAAGCACGGGGATGAATGGAAGACGGCATTCAATACCCCTGAAGGGCATTTTGAGTACCTAGTGATGCCCTTTGGGCTCACTAATGCTCCTTCCGTCTTCCAGTCCTTTATGAATGACATTTTCAGGGATTTTGTGGACAAATTTCTGATTGTTTATTTGAATGATATCTTGATTTTTTCTAATGACTGGGACTCTCATGTGAAACATGTTCGAACTGTGTTCCAGATTTTGAGAGAGAATGCTCTGTATGTGAAGGGATCAAAGTGTCTTTTTGGCGTACAGAGGATCTCATTTCTGGGATTCATTTTGTCCCCATCTGTTATTGAAATGGACCCGGTCAAGGTTCAGGCCATCTGTGATTGGGTCCAACCTACTTCATTAAAGGCTCTTCAGAGATTTTTGGGTTTTGCCAATTTTTATCGTAAATTTATTGGTAATTTCTCGGTTATTGTTAAACCATTAACTGATTTGACCAGAAAGGGTTCTGATGTGGTGAATTGGCCTCCTGAGGCAGTCTCTGCATTTCAGGAACTTAAGCAGAGATTCACTTCTGCTCCTGTTCTACGGCAGCCTGATGTTTCTCTGCCATTTCAGGTGGAGGTTGATGCCTCTGAAATTGGGGCAGGTGCCGTTTTGTCCCAAAAAGATCCAGAGACCTCTAAAAGTAACCCTTGTGCCTTTTTCTCTCGAAAATTTTCTCCTACTGAATGTAATTATGACGTGGGTAATCGGGAGTTATTGGCCATGAAGTGGGCTTTTGAAGAGTGGAGACATTGGCTGGAGGGAGCCAAAAATCAGGTGGTGGTCCTTACGGACCATAAGAATCTGGTCTATCTGGAATCTGCCAAGCGACTCAATCCTAGACAGGCCAGGTGGGCCTTGTTTTTCACACGTTTTAATTTTGTGGTTTCCTTTCTTCCTGGCACTAAGAATGTTAAGGCGGATGCCCTCTCGAGGAGTTTCCTTGCGGACTCTCCTGAGTTATCTGATCCTTCTGTTATTTTGAAAGAGGGTGTAGTTCTTTCCGCCATCTCACCCAATTTGAGACTTGCTCTGGAGGGTGTCAGGAGGATAGGCCCGAGTGCTGCCCTGTTGGAAAATTGTTTGTCCCGGACCAGTGGAAGAAGAGTGTGATGTCTGAGATTCATTGTTCCGCATTGGCTGGGCATCCCGGAATTTTTGGTACCAGAGACTTGGTTAGTCGGTCCTTTTGGTGGCCTACCTTGTCTCGTGATGTCAGGGAATTTGTGCAGTCCTGCGGGACTTGCTCTCGCTCCAAGCCTTGCTCTCGCTCTAGTGGTTTGTTGATGCCATTGCCTGTGCCCAAGAGACCATGGACCCATATCTCTATGGATTTAATTTCTGACCTTCCTGTTTCTCAGAGAATGACCACCATCTGGGTAATTTGTGATAGGTTTTCCAAAATGATACATCTTGTGCCATTACCTAAGTTGCCTTCCTCCTCTGAATTGGTGCCGTTGTTCCTTCAACACGTGGTTCGTTTACACGGCATTCCTGAGAACATTGTGTCTGACAGAGGAGTCCAGTTTGTTTCCAGATTTTGGAGGACTTTTTGTTCTAAACTGGGTGTTCAATTGTCTTTCTCCTCTGCATTTCATCCTCAGACCAATGGTCAAACTGAGAGAACAAATCAGACATTGGAGACTTATCTAAGATGCTTTGTGTCTGCTGATCAGGATGACTGGGTCTCTTTTTTGCCTTTGGCTGAGTTTGCTCTTAATAATAGGGCTAGCTCTGCCACTTTGATGTCTCAGTTTTTCTGTAATTCTGGGTTTCACCCTCGATTTTCTTCAGGACAGACGGAGGCTTCTGTCTGTCCAGGTGTTGACTCTGTTGCGGAGCGTATGCAACAGATTTGGGACCAGGTAGTGGAGAGGTTGTCCCTCTCTCAGGAGAAGGCCCAGCGGTTTGCTAACCGGCATAGGACTGATGGTCCTCGGTTTAAAGTGGGGGACTTGGTCTGGTTGTCCTCAAAGAATATTCCTATGAGAGTAGCATCTCCTAAATTTAAGCCTAGGTTCATTGGACCTTATAAGATCATGGAGATTATTAATCCTGTTTCTTTTCGTTTGCTTCTTCCAGGGACATTTAAGATCCATAACGTGTTCCACAAGTCCTTGTTGAAGAGGTTTGTTGAGCCAGTGGTTCCTGCTGCTGTGCCTCCTGACCCTGTTTGGTTGAGGGCAATCTGGAGTATGTGGTTGAGAAAATATTAGATTCTCGTTTTTCTAGACGGAAACTCCAGTATTTGGTTAAATGGAGAGGTTATGGTCAGGAAGACAATTCTTGGGTGTTTGCTTCGGACATCCATGCTAGGAGACTTATCCGTGCGTATCATAGAACTCATCCTGACCGACCTGGTTGCTCAAGTGAGGGTTCGGTGACCCCTCCTCAAGGGGGGGGTACTGTTGTGAATGGGTTTGAGATGAGTTCTGAGCAGAGGCTTCCTCTAGTGGTTACAAGCGGTGCTGGTCTGTCCAGTGAAGATTGTGAGGACTGGGAATCAGGTGTTACTGACTGGTCTTATATAAGGGAGTCACCTTCCCATCAGGGTTGCCGGTGATCAATTGTTCTGGTCTGAATCCTTCATTCCTGTTTCCCTTGTAGCCTGCTGTGTCGTGTCTGCATCTCCTGCTAACAGATAAGACATTTTCTTCTTTTTGTTTTTTTGTGCTATATTTTTGCATTTTGTCCTGCACTTCTGTGGGGGCCTTCAGGGTCCCCTCCGGGGGCTTTTGCCCTCTCAGTTTAGTTCAGCCACTGATGTTTGTACTTTTGCTTTTTCCAGTTTTTTCAGTGGCTGCTGTTTTGATTTTGTTACACCAGAGAACTAATTTAGGTGGAAGAGGTCGTGTGATCTCAGGTGTTTTTGAAATTAGTAGAGTTGGTGCTTTTCAGGGTTTTCTGGGATTGCAGTAAGTACCCTTCCTATCCTTTTCTATTTAGTTAGTTTGGGCCCCAGCGTTTGCTCATACTATTTTCTTTCTGTGTCAGTATTTCATCTTGTCTAACCGCCATTACATGTTTGGGGGCTTTCTGTTATCTTTGGGGTTCTGCTCCGGGGCAGATAGCTTTCCTATTTCTATCTTTAGGTGTAGTTAGTTTCTCAGGCTGTGACGAGGCGTCTAGGACCAACGTAGGAACGCTCCAACGGCTGCCTCTAGTTGTGGTGGTTAGTCAGGGTACTGCAATCTCATAGATTCCAACTGCTCTGGTGTATTGCCTTTTTTGCCTGCACTCCTCAGCTGCCGAAACATAACACTAACCCTAGTTCTAACCCCAACCCTAATGTTAACCCTAATGGAAAAATGAAAAATATTTTCTTTATTTTATTATTTGTCCCTACCTATGTGGGTGATAAAGTGGGGGTTTATTTACTTTTTTTTATTTTGATCACTGTGAGAGTTTATCACAGTGATCAAAATAAATGGAATCTGCCGGCCTGCGGGCGCACTGAGCATGCACCCGCCATTTTCCAAGATGGCGGAGCCCATGAAGTATCCCGGAGGGATACCAGGACGCACACAGGGACATCGCAGGTTCCGGTGGAGGATCGGAAGGCGGGGGGAGTGGAACGGAGGGGAGCAGATAGTGACGGCGGCGACCGATCACCGCCATCAATCGGTTGCAGGGGGCCGATCGCCCCCGTTACTCGGTGTGGGGGGGGTCGGATCTCGGTCTCCAGCCATGGCAGATGCTATTGCAGCATCGGCCATGGCTGGATTGTAATATTTCACCAAATTTCATTGGTGAAATATTACAAATCGCTCTGAATGGCAGTTTCACTTTTAACAGCCAATCAGAGCGATCGTATCCACGGGGGGGTTAAGCCACCCCCCCTGTGGTGAAGTAGAAAGGGTCTTTTGCCTGCGGGTCGGGTGACTTTTCAGTTACCCCGGGCACCCGACCCGCAGGAACGGGATTTATACCATGAAGCGTCACAGGTCGGGAAGGCACAGGTTTTCATGAATCCTACGTAGGCGTCATAGGTCGGGAAGGGGCTAAGGCAGATGCCTTATCTCATTATTTTCCTGGGGGTAGACATAATTGTGAACGGGTTCCTATAGTACAAAAAAGGGTGGTTATTGCGTTTATATGCTTCGATCTTGAGGAACAGGTTGTTGAGGCTCAGGGGGACACCCTTGCTACCTGTCCATTAGGGAAACTGTTTGTACCTGTAAATCTCCAGCTGAGAGTTCATAGTGAACATCATGGTATGGTCTTGGCTGGACATCCCGTTAATAAAGCCACTACAGGTCTTCTTAGCGTTTTTGGTGGTCAAGGGTACATCCAGATGTCCGGGAGTATGTAGCCGCCTACAGTGTCTGTGTGCTAGTGTCTAAAATCTCTTATACTCGTCTGTCTAGGTCTCGCCAACCAATGGCGATGCCCAGTAGACTTTGCACTCATTTATCGGTTGATTTTATCACTGATCTACCCATGTCGGCAGGTAATACTGTAATTTTGGTGGTGATGGACAGATTCAGCAAGGTGTCACATTTTATTGCAGTACCTGCTTTACCCAATGCCAATACCGTAGTACACCAACCAGACTAGCAAGTTAATATGAACAGACGTAACTAAAAATACCAAACATACAAACCTACTCACACATATAATAAAGGATTGCACCGTGGAGTGGGGGATGGGATTAAACCAAAGTAGGGGAACAAAAGTAATTGCCACACACTCAAAACATAGCAACCGTGACAGATAAACCCACCAACCGCCTTCTCTTATACTAACCAATTAAAACCTCCAGCCATGCAGCATAAGCTTGTTCTGACAATGAGTGCTAGCCAGTGCCTAGTATATATAGGAGATAGGAGTGGTTAACAGTGCACAGTTGAGAGCCTAAGGGTGAGTTTCCACGGTCAGGAAACGCTGCGTGTTTGGCGCTGTGCGCTGGCGCAGCGCCAAACACGCAGCGTCCAGATGTTACAGCATAGTGGAGGGGATTTCAAGAAATCCCGTCTCCACTATGCGTAACAATACGCAGGTGGCAAACCTGCGTAAACGGACATGCGGCGCGTCTTTTCAGACCGCAGCATGTCCTCGCGTATTGCGGCGACGGTGCGTCGCCGCAACATAATTAACACAGGGCTATGAAGCCCTGCGCTCTTTCCGGAGGTGTTCCGGAGGTGTCCTGAACACCTCCGGAAAGATCGCGCGTCAGAAAGGGGGCGGGGCTTAGACGGAGCGGAATTTCCGCTCCGTCCAAAGCGCTATGGTTCCGGACCGTGGAACCATAGCCTAAATGCTCCAGGAGCTCTCAAAGAGCAGATTAACCCCATGCACTGCCAAAACAAATTTACACTGTTTAATAAGAAGGTGAAGTGCTTCTAGTCAGTGCAGAAGTGGCAGAAATCAGAAGCTGCGGTCTTCTGGCTCCTCTCTGTCGAGGTAAACCTGTGACACCGTGTGTAGAGAACCGTATCAGTGCTTGCTATGAAAATTAGCTGAGGCCCCCTGCAGTCCGAAGGGCATTCTTGTTATGTTTTGGTAGCTGAGGAGAGCAGGCAAAAACGGCAATACACCAGAGAGGTTGGAATCTACTGGATTGCAGTACCCTGACTAACCACCACAACTAAAGGCAGCCGTGGAGCGTTCCTACGTTGGTCATAGACGCCTCGTCACAGCCTGAGAAGCTAACTACACCTAAAGATAGAAAGAGGAAAGCTATCTGCCCCGGAGCAGATCCCCAAAGAACATAGGAAGCCCCCAAACATGTAATAGCGGTTAGACAAGAGGAAATACAGACACAGACAGAAAATAGTATGAGCAAACGCTGGGGCCCAATCTGCCTAGACAGAAAAGGAAAGGAAGGATACTTACTGCAATCCCAAAAAACCCTAAAAAAAACCAACGCTACTAATTGCAAAAACACCTGAGATCACACGACCTCTACCACCTAAATTAGTTCTCTGGTGTAACAAAACTAAGCCGCAGCCACTGAAAAAAACTGGAAAAGGCAAATGAACAAACAACAGTGGCTCCAGAGGAACCGAGAGGAGCCCAAGCCCCCCGGGGAGGGAACCTGGCCAACCTCACAGAAATGCAGAGAAATAAGCAAATGGCAAGCACAAAAACAAAAAACAGAAAATATCTTATCTGAGAGTAGGAGAAGAGGCAAGACTCAGCAAGCTTCCAAGTGAACCAGGAAACAACGTTGAGACAAGAACAATTGATCACCGGCAACCATGATGGGGGAAACCTCCCTTATATCCAGCCAGTCTGTGATTCCTGATTGCCAATCCTCATTGAATGGTTTAGTACTGTTTGTAACCACCAGAGGGAGCTTCTGCTCAGAATTCATTTCTAAAACATTCACAACACATTCTGGTGCATTGAAAACACCCATCAGGTATCGAAAGGCCAGCTTCTCCTTGGCACTCTAGGATATGTTATCTGCCAGTAGCCCTTTGTCGAGGGTTGTAATATACCTTTTGGGGCCAAGTCTCTCAATGAGTTCATCAACGCGGAGAATTGGATACGCGTCAAAACTGGACACCTTATTCAGCCTGTAGTAGCTATTTCAAAACCATCACTCACCGTCTGACTTCGGCACGAGGACGATGAGACTTGACCATCAACTTTTTAACTCCTCTATCACGCTGACTCTTGGCATTCTCTTCACCTATTTGATATTACCTCACGGCGTGCTTTGTGAATTCTATAGGGCTTAAGGTTCACCCTTATATGCAGCTCTGTCAAAACGTCATCCTCCACCACCTGGTAATACTTTGGCAACTCCGAGAACAGATCACAGTTCTGCTGCAGCAGTTCTCGACACAGTGGCGTTGTCAGGAATTTTTTTGGTTACCTTTTGGGCATGCCTGCCGTTTTTCAAGATGGCTTCTTTTGTTTCATGTGCCCCTTGTCTTCCTGCCTTATAACTCCACCCCATACTCTAGCCTTTGCTAGAGTATTCTGCCTGTGTCCTGCTCCTGGTGGTTTCCTGGCTTTCTAGCTGCTTGTTACACCCGGTTCTGTTTCTTGTCCCAGTTCTGGTCCTTCACCCACTCCTCTCCTGAGGCAGCCCGTGTACCTCTGCAAGGTCCCCGACTGAATCCTCGTTCTCTGTCTGCTCCTCGGCGTCCTGCTGCTGCTTCTCTCCTCTATTTCCTGGCGCGCTGCCAGCAGGCCTCCAGGAAGAGTGCTTAGGACGCATGCGCGCTTACCTCCAGTCTCTTAAAGAGACAGCGCACATTTTTTTGAAAGTATCAATTAACCAATGGCAAAACACTGATTACTATTTCTGGCCCCTCCGCCATAGGGAGGGTGCCAGAGCAATGAGTATCTACTCTTACTAATCCCAGTTCTGCCTGCGCTGTTATAGCATTCCGTTTGCACTCTGCTTACACTTTGTCTCCGCAGAATATCAGTGACCAGTGGTCACGGGGCAGTAATAGAAAAACAGGGGATGAGGAACCTGGGCCCCTGAACTGCCCCTAAGGCTAAGGGAGGGCCCTGTCTTTCCTTAACTTGGGGGTACACTTGAAGGTAGTGAGGCCCAAGTCACCGACCTGTCCCTATCTTCTGTTTAGCCCTGAGCTAAACCTCCAACCCCCTCCCCAAGAGGTGAGCCAGGGAATAAAGGGAACTACACCAAAATAACCCAAGGAAGGAAAGACAGACACCTAGGGGTTAAATAAACAAGACAACAAAACTTAGCTTTCTCTGCTGCAACGCACCGCACAGTAGAGTAAGGCACCAGATCAGGATCAGGGAAACAGCAGAAGTACCACTGCGCTAAGCAAGCGCCTGACTCCAGTTTGGTTGGTCTCCAAAGGCAGAAATATCACCAACAGTCAGCTGACGCCTCAGGTGACCTTTTAAAGGATGGTGTGAGTGGTCACCGCCTTCTGAAAAGTCAGCAGCAATGTAATTACACCAGCGACCACCGGGGGAAAAGACTGACATTAACCCCCGATGGCCTGAAAGGAAAAAGGTTTTAATATGCAAAAAAAGATCTGCCACAGATCCAAAAGTGGATCGTGACAGTACCCACCTTTTAATGAGGGGCCTCTGGACCCTCAACACCGCACCTCATTAGAAAACAACCTAGGGTGAGGACGCCTCAATCCACCAGGCTTCACTTCAGCAGTCACCTAACTCTCAGGTTTATGGCAAACGCGGACTGATGGAAGTGGCAATAATGTATGCTCCAGAGGTGCCACAAATCTCCAGAGCGCCGACCTGGGGAATGAGTTATGTACGGGCATTACTGGGGGTAACTTCAGCTAGTAACTCCCCGGGCCTAGAATGGCCGACACCCGACACGGCCCGATCACCCGAGAACTCCAGACTCCAGCAGCACACCTCCACCGGATGTTTTTGGTGGACACCCATACATACTCGTTCACACACAGGTCCGGATCTGAATGTTTCTTGCCACACACACGTTTGCCAAAAGATGGTGAACTCTTCGAGGAACTGACAACAGAGGCGTCCCCCTGTGTCACCACACTCACACAATTCTCAGAGGAAACCACATCCCTCCCCTGACCCCTTCTCCCAAGAGGGCTCCGACTCTCAGGATTGGCTAGCGGTGAGGGTTGGGACTTGCCCCTACTCCTTGGCAGGACCTCTGCTGCCCCCACTGGAGAAGAAGGGGATGGTTGCAGAAATACGGCAGAGAAAGTAGCAGCAGCCCTCACACGACTGACCCCAGTTGACTACTTCCCTGGAACGCCAATCTATGACCGGGTTGTGTTTTTTCAACCAATGGAGGCCTAAAACAATGGGTATTGGCAAACACTTCAAGACGTAGCATGACAGGGACTCTTCATGACGAGTCCCTATACGGAGGCGTATATCATGCACGACCTTGGTCACACTCCCCTGGCTGAGTGGGACAGTCAATGGTCTGGAAGCTTAGTGGTTTTGCTAGCATCCTACACATCCGGCCCTGGGTCCGGACAAAGTGAGCACCCACCAAATTGACTCCTGCTCCACTGTCTACAAGCACCGGTATTCCCTTAGTTACTCCGTCAATCACCACTCTCGCAGACAGGGTACACTGAGAAGAAGAAATGGAGGTAATATACTGTTATGTTTCGGTAGCTGAGGAGAAATAGCAAAAATGCCAAAGTAGCAATACACCAGAGAGGCTGGAAACTACTGGGTTGCAGAACCCTAAACTAACCGCAACACTAGAAGTAGCCGTGGAGCGTACCTACGTTGATCCTAGACGCCTCGTCACAGCCGGAGAGATAGCTACACCTAAAGGCAGAAAGATGAAAGCTAACTGCCCCGTAGCAGAACCCCCAAAGAAATAGGAAGCCCCCAAACATGTAATGGCGGTTAGACAAGAAGAAAATACGAACACAGACAGAAAATAGAATGAGCGAACGCTGGGGCCCAATTCTGTCTAGATAGAAAAGTATAGGAAAGAATTCTGACTGCAACCCAAAAAACCCTGACAAAAATACCAACACTTCTGATTAACAAAAGACCTGAGATCACACAATCTCTACCACCTAAATCAGATCTCTGGTGTAACACACAGCAATTCAGCAAATAAAAAGTGACACAGGAACAGAGCAAAAGTGCTAACACAAACTAAACACAAATGCAGCGCCAGGCCCCGAAAGGGGACCAGGCTGAAGTCTACTGCAAGGCAGCAAACCAGCAAGGAAAATCCAACCAAAGGAAAAAAAAACAACAAGTCACTTATCTGAATGAAAGCATGAATGCAAGCTGAGCTCCAACCAAGACCTGGAAGAACAATTGATTACCGGCAAGGCTAATGGGAGTTCAGGTCACTTATATCGGACCATTCGGACCCAGCTGAAAGCCATTCAGCAATTGGTTCATTACCCTCAGCAACCACCGAAGGGAGCCCCAGCTCCGAAGTCGCCTCCAGCGTGTTCACAACAGTACTCCCCCCTTGGGGAGGGGTCACCGAATCCTCACTTGCGCAACTAGGCCGATCAGGATGAGCTCGATGATAGGCACAGATCAGTCTTCTAGCATGGATGTCCAAAGCAAACACCCAAGAATTGTCCTCTTGACCATAACCTCTCCACTTAACCAAATACTGGAGTTTCCGTCTAGCAAAACGAGAATCCAATATTTTCTCAACCACATACACCAAATTGCCCTCAACCAAAACAGGGTCGGGAGGCGCAGCCATAGGAACCACTGGCTCGACAAACCTCTTCAATAAGGACTTGTGGAACACGTTGTGAATCTTAAATGTCCCTGGAAGAAGCAAACGGAAGGAAACTGGATTAAGAATTTCCATAATCTTATAAGGTTCAATGAACCTTGGCTTAAATTAAGGAGACGCAACCTTCATAGAGATATTTCTTGAGGACAACCAAACCAAGTCCCCCACTTTAAAACGAGGACCATCAGTCCTGTGCCGGTTGGCAAACCGCTGGGCCTTCTCCTGAGAGAGAGACAACCTCTCAACTACCTGGTCCCAAATCTGCTGCATTCGCTCCACAATAGTCAACCCCCGGACAGACGGAAGCCTCCGCCTGTCCTGAAGAAAATCGAGGGTGAAACCCAGAATTGCAGAAAAATGGAGACATCAAGGTGGCAGAGCAAGCCCTATTATTAAGAGCAAACTCAGCCAAAGGCAAAAAATAGACCCAGTCATCTTGATCAGCAGACACAAAACATCTCAAATAAGTCTCCAAGGTCTGGTTTGTCCATTTGTCTGAGGGTGAAATGCAGAGGAGAAAGATAACTGAACACCAAGTTTAGAACAAAATGTTCTCCAAAATCTGGAAACAAACTGGACTCCTCTGTCAGACACAATGTTCTCCGGAATGCCATGTAACCGAACCACGTGCTGAAAGAACAAAGGCACCAATTCGGAGGAGGAAGGCAACTTAGGTAATGGCACAAGGTGTATCATCTTGGAAAACCTATCACAGATTACCCAGATAATGGTCATTCTCTGAGAGACAGGGAGGTCGGAAATAAAATCCTGTAAGGTTCTGTGTACATGTTCCTGAAACTCAGTTTGTTCGTCAGCCATTTTACTTTCTGTCTTGCTGCAGCTATCTTGCCCTCAGTCAAAATGGAGTTTCCAGCTTGCATGTTCCCGCCCTGATTCTCTCCTTTTGCTTCTTAAGCAGCCACAGCTGAGCAATCAGTGCTTCAGAATCTAGCCTGCAGTGAACCTGTGACCTGACTCCTAAAGCCTTGGACCTTGTACTCCAGCTATTCCTACTGAGGAACTCTGAAGCACTTGTGGACTCTGAACCCTGCTCTTTGAAAGACCCACGTTTGCATGGACTTACGGTAACAGAGAAGAAGATCCTGGGCCTGTTGTGGAGAGTGATTGCTGAGCTTGGATTGCTCTGGCCTGCTGTGTCTCCTGCTTCTGTGTCTGCAAACTGTGTGACTATTTTTGCCAACTTGTATGAAGTAATACAAGACTTTCTATATCAAACCTGTGTCTCATGTATTTCCATTGCACCCAAGCACAAGACGCTATATGAACTGTACTACATACATTACAAGATTCCGAAGCCAAAACGTTAGTGTCTGCTGGGTCTGGAAAGGCTGTGTCTGCTGTAACTGTGGATATCGGATGTCCGGTTGTACTTTCTGTGATGACAGTGGTTGTGACTTCTCACAACCATTCCAGGTGAGCAATTCCCTTAAGTGTTTTTTTTTTCTGCAGTGTTACCACAGGTAAACACTATTGTTTGTTTTTTTTTTCTTTTTCTCTTTTTTGTCTGCTGTAACTGTGGATATCAGATGTCCGGGTGAACTTTCTGTGATGATAGTGGTTGTGACTTCTCACAACCATTCCAGGTGAGCAGTTCCCTTAATTTTTTTTCTCCTCTGCAGTGTTACCACAGGTAAACACTATTGTTTTTTTTTTTTCTCCTCTCCTCTTCTTCCAGTACTCCTGTCTTAAAAGATCTGGAAAATGGAGGCCCGCATAAAGGAACTTTGCGGAGTGACTGATAATATCCTTGCAGATTTGCAGAATATAAAGACCCGTTTTTCAAGCCTACAGGACCTCACTAATCACAATTTGCAAGTGTTTGGACAGACTGCCCAGGATTTACGAGCCAGGATTGAGGTTCTAGAAGAGCGAGTCCAGGCTCCTGCCGTAGCCCCGAGTTCTGGGATTCCCAAGTTGCCCCCTTTTCGTTTTGGCGGTGAACGTGAGAAATTCAGGGATTTATTAATCAATGCAATCTTTTTTTTTCTGCACATGCTTCACAATTTCCCACTGAACGATCTAAGGTGCTTACTATAATTATGTTGCTTACCAACAAGGCTTTGATGTGGGCAAACCCTCTGATTGAGACTGAGGATGATTGTTTGAATCACCTTGATGCTTTTATTTCAGCCATGGGGCAGGTGTTTGATGACCCCAATCGAGGTGCAACAGCTGAAGCAGCCATGTTAGCTTTGCGCCAAGGTAAGCACTCGGTAGCTGAATATGCCTTGGATTTCAGGAGATGGGCCCTTGATACCACCTGGGACAGTTCCGCCAAAAAATCTATTTTTCGAAAGGGGTTATCTCCACTGATTAAGGATGAACTTGCTCGTGCCGACCCTCCCACTGCGTTAGGTGACTTTATTAACTACTGCATCCGTATTGATACTCGTCTGACTGAACGCAGGCAAGAGAGATGGTTCGAAAGCAATCGCACTAACCTTTTCCTACCTTCCTCTCCAGCTAAGGAACCTTTGAGTAGGATTACACGGGAACCTGAACCTGAACCCATGCAGGTAGACTCTTTACAACGACGGGTTAGTGATGCACGCAAGGAACATCGTTTTAAGGAAAATCTATGTTTCTATTGTGGTAAGTCAGGGCACTTCATTATAAACTGCCCCAGCCATTCTCGTAAGACTACTGCAGCACTCATTCATTGTGAGTGTTGCGAGAGGGGATCTGTCAGGTCCGAGCCTCAGGCTCCAGAGAGATCTGCAGCAACAGATCTTGATTTCTCGGACTTAAACTCCGTTACCTCTGAGGACGTTGACTGTGTAAACGCTGCCATTTTTCAAGTTTCCTCAGCGGTGTCCCAGCTGAGTTGTAAGAAAAACAATTCTCATTGCTTTCTTTCCATCAAACTCTGGGTTGACTCAGCTTGGGTGTCTAGCTCTGCTATGATCGACTCAGGGGCAAGTGGAAATTTTATGGATGTCTCCTTTGCTCTGAAACAGGGGATACGTTCAGTGAAGAAGGCTACTCCAGTACAGATGGAAACTGTGGATGGCTCCCTGCTGACCTCTGGACCAGTGGATCAGGAAACAGAGCCTTTGAGGGTTCTTATGGGTAAAGATCATCAAGAGAAACTGTCCTTTATGCTTATCTCTTCTCCCCACTTTCCCATTATTCTAGGGCTACCATGGCTGCAGGCTCAGAATCCTACCATTAACTGGGAGACCAAGGAATTACACTTTCCAGAGAAACAGATGAGTCCAAAAGTTTCAGCTTGCTCTGTTCCTAAAGGAACCATGTCAGTCCCTGAACTACCAGCTGTATACCAGGACTATGTGGATTTATGTGACAAGAAGAACGCTGACCAGCTTCCTCCTCACCGTCCATATGATTGTCCAATTGAATTATTGCCTGGAGCAGAGATACCTTTTGGTAAGATCTACCCCCTGGCGGGGCCCGAGCTAAAGGCTTTAAAGGATTACATAGACGAAAATCTAGCCAAGGGCTTCATACGCCCCTCTTCATCTCCTGCAGGTGCACCCATCTTCTTTGTAAAGAAGAAAGATGGATCTCTGAGACCATGCGTAGACTATAGGGAACTCAATAAGGTTACTATTAGAAACCGTTATCCATTGCCTTTAATCCCTGAGTTATTGGAGAGAGTGCGACATGCCAAAATTTTCTCTAAACTAGATCTTCGTGGGGCCTATAACTTAGTCCGTATTAGACCTGGGGATGAATGGAAGACTGCATTCAGGTCACGCTATGGACACTTTGAATATCTAGTTATGCCTTTTGGTCTGAGTACCGCCCCAGCCACTTTCCAACACTTGGTGAATGACATCTTCAGGGATCTCCTAGATACATTCGTGGTAATTTATTTGGATGATATTCTAATTTTTTCTAACTCCACAGAGGAACATCATGGACATGTGAGAATGGTCTTGGAACGTCTAAGACAAAATCATCTTTACATCAAACTTGAAAAGTGTGAATTCCATAGGACCGAAATTCAATTTCTGGGGTATGTACTGTCTACACAAGGAATTAGTATGGATGGAAGCAAAACCCAAGCCATCAAGGATTGGCCAAGTCCTAGAAATGTGAAGGAGGTACAGCGCTTCATCGGGTTTGCCAACTTCTATAGACGTTTCATTAGAAATTTCTCTGAGGTAGTGTCACCTATCACCCAACTTACCCGGAAAGAGTCTAGGTTCTCCTGGACTCCCCAAGCCCAGGAAGCATTTTCCCGTCTAAAAGATAAATTTACCACTGCACCTATCCTAGTACATCCCAACCCCGAGCTTGCCTTCATAATAGAGGTGGATGCTTCAGACTGTGCCGTTGGAGCTATACTCTCTCAGAGAACAGGTGAGAAGAATGTCTTGCATCCCTGTGCCTTCTTTTCCCAGCAGTTGTCTTCGGCTGAGAGGAACTACGATGTGGGCAATAGAGAGTTGTTGGCCATTATTGCCGCCTTCAAAGAATGGAGACACCTTCTTCAGGGAGCTGCACAGCAAATAGTCGTCCTGACAGATCATCGTAACCTTGAGTTTATCAGGTCGGCTAAGTGCCTGACTCCTCGCCAGGCTCGCTGGAATCTTTTCTTAAACCAATTTAATTTTATCATTTCTTATAGACCAGGATCGCGCAATGGAAAGGCTGATGCACTCTCTAGGATTTACTCAGCAGAGACACGTCCAATTACTCCTCCTAAGACTATTCTTCCTGACTCTAGATTCCTAGGAGTAATTCATAATCAAGACCTACTTAAGTACATCAAGGAAGCATACCATGCTGATTCCTTTTGGCACAACCCCCAAGGGACGTAAGTCTTGTCTTTAAGAATGGTGTGTGGATTCAGGGACAACGCCTGTATATTCCTGAAACAGTCAGATTGAGAGTATTGCAACTCATTCACGATTCCAAGATAGCTGGGCATAGAGGAATTCTAAAGACACAGGAATTTCTCTCTCGTTTCTTTTGGTGGCCCACTTGCAGGAAGGATGTTTTAAACTATGTCACTTCATGTGAAGTCTGTGCAAGATGCAAAACACCTCGCTCCTCACCAACTGGTCTGTTACAGCCTCTTCCCACCCCGTCCCGCCCGTGGGGATCCATTTCTATGGACTTTATTGTGGAGTTACCAACCTCTCAAGGGAAGAACACCATTCTAGTGGTGGTTGACCGTCTAACAAAGGCAGCTCATTTTATCCCTTGTGTCGGCTTACCCACTGCAAAACAGACATCAGATTTGATGATTAAAGATGTGTTTCGCTTACATGGAGTACCGGATGAGGTTATTTCGGATCGAGGGGTGCAATTCACTTCTAGGTTTTGGCAAAATTTCTGTGCAGCATTGGACATTAAAGTAAACCTTTCTTCTGCTTTTCATCCCCAGACTAATGGACAGACCGAACGAACCAATCAAACCCTGGAGCAGTATCTCCGCTGCTTTATCTGCCACCTACAGGATGATTGGGTGGATCTACTTCCATTAGCTGAGTTCTCGTATAACAACTCTCAGAGTGCCTCCACTAAGCAGTCTCCTTTTTACTCTAATCTAGGTTATCATCCTAACATTCTACCACGATTTCCCATAAAAACGCCTTTACCAGCAGTGGCTGAAAGAATCACGTCTTTACAGAAGAATATGGATCTTCTAAAGGAGAATCTGGAATCGGCTCAGGAAAGGTACAAGAAAGCAGCAGATAAATTTCGTAAACCTGCACCAGCTTTCAAGGTAGGAGACTTGGTCTGGCTGTTAACCAGAAATCTTAAGTTAAGGATTCCATCGTCTAAGTTGGGACATAAGTACATTGGACCCTATAAAATCAGTAAAATTATAAGTGCCGTTGCTTGTCGTCTTCAACTGCCCAGAACTATGAGAATTCACCCTGTCTTTCATGTATCCCTACTAAAGGCTGCGACACCCAATACGTTTCCTGGACGTTCTTCTCCTTGCCCTGACCCAGTGCTAGTCGATGGTCAGGAAGAATTTGTGGTGGAAAGGATTTTAGATTCCAGGTTGTATAGAAATCAGTTACAATATCTGATTAAATGGCAGGGCTACCCAGTGGAGGACAACTCATGGGAACCAGTCAATAACGTTAATGCTCCTCGCTTGCTCCGTCAGTTTCATCAGAGGTACCCACACAAGCCTGGCCTGAGGTAATCCGGAGGTTGTCCCTAAGGGGGGAGTAATGTAAGGTTCTGTGTACATGTTCCTGAAACTCAGTTTGTTCGTCAGCCATTTTACTTTCTGTCTTGCTGCAGCTATCTTGCCCTCAGTCAAAATGGAGTTTCCAGCTTGCATGTTCCCGCCCTGATTCTCTCCTTTTGCTTCTTAAGCAGCCACAGCTGAGCAATCAGTGCTTCAGAATCTAGCCTGCAGTGAACCTGTGACCTGACTCCTAAAGCCTTGGACCTTGTACTCCAGCTATTCCTACTGAGGAACTCTGAAGCACTTGTGGACTCTGAACACTGCTCTTTGAAAGACCCACGTTTGCATGGACTTACGGTAACAGAGAAGAAGATCCTGGGCCTGTTGTGGAGAGTGATTGCTGAGCTTGGATTGCTCTGGCCTGCTGTGTCTCCTGCTTCTGTGTCTGCAAACTGTGTGACTATTTTTGCCAACTTGTATGAAGTAATACAAGACTTTCTATATCAAACCTGTGTCTCATGTATTTCCATCGCACCCAAGCACAAGACGCTATATGAACTGTACTACATACATTACAAATCCATAGAGATATGGGTCCATGGCCTCTTGGGCACAGGTAATGGCATTAACAAACCACTAGAGCAAGAGCAAGGCTTGGAACGAGAGCAAGTCCCACAGGACTGCACAAAGTCCCTGACGTCACGAGACAAAGTAGGCCACCAAAAGGACCGACTCACCAATTCTCTGGTACCAAAAATCCCGGGATGACCAGCCAACGCGGAACAATGAATCTCAGACATCACACTCTTCTTCCACTGGTTTGGGACAAACAATTTCCCAACAGGGCAGCGTTCAGGTTTATCCTCCTGACACCCCTCCAGAGCCAGTCTCAAATTGGGCGAGATGGCGGAAAGAACTACACCCTCTTTCAAAATAACAGCAGGATCAGTTAACTCAGGAAAATTCGCAAAGAAACTCCTCTAGAGGGCATCCGCCTTAACATTCTTAGTGCCCGGAAGAAAAGAAACCACAAAATTAAAACGTGTGAAAAAAAAGGCCCACCTGGCCTGTCTAGGATTAAGTCGCTTGGCTGATTCCAGATAAACCAGGTTCTTATGGTCCCTGAGGACCACCACCTGATGTTTGGCTCCCTCCAGCCAATGTCTCCACTCTTCAAAGGCCAACTTCATGGCCAATAACTCCCGATTACCCACGTCATAATTACGTTCAGTTGGAGAAAATTTTCGAGAGAAAAAGGCACAAGGGTTACTTCTAGAGGTCTCTGGATCTCTTTGGGACAAAACGGCATCTGCCCCAATTTCAGAGGCATCAACCTCCACCTGAAATGGCAGAGAAACATCAGGCTGCCGTAGAACAGGAGCAGAAGTAAATCTCTGCTTAAGTTCCTGAAACGCAGAGACTGCCTCAGGAGGCCAATTCACCACATCAGAACCCTTTTTGGTCAAATCAGTCAATGGTTTAACAATAACAGAGAAATTACCAATAAATTTAAGATAAAAATTGGCAAAACCCAAGAATCTCTGAAGAGCCTTTAATGAAGTAGGTTGGACCCAATCACAGATGGCCTGAACCTTGACCGGGTCCATTTCAATAACAGATGGGGACAAAATGAATCCCAGAAATGAGATCCTCTGTACGCCAAAAAGACACTTTGATCCCTTCACATACAGCGCATTCTCTCTCAAAATCTGGAACACAGTCCGAACATGTTTCACATGAGAGTCCCAGTCATTGGAAAAAATCAAGATATCATCCAAATAAACAATCAGAAATTTATCCACAAAATCCCTGAAAATGTCATTCATGAAGGACTGGAAGACAGAAGGAGCATTAGTGAGCCCAAAGGGCATCACTAGGTACTCAAAATGCCCCTCTGGGGTATTGAATGCCGTCTTCCATTCATCCCCGTGCTTAATGCGAATAAGGTTATACGCCCCCCTGAGGTCAAGCTTGGTAAACCAAGTAGCACTCTTCACCCTGGAAAACAGGTCAGAAATCAAGGGTAACGGATATTGATATTTCACAGTGATATTGTTCAAGAGACGGTAATCAATACACGGCCTTAATGAACCATCCTTTTTGGCCACAAAGAAAAAACCGGCACCCAAGGGTGAAGAGGATGGTCTGATATGACCCTTCTCCAATGATTCCTTGATATAAGACCGCATAGCGTCATGTTCAGGTACAGACAAGTTAAAAAGGCGACCTTTAGGGAATTTACTACCAGGCACTAATTCAATAGCGCAGTCATAGCTCCTATGGGGGGGCAAGGATGCAGATTTACTTTCGCTAAACACATCAGAAAAATCAGTCAAAAAGTCAGGAACATCCTGAGCCTGGGGGGAGGCAGAAAAAACAGGAGTGTTGGTATTAACACATTGGCAGCCCCAACTGGTTACAGACACAGATTTCCAATCCAAAACAGGATTATGAGACTGTAACCAAGGGAAACCTAGTACAATAATGTCATGCAGATTATACAGCACCAAAAATTTGCAACTCTCCTGATGATCAGGTTCAACCCTCATTATCACCTGAGTAGAGAACTGGGGTTTATTCTCAGCCAAAGGGGTAGAATCAATCCCCAGTAGGGGAATAGACTTCCGTAAGGGTGTCAAGGGAAACCCACAACGTTTAGCAAAATCAAAATCCATCAGGTTAATAGCTGCTCCCGAATCAACAAAAGCCTGAGCAGAAAATGTGGACAGGGAGCAAATCAGGGTAACAGTCAATAGAAATTTAGTCTGAACACTACCCAAGACAACTGAGCGTGCAAAACGTCTTCCCCGCTTAGGGCAGACTGAAATAGCATGAGAGGCATCACCTCAGTAGAAACATAACACATTGCGTTTTCGAAACTCATGACGCTGTGCCCCAGAATCCACTCTATCACACTGCATGGGTTCAGAAGCTGGTTGACAAGGCAACACTATTCCACGCATACCTCTACGCTCACGCAAATGTCTGTCAATTTGAATCGCTAATGACATAGAATCATTGAGACCAGAGGGAGCAGGGAAACCCACCATAACATCTTTTACATTCTCTGACAGATCCTTCCGAAAAAGGGCTGCCAAAGCATCATCATTCCATTTGGTCAGGACTGCCCACTTACGAAATTTCTGACAGTATAACTCAGCGTCCTCAAACCCCCTTGATTTAATGCCAAAAGGTTTTTTCAGCTTGATCAGCGACATTAGGTTCATCGTACCATAACCCCAGAGCCAGAAAAAATGCATCGACATTACTCAAAACAGGGTCCCCAGGTGTCAGGGAAAAAGCCCAATCCTGAGGATCGCCGCGCAGGAGAGAGATGACAATTTGAAGCTGCTGTGTTGCGTTCCCTGAGGACTTAGGTTTTAAGGCAAAAAACAACTTACAGTTATTTTTGAAATTCAGAAATTTAGCTCGATCCCCTAAAAACAAATCTGGCATGGGAATCCTAGGTTCTACAACAGGCAACCCTGCAAGATAGGTACCAATACTCCGAACTTCAGTGGCAAGCTGATCCACACGGCCAGACAACTGTGCAAGCTCCATTGAGAGAAAAAAAAATCTTCCTCAGCACTCAGAGAAACAGAGGGAAAAGAAAAAAAAAATGCAACAAACAGGAAAAAAAAAAATATATCTCTGACAATTCTGACAACTTTTTTTTTTTTTCCCTGCTGTGAGTACCATATAATTTTCAGTTAGGCCGGTGATACTGTTATGATTTGGTAGCTGAGGAGAGAAGGCAAAAACGGCAATACACCAGAGAGGTTGGAATCTACTGGATTGAAGTACCCTGACTAACCACCACAACTAAAGGCAGCCGTGGAGCATACCTACGTTGGTCGTAGACGCCTCGTCACAGCCTGAGAAGCTAACTACACCTAAAGATAGAAAGAGGAAAACTATCTGCCCCGGAGCAGATCCCCAAAGAACATAGGAAGCCCCCAAACATGTAATGGCGGTTAGACAAGAAGAAATACAGACACAGACAGAAAATAGTATGCGCAAACGTTGGGGCCCAAACTACCTGGACAGAAAAGGATAGGAAGGACACTTACTGCAATCCCAAAAAACCCTAAAAAGTACCAACTCTACTAATTACAAAAACACCTGAGATCACACGACCTCCACCACCTAAATTAGTTCTCTGGTGTAACAAAACTAAGCCGCAGCCACTGAAAAAACTGGAAAAGGCAAATGAACAAATAACAGAGGCCCAGATAAACTGAGAGGAGCACAAGCCCCAGGAGGGGACCTGGCTGACCTCCACAGAAGTGCAGGAAAACAATGCAAAAAGCAAGCTCAAAAATGAAAGCAGAAAATGTCTTATCTGAGAGCAGGAGAAGAGGCAAGATTCAGCAGGCTTCCAAGTGAACCAGGAACAACAGCAGTTAGACAAGAACAATTGATCACCGGCAACCCTGATGGGAGGGAACCTCCCTTATATAGGACCAGTCTGTAACTCCTAATTGCCAATCCTCACCAAATGGTTCAGCACCGTCTGCAACCACCAGAGGGAGCTTCTGCTCAGAACTCATTTCTAACACATTCACAACAGTCTTCCCCGTTTAGGGCAGACGGAAATAGTATGAGAAGCGTCACCACAGTAGAAACATAACCCATTGCGCTTTCGAAACTCATGACGCTGAGCCCCAGAAGTCACTCCATCACACTGCATGGACTCAGGAGGTGGCTCACAAGGCAACACTATCTCACGCATACCTCTGCGCTCACGCAAACGTCTATCAATTTGAATAGCCAAAGACATAGAATCATTGAGACCAGAGAAAACAGGGAATCCCACCATAACGTCTTTTACATTTTCTGATAGACCCTTCCGAAAAAGGGCTGCCAAAGCATCATCATTCCATTTGGTCAGGATAGAAAAGTATAGGAAAGAATTCTGACTGCAACCCAAAAAACCCTGACAAAAATACCAACACTTCTGATTAACAAAAAAACCTGAGATCACACGATCTCTATCACCTAAATCAGATCTCTGGTGTAACACACAGCAATTCAGCAAATAAAAAGTGACACAGGAACAGAGCAAAAGTGCTAACACAAACTGAGCACAAATGCAGCGGCAGGCCACAAAAAGGGACCAGGCTGAAGTCTACTGCAAAACAGCAAACCAGCAAGGAAAATCCAACCAAAGGAAAAAAAAAACAACAAGTCACTTATCTGAATGAAAGCAGGAATGCAAGCTGAGCTCCAACCAAGACCTGGAAGAACAATTGATTACCGGCAAGGCTGATGGGAGTTCAGGTCAATTATATCAGACCATTCGGACCCAGCTGAAAGCCATTCAGCAATTGGTTCATTACCCTCAGCAACCACCGAAGGGAGCCCCAGCTTCGAAGTCGCCTCCAGCGTGTTCACAACAATATACACTCCCTGGTCGCCTCCCTCCACACGACCAGGGGGATGCGGCTTCTTAGATGGCACAAGTATTTTGGCGCGAGCTGGGCAGACCCCAATGAAATTACCAGTCTGCCCACAAAAAAAACATGCCCACACACCACGTCGAACCGCAGACAACCCCGTTTGGGAACCAACTGCTCCCACCTGCATGGGTTCGTCCAACTGCTCAGCTGTGTCCTCCTCCCTAGCAAGGAGAACAGGGGGCAGTTTTGGTGTATGCCTCTCCCTGAGGAGTCTATCCACCTGGATGGCAGGGACATGGTGGCCTCCAATGACCTGGGGGCGGCGTACTACACCAGAGTATCCTGCAACCTTGGGGACAGACCCTGCACAAAATGTCTCCTAAGGGCAGGATCATTCCACTGTGTGTCAGTGGCCCATCTCCTGAACTCTGAACAGTACTCCTCAGCCTGCCGGTCCCCCTGCTTGATTTTACGGAGTCGGGATTCCGCCAGAGAGACGCCATCAGGATCTCTATACACCAGCGCCAGAGCCGCAAAAAATCCATCCACCGACCGTAAAGATGGTGAATTGGTCGGCAGGGAGAAGGCCCAAGATTGGGGATCACCCTTAAGAAGGGAGACAATAATCCCCACACGATGTTCCTCACTCCCTGATGAACAGGGGCGGAGCCTGAAGTATAATTTACAAGTCTCCTGAAACATCAGAAATTTATCTCTCCCTCCAGAAAACCTGTCATGCAGAGATATCTTAGGTTCTGGCAAAGCCTGCACCTGAGCCGAGGCCCAGAACCCCACAAACTGCTGTAACTCCTGCACCACTTCACCCCGCAGCATCGTAAGCTCATCTGTGAGGGTCTGAAGCAGTTGGGCAAAGGTCTGCATTTGGGCCATGGCTCACCAGAAAGGGAAAAAAAAAATGTGTCGGTTGGTGATAATGTCACGGGGCAGTAATAGAAATACAGGGGACGAGGAACCTGGGCCTCTGAACTGCCCCTAAGGCTAAGGGAGGGCCCTGTTTTTCCTTAACTTGGGGGTACACTTGAAGGTAGTGAGGCACAAGTCACCGACCTGTCCCTATCTCCTGTTTAGCCCTGAGCTAAACCCCTAACCCCCTCCCCAGGAGGTGAGACAGGGAATAAAGGGAACTACACCAAAATAACCAAAGATTAGGAAAGACACCTAGGGGTTAAATAAACAAAACAACAAAACTTAGCTTTCTCTGCAGCAATGCACCACACAGCAGAGTAAGGCACCAGATCAGGGAAACAGCAGAAGTACCACTGCGATCAGCAAGCTCCTGACTCCAGCTTGGTTGGTCTCCAAAAGGCAGAAATATCACCAACAGTCAGCTGACGCCTCAGGTGACCTTTTGTTATGATTTGGTAGCTGAGGAGAGCAGGCAAAAAAGGAAATACACCAGAGAGGTTGGAATCTATGGGATTGCAGTACCCTGACTAACCACCACAACTAAAGGCAGCCGTGGAGCGTACCTACGTTGGTCCTAGACGCCTCGTCACAGCCTGAGAAGCTAACTACTAGTGTTGAGCGATACGATACTGCAAATATTGGGTATCGGCCGATATTAGCTGTATCGGGCTTTCGATTCCGAGTACCGATATTTTCGTCATATCGGATACCGGAATCGGATTTGTCACTGTCACTGTGAGTGTCCGTCGGTCGGGTCTGTCAGGAGTCAGCGGCACTTACCTGGCAGAAGATCTCCGGCGGTCACGTCCTGGACTGCTTGATGGCCGCCATTATCTTCTCCCTGGCGGTCA
The DNA here is from genome assembly GCA_033576555.1 of Oophaga sylvatica. NCBI lineage: Eukaryota > Metazoa > Chordata > Amphibia > Anura > Dendrobatidae > Oophaga > Oophaga sylvatica. Next base: position 448,326,669 of record JARQOD010000002.1, on the reverse strand, counting down.
CATGCAGTTTTTCGCGATAACTGCAGTGACTGCAGGGTAATCCCGGCCGTAAACCAGTCCGATGACGTCACCGCCGGGGAAGCAGGTAATCAGCTGTGCTGCGCCGGGATGACAGGCTCTGCCTGTCATTCTGATGTAGCAGAGCTGGATCGTCGTGGGACACTCGTTACTATGGACTGCGTCGGACAGGTGGTATACTGCTGGTTTTTTTTTTCATTTTTTTACAGGAGATCGATGGCGTCGCAGGATGAGACTGTAATAAAAGTAATGAAAACTGTGTTGTTTCTTTTATTAAATTAAAAAATTTTTTTATGAACATTCACCCGTCCGGGTACATCAACAATTTAACTATTTACATACAGGGACCCTGTCCGGGTTATTTATAATTCTTTGGCAGGGGTGTTCCAGGTACCACCTGGTACTCTTCTGATGCTTGCCAAACATCCGAGACACCAAGGACCACCAGGACCTGATGACGTCGTGTGGCCTGTACAGTCAAGTCGTGACCCGCTATCTGTGTCTGTGTGGCCACCTCTTTCATCTCCCTCCGGGTCTGGAGCCCTATGTCCCGGACTGAACGAACCCCAGGGGGCCTAACAGGCGCTGGATACGGGCCAGCTATAGTTATCATGTCCATAGCTGGGGCTGCTGAGGAGACCACTGAGGGAGGCTGGGGAGATTTACGGCGTGGGGTGGGCACTTGTGCAGAGGCTTGGATGTGGGAGGCTGAAGGCTCCGAGGGTCTCACAGGTTCCTGACACTCTGGGGAGTAGGGGTCGCACCTGGTAACATTTAGGGCGTACCATCCATTGTAACCCCAGTGTCGGGTGTAAGTCACCAAGTCTCCTGGCAACAGGTCCCTCCCCGGGTGTCCTTCTGGGAGGTGAGTCTCCACGTCCCGCCGGGTCACAAACACTTCTAAATAAAGTCCAGGCTCCTGGATGAAGCCCCAACCACCTTTCAATTTAAAGCTCCGTACTGCACCCTTACGCCGCGGCTCCCACAGGGTTCCTTTATCTTTTCTCATCCGGTCCTTATCTGCCCGGTCCTTCTCCAGGTTACGTTGCCGAAGCTTTTGGGATTCTCGCTGCTCCCTTTGTCGCTCTGCTTCCCGCTCCCAACGTCTCCACTCTTCCTCCTGACGCCGGTTGTAATTCTCCTCCACCAGCATCTCCATGTCTCCACCATCAAACTGCAGCTTACGATGTCCGGTTTGCGGCAGCTCTCCTGGCGCCCGACAGTCCTGGCGGCGCTCACCTGCGGAGGAAGCAGCCGGCTCTGGAACAGATGACAGTCGGGGCTCCGGTACAGACAGGTAGACCTCTGGTGCCTGCGCGGCCTCCTCCATGAGGACGGGTGTCGCTTCTTCTGTCTCAGCGACGGGGGCAGACAGCGGGATCTGGGGTGCTGCTGGTGCAGAGTTTTTTGCAGGAACGGGTGCCTTCACTGCGACAACGTCAACCGGATCACATTGCAAGGGCTGGGATGCCCGCACGGACTCCTCTACTAGAACGGGTGCCTCACCTTCCGGTACAGACTCTTCAGGTAAGAGGGATTGGCGCCGCTCCAAGTTTAGTTTTAGGGCACGCCAGCTGGCTTCCATCCTGGCGACCTCCTCCCGGTGCCGGGCCAGGCCTCTTAGGGTATCCTCCGCTTCTTGCAGCGTAGGAGGGTTTCCAGGCCGGGTGCCCAACGGTGGTTCCGTGGCGATCGGGTCGCTTCCGTGGGGGGAGAGCTCTGACTGCTCCATCCCTTCACACTTCTGCTCGTGTCCATTAGCCATCTCTGCCAAGTCACATGTGTCATTAGCATCTGGAGAGGGCCCCTCTTTTGTAGTGAGGCGGGACCTTCGTGTTAGTTTCCGCACACTGAGGAGGATAGGAGGCAGAACTGAAGAGCTGTGGGGCACGATCTTACATTGCAGTACCATTTAGAGTGGTCGGCCATCGTTTTCGCGCCACTGAGTGAGTGTACACCCACGAAGAGCACGCCCTTCTTCTTCACCAGTGCCTCGTCGTGACGCAGATATGGCGGAAAAATGGCAAATACATTCTCTGATGATTTTAGCAATTCTCAAGCACAAAACCAGTTCAATTCAGGCACACAGGACTCGCTTATAGCGAGCTACAGAATCCTGTTCGTGACGCCCAAGTTGAGTCGCACAGAGCCAGAGGTTTTGTGGTAACTCGGCACCGAGCCCGTCGACTTCTATGGGGTATGTCACGGCTTTACCCGGCAATTGAATCAGAGTCTATTTTACTATGTAGAAGTGTATAAACTATAAATATATGTATATATATATGTCACAATGACATGTGTATATATATATATATATATATATATATATATATATATATGTATTCTATGTGTGTATATTTTGTGTTTACAACGAAAGAAAGGGTTTTTTTTGTTGCGATATATTGTTCCCATAGACTTACATGGGACTTCCGGTATCGGAATCGGATATCGACGATATTTAGTGATATCGGCGATACCATTCCGATACGATATTTTTAGATATCGAGCAGTATCGCTCAACACTACTAACTACACCTAAAGACAGAAAGAGGAAAACTATCTGCCCCGGAGCAGATCCCCAAAGAACATAGAAAGCCCCCAAACATGTAATGGCGGTTAGACAAGAGGAAATACACAGACACAGACAGAAAATAGTATGAGCAAACGTTGGGGCCCAAACTTCCTAAATAGAAAAGGATAGGAAGGACACTTACTGCAATCCCAAAAAACCCTGAAAAGTACCAACACTACTAATTACAAAAACACCTGAGATCACACGACCTCTACCACCTAAATTAGTTCTCTGGTGTAACAAAACTAAACAGCAGCCACTGAAAAAACTGGAAAAGGCAAATGAACAAACAACAGTGGCTGAACTAAACTGAGAGGAGCACAAGCCCCCGGAGGAGACCCGGCAGACCCCCACAGAAGTGCAGGACAAAATGCAAAAAGCAAGCACAAAAAACTAAAAGAAGAAAATGTCTTATCTGTTAGCAGAAGGTGCAGGCACGAAACAGCAAGCTACAAAGTGAACAGGAATCAAAGATGAGACCAGAACAATTGGTCACCGGCAACCCTGATGGGAGGGAACCTCCCTTATATAAGACCAGTCAGTAACACCTGATCGCCAATCTTCACAATCTTCATTGGATAGTTCAGTACTGTTTGTAACCACCAGAGGGAGCTTCTGCTCAGAATTCATTTCTAGCACATTCACAACAGTACCCCCCCCTTGAGGAGGGGTCACCGAACCCTCATTTGAGCAACCAGGTCGGTCAGGATGAGCTCTGTGATACGCACGGATGAGTCTCCTAGCATGGATGTCCGAAGCAAACACCCAAGAATTGTCCTCCTGACCATAACCTCTCCACTTAACCAAATACTGGAGTTTCCATCTAGCAAAACGAGAATTCAATATTTTCTCAACCACATACTCCAGATTGCCCTCAACCAAAACAGGGTCAGGAGGCACAGCCATAGGAACCACTGGCTCGACAAACCTCTTCAATAAGGACTTGTGGAACACGTTATGGATCTTAAATGTCCCTGGAAGAAGTAAACGAAAGGAAACAGGATTAAGAATCTCCATGATCTTATAATGTCCAATGAACCTAGGCTTAAACTTAGGAGATGCAACTCTCATAGGGATATTTCTTGAGGACAACCAGACCAAGTCCCCCACTTCAAACCGAGGACCATCAGTCCTATGCCGGTTGGCAAACCGCTGGGCCCTCTCCTGAGAGAGGGACAATCTCTCCACTACCTGGTCCCAAATCTGCTGCATACGCTCCACAACAGAGTCAACACCAGGACAGACAGAAGCCTCCGTCTGTCCTGAAGAAAATCGAGGGTGAAACCCAAAATTGCAGAAAAATGGAGACATCAAAGTGGCAGAGCTAGCCCTATTATTAAGAGCAAACTCAGCCAAAGACAAAAAAGAGACCCAGTCATCCTGATCAGCAGACACAAAGCATCTCAGATAAGTCTCCAATGTCTGGTTTGTTCTCTCAGTTTGTCCATTGGTCTGAGGATGAAAAGTCCCAGGAGAAAGACAATTGAACACCAAGTTTAGAACAAAAAGTCCTCCAAAATCTGGAAACAAACTGGACTCCTCTGTCAGACACAATGTTCTCAGGAATGCCGTGTAACCGAACCACATGCTGAAGGAACAAAGGCACCAATTCAGAGGAGGAAGGCAACTTAGGTAATGGCACAAGATGTATCATTTTGGAAAACCTATCACAAATCACCCAGATAACGGTCATTCTCTGAGAAACAGGGAGGTCGGAAATGAAATCCATAGAGATATGGGTCCATGGTCTCTTGGGCACAGGCAATGGCATCAACAAACCACTAGAGCGAGAGCAAGGCTTGGAGCGAGAGCAAGTCCCGCAGGACTGCACAAATTCCCTGACGTCACGAGACAAAGTAGGCCACCAAAAGGACCGACTAACCAAGTCTCTGGTACCAAAAATTCCGGGATGACCGGCCAACGCGGAACAATGAATCTCAGACATCACACTCTTTTTCCACCGGTCTGGGACAAACAATTTCCCAATAGGGCAGCGCTCGGGTTTATCCTCCTGACACCCTTCCAGAGCCAGTCTCAAATTGGGCGAGATGGCAGAAAGAACTACACCCTCTTTCAAAATAACAGCAGGATCAGATAACTCAGGAGAGTCCGCAAGGAAACTCCTCGAGAGGGCATCCGCCTTAACATTCTTAGTGCCAGGAAGAAAGGAAACCACAAAATTAAAACGTGTGAAAAACAAGGCCCACCTGGCCTGTCTAGGATTAAGTCGCTTGGCTGATTCCAGATAAACCAGGTTCTTATGGTCCGTGAGGACCACCACCTGATGTTTGGCTCCCTCCAGCCAATGTCTCCACTCCTCAAAAGCCCACTTCATGGCCAATAACTCCCGATTACCCACGTCATAATTACGTTCAGTTGGAGAAAATTTTCGAGAGAAAAAGGCACAAGGATTACTTTTAGAGGTCTCTGGATCTTTTTGGGACAAAACGGCACCTGCCCCAATTTCAGAGGCATCAACCTCCACCTGAAATGGCAGAGAAACATCAGGCTGCCGTAGAACAGGAGCAGAAGTGAATCTCTGCTTAAGTTCCTGAAACGCAGAGACTGCCTCAGGAGGCCAATTCACCACATCAGAACCCTTTTTGGTCAAATCAGTCAATGGTTTAACAATAACAGAGAAATTACCAATAAATTTACGATAAAAATTGGCAAAACCCAAGAATCTCTGAAGAGCCTTTAATGAAGTAGGTTGGACCCAATCAAAGATGGCCTGAACCTTGACCGGGTCCATTTAAGTAACAGATGGGGACAAAATGAATCCCAGAAATGAGATCCTCTGTACGCCAAAAAGACACTTTGATCCCTTCACATACAGAGCATTTTCTCTCAAAATCTGGAACACAGTCCAAACATGTTTCACATGAGAGTCCCAGTCATTGGAAAAAATCAAGATATCATCCAAATAAACAATCAGAAATTTATCCACAAAATCCCTGAAAATGTCATTCATGAAGGACTGGAAGACAGAAGGAGCATTAGTGAGCCCAAAGGGCATCACTAGGTACTCAAAATGCCCCTCTGGGGTATTAAATGCCGTCTGCCATTCATCCTCGTGCTTAATGCGAATAAGGTTATATGCCCCCCTGAGGTCAAGCTTGGTAAACCAAATAGCACTTTTCACCCTGGAAAACAGGTCAGAAATCAAGGTAACGGATATTGATATTTCACAGTGATATTGTTCAAGAGACGATAATCAATACACGGCCTTAATGAACCATCCTTTTTGGCCACAAAGAAAAAACCGGCACCCAAGGGTGAAGAGGATGGTCTGATATGACCCTTCTCCAATGATTCCTTGATATAAGACCGCATAGCGTCATGTTCAGGTACAGACAAGTTAAAAAGGCGACCTTTAGGGAATTTACTACCAGGCACTAATTCAATAGCGCAGTCATAGCTCCTATGGGGGGGCAAGGATGCAGATTTACTTTCGCTAAACACATCAGAAAAATCAGTCAAAAAGTCAGGAACATCCTGAGCCTGGGGGGAGGCAGAAAAAACAGGAGTGTTGGTATTAACACATTGGCAGCCCCAACTGGTTACAGACACAGATTTCCAATCCAAAACAGGATTATGAGACTGTAACCAAGGGAAACCCAGTACGATAATATCATGCAGATTATACAGCACCAAAATTTGCAACTCTCCTGATGATCAGGTTCAACCCTCATTATCACCTGAGTAGAGAACTGAGGTTTATTCTCAGCCAAAGGGGTAGAATCGATCCCCAGTAGGGGAACAGACTTCCGTAGGGGTATCAAGGGAAACCCACAACGTTTAGCAAAATCAAAATCCATCAGGTTAATAGCTGCTCCCGAATCAACGAAAGCCTGTGCAGAAAATGTGGACAGGGAGCAAATCAGGGTAACAGTCAACAAAAATTTAGTCTGAACACTACCCAAGACAACTGAACGTGCAAAACGTCTTCCCCGCTTAGGGCAGACTGAAATAGCATGAGAGGCATCACCACAGTAGAAACATAACCCATTGCGTTTTCGAAACTCATGACGCTGTGCCCCAGAAGCCACTCTATCACACTGCATGGGTTCAGAAGCTGGTTCACAAGGCAACACTGTTCCACGCATACCTCTACGCTCACGCAAACGTCTGTCAATTTGAATCGCTAATGACATAGAATCATTGAGACCAAGGGGACAGGGAATCCCACCATAACATCCTTTACATTCTCTGACAGACCCTTCCGAAAAAGGGCTGCCAAAGCATCGTCATTCCATTTGGTCAGGACTGCCCACCTTCGGAATCTCTGACAGTATAACTCAGCGTCCTCAAGCCCCTGATTTAATGCCAACAAGGCTTTTTCAGCTTGATCAGTGACATTAGGCTCATCGTACAATAACCCCAGAGCCTGAAAAAATGCATCAACATTACTCAAAACAGGATCCCCAGGTGTCAGGGAAAAAGCCCAATCCTGAGGATCGCCGCGCAGGAGAGAGATGACAATTTGAACCTGCTGTGCTGCGTTCCTGAGGACTTAGATTTCAAGGCAAAAAACAACTTACAGTTGTTTTTGAAATTCAGAAATTTAGCTCGATCCCCTAAAAACAAATCTGGCATGGGAATCCTAGGTTCCACAACAGGCAACCCTGCAAGATAGGTAGCAATACTCCGAACTTCAGTGGCAAGCTGATCCACACGGCCAGACAACTGTGCAAACTCCATTGAGAGGAAAAAAAAAATCCTCCTCAGCATTCAGAGAAACAGAGGGAAAAAAAAATCTCTGACAACTCTGACAATCTTCTTTCTTTAACACTATTTTTCCCTTCTGTGAGTACCATACAAATATCAGTTTTTGGGCCGGTGATACTGTTATGATTTGGTAGCTGAGGAGAGCAGGCAAAAAAGGAAATACACCAGAGAGGTTGGAATCTATGGGATTGCAGTACCCTGACTAACCACCACAACTAAAGGCAGCCGTGGAGCATACCTACGTTGGTCCTAGACGCCTCGTCACAGCCTGAGAAGCTAACTACACCTAAAGACAGAAAGAGGAAAACTATCTGCCCCGGAGCAGATCCCCAAAGAACATAGAAAGCCCCCAAACATGTAATGGCGGTTAGACAAGAGGAAATACACAGACACAGACAGAAAATAGTAAGAGCAAACGTTGGGGCCCAAACTTCCTAAATAGAAAAGGATAGGAAGGACACTTACTGCAATCCCAAAAAACCCTGAAAAGTACCAACACTACTAATTACAAAAACACCTGAGATCACACGACCTCTACCACCTAAATTAGTTCTCTGGTGTAACAAAACTAAACAGCAGCCACTGAAAAAACTGGAAAAGGCAAATGAACAAACAACAGTGGCTGAACTAAACTGAGAGGAGCACAAGCCCCCGGAGGAGACCCGGCAGACCCCCACAGAAGTGCAGGACAAAATGCAAAAAGCAAGCACAAAAAACTAAAAGAAGAAAATGTCTTATCTGTTAGCAGAAGGTGCAGGCACGAAACAGCAAGCTACAAAGTGAACAGGAATCAAAGATGAGACCAGAACAATTGGTCACCGGCAACCCTGATGGGAGGGAACCTCCCTTATATAAGACCAGTCAGTAACACCTGATCGCCAATCTTCACAATCTTCATTGGATAGTTCAGTACTGTTTGTAACCACCAGAGGGAGCTTCTGCTCAGAATTAATTTCTAGCACATTCACAACAACCTTTTAAAGGATGGTGGGAGTGGTCACCACCTTCTCCTGACAAGTCAGCAGCAATGTAATTACACCAGCGGCCACCGGGGGAAAAGACTGACATTAACCCCGATGGCCTGAAAGGAAAAAGGTTATAATATGCAAAGAAAGATCTGCCACAGATCCAAAAGTGGATCGTGACACCAGTGGTACGACTATTGTAGACGACATCTGTACCAGCACTCTCAAGTTCCTTCCCGTTCTGCCACTCCGCCATTCGTACCCATGGACAAAACTAAAGTTGCTGGAGCCAGCTTCCTATGTACCCGGAACCGGATTATCCTCGCCAGAGCCAGCTTCGCTTTATGTACCCGGTGTCTTCCCATCAGCTTCACTATACCTGTAATATCAGTTTACCCATTTGTCCCACTGGGACAGCTGCAATGTGTCCGGGGTCTAACTGGAGGTAGCACCTGTGTCCTCCAGGGTATTCGACTCTGGTCTTGTTTGAGGGATCTTACTATGGGTACCTGGGCTCACTAGTCACGCCCCCTTCGGAGCCCCTGGACCGTGGTCCCGAGGTTCCACTCTAAAATTAAAAGACGAATGTGAACTTCATCACCTGTGCCTCCACCTCCATTCATTACACTGCTCCTGTAAACCTGTGTGAATATCCTGCTCCTCGCTCTATGAGATCCTGCTGTATTCATCTGTACCAGTGTACCTCCTGCTCCTGACTGCTCGTTCTACTTCCTCGGTGCCGCTATCCTTCAACTGCACTTGCTAAACACATAAGCTGGTTGCTGCTTTGGTTCTGCCTTCATTTAATTAGCTGCAATGCTCGGGACTGCTCTGATTAATCTGAGTCTTCCTACCCCCAGGCCTCCCTGGATAATCTAACACCTTGTTTGGACTTGCTTATCCGTGCATGGACTAGACACGGACTTACTTGTTTCCAGCATTCTCAAGTATAAACTGCGGTTCACAGACTGTTTCGCTGATTGCATTTCTCTCTGAGGTTTCCAACAGACTTGTTAAGTTTATTCAGTAGTTATTTTAATTGTTATGGACTTGAGTTTTCTCTGCACTTGTTTGAAGCACTGAGTGTTTACAATATAGACTTTTTCGCCTAAAAACTGTGTTCTGTAGTGTCTTTCTCCATGCAAAGAGACTCCTGAGTCCTCCAGTATAATTATTACAGGCGTCTGGATCAGTGAGAGTCTCTACAATCACGACATCCTCCACTTTGGCTTCGGAACTGGCTCCCAGGCAAGGAGCTTCCAGCGATTCATCTAGCCACACTTGAGCAAGTTCACTGGGTATACTTGTTGCGGTTTCCTTTGACCTGGCTGGTGTACTTCATAATTGACCTCGTCCAGTTTTTCCACCACCTTGCAAGGACCTTGCCATTTGGCTAGGAACTTGCTCTCGACCATGAGAATAAGCACCAGAACGCTATCCCCAGGCTGGAACTGCCTCAGCCTTGCTGATCAGTTATACACCCTTGCCTGTGCCTCCTGAGCATGGAGAAGATGTGCCTTCATGATAGGCATCACTTTTGCCATCTTCTTTCGCTCGGCGACATGCTCTATGATGCTCTGCTGTGGCATGACCTCGGCTTCCCAGGTTTTCTTGGCAATGTGTAGGAGCCATTGCGGATGTCGACCATACAGGAGCTCGAACTGAGAGAAGCCAATGGAAGCTTGAGGAACTTCTCTGAAAGAGAAGAGCAAAAACGGTACATAGTCCCAGTCTCAACAGTGCTTCTCAATGACCGTCGAGCATTGCCTTTAAGGTCTTATTGAAAAGATCTACTAGTCTGTTTGTGGATGGTATACTGAGGTTTGCAGCTGGGCAATCTGGAGGACCTTATACAGCTCCTTCATCACTTTGCTCATGAAGGGGGTTCTCTGTTCCATGAAGATTTCCTTTGGCAGGCCCATCATAGCAAAAATATGAACAAGTTCCTTGGCAGAAGAGTTCCTTAGTGGTACTGCTTCAGGTTACCGGGTCGCATAGTCCATAACCACTAGAATGTATTGATGCCGCCATGTAGGCTTAACTAAGGGACCTACTATGTCCATGGCAATTCTCTCAAATGGGACCTCTATCACAAGTAGAAAAATATTTAGAGTTGAGAGTCCTCAGTGGTTGATACCTTTTAATGGCTAACTGAAAAGATGGTAACAAATTTCAAGCTTTCGAGACTACTCAGGTCTCTTCATCAGGCTAAACTAATACAAAATCTGAAAAATCACATTTTATACACCACACAGCACAGAAAAAATGCAATAGGTAAGACAAGTGACGTAAAGCAGAACTGTCATTATGGGAGATAGAGATGAACATAAATATTGGAACAGTTCATAGATAAGGAGTGCAAAAGTTTTATTGCCCTCTGATTGGGGTCTGGTAATGTTTTGTGATGTTTTCACAGGGTCTTTGAAGTAAATTCCTTAATTGATGTAAAAAGTCATAAATCCGTGTAAAAGGTATCAACCACTGAGGACTCTCAACTCTAAATATTTTTCTATCTACTGGCTAACACAGTACAAAGATATACATCTTTACTCTATCACAAGTAACAAGACTAGGGGACTTGGCATGGAGAAGAGGAAGCGGTTATCTGGCATTTGGAGCAGGATCTAGAATAATTTAGGATCTCATGGTAACATTCCGGGCACTAGAACCTCCGCATTATCTTCTCCTGAGTTTTCTTTACACACAGATGTCCCCCTCAAAACATGCAAATGGGCCATGTCTAAAACCCTCCTCCGGTAGGATCCTGGAACCAACAGCTGGTCCACTATCTCACCTCCCTTCAGTTTTGTCACCCGGTAAAATAACTCCCCATTAACTGCAAAGTGTGGGAACCTGGTGTCTGCCCCCGGCTCTTGAACAACCCTGTTACAGACTGTACCATTGTCAACCGCCCTCTTTAAGGTAAGGTCCCTAATTTGAGCAGTCCCAAAGTTATTTTCAGACACTTCTAACTAAGGGAGGTTGGGCACTTTGTTCACCGTCTCATCCTTCTCTCCAGCAAAGACACACAGGGGAAACTCTCTTCCGAGGGATCTGGATTTTAAGACCCTCGGTACAGCCCAGCTTTGCCACAAGTCCCAAAATAAGGAAAAATCTTGCCCCAATATGACTGGATGTATCAAATGCTTTACTATCCTGACCTTATAGACCTTGGTACCGCAGTCTGTTCCCTTGGTCACTCTGGCTACAGGGTTGTCCTTGGCGCCTCTGTGTATGCAGCGGACGCCCACAAACTTGTCAGGGATCATATGGTGGGGAAGTGTAGCTAGGGCTGCCACTAGGAATTTCGGGGCCCCATACTGGCAAACTTTTCGGGGCCCCTTGAGACTCCGCCCAGGCTCCACCCCAACCCCGCCTCCACCCCTTGGACTGTCCACAGTCAAAAGATTTTTTAAGCCGCCACCACGACAAGGTAGACTCTTTTGGCCAGGCCCTACTCTACTCTAACCCATTAAACATTTGTTCAAATATCCAATACAATTTAGGTATATTTTTATTTATTTTTCAATTTTTAAAATGACCAATAATATCACATACAGTGGACAAATACCACTGCACCATGACTAGACACCATATTACCACCACATAGTGACAAAATAATAGCACACACAAGGAACAAATACCACCACACCATGTCTAGACCACATATTACCACCATGTGGTGACCAATATAGCACATACAACGAACAAATACCACCACACCATGTCCAGACCACATATTACCACCATATGGTGACCAATAATATCACATACAAGGAACAAATACCACCACACCATGACCAGACCACATATTACCACCACATAGTGACCACATAGCACATACAGTGAGCAAATACGGCCACACCATGGACGTACAACATATTACCACCACATAGTGACTGAACACTACAATACTGATGCAGTGTCTGTGTACAAGTAATAGTGATCACCAGTGACATTATACACAGGAGCTCTGTATATAGTGTATAATGTAACGGTAATACAGTGATCACTGGTGACATTGTACACAGGACCGCTGTATATAGTATACAGTGTATAGTGTCAGTGTATAGGTAACACACTGACTCACCAGTGACGTCTCTAGGTGAAGTCTTTCATCTTCGCTTTTAATCTTCATTCAGCACAGACCGCCATCACTTCTTCCAGCCAGGGCTCATCTCTGCAGGAAATAACACAGTTATCTAGAGTACCGCTTGCAGAACACATTACTTATTTTTTTCCCAAATTGCAAACTACACCAGATGAAGAAAAAAAAAGTCGACAGTGTCGCTCTGCACAGTGACAGGACCACCCTCCCATTTAAAACAGTATCCTCAACAAAAAAAAAACATCACTGCAGTAATAATATCCCTAAATTAGCCCCTATTGTAATAATATCTCCCATCCTGGCCCCTGTGTGTCTCATTTCTGGCTCCAGCCATATGTTCTCCTATCCTGCCACCATGTGATGTCCCATCCTGCCCCATGATCCTGTCCCATCTGTCCCCATCGTATCCATCCAGCCCCACGATCCTGCACAATCTGTCTCCATCCTGCCCCATGATCCTGGCCCAGACCGTCTGTCCCATGATCCTGCCCCATCGTATCCATCTTGCCCCATGATCCTGCCCCATCTGTCCCCATCGTATCCATCCTGCCCCATGATCCTGCACCATCTGTCTCCATCTTGCCCAATGATCCTGCTCCATCTGTCCCATGATCCTGCCCCAGACCATCTGTCCCATGATCCTGCCCCATCTGTCCCCATCGTATCCATCCTGCCCCATGATCCTGCACCATCTGTCTTCATCTTGTCCAATGATACTGCCCCAAACCATCTGTCCCATGATCCTGCCCCATCTGTCTCCATCTTGCCCATGATCCTGCCCCATCTATCTCCATCCTGCCCCATGATCCTGCCCCAGACCATTTGTCCCATGATCCTGCCCCATCTGTCTCCATCTTGCCCCATGATCCTGCCCCATCTGTCTCCATCCTGCACCATGTCTCCAATCCTGCCCCCGTGTCTCCAATCCTGCCCCGTGTCTCCATCTTGTCCCCGAAGCTCCAATCCTGCCCCCGTGTCTCCATCCTGCCCCGTGACTCCATCCAGCCCGTGACTCCATCCTGCCACCCCGTCACTCCATCCAGCCCCTGTGACTCCATCCTGCCCCATCACTCCATCCTGCCCCTGTGACTCCATCCTGCCCCAGTGACTCCATCCTGCCTCCCTCGTGACTCCATCCTGCCCCCCTCGTGAATCCATCCTGCCCCAGTGATTCCATCCTGCCGCCCCAGTGACTCCATCCTGCCCCTGTGACTCCATCCAGCCCCCCGTGACTTCATCCTGCCCCCCGTGACTCCATCCTACCCCCTGACTCCATCCAGCCCCGTCACTCCATCCTTCCCCCGTCACTCCATCCTTCCCCCGTCACTCCATCCTGCCCCGTCACTCCGTCCAGCCCCTGTGACTCCATCCAGCCCATGACTCCATCCTGCCCCAGTGACTCCATCCTGCCCCAGTGATTCTATCCTGCCCCAGTGACTCCATCCTGCCTCCCCGTGACTCCATCCTGCCCCCCTCGTGACTCCATCCTGCCCCTATTATTCCATCTTGCCGCCCCAGTGACTCCATCCTGCCCCAGTGACTCCATCCAGCCCGTGACTCTATCCTGCCCCAATGACTCCTTCCTGCCTCCCCGTGACTCCATCCTGCCCCCCGTGACTCCATCCTGCCACCCCAGTGACTCCATCCTGCCCCTGTGACTCCATCCTGCCCCCGTGACTCCATCCAGCCCCAGTGACTCCATCCTGCCCCCGTGACTCCATCCAGCCCCTGTGACTCAATCCTGCCCCTGTGACTCCATCCTGCCCCCGTGACTCCATCCAGCCCCCGTGATTCCATCCTGCCCCCGTGACTCCATCCAGCCCATGACTCCATCCTGCCCCTGTGACTCCATCCTGCCCCCGTGACTCCATCCTGCCCCTGTGACTCCATCCTGCCCGTGACTCCATCCTGCCCCTGTGACTCCATCCAGCCCCTGTGACTCCATCCTGCCCCTGTGACTCCATCCAGCCCCTGTGACTCCATCCTGCCCCTGTGACTCCATCCAGCCCCAGTGACTCCATCCTGCCCCCTGTGACTCCATCCTGCCCCAGTGATTCCATCCTGCCGCCCCAGTGACTCCACCCTGCCCCCGTGACTCCATTCTGCCCCGTGACTCCATCCTGCCCCCCATGACTCCATCCTGCCCCCAGTGACTTCATCCTGCTCCCCCCAGTGACTCCATCCTGCCCCCCATGCCTCCATCCTGCCCCCGTGACTTCATCCTGCCCCCCCAGTGATTCCATCCTGCCCACCCAGTGACTTCATCCTGCTCCCCCAGTGACTTCATCCTGCCCCCCCAGCGATTCCATCCTGCCCCTCCAGCGATTCCATCCTGCCCCCCCCACAGTGCTTCTATCCTGCCCCCCCCAGCGATTCCATCCTGCCCCTCCAGTGATTTCATACTGCCCACATTGCCGATTTTAATAAATAAATAAAAAGTCCTTCTTACCTGGCCGTGGCGCTCCTGTGGCGTTGATATCTCCTGAGTCCTGACATTTCAAGCGCGCACTTGCCGGCGAATGACAATGACGTCATACGCCGGCGCCATGCGCGCTGACGTCAGCTGCCAGCCTCCGATTGGCTGGCGGTTTTAAGTATTGACTTGCGGGCCCGCACGGGCCTGCAACTTAATAGAGTAACTGAACCTGCATCTCGGACGTCACGCAGGTTGTTACTTCGCCTGTCGCTGGGGCCCGAACAGCAGAGGGGGCCCGCATCGGGCCCCGTCTCTTCTGCTGGGGCCCGATCAGCAGAGGGGGCCCGTATCGGCCCTGAATGTAGCACAGATCAGGGTCACCAGACTTCCAGAGTCCAAAAATCCAATGTAGGGGTTTTACTCACTCTGAGTGCAAAGTGAGGAAAACAGGAGGCTTGTTCCTTTAAAATTTAATGGGTTTATTGCATCATAAACCCAGAAGCAAAACAGAAAAACAAACAGCCTTCAGAACAGGCAAACAAAATGTGTGTCATAACAACCACAAGAGAGCAACGGGGCCAAGTGCCGACACTGCTGGAATGGCGCCGTTACGTTAGGCGAGTATAAGTTTTTTATTTTATTAGCGCCAACCACTCAGATCAAGCAGTGGTTGTACATTTTAAACCAATAGTCATCCCTGCCTGAAAGTATGTTATAAAATAAACAAACCACCCTTTGCTCACTATCCTCATTCTTTGTGGGGTATCTAACACTGTTCCCGATATTGGCTGCGGCACTGAAGAGACATCAACAGCATGATAGCCAATCAGTGAGAACAACGGCTCTGAGGGGGTAATCCGGCGCTGTGGACGTCACATCATTTTCCGACACTGAGAACTGCTCTGGCCGGTGAGTAAATAGCATTTTTTTATAACAAACTGAAAGAGAAACAAAGATGCATTGAAAGGGGACAACCCCTTTAATCAGCCTAGAGGGCACCTGCCTGTTATCGCCTGTTCATTTAGCCATTAAAATGCAATTAATTATACTATCTCTTTCTATATCTCTCTCTCTATATATAGTGCCGCAACAGTGCAGGGACTAGGCACTAGCAGGCAGTCAGCTTCCTCCACACACAGGGACTAGACACTAGCAGGCAGTGAGCTTCCTCTACATACAGGGACTAGACTCTAGCAGGCAGTCAGCTTCCCTCGGCACAGGGACTAGATACTAGCAGGCAGTCAGCTTCCTCCACACACAGGGACTAGACACTAGCAGGCAGTCAGCTTCCTCCACACACTAGGATTAGACACTAGCAGGCAGTCAGCTTCCTCCACACACTGGGACTAGACACTAGCAGGCAGTCAGCTTCCTCCACACACACGGACTAGACACTAGCAGGCAGTCAGCTTCCTCCACACACAGGGACTAGACACTAGCAGGCAGTCAGCTTCCTCCACACACTGGGACTAGACACTAGCAGGCAGTCAGCTTCCTTCACACACAGGGACTACACAATAGCAGGCAGTCAGATTCCTCCACACACACGGACTAGACACTCGCAGGCAGTCAGCTTCCTCCACACACAGGGACTAGACACTAGCAGGCAGTCAGCTTCCTCCACACACAGGGACTAGACACTAGCAGGCAGTCAGCTTCCTCCATACACAGGGACTAGACTCTAGCAGGTAGTCAGCTTCCTCCACACACTGGGACTAGACTCTAGCAGGTAGTCAGCTTCCTCGGCACAGGGACTAGACACTAGAAGGCAGTCAGGTTCCTCCACACACTGGGACTACACAATAGCAGGCAGTCAGCTTCCTCCACACACACAGACTAGACACTAGCAGGCAGTCAGCTTCCTCCACACACAGGGACTAGACTCTAGCAGGCAGTCAGCTTCCTCGGCACAGGGACTAGACACTAGCAGGCAGTCAGCTTCCTTCACACTCAGGGACTACACAATAGCAAAGATGTGTATCTTTGTACCGTGTTAGCCAGTAGATAGAAAAATATTTAGAATTGAGAGTCCTCAGTGGTTGAAATCTTTTAATGGCTAACTGAAATGATGGTAACAAATTGCAAACTTTCCAGACTACTCAGGTCTCTTCATCAGGCTAGACTAATATAAAATCTGAAGAATCACATATTTATACACAATACAGCACAGAAATAACGCAATAGATAAGACAAGTGACGTGAAGCAGAACTGTCATTATGGGAGATAGAGATGAACATAAATAATGGAACAGTTCATAGATAAGGAGTGTGAAAGGGGGCATAACAACACAATAACAGACCCCAATCAGAGGACAATACAACTTTCACACTCCTTATCTATGAACTGTTCCAATATTTATGTTCATCTCTATCTCCCATAATGACAGTTCTGCTTCATATCACTTGTCTTATCTATTACGTTATTTCTGTGCTGTATTGTGTATAAATATGTGATTCTTCAGATTTTATATTAGTCTAGCCTGATGAAGAGACCTGAGTAGTCTGGAAAGTTTGCAATTTGTTACCATCATTTCAGTGTTGCTGTGTTGTGTATAAATATGTGATCCTTCAGATGTTGTATTAAGCTCCCGTCTCACACAGCGATCTCGCTAGCGAGATCGCTGCTGAGTCACTAGTTTTGTGACGCAACAGCGATCTCCCCAGCGATATCGCTGTGTGTGACATTCAGCGACGATCAGCCCCCCTGCTGGGTATCGCTGATCGTCGCTGAATGTCCTGGACATTTTTTTGATCGCTGGTCTCCCGCTGGCCAGCAGCATCGCTGTGTGTGACAGGCGGGAGACCAGAGATCCACTGGTAACCAAGGTACACAGCGGGTTTCCAGGCGCGGGGCTGTGCCTGAAAACCCGCTGTGTACCTTGGATACCAGCGCCCTGATGCAGGGAGCTGGTAACCAAGGTACACAGCGGGTATCCAGGCACCGCGCAGCACCTGGAAACCCGACGTGTACCTTGGTTACCAGCTCCCTGCATCAGGGCGCTGGTATCCAACGTACACTGCGGGTAACTAAGCGATGTTACCCGCAGTGTCGCTGTGCTGATCGCTGCCTGAACTGCCTGTTTGCCAGCTCAGCAGCGATCATGTTGCGACAAACCAGCGATCCTGATCGTTGTCGGGATCACTGGTGTATCGCTATGTGAGACCCGGGCTTTAGTTTAGGTTGACGAAGAGAACCGAGTAGTCTGGAAAACTTGCAATTTGTTGCCATCTTTTCAGTTAGCCATTAAAAGATATCAACCACTGAGGACTCTCAATTCTAAATATTTTTCTACAAAATAGCAGGCTGTCAGCTTCCTCCACACACAGGGACTAGACACTAGCAGTCAGCTTCCTCGGCACACAGGATTAGACACTAGAAAGCAGTCAGTTTCTCCACACACTGGAACTAGACACTTGCAGGCAGTCAGCTTCCTCCACACACAGGGACTAGACATTAGCTGGCAGTCTGCTTCCTTCATACACAGAATTAGACACTAGAAGGCAGTCAGCTTCCTCCACACACAGGGCCTAGACACTAGCAGGCAGTCAGCTTCCTCCACACACTGGGACTAGACACTAGCAGTCAGCTTCCTCCATACACAGGGACTACACACTAGCAGGCAGTCAGCTTCCTCCACACACTGGGACTAGACACTAGCAGGCAGTCAGCTTCCTCCATACACAGGGACTAGACACTAGCAGGCAGTCAGCTTTCTCCACACTGGGATTAGACACTAGCAGGCAGTCAGCTTCCTTGGCACAGGGACTACACACTAGCAGGCAGTAAGCTTCCTCCACACACAGGGACTACACACTAGCAGGCAGTCAGCTTCCTTGGCACAGGGACTAGAC
Source organism: Oophaga sylvatica (assembly GCA_033576555.1). Classification (NCBI taxonomy): domain Eukaryota; kingdom Metazoa; phylum Chordata; class Amphibia; order Anura; family Dendrobatidae; genus Oophaga; species Oophaga sylvatica. The sequence goes on along the minus strand of JARQOD010000002.1, from coordinate 448,308,010 downwards.
ACTAGCTGGCAGTCAGCTTCCTTGGCACAGGGACTACAAACTAGCAGGCAGTCAGCTTCCTCCACACACACGGACTAGACACTAGCAGATAGTCAGCTTCCTCCATACACAGAGACTAGACACTAGCAGGCAGTCAGCTTCCTCCATACACAGGGACTAGACACTAGCAGGCAGTCAGCTTCCTCCATACACAGGGACTACACACTAGCAGGCAGTCAGCTTCCTCCATACACAGGGACTAGACACTAGCAGGCAGTCAGCTTCCGCCATACACAGGGACTAGACACTAGCAGTCAGCTTCCTCCATACACAGGGACTACACACTAGCAGGCAGTCAGCTTCCTCCATACACAGGGACTAGACACTAGGCAGTCAGCTTCCTCCATACACAGGGACTAGACACTAGCAGGCAGTCAGCTTCCTCAATACACAGGAACTACACACTACCAGGCAGTCAGCTTCCTCCATACACAGGGACTAGACACTAGCAGGCAGTCAGCTTACTTGGCACAGGGACTAGACACTAGCAGGCAGTCAGCTTCCTTCATACATAGGGACTAGACACTAGCAGGCAGTCAGCTTCCTCCACACACCGGGACTAGACACTAGCAGGCAGTCAGCTTCCTCCACACACACGGACTAGACACTAGCAGGCAGTCAGCTTCCTCCACACACAGGACTAGACACTAGCAGGCAGTCAGCTTCCTCCACACACAGGACTAGACACTAGCAGGCAGTCAGCTTCCTCCACACACAGGGACTAGACACTAGCAGGCTGTCAGCTTCCTCCACACACAAAGACTACACACTAGCAGGCAGTCAGCTTCCTCCACACACAGGACTAGACACTAGCAGACAGTCAGCTTCCTCCACACACAGGGACTAGACACTAGCAGGCTGTCAGCTTCCTCCACACACAAAGACTACACACTAGCAGGCAGTCAACTTCCTCCACACACTGGGACTAGACACTAGCAGGCAGTCAGCTTCCTTGGCACAGGGAGTAGACATTAGCAGGCAGTCAGATTCCTTGGCACAGGGAGTAGACACTAGCAGGCAGTCAGCTTCCTTGGCATAGGGACTAGACACTAGCAGGCAGTCAGCTTCTTTGGCACAGGGACTACACACTAGCAGGCAGTCAGCTTCCTACACACACACAGACTAGACAATAGAAGGCAGTCAGCTTCCTTGGCACAGGGACTAGACACTAGCAGGCAGTCAGCTTCCTCCACACACTGGGACAAGACACTAGCAGGCAGTCAGCTTCCTCCACACACACAGACTAGACACAATCAGGCAGTCAGCTTCCTCCACACACACGGACTAGACACTAGCAGGCAGTCAGCTTCCTCCACACACAGGGACTAGACACTAGCAGGCAGTCAGCTTCCTCCACACACACGGACTAGACACTAGCAGGCAGTCAGCTTCATCCACACAGTGGGACTAGACACTAGCAGGAAATCAGCTTCCTCCACACACACGAACTAGACACTAGCAGGCAGTCAGGTTCCTCCACACACACGGACTAGACACTAGCAGGCAGTCAACTTCCTCCACACAGTGGGACTAGACACTAGCAGGCAGTCAGCTTCCTCCACACACTGGGACTAGACACTAGCAGGCAGTCAGCTTCCTCCACACACAGGGACTAGACACTAGCAGGCAGTCAGCTTCCTCCACACACAGGGACTAGACACTAGCAGGCAGTCAGCTTCCTCCACACACTGGGACCAGACATTAGTAGGCAGTCAGCTTCCGCCACATACTAGGACTAGGCACAAGTAGGCAGTCAGCTTCCTCCACACACTGGGACTAGACACCAGTAGGCAGTCAGCTTCCTCCACACACACGGACTAGACACTAGCAGGCAGTCAGCTTCCTCCACACACACGGACTAGAAACTAGCAGGCAGTCAGGTTCCTCCACACACATGAACTAGACACTAGCAGGCAGTCAGGTTCCTCCACACACACGGACTAGACACTAGCAGGCAGTCAGCTTCCTCCACACACAGGGACTAGACACTAGCAGGCAGTCAGCTTCCTCCACACACACGGACTAGACACTAGCAGGCAGTCAGGTTCCACCACACACACGGACTAGACAATAGCAGGCAGTCAGATTCCTCCACACACAGGGACTAGACACTAGCAGGCAGTCAGCTTCCTCCACACACAGGGACTAGACACTAGCAGGCAGTCAGGTTCCTCCACACACAGGGACTAGACACTAGCAGGCAGTCAGCTTCCTCCACACACACGGACTAGACCTAGCAGGCAGTCAGGTTCCTCCACACACACGGACTAGACACTAGCAGGCAGTCAGCTTCCTTCACGCACTAGGACTAGACACTAGCAGGCAGTCAGCTTCCTCCATACAC
>JARQOD010000002.1:448241561-448305527 GCA_033576555.1 Oophaga sylvatica | reverse complement strand
TCCCATTCAGACGAGAAACCTTTCGAGTGCCCAGTTTGCAATCAGCGTTTCAAAAGAAAGGACCGAATGACCTACCATGTGAGATCTCATGAAGGAGGGATTACGAAGCCCTACACATGTAGTGTTTGTGGGAAAGGGTTTTCAAGGTATGTCCATACCTGTAGTTAATAGTGATGAGCGAGTACACTTGTTGCTCGGGTGTCCCCAAGCACGCTCGGGTGGTCTCCGAGTATTTGGAAGTGCTCGGAGATTTAGTTTCTGTTGCCGTAGCTGCGTTATTTGCGGCTATTTGACAGCCTGAATACAAGTAGGAATTCCCTAACAAACAGGCAATCCCCACATGTATTCAGGCTGTCAAGTAGCCGCAAATTATGCAGCTGCAACAACAGAAACTAAATCTCCGAGCACTTCCAAATACTGGGAGTGTGCTCCAGAGCAGCAAGCAAACTCGCTCATCACTAGTAGTTAACTCTTTTTATGTTCTGTATATGTGCGTTGCATGGAAGCAGCTCAGGAGCGGGGCCTGCACCATACCCAGCAAATGCCAGCTTGATTTTATTATGGGAAGGAGCACAGTGTAGCTGTACAGTCTATCTGAAATGAGCATGGAGGGAAGATATGACTTGTCAGATAAAATGTGAAAGGAGCAAGTATAGATCTCATCAGACTTGGTAAGGGGGCTGGCTTGCTATGAGTAAGCCACACCCCTTAATCTATTCTGGCATTGAAGGAGGCATCTTCAGGCAACTGGCTTGTATTAAAAAGTTAGTAGCAGACTACGGTGCCTGACCTGTGATGTGGCGTGCCAGAATGGAGGGTCATAGTGAATAGTTCTGAGTAGCGGATTCTGTGACAATTGAAAGCAAAAGTACCACTATGGATGTGAGCTTTATAGTTTTTAAAACTTTGTTGATATGAATACATTTTTGTCTCTCCGGAGTACCTCTTTAAAGCGAACCTGTCACCAGGTTTGGTCGATATGAGGTAGGGCCACCGCCTTTCAGGCCTTATATACAGCATTCTATAATGCAGAATATCTGCCTCCAACCTGACCTGAAAGAGAAGAAAAACAGCTTTTATTCTACTCTCCTGTGGGGCAGTCCGGTCCGAGGGTATTGATGTTTTTGGTCCTACGCCTCCCATCTTTTTATGATTGCCGCCCTCCTCCTTGCTTCAACTTTATCACGTGTCCTTATGTCTGCCACACAGTCTTCCCGGCATCGCGTTCTTGTGCAAGCGTACTTCTCTGCAGTGCGCAGGTGCCTGGAAAGGTCAAAGGGTAGAGAAGTACGCCTGCGCTGGAGCACAATGCCAGAAAGACTGTGGATGACGTTAGGACGTGTCATTCACACGAAGCAAGAAGCAGTGCGGTGATCGTAAGAAGATTAGAGGTGCCAGACCAAGAACATCGACACCGCTCGGAATGGACCACCCCGCAGGTGAGTATAACAAAAGCTCTTTTTCAGCTGCAGATGGAAGGGAGGGAGACACAGGAATTCATTACTGATGGGTAGGCGGAGCCCCAGATCAGGATGTCACCTCAGATCAAAAGCGTGCTGACTGGCTGGCCCCTCCAGCTCGGGCTCCTCCTACTCAGCTCCAGTCTAAGATTTGAGGTCCCAGAGGATGGTCGCTGCTAATGCAGCTCCTCAGAAGATTTTATTATTTTATATCGGACAGGAGACTTGGATCACCAGTTGGTCTAGAGGTCTCAGGGGTACCAGCGCTGCTGTACCCCACCCTCTCCCTCGGCGGATCTGTATTTACACTATGGTCCCTGCAGAATCTTGCCGGCCCTGGGGGATGAGGAGAGCTTCCCTGGCGGGGACGCAAACCACATGTGCGGTCACTGCGTTCCTCGCCCTGGGGGGAAGCATGGGCACAAGCGCCACAAATCCTGAGGGGTCCCTGTGGCGCTAAGCTGGTGAGTACTCCACACAAAATTTTATTATTAATGTGTGAGTGCTTTAGCGTCTGAGTGGCAGCGCTATTACATGTATGTCAGTATGCTGCAGCACTGCGGTGACAGCGCTGTTACATGTAGAAGTGGTGATTTTTTGTCCGCAGGCAGATGCCTGCAGGACAGAGAGGGAGCAGGAGCCAGGGAGTTCGCGCTCAATATTTGAGCTGGCAGGGGGCGTGGCCTATCGCTTCCCGGTCTTTGAGCAGGAAGACGCGCGCTTGGCGCTTCTCCTCCGACTCCCCCACTGTGGCGGCCATTACACAGGCTCCAGGGCTCCTCAGACCGCTCCTCTCCGCATAGACACCACGGCCAGCTGGGTGAGTGCTGAATTCTCACCCCGCAGCGCAGCGATCACTATCCTGCAGCTGCAGTCTTATTAGAGACTTGAAAATTCGCTGGGCTCACACAGTATATATATATATTGTGGAGAGATTGCAACATTAACCCTTCTGAGGGTTATTTCTGCCAGCGTTTTTGACTAAATGCCGCTGGGGTAACCCTTCCTGTGGGAGCGTTAACCCTTCAGCGTTTACAAAAAAAAAAAAAAAAAAACGCATATTTTTTGCTGGTACTGCCTCTTTGACCTGCAAACACAGGTGAAGCATGTCTGAACAGAGTTCAGAAGCCGCGGACCATGTCCCAGTATCACTGCGGCAATCAGATACGCAGACCTCAACAGCGTCTAGCACTGCGGTCGACAGTGGGGCAAAATTGGATGATATCGCTCACTCGATAAACAACTTGTCTGACCTTTTAGGTCAATATGTGTCTGCTAATTCCTCTCAGAGGAAGCGACGCAGGCCGTTACCGGCCTCTACACGGAGCGAGTCAGATGTATCCGATTTTGGACAGAGTTCCCCTTTAAATTCGGAAGAAATATCCGATTCAGATGAGGACGAACCGCAGGGGCGTTCTTCTCTGGCGAAATGTACGGAGGCATTGATTGAAGCCATGAGAGAGATGTTAGTTACCAGAGGAGGTAACTAGTCGTCCTGGTAAATCAGCACGTATGTTCCAGGAGTCCCGTGCTTCGCGTACAACATTACCAGCTCTGAGGGAGCTTAATAGTGTAATAGAAGAGGAACGTCTGTGCCCAGATAAGCGTTTTCACGGAACGCATTTCTTTGATGCACTTTATCCTTGCTCTGCGGAGTTAAAGGATAATTGGATTTCTGCTCCTGAAGTGGATGTTTCCTTATCCCAGCTGAGTAAATCCTCTCTACTCCCTGTTAAGGGGAAAGCGAGTTTGCAGGAGCCGTTGGACAGAAAAACGGAAATGGCGGCAAAAGCAAGCTATGAGGCTGCGGGGCATGGATTCCGAGCGGTGCTAGGATCCATGTGTGCTGCTAGAGCTTCTCTAGGCTGGTTGGCACGTTTAAAGACGGAGTTGCAGAACGGATCTCCGTTACCTGATATACGGGAAACTTACGAATTGTTAGAAACTGCAGCCCGTTATATCTTTGATGCCGGTCTGGATACGGCATCCCTGCTGGCGAGAGCGCAGGCTTTAGCGGTCACAGTCAGAAGAGCTTTATGGCTCAGACAGTGGGCCGGGGACGCAGTTTCCAAACAGGGTTTATTGGCTTTACCTTACAAGGGTGGCCTCCTTTTTGGATCCGACCTCACAGAGCTGATTTCCAAGGCTAAGGCGAAGGAAGCAGCATTGCCACAGCGTAGGGCCATGGCTTCGGTATCCGGTAAGCCTGGTGGCTATAGCGGTCGGCGGTCCTTTCGGGGCCGAGGACGACTTAGTCACTCCTCGTGTGGGTCGTCTCTTCTCAGGAAAAGTCCCTCAGAAAACCCTACTCTTTGAAGCAGAATTTCGCCAGAAAGGGAACCCGACAAACCGCCATCGATTGAGCCAGGGTCCACTCGAGGACCTCGAGTGGTCGCTATCATTTCAAGCATTGAGGCCGCGTTCAGATTTCTGGGTACGGGGTAGTGTCGGCAGGCTATTTCATAGAGTTTGCTTCTCGACCCCCAAATGTTTTTTGTCAGTCTCCGTTCCGTCAGAACCCGAGCTTTTTGTCGTGCTACAGCGAGAGGTCGAATTTCTGCTACAAAAGGGTGTAGTAATACCGGTTCCGTCAGAGGACCGAGGAAAAGGTTTTTATTCCAACCTTTTCGTAGTTCCCAAAAAGGAGAACAAATTTCGCCCGATTCTGGATCTCAAGTGATTAAACCGGCATGTCCACGCCCGGAAATTTCGCATGGAGTCACTCCGCTCCGTCGTAGCAGCTCTGTCACAGAACGATTTTCTGGTGTCAATCGACATTCGCGACGCCTATTTGCATGTTCCCATCGGAAGGGCTCATCAGCGTTTTCTTCGGTTTGCCATAGGTCAGGATCACTATCAGTTCGTGGCTCTGCCGTTCGGCTTAGCCTCAGCGCCCAGAGTCTTTACAAAAATTCTGGCGCCCCTCATGGCAATCCTTCGAAGACAGGGGATTACGATTCTGCCTTATCTGGACGATCTTTTGATAGTGGCCTCCTCGGAAGAAGAGGCAGTGACGGCTCGAGACTTGTCTCTTCAGCTTCTGAAGGACTTTGGTTGGCTGGTCAATTGGGAGAAGTCGTTTCTGGAACCATCGAGGGCAATCCTCTTTCTGGGGATGCAGCTCGACACGATTCGGTCGGTAGTTTCTCTACCACCAGACAAACAATCATGTCTTCTTCGACATGTGCAGATTATGAAATCCTCAACAGCAATGTCCCTGCGGGAGTGTATGCGTCTTTTGGGACTGATGGTGGCGTCCATGGAGGCAATTCCTTTTGCCCAGTTCCATTCCAGGACTCTCCAAAGGTTCATCTTGAGTCGATGGAACCGGTCGCAATCGCTGTATTGCAGTGTCACCATTTCTCGCGCGGTGCGGGATTCTCTAGAATGGTGGTTACGTCCAGGGGCATTCTCCCTGGGGAAGTCTTTCCTCCCTCCGAAGTGGTCAGTCATAACCACCGATGCCAGCCTGACGGGCTGGGGGGGTGTTTTGGAACAATCTCTGGATTCAGGGGGTATGGTCATCGGAAGAGTCTGTTCTTCCGATCAACATCCTGGAATTGAGGGCGATTTTCCTTTGCCTCCAACATTGGACGGTCCCTTTGAGCGGTCTGCCAGTCCGAGTGCAGACAGACAATGCGACGGACTGTCGCGTATATCAATCACCAAGGCGGGACAAGGAGTTCCAGACTCATGGTAGAGGTGTCCCTAATCCTGATTTGGGCAGAGGCCAGTGTACCAGCCATTTCGGCGATTCACATTCCAGGGGTTCAGAATATTACAGCGGACTTTCTCAGTCGCAGAAGGATGGATCCCGGGGAATGGAGCCTCCACCCGGAAGTTTTTGCACTACTGTGCTCTCGTTGGGGAACTCCCCAAGTGGATTTGATGGCATCCTGGTCCAATGCCAAGTTACCGAAGTTCATGTCCAGGTACAAGGACCCGAAGGCTGTGGCGGTGGATGCTCTAGTGGCTCAGTGGGATCAGTTCGAGCTGATCTATGTATTCCCGCCGATATCCTTACTTCCTCTAGTACTGCGTCGGATCAGACTAGAGAGAATTGCAGCTATTTTGATAGCTCCAGACTGGCCAAGAAGGGTGTGTTTCTCGCAATAATGTCGCTGTTGGCGGCACCTCCTTTTCCACTCCCTCTTCAACCGGACTTGTTGACTCAGGGGCCCGTTTGTCATCCGGACTTGATGTCCCTGCGTTTGACGGCGTGGCTCTTGAGACCGAAATCTTGACCCGTAGAGGTTTCTCAGCCGAGGTCATTGCTACCCTTCGTGCTGCAAGAAGTCCGGCTACTACTAGGATTTACCACAAAACTTGGGAAACCTTCTTTTCGTGGTGTTTGGGGTCCTCTCGGAACCCGAGAAAGTTTTCCATTCCCAATCTGTTGGCTTTTCTGCAGCATGGGCTAGACAAGGGTTTGGCCGTCAGCACCCTGAAAGGTCAGATTTCTGCTCTGTCCTTATTGTTCCGGAGAACCATTGCTTCGAATAGAGACGTGCTCTCCTTTTTCCGAGGTATATCTCGTAAGTTTCCGCCGCGGAAGGCACCCGTGTCTCCTTGGCGGCTCAACCTTGTTTTGGAGGCTCTTCAGCATAAACCTTTTGAGCCTATGGTTTCTGCTAGCCTTTCTTTACTTTCTTGGAAGGTGGCTTTCCTTGTTGCAGTCACTTCTTTGAGGAGAGTTTCTGAGTTGGCAGCTCTTTCTTGTTCGCCTCCTTTTCTGGAGTTTTTTCCGGATCGTGTAGTGCTTCGCACTCGGGGTGATTTTTTTACCTAAAGTGGTGTCACAATTTCATGTCAACCAGGATATTTTGTTGCCTTCATTCTGCCCGGATCCGAAGAATGTGAAAGAGCGAGCTTTGCACACATTGGATTTAGTGCGGGCCTTGAAGTTTTATCTATTACTCAAGGTTTTCGTAAGACGGACTCCCTATTTGTGGTTCCAGTTGGTCGTCGGCGTGGTCAACGAGCTTCCAAGGATTCTATAGCTCGTTGGATCCGGTCAGCTATATTGGAAGCTTACCGTCTTCAGGGTGAATCTTGCCCGATTAAGATTCAAGCCCATTCCACGAGGGCTGTGGCTTCATCGTGGGCTTTTCATCAAGGTGCTTCGGCAGTGCAGCTCTGCCGGGCGGCAACTTGGCGCTCTGTCCACACGTTTACGAAGTTTTATAAATGGACGTCAGTGCTTCCGCTGATGCAGCCCTCGGACGTAGGGTCCTGCAGGCAGCTGTAGTTTAAAGTTCTGGATGAACTTGTGTTTAGCGCTGGTTGCGCTTTGTTGTTAAGGTTGTTGGGTTTCTGCCTTTTGTTGGTTTTTTCCCACCCTTATTTTTGAACTGCTTTGGGACGTCCCATCAGTAATGAATTCCTGTGTCTCCCTCCCTTCCATCTGCAGCTGAAACACGGATTTTGGTAAGAACTTACCGGTAAAATCCTTTTCAGCGAAGGAAGGGAGGGAGACACAGCACCCTCCCAAGGCAGAAGTGTGTTGATGTTTTCAGATGCAGCGCGACCCTTGTCTGATTGCGATATCTGGGCTGAGGTCAGTGCGCTAAGGCTCTGTTCCAGCATCGCCAGCTCATCGCAGTAGTCAGGTTCAGTGAATAGTACCTGGAACTCTATGGTTTTTGGCTTACTTTGCATGCATAATCTGTATCCTTGTGTTTTGCTCTGAAGTTTCTTCAGAAGGGGTTATGTTGCTCCGCTGGTGATCTTGGTTCTTCCCTAAAGCTTTGGTACGACTGGAGCTGAGTAGGAGGAGCCCGAGCTGGAGGGGCCAGCCAGTCAGCACGCTTTTGATCTGAGGTGACATCCTGATCTGGGGCTCCGCCTACCCATCAGTAATGAATTCTTGTGTCTCCCTCCCTTCCTTCGCTGAAAAGGATTTTACCGGTAAGTTCTTACCAAAATCCGTGTTTCTCTAATCACCTTTCACGACAGCAGCATCGGAGGATGTCTCCCCGCCCTAATGAGGGACAGGAAACAGAGGTTAAATACCCCTCCCCTTCCTACAACCACCAGTGTTTTTCCTGTCCCCTCTGGGGCATGAAGAGGTCCTGGATGGTGCTGCCGTGGCCGGCGATCGGGAGCACCGTGAAGCTCACCTGTTCTAGGCCGGGCTGCCGAGATCAGGGTTTCGCTCTCCTCCAAAGAGCTGCTCCCGTCTCCATGACGCCATTCGAATCTGGACCCCTCTCCCGCTCCTCCTGCGCCTCCTCGGGAGGTAAAGCGGGGCGGTGATGTGTGGCCGGGGTCCTCCTGCAGCTCCCCGGCGTCCTTTCTCCATGCTGGCTGTTTCCGGAGTTCACGCGCATCAGAAGTGACGTCGACCCGAACTTCCGGTTTACTTCCTGGTGCGTTCCACGCTGGAACGCGCGCTCTGCTGGCCAGTGTCAGCGTTCTCCGGAGCGGCCGCCATGCTTGGGGCATCCCTTTCGGGGTTCCCCCATGTGGACCTGGGGGAGGAGGAGCACAGAATACGAGCGCTGGGACGTTGGTTATTTAAATCCTGGTAGGGGGATGCCTCCAGGTAAGGCCCATTGTCTATGTCCCTCTGTGACTGGTGACAGACTGACCAAATGGATGGCGACAAACCCTTCTCGTCTGCTTCTGCAGAGCCCAACGTTCACCCTCCTACTGTAAGTAGTGGATGAAGGTTCCTTGCTGTCTAGGTTATAACCTTATGGGTGACTTAGTATACCTTTCTCTCTCTTTTAGGGAGACAAAAAGCACCTAAAAAGGATAAGGTGCCTCCTGCAGCTCCCCGGCGTCCTTTCTCCATGCTGGCTGTTTCCGGAGTTCACGCGCATCAGAAGTGACGTCGACCCGAACTTCCGGTTTACTTCCTGGTGCGTTCCACGCTGGAACGCGCGCTCTGCTGGCCAGTGTCAGCGTTCTCCGGAGCGGCCGCCATGCTTGGGGCATCCCTTTCGGGGTTCCCCCATGTGGACCTGGGGGAGGAGGAGCACAGAATACCAGCGCTGGGACGTTGGTTATTTAAATCCTGGTAGGGGGATGCCTCCAGGTAAGGCCCATTGTCTATGTCCCTCTGTGACTGGTGACAGACTGACCAAATGGATGGCGACAAACCCTTCTCGTCTGCTTCTGCAGAGCCCAACGTTCACCCTCCTACTGTAAGTAGTGGATGAAGGTTCCTTGCTGTCTAGGTTATAACCTTATGGGTGACTTAGTATACCTTTCTCTCTCTTTTAGGGAGACAAAAAGCACCTAAAAAGGATAAGGTGCCCAACCGCAAGCGTGGTGTATGTGCTTTCAAGCTTACCTCCACGAATAAGAAGCTTTGCCAGCCCTGCACGGATGATGTGTTGCGTGCCGAACAGCCCTCTCTTGTTGGACAGCGTCAAAACCCTCATCAGACAGGAGGTTCAATCCTCTATGGCCGCCTTTTACCAGGCCCCAGTACCGCAACCTCCTCCTCCTAAGAAAAGGAAGATGGCACCTGTGGAGTCTGATTCAGACTCTGGCGAATTCTGTACCTCTGGTTCGGACAACATTTGGGAGAATGAGGGTTCCACTTCCATCCCCAAGTCCGATAATAAAAAATACTATTTCTCTTCCGAAGATATGGAAGAGTTGATTAGTATGGTGAGAAGCACCATGGGATTGAGGAAGAGGAAGTGAGATACTCTGTGCCGGATGAGATGTTTGGGGGGGGGGGGCTGAAACCTAAAAAACAGAGTTTCCCATAAACGAGAATATTCAAAACCTTATCCTTCATAAATGGGACCTCCCTGAGAAAGGTCTTGGCATCCCGTCGGAGTTAAAAAAAAAAAAAAAAAAAAAAAAAAATTGCTCCCCACCACTGGACGGAGATTGCTCTTTATGGGATATCCCCAAGGTGGATGTGCAGGTGTCCAGGGTGGCCAAGAAGATGGCTCTTCCTTTCGAGGACTCGTCCCAGCTCAAAGATCCCATGGATTGTAAAATAAAGAGCTTGTTAAAGTCCTGGGACACCTCCAGCAATCTACTAAAAACAAACATGGCATCAACGTGTGTCGCCAGATCTCTTTTCCGCTGGCTCCATACGTTAGACCACCTTACTCAGGGGACTTCTAGGGAAGATATACTTGACTCTTTTTCCCCTCCTTCAGAAAGCTACAGGTTTTTGAGTCCATCCGAGTAGCAGCAAGATCCACAGTCCTCTCCAATTCAGCTAGGAGAGCTCTATGGCTGAAGTCATGGGGTGGTGACTTTACCTCTAAGACTAAGCTGTGCGCCATTCCGTTCCAGGGACACTGTTTTCGGTCCAGCTCTGGACGAAATCTTAGAAAAAGCCATGGATAAAAAGAAATCACTTCCCAAGCAGAGAAACCCTAGGAAACGGGTTTTTCGTCCCTCACGTGATCAGTCTTCCCAGAGGGATTTTAAAGGGAAAGGCAAAACAGGCTGTTGGAATTATCCAAAAGGTGGGAAGGGCAAAATCATCCTTGTCCCCCACAACCAGCAAACACCTGACAAACAATGACGGCTCTCCGGTCGGGGGTCAGCTCTCTGGTTTCCTCGCTCAATGGCACTCCATCTCCACAAACCATTGGGTTCTCCGTACCATACAGGACAGATTGAAACTAGAATTCGAGAGCCTTCCCCCTCAATGCCTGAGAATTACCTCTCTGCAGTCTCCATACCTTCAAAAGTCCTTGCTATTAGATCTCCAAGGTCTACTTCAAGTAGAGGTGATCTCTCGAGTACCACTACAGGAGATAGGCGGAGGCCACTATTCTCGCCTGTTCTTGGTAAAGAAACCCTCAGGGAAACCAAGGATTATAAATCTGAAGCCCCTGAACCGAATGATCAGATACAGACTATTCAAAATGTAGTTGATCAAATCAGCAATCCCGCCCATTGGACAGGATTAGGTAATGGCTACAATAGATCTGAAGGATGCTTATTATCAAGTGCCAGTCCATCCAGACCACAGGAATCTCCTCAGGTTTGCAGTTTCCCATGGTCACCAGGTCAGCCATTTCCAATTGAATGTCCTACTGTTAGGCATTTCATTCGCTGCATGGGTGTTTACCAAGATTATGGCTGAAGCGATAAAATTTATTCGGCGCCAGGGGGTTTGCATCATCCCATATCTAGACGATTTTCTCATCGTCGCACTGTCTATCCATCGTCTGAATCTAGACGTAACGAGAATCCTGGAATCCCTGGGCTGGATTCCAAATTTGGAGAAATCAGATCTTCACCCTTCACCGAGGAAGAAATTCCTGGGAATTCTTTTGGATTCAGGGAAGAGAACATCATGCTTACCCAAAGATCGTCACCTCGATCTGGTTCAGAGGATCTCCAGGTTCAGAGATCAGAGGGTTCCTACCCTGAGGGACTCAGTGTCTATCTTGGGATCTCTGACGTCGTCCATCCAGACAGTCTTCTGGGCTCAAGCCCATACACGGGTCTTTCAGTCGCATGTTCTTTTATCTTCAAGAAAGCATCAAAATGCACTGACCTGGAGAGTTCTTCTTCGCGGTCATGTGAAGGCTTCTGTTTCATGGTGGCTAAACCATCGAAACCTTCAGCGGGTAGTCAGCTGGGGCCACCTTCCCCTATAAACACTCACTTCAGATGCCAGTCAGAGAGGCTGGGGAGCCGTGGTGGAGAGAACTCACTTCCAGGGGTTGTGGTCCCCAGACATCAGATCCAGCGCCTCAAACCTGAGGGAGCTAAACGCAGTAGAGGCGTTGAAAGCCGCATCCACTCTCATCCGAGGTAATCATGTTCGAGTCTATTCTGACAACATGACCACAGTGGACTAACTCGGCACCAAGGAGGCGAAATATGCCAGTTTTAAGTCAGTCGCTGCAAGGATTTTCTGCTGGGCAGAAAGACCTCTTTTGTCCATCACAGCAGTACACTTAAAAGGTTCCGACAATATCCACGCGGACTTCCTCAGCAGGAAGGACGTCCACCTGGGAGAATGGTGCCTGGACCAAGCAGTCTTTTTATCCCTAGTATCAAAGTGGGAGAGTCCGGATGTAGACCTGTTTGCCAATGGCCAGAACACAAAGGTGAAGACATTCTCTTTTCCCTCAGTCCCGCAAACGGAGCGTTGGGAATAAATGCCCTTTCTCATCCTTGGAGATTCAACCTAGCCTATTCCTTCCGCCAATCCTGATTCTAGCAAAAACACTGCAGAGGATTCGGTCGGATCGGATCACAAAAATTTTAGTTGCTCCCCTGTGGCCGGTAAGAAGTTGGTATGGCGCTTTGATGGACATGGATCAGGAAGGTCCACTACTTCTACCCCAGAAGGTCGAAATCCTTCACCAAGGTCCTCTGCTACACCCGGACCTGCGCAGATTGAATCTTGCGGCCTGGTTACTTAAGCCAAATTCCTAAAAGCTAAGGGGCTCTCAGATGAAGTAATACAAACTCTCCAGAAGAGTAGGAAACCAGTGACCAATGCCATCTATGGCAAGGTTTGGAAGAAATTTTCATCCTGGTGTTTCCCAAGTACTCCTGATCCTTTCCATCCTAACATCGCGCAAATCCTAGATTTTCTTCAAAAGAGGTTGGATCTGGGGCTTACACATAGTACACTGAAAGTACAGGTGTCAGCTCTTAGGTCCTTTTTTGATCAGGACTTAGCTGGCCATCGCTGGATTAAACGCTTTCTGACCTCAGCAGCTAGGATTCGTCCCAGACTTCGTAGTCAGGTTCCCCCCTGGGATTTAAATCTGGTCCTTATCAGTTTAACCCAGGATCCATTTGAACTCCTATCATCCATGAGTCTAAAGAACCTGACACTTAAAAACGTTTTTCTAGTAGCAATTACTACCGCTATGCGTGTAGGAGAGTTGCAGGCCCTATCAATACAGGAGCCCTACTTAACTGTCACTGCGGATAGCATTGTCCTTCAATTAGATCCCTCCTTTATACCTAAGGTAGTCTCGGTCTTCCATATAGGTCAAGATATTGTGCTACCCTCATTCTGCCCAAATTCTTCTAATACGAAGGAAGAAGTCTTTCACACCCTTGATGTTTGCAGTGTATTTCTCTACTACCTCCAACAAACCGAAAATTGGAGGACTGACCAAAACCTATTCATTTAGTTCTCAGGACGAAATAAATGCAAGAAGTCGGCTAAGACTCCTATTGCAAATTGGACCAAGCAGGCTGTCTGGCATATTCATCGCAGAATCTTTTTCCTCCTGCATCATTGAAGGATCACTCTACTCGTTCAGCATCAACATCATTGGCAGAGAGAGGGAACGCATCTTCTGTGCAGATATGCAGAGCCGCCACCTGGTTTTCTATCCATAAGTTTACCAGACACTACAAACTAAATTTTTATAGGGATTTGACATTTGGCAGACGAGTTCTGCAGGCTGTTGTTCCTCCCTAAGAAATTAGTTGTTGGTATAACTCCGATGCTGCTGTCGTGGAAGGTGACTAGAGAAAATAGAATTAGTCTTGCCGGTAATTCGGTTTCCAGGAACCTTCCACGACAGCACTAATTTCCCTCCCTATCTAATGTTCTTATTGGATGATTCCTGCACTTTGGTGGTAACTATACATGCTAGTGTGTCCAGAAAAAACACTGGTGGTTGTAGGAAGGGGAGTGGGGTATTTAACCCCTTAATGACCCCAACTTTTTTCGTTTGTGTTCTCGTTTTTCTCTCCCCTTCCAGAGCCATAATTTTTTTTTTTTTTTTTTATTACTCCATCAATATGACCATGTGAGGGCTTATTTTTTGTGGGATGAGTTGTACTTTTGAACGAGACCATTGGTTTTAGCATATCGTGTACTCGAAAATGGGAAAAAAAATTCCAAGTGCTGTGAAATTGCAAAAAAAGTGCACTTTTTGTTTGGCTTTTTTGCTAGGTTCACTAAATGCTAAAACCGTCCTGCCATTATGATTCTCCAGGTCATTACGAGATCATAGACGCCAAACGTCTAGGTTCTTTTTTTCAGCAGCAGATGGAAGGAAGAGAGCCACACTAGTCATTACTAGTGGGTAGGCGGAGCCCAGATAGGATTGACACCTCAGATTAAAAAGTGTTGACCGGCCCCTCCAGCTCGGGCTCCTCCTACTCCAGCTTCTCCAGTCTAAAATTTGAGGTCCCAGAGGATGGTCGCTGCTGGAAGCAGCTCCTCAGAAGATTTTTTTTATTTTCATCGGACAAGAGACTTGGATCACCAGAAGTGGTCTTGAGGTCTCAGGGGTCTCAGCGCTGCTGGACCCCCACCTCTCCCTTGGCGGATCTGTAATTACCCTGATGGTGGTCCCTGCAGAATCATGCCGGCCCTGAGGGATGAGGATTGCTTCCCTGGCGGGGACGCAAACCGCACATCGGGGGTCACTGCGTTCCCCGCCCTGGGGGGAAGCGATGGGCACAGCGCCACAAACCCCTGGGGGTCCCTGTGGCGCTCAGCTGGTGAGTACTCCGCATTTTTCTAATGTATGTGAGTGCTTTCAGCGGCTGTTTGGTGACTGTATTTTTTGTCCGCAGGCAGATGCCTGCAGGACAGAGGAGAGCAGAGAGCGAGTGAGTTCGCGCTCTTTTTTGAAGCCGGCGGGGGGCGTGGCTTCACGCTTCCCGGTCTTCTTGTGCAGAAGCGCGCGATTATGTGCTTCTTTTCCGGCTTCTCTCAGCGCGGCGGCCATTACATCCCGGGCTCCTCATGCTCCGCTCCTCCCGATAGCAAGTATACATCACCGCGGCCAGCTGGGTGAGTGAAAATCATCACCCCCACAGCGCAGGTCCTATCTGTGTGACAAGTGGCAGATAGCGCTATCCCTCAGCTGCGGTCTCATATAGAGACCTTTTTTCGCCTGGGACTCGCACACCCCTTTTATTTTAATAGGGAGTTGTGGGGAGCCTGCGACATTAACCCTAAAGGTACTGCCACACTGAGCTATCCGCTAGCGATCTCGTTAGCGTTGCATACTAATGAGATCGCTAGCGGGATTGTTTCTATATCGCTAAATGCTGCCGCATTTAGCGATATAGTTAACGACGCTATCGCCGTTAGCGATCTTCTTAACGACTTTAGGGGTACAAAAGTACGCTAAATCGCTAAGAAAAGGTGCCACACAGCGATTAGATACTTACCAGCGGGAGCGCCAGCGATGAAATAGGGTCCGGAGCGATTCCAGCGACGAGCGAGATCACAGCAGGAAGCTCGTCGCTGGAAGCTGCCGCACTGAACAATATCGCTAACGGGATCGCTAAATAGTGACGTTTTTTAGCGATCCCGTTAGCGATATTGTTTAGTGTGGCATACCTTAAGAAGGGTTAACCCTTTCAGCGCAAGAATCCAGCAATACCCGCCGTAGGTTCTATTCCGGTATGGATCAGAACATAAAGGGTTAAATATACTGCTGACATATTCTGCTGATATTTTAGATTGAGACAGCTGGGGTAGCTCTCTACTTTAAGAGCTTTAACCCTTCAGCGTGCTTGTTTCGTCCACTTAAGAAACCACACTTGTTTCTAGTTACTGACAGGTTTTGACCTGCCATATACTGTGTGAGGGCATGTCGGATCAGGGTCCAGAAGGTGCGGACCGTCTCCCAGATCCGCTTCAGGATCAGTCGCGCGTATCTGATACGCAGACCTCGACGGCGTCAAGCGCAGCGGTCGGAGGTTACAGCGATGCCAAATTGGATGCCATCGCTCGTTCTATTGATGGCCTGTCTGACCTTTTAGGTCATTGGGTGTCAGCTAGATCCTCTCATGACAGGAAGCGACACAGACCGGTACCATCCTTCCCGCGTAGCGAATCAGAGGTCTCTGATATGGAATGCGGACAGGGTTCCCCTTCAGACTCAGATGGGGAGTTATCCGATTCGGATAAGGAGGATCGGCAGGAGCATTCTGCCTCTTTGGTGGGCCGAACAAAGGCTTTCATTGAAGCCATGAGGGAGGCGTTACAGTTACCGGAGGAGGTAACTAGACGTCCTGGTAAGTCGGCCCGAATGTACCAGGAGTACCGTAAGTCGCGATCGACATTGCCTGCTCTGGTTGAGCTTAATGGAGCAGTGGAGGAGGAACGCCTGTGTCCAGATAAACGTTTTCAAGGGACACTGTTCTTTGAGGCACTATATCCGTGTTCTACGGAGTTGATTGATAATTGGATTCCTTCTCCTGAAGTGGATGTTTCTTTATCCCAGCTTAGTAAATCCTCATTGCTCCCTGTTAAAGGGAAGGCGAGTCTGCAGGACCCGTTGGACAGAAAAACGGAGATGGCGGCGAAATCCGCCTACGAGGCCGTGGGTCATGGATTCAGAGCGGTGCTAGGATCCATGTGTGCTTGTAAAGCTTCCCTGAGCTGGTTGGTCCGTATACGGACGGCGTTGCAAAATAGATCTCCATTATCCGAGGTAGATGGGCTTCTCGAATTGTTGGAGATAGCAGCCAAATATAGCTATGATGCAGGTCTGGATACTGCGTCACTGTTGTCCAGGGCGCAATCCTCGGCGGTCACAGTCAGAAGAGCACTGTGGCTTAGACAGTGGACCGGGGACGCGGTTTCCAAGCAAGGTTTGCTGTCTTTAGCTTACAAGGGTGGTCAGCTATTTGGGTCTGACCTCACAGAGCTGATTGCCAAGGCAAAGGCAAAAGAAGCGGCTTTACCGCAGCGAAGGGCTATGGCTTCTGCGTCTAGCAGGCCTAGTGCCGGTAGTGGTCGGCGGTCCTTTTGGTCCAGGGGACGATTTGGTCAGTCCTCTTGGGGATCGAGTCGTCCCTCTTTTTCGGGAAAAAAGTCCTCTCAGAAATCCCGCACCCCCTGGAAACAAAGTTTCCGTCAAGACAAGCGGGAAGCTGACAAGAAGCCTGCCAAGACGGACTGACGCCAGGGTTCCACTCGAGGGCTCTCGAGAGGGGGGTCGCCTGCTCCAATTCAAAGCGACTTGGATTTCCCGCGTTCCGGACACCTGGGTAACGCGGGTCGTGTCGGCAGGCTATTTCATAGAGTTTTCTTCTCGACCCCCGGACAGTTTTTGCCAGTCTCGCATTCCGTCAGAGCCCGAGCTATTTGCCGCTCTGCTGCGAGAGGTCGAATTCCTTCTGCAGAAGGGTGTGGTAATACCGGTTCTGCCAGAGGACCGGGGAAGAGGATTTTATTCCAATCTTTTTGTGGTCCCCAAAAAGGAGGACAAATTTCGCCCTATTCTGGATCTCAAAAGATTGAATCGGCATGTACACACCCAAAAATTCCGCATGGAGTCACTTAGCTCCGTTGTGGCAGCCCTGTCGCAGAACGACTTTTTGGTGTCAATCGACATTCGCGACGCTTATTTGCATGTCCCCGTCGGAAGGGCTCACCAGCGCTTCCTTCGTTTTGCCATAGGTCAGGACCATTACCAGTTTGTGGATCTGCCATTCGGCTTGGCCTCAGCGCCCAGAGTTTTTACAAAGATTCTGGCGCCTCTCATGGCAATTCTTCGAAGACAGGGGGTTACGATTCTTCCCTACCTGGACGACCTTTTGATTGTGGCGTCCTCAAAGGAGGAGGCGGTGACGGCTCGCAATCTATCCCTTCAGCTCCTGGAGGACTTCGGGTGGCTGGTCAATTGGGAGAAGTCGTCTCTGGAACCGTCGCAGTCAATCCTGTTTTTGGGGATGCATTTCGACACGATACGGGCAGTGGAGTCCCTACCTCCAGACAAGCGGGCATGTCTACTCCGACATGTACAAATTATGAAGTCTTCGACAGCAATGTCCCGAAGTGTATGCGCCTTCTGGGTTTGATGGTGGCGTCCATGGAGGCACTTCCGTTTGCCCAGTTTCATTCCAGGGCCCTCCAAAGGCTCATTCTGAGTCGTTGGGATCGATCGCAGGCTTCACTGGATTGCAGTGTCATCATCTCTCGCAGGGTGCGGGAATCTCTAGGATGGTGGTTACGTCCAGGAGCGTTAACCCTGGGGAAGTCTTTCCTCCCTCCGAGGTGGTCGGTCATAACCACCGATGCCAGCCTGACGGGCTGGGGGGTGTCTGGAACGATCTCTGGATTCAGGGAGTATGGTCATCGGAAGAGTCTGTTCTACCGATCAACATCCTGGAATTGAGGGCAATTTTCCTTTGCCTCCAACACTGGACGGTCCCTTTGAGCGGTCTACCAGTCCGAGTGCAGACAGACAACGCAACGGCGGTCGCGTTTATCAACCACCAAGGCGGGACGAGGAGTTCCAGGCTCATGGTGGAGGTGTCTCTGATCCTGATTTGGGCCGAGACCAGAGTGCCAGTCATCTCTGCAATCCACATTCCAGGGGTTCAGAATATCACGGCGGACTTCCTCAGTCGCGAGAAGATGGATCCCGGAGAATGGAGTCTTCATCCGGAAATTTTTGCACTGCTGTGCTCCCGTTGGGGAACTCCCCAAGTGGATTTGATGGCATCCAGGCTCAATGCCAAGTTACCGACCTTCATGTCCAGGTACAAGGACCCGAAGGCTGTGGCGTTGGATGCTCTGGTGGCTCCGTGGGAGCAATTCGAGCTAATCTATGTGTTCCCGCCGATATCCTTACTTCCTCTGGTGCTGCGTCGGATCAGACTGGAGAGAATCTCGGTTATGTTGATAGCCCCAGATTGGCCAAGGAGGACGTGGTTTTCGACACTGGTGTCGCTTTTGGCGGCACCTCCATTCCCACTTCCTCTTCACCCGGACCTGTTAACCCAGGGACCCGTTCGTCATCCGGACTTGAAGTCTCTGCGTTTGACGGCGTGGCTCTTGAGACCGAAATATTGACCCGAAGAGGTTTTTCAGCCGAAGTCATTGCCACTCTGCGAGCTGCCAGAGGTCCGGCTACTACTAAGATTTATCACAAGACTTGGGAAGCCTTCTTCTTGTGGTGTTCGGGTTCTTCAAGGAACCCAAGGATTTTTTCCATTCCCAATTTGCTGGCTTTTCTGCAGTACGGGCTGGACAAGGGTTTGGCAGTTGGCACTCTGAAGGGTCAGGTTTCTGCTCTGTCCTTGCTGTTTCGGAAGGCTATCGCCTCGCGTAGGGACTTGCGTTCCTTTTTTCGCGGAGTAACCCATCAGTTTCTGCCGCGGAGGGCGCCTGTGTCTCCTTGGCGGCTCAACCTTGTCTTGGAGGCTCTTCAGCATGGGCCTTTTGAGCCTATGGACTCTGCTAGCCTTTCTTTACTTTCTTGGAAGGTTGCCTTCCTAGTGGCGGTCACCTCTTTGAGAAGGGTTTCTGAGTTGGCGGCTCTTTCCTGCTCGCCTCCCTTCCTGGAGTTTTACCCGGATCGAGTAGTGCTTCGCACACGGGGCGACTTTCTACCTAAGGTGGTGTCGCAATTTCATGTTAACCAGGATATTGTCTTGCCCTCGCTTTGTCCAGGCCCGAGGAATGCAAAGGAACGGGCTTTGCACACATTGGATTTAGTGCGGGCCTTGAAGTTCTATTTGTCTGTTACCCAAGGTTTTCGGAAGTCAGACTCTGTTTGTGATTCCAGCAGGTCGTCGACGTGGTCAACGAGCTTCCAAGGACTCTATAGCTCGTTGGATTCGGTCGGCCATTTTGGAGGCTTACCGACTTAAAGGCGAACTTTGCCCGATTAAGATTCGAGCTCACTCCACGAGGGCTGTGGCTTCATCTTGGGCCTTTCATCAAGGGGCCTCGGCAGCTCAGCTCTGCCGAGCGGCGACTTGGCGCTCCGTCCACACGTTTACAAAGTTTTATAAGGTGGACGTCCGTGCTTCCGCTGATGCAGCCTTAGGACTGTAGGGTCCTGCAGGCGGCTGTAGTTTAAAGTTCTAGTTAACTTGTTTTTGGCGCCTGTTGCGCATTTATCAAGGTTGTTGGGATTCTGCCTCTTTTGGTTTTTTTCCCACCCTTAATTTTTGGACTGCTTTGGGACGTCCCACTAGTAATGACTAGTGTGGCTCTCTTCCTTCCATCTGCTGCTGAAAGACGGATTTTGGTAAGAACTTACCTGTAAAATTCTTTTCAAGGAAGGAAGAGAGACACAGCTCCCTCCCATGGCAGAAGTGTGTTGTTGTTTTCAGATGCGGCGTGACCCTTCTCTGATAGCGATTATCTGGGCTGAGGTCGGCGCGCTAAGGCTCTGTTCCAGCATCGCCAGCTCATCGCAGTGGTCAGGTCTAGTGAGTAGTACCTGGAACTTTGTTGCTTCTTTCTGTTGCATGCATAACCTGTATTCCTGTCTTTTCTCTGAAGTCCTTCAGAAGGGGTTATGTTGCTCCGCTGGTGATATTTGCTCTTCCTTAGCTTGGTACGACTGGAGAAGCTGGAGTAGGAGGAGCCCGAGCTGGAGGGGCCGGTCAACACTCTTTTTAATCTGAGGTGTCAATCCTATCTGGGCTCCGCCTACCCACTAGTAATGACTAGTGTGTCTCTCTTCCTTCCTTCGCTGAAAAGGATTTTACAGGTAAGTTCTTATCAAAATCCGTCTTTTATCTAAGTGGTGAAAAAAATTTCAAAGTTTGCTTTAAAAAAAAAATAAATAAAAATTGCGCCATTTTCCGATACCCGTAGTGTCTCCATTTTTAATGATCTGGAGTTGGTTGAGGGCTTATTTTTTGCGTGCTGAGCTTACGTTTTTATTGATACAATTTTGGTGCAGATACGTTCTTTTGATCGCCCGTTATTGCATTTTAGTGCAATGCCGCGGCGACCAAAAAAAACGTAATTCTGGCGTTTTTACCTTTTTTTTATCGCTACGCTGTTTAGCGATCAGGTTAATCTTTTTTTTTTTTTTTTTTAAATTGATAGATCGGGCGATTCTAAACCCGACGATACCAAATATGTGTAGGTTTGATTTTATTTATTTATTTATTTTTTTAATTTTATTTTGAATGGGCGAAAGGGGGGTGATTTTTAAACTTTTTATGTTTTTTATTTTTTTTATATTTTTAAAAGCTTTTTTCTAATTTTGGCATGCTTCAATACCCTCCATGGGAGGCTAGAAGCTGCCACAACTCGATCACCTCTGCTACATACAGGCGATGCTCAGATCTCCTGTATGTAGTAGAATTGCTGCATTGCTATGAGCGCTGACCACAGGGTGGCGCTCATAGCAATCCGGCATCAACAACCAGAGAGGTCTCAAGGAGACCTTTGGTTGTTATGCCGACGCACCACTGACCCCCGATCATGTGACGGGGGTCAGCGGTGCGCGTATTTCCAGCTCGATGGCAGGAAGCGCGCGTTAAATACAGCTGTCAGCGTTTGACAGCGGCATTTAACTAGTTAATAGGCGCGGTCGGATCGCGATTTCATCCGCACCTATTGCGGGCACATGTCAGCTGTTCAAAACAGCTGATATGTCCCGGCTTTGATGCGGGCTCACCGGCGGAGCCCACATCAAAGCGGGGGATCTGACCTTGGACGTACTATTCCATCCCAGGTCAGAAAGGGGCTAACATCTTTGTGTTTCCTGTCCCCTATTAGGGCGGGAAGACATCCTCCAATGCTGCTGTCCTGGAAGGTTCCTAGAAACCGAATTGCCAGTAACACTAATTCTATTTTCTTCTCTTACAGGTTGGGTTGGAGGCAGATACACAGCATTATAAAATGCTGTGTATCATTCCTGAACGTTGGTGGCCCTACCACATATCGGCCAAACCTGATGACAGGTTCCCTTTAACCCCTTAGTGACTAGAGACTAGTTATTAGAGACTAGTTCTGCCATGATTTGTGTTGGTACTGACTATAGTTGTTTAACCCCTTAAATGCTGCTGTCAATAATGACTAGAGTACCTAGATGGTTAACAGAGTGTGGGGGCTCCCTCTTCAACCCCATCGGCACCCTGAGCACTTGATCTTGTGGTCCTGATGTTTGCCTTGGCAATTTATGGCCAAATAATGGCTTGAAATTCTGCCTGCTACAGTGGCATGTTCAGAAGTCAGCAACATTTATGTAGTTGCAATTTTTTCCTTCCTGTTATGCCACTTTACATTAAATCCTAAAAAGCACCTGAAGGGTCAATAAGGCACCTGAAGGGTCAATAAGGCACCTGAAGGGTCAATAAGGCACCTGAAGGGTCAGTAAGGCACCTAAGGTCAATAAGGCACCTGAAGGGTCAATAAGGCACCTGAAGGGTCAATAAGGCACCTGAAGGGTCATAAGCACCTGAAGGGTCAATAGGCACCTGAAGGGTCAATAAGCTACCTGAAGGGTCAATAAGCTACCTGAAGGCAATTTTAAATACGTTGAGGGGCCCGTTTTTAAAATGATATCACTTTTGGAAGTTTCCAATATATAGGACCCCCAAAGTCAAAACATCCTTAAAAAAATAAGTTTTGTACGTTTCCTTGAAAAAATGAAAAATGACTGCTACGTTTTTAAACCTTCTAAAATGCCAACAAAATAAGACCTTTTACAAATGGTTCTGATGTAAAACAGACATGAAGGAAATGTTATTTATTAATGTTTGTGTTTTATGGCTATCTGGATTAAAGGGATAATCACTCAGTTTGAAAATTGCAAATTTTTGAATTTTGTACAATTTCTAATTACCGTATATACTCGTGTATAAGCCGAGATTTTCAGCACCTTTTTTTGTGCTGAAAATGCCCCATCGGCTTATACACGAGTCATAGGGCAGAAACCAGCGGGTGACGGGATGCGGCGGCAGGAGCCGGTGGCTGGGACATCATACTCACCCTCCCCGTGCCATCGCTGAACGTCCCTGCAATCCTGCGTTCTCCCCGGCTTCCTGCAGCTCTCCAGCGCTGAGCGGTGACGTAATACCCGCTAATTAAGGTCATGTAATATGGACGCGACGCCACTCCCATGGGCGTGGCCTCCATATTCATGGCCTTAATGAGCGGTATTACGTCACCGCTCAGCGCTGGAGAGCTGCAGGAAGCCGGGGAGAACGCAGGATTGCCGGCCGGGACGTTCAGCGATGGCACGGGGAGGGTGAGTATGATGGAGGAGGATGGGGGGAGCATGGAGGAGGACAAGGAGCACGGAGCAGGACGGGGGGGAGGACGGAGAGCACAGGGGGAGGACGGAGAGCACGGAGAGAACGGGAGACGGAGAGCACGGAGCAGACGGGGGGAGGACGGAGAGCACGGAGCAGAACGGGGGGAGGACGGAGAGCACGGAGCAGAACGGGGGGAGGACGGGAGAGCACGCAGCAGAACGGGGGGAGGACGGAGAGCACGGAGCAGAACGGGGGAGGACGGAGAGCACGGAGCAGGAACGGGGAGGACGGAGAGCACGGAGCAGGACGGGGGAGGACGGAGAGCACGGAGCAGGACAGGGGGAGGACGGAGAGCACGGAGCAGGACGGGGGGAGGACGGAGAGCACGGAGCAGGACGGGGGGAGGACGGAGAGCACGGAGCAGGACGGGGGGAGGACGGAGAGCACGGAGCAGGATGGGGGGAGGACGGAGAGCACGGAGCAGAACGGGGGGAGGACGGAGAGCACGGAGCAGGACGGGGGAGGACGGAGAGCACGGAGCAGGACGGGGGTGGGCACAGAGGAGAATGGGGGAGTGCAGAGCTGGATGGGGGAGCATGGAGCAGGACGGGGGAGGATGGAAAGCACTGAGCAGGACAGGATAATGGAGCAGGAGGAGGGGAGCACAGAGGAGAATGGGGGCCCACAGAGCTGGATGGGGGGAGCACAGAGCAGGACGGCAACTTATACACCCGGCTTATATGCGAGTCAATAATTAGTTTTTTGTGGCAAAATTAGGGGGGTGGCTTATACACGGGTAGGCTTATACATGATTATATACGGTATATAAATAACACAGAAAATGGTGACATATATGTACCATTATCATAAAGTACAATATGTCACGAAAAAACAATCTCAAAATCAATTAGATATTTTAAAGCATTCCAGAGTTATTACCACAAAGTGACACTGGTCAGATTCAAAAATTTTGCTCGGTCAGTAAGGGGTTAAAGTTTTCAAAAAAAAAAATAAAAATATATATATATATATATATATATATATATATATATATATATATATATATACACTCCACCTAGAACCTTTTGTTATATTTTGATAACTTATTAACATATTACGTAACTGTAGATCATGATTTGGAAGTGGTTCCTGCAGATTGACATAGTGGACACATAAGCTGTGCCTGCACGATCGCCGTCGGGAGCTCAGCTTAAGTGATGTCCAAGCTCTGGCTGTCACAGCCACAGACTGTACTTACCCACACTGCCCCTGACTTTTTAACTCCCTTAATGCCACAATCGTTGAGATTTCAGCATTTAGATCATGGCACTAAATAGATAGGATTTAGAATGAAATTTAGTTGGACTTAGGACCACCCTTTTAAGGTACAACATCTTGGCTAAACGATAATATAATATTTTCAGTAATCAACAAAATTTACACTTCTACTTATGTACTGTGAAAAAAACAATTATTTGCCGCAAGAATCACATATTTCCTATATCTCAAATAGCTGGGAAGCTGCCGAAATGGACAATTAACTACCTTGTATAAATATGTAGAAAACAAACTTGCTTGGGGTCTAATGGATTCCACGCAAATAATTAAAGGTTAAAATAATTTAAAAAAAAAAAAGTTTTTGGATCACTATTTTAGAAGTGTAGTACCCTTGTTTTTTGTGGCGAGTGAGCTGAGTGAGTACTTGCATTTTGCAGGATAAGATTGACGGTTTCAGTGATACCAATTTTCTTAACATATGAATTTTTGTTGTATTTTATTCCTCTTTGTGCGGTGGTATGATGAAAAAAAAAAAAAAAAACTTTTTTTTTTTTTTTTTCTAACAGTGTTTGCTATGTGGGTTGAATAGTGTAAAAGTTTTATAGTTCATAGTTTTATAACATTTGTCCACTCTTTCATTATTATTATTTTTTTTATTTATTCCCACTAATACTGAATGCTCTCATCACTCGTCTAATACACTGCAATACTCATGTGTTGCAGGACATTAGACCTGTCAATGTTAAACTGAAAGGAGGCCTGATAGGCCCTGCAACAAGCAAGGACTAATAGGCCAGTATACACTCCCTGACAGAAGTTATGTCGCTTATCCATGTTATGTAAATAAAATCTTATAACCTGACATTAAATTCATCCATTGGTTCTATAAATTATTCTTTTGAAAGCTGAAACCCTCCGAAATGTGGTTTAGGTTAAGAAAATTGGCATCAATGCAGAAATATTGATAATTTAATGGACACAGAATGGTCAGATTTTGGCAATACAAACGTTTTGTCGCCTGGTCATATGGATGAAAGAGGAAGCTTGGAAGACAAAACCAAAGAATCTAGATGAACTCTGGGAGGCATGGAAGACTGCATTCTTCGCTATTCCTGATGACTTCATTAATAAATTGTATGAATCATTGTTGAACCGCATGGATGCAGTCCTTCAAGCTCATGGAAGTCACACAAAATATTAAATTTGACTCTAAAAGCACCACAACTTCATTCACCAATGTTATGCAACATGTATTTGTATTTTAAGATAATTATTTGTTTGAATATCACATTACTTTCTGTGGGCAACAAAACTTTTGTCTTGCCAAAATCTGACCATTCTGTGTCCATTAAATGATCAATATTTCTACATTGATGGCAATTTTATTTTCTTAACTTAAACCACATTTCGGAGGGTTTCAGCTTTCAAAAGAGTAATTTATACAACCAATGGATGAATTTAACGTCAGGTTAAAAGCTTTTATTTACATAACATGGATAAGCGACATAACTTCTGTCAGGGAGTGTATGAGTTCCAATTGCCTTGACTGTCATTGGTGCATAGGATGGGTTGTGAGAGGGAGCCATCTACATGCAGCGTTTGCTGTTAGCTGGATTAAAGAGAACCTGTCACCCCCCCCCGGGCCTTTTTAAGTAAGGAAGCCATCTTCAGCAGCACTAAGGCTGCATTCTGTGAAGGTGGCTCTTATTTTTCTGATCGCTAGGAACGCTGAAATATACACTTTTTTAATCTGTCCGACATACCGCTATTGTGTCAGGGAGGTATGTCTTCTCCCCCTTGTCAACGGCCTCAGAGGTGTCAGTCATCCCCCTCTTGTTTGCGGCCCCCGCCTCCTCTCCTTCTTGCAACGTCACCGACGCTGCTGTAGCGGCGGCCCCAGATCCCGCAGTGTATTACGATGTATTCATTCTGCGACGCTGGGAATCTCGCGCCTGCGCAGTGAGGATTTCTGCGCCTGTCCCCCATCGCCGCCGCTTTCCTCCACCTCTTTCCTCACTGAAATTTGTTGAATAAAATGTCCCTGTGCTGATATAATCTTATAAATGTGCCCCTGCTGTGTCTGACCGTGCAGGTATATGGTTTGATCCTACCACCGCTTCTGGGCAGGGGAGGAAGCAACGGAGGTTTCAGACATTATAGCAGGGGATTGCAAATGATTTGTAAGATTATTAGGTTTATTTTATTTAAACACATCCAATTGTAGAAATTATTTCAAGATGTCCTATGAGCAAAAGTTAATTTTAATCAATAAAACTCCTTTAAAAGGATTTTTGCCTTTTCAGATAATCCCAGTCCCTGCCTGTAGTTTAACCCCTTCACTCCCGAGGCTTTTTTCGTTTTTTCGCTCCCCTTCATCTCAGAGCCATAACTTTTTTATTTTTTTTTCAATATGGCCATGTGAGGGCTTATTTTTTTGTGAGACGAGTTGTACTTTTGAACAACACCATTGGTTTTACCATGTCGTGTACTCGAACACGGGGAAAAAATTCCAAGTGCGGTGAAATTGCAAAAAAAGTGCAATCCCACACTTGTTTTTTGCTTGGCTTTTTTGCTAGGTTCACTAAATGCAAAGACTGACCTGCCACTATGATTCTCCAGATCATTGAGTTCATAGACACCAAACAAGTCTAGGTTCTATTTTATCTAAGCATTGAAAAAAAATTCCAAAGTTTGCTAAAAAAAAAATTGTCACAGGACGATCCCGGCACTTCTACCCCGAAATACTGCGATCAAACAAGATTGCAGCATTCCGCAGCCTGCACAGGGGCTGACAGCCCCTCTGCCTTTGGATCGGAGACCCCGTGGCGTGACGTGGGGTCCCGATCGTTGCCATGGTGAGCAGATGTCCTCATGGCGACATCCGGCTCACCAGAGCTATTTAACTTGCTGATCATGTGAAGTGCACAAGTCTTTCTGTCAGTGTAGCGCTGACAGCTTCTGTAGCATGCAGATGGTGCTTCATCTATATGCTATAGAAGCCATCAGCCTTCAAAAAATCATAAAAATCTATAAATAAATAAATGAAAAAACCTGCGTGGGGCCACCCCTATTTTTGACAACCAGTCTTGCAAATGCTCACAGCTGGGGGGGCTGGTATTCTCAGGCTGGTAAGGGGCCATGGATATAGGACCCCCCCAGCCTAAAAATAGCAGCCTGCAGCTGCCGAGAAAAGGCGCATCTATTAGATGCTCCAAATCTGGTGCTTTGCTCGGCTCTTCCCACTTGCCCTGTAGCGGTTGCAAGTGGGGTAATATTTGTGGGGTTGATGTCGCCTTACTATCAGGTGACAACAAGCCCTCGGCTAAGCAATGGAGAAGCGTCTATAAGACACCTATCCATTACTAATCCCATAGTTGTATTGTAAATAAACACACAGCCAGAATAAAGTCCTGTAATTGAAAAAATGACATACCCCTTTTAATATTCTCAATTAAACCATACTTACAACCTCGCTTATTCCTCCAAAGCCCTCGATCTCCTGTAATAAAAGTAAAATAAAAAAGCAACAATATACCATACCTGTCCGTCGTTTTGTCCCACACCGTAATCCATGTCTGAGGGAAAAATAGTTTTCAACCTGGACGGTGCCAAGATGCAACAGTCCACACTGAGAACCACTGGTGAATGAGCTGCTGGGAACACAGCTTCAGAAACCGGGGGTGACGTCATAGAGGTTACATCCGGTCACTGGGCTCCATTCCCAGCCAGGCTGAGCTGCGGTGTGAACAGTTGTCACTTACAAAAAAAAATTCACAATTCCAGGAAACAGTAGATTAGTTCCAGAAAGGGGGCACTTGTTGGGTATTGCCACTGTTAAGGCACATCTAGATAAGTTCCTTCGGGGGGGATCTAGTTTCCAAAATGGGGTATTGAGGGGCATTTCCACTCTTTAGGCACATCAGGGGCTCTCCAAACGCGACATGACCATTCCATCAAAGTCTGCATTCCAAAACGTCACTACTTCCCTTCCGAGCCCCGACGTGCGCCCATACAGTAGTTTTCTCCCACATATGAGGTACCAGTGTACTCTGGACAAATTGCTCAATTACTTTTGGGGTCCAATTTCTCCTGATACCTTTGGTAAAATAAAAAAAAAATGGATCTGAAGTAAATTTTTTGTGAAAAAAAGTTAAATATTAATTTTTTTTTTTAAACATTCCAAAAATTCCTGTGAAACACCTGAAGAGTTATTTTAGACTTCTTGAATGTGGTTTTGAGCACCTTCAGGGGTGCAGTTTTTAGAATAGTGTAACTTTTGGGTATTTTTTATCGTATAGACCCCTCAAAGTGACTTCAAATGTGATGTGGTCCCTAAAAAAAAATGGTGTTGTAAAAATGAGAAATCGCTGGTCAACTTTTAACCCTTATAACTTCCTAACAAAAAAAAATTGGTTCCAAAATTGTGCTGATGTAAAGTAGGCATGTGGGAAATGTTACTTGTTAAGTATTTTGTGTGACATATCTCTGTGATTTAAGGGAATGAAAATGGTGAAAATTTCGCCAATTTCCGTTTTTTTTTTTTTCCACAAATGCAAGTCATTAAATACATTTTACCACTGTCATGAAGTACAATATGTCAGTGGTCAGAGTTGTAAAAATTGGCCCGTCATTAACGTGCAAACCACCCTCGGGGGTAAAGGGGTTAACCCCTAATGACCACCAATACCTGTTTTCACTGACCTGAGATACAAGTGAATAGCATCCCCATACAGGTAACAATCCTGCAGCTGTCAGCTGTTCAATATAGCGGACAACTTGCTGCATCAGCCATGATCAGTGTTTGGTACTGACCATGGCCGTTTAACCCCATGGATGCTGCTGTCAATATTGACTGGCATCTAAATGGTTAACAGAGTGTGGGGGCTGTCTCTTTGGCACCATGAGATTATGATTGTGTGGTCCTGATGGTGAACTGTTCACTGTAAAACAGTGTGGAAATTTTTAGCAACATTTATGTGATAAAAATATATATTTTCAGCTGCAGATGGAAGGAAGAGAGCCACAGTAATTCATTACTGATGGGTAGGCGGAGCCCCAGATCAGGATGACACCTCAGATCAAAAGCGTGTTGACTGACTGGCTCCTCCAGCTCGGGCTCCTCCTACTCAGCTCCTTCAGTCTAAGATTTGAGGTCTCAGAGGATGGTCGCTGCTGGAAGCAGCTCCTCAGAAGATTTTATTATTTTTATCGGACAAGAGACTTGGACATGAGTCTGAAAGGTCTCAGGGGTCTCAGCGCTGCTGGACCCTACCTCTCCCTTGGCGGATCTGTATTTTACATAAATAGTCCCTGCAGAATCTTGCCGGCCCTGGGGGACGAGGTTAGCTTCCCTGGCGGGGGACGCAAACCGCACACTGGGGTCACTGCGTTCCCCGCCCTGGGGGGGAGCATGGGCACAAGCGCCACAAATCCTGAGGGGTCCCTGTGGCGCTCAGCTGGTGAGTACTCCACAATATATTTTATATAAAATGTCTGAGTGCTTTAGCGACTGCTGTGACAGCGCTATTACATGTGTGTTAATGTACTATAAGCGCTGCGGTGGCAGCACCATGACATGTGAATGTGGTGTTTCTGTACAACCGTTGTCCGCAGGCAGATGCCTGCAGGACAGGGGGGAGCAGGAGTGAGGAGTTTTGGCGCTCATTTTTTTTTTTTGAGCCGGGGGGGCGTGGGTTCACGGTCTTTCATGCAGGAAGCGCGCGATTGCGCTTCTCTTCCGGCTCCCTCAGCGCGGCGGCCATTAAAAAGGCTCCCGGGCTCCTCAGACTCCGCTCCTCCCGTCTCAGACACCGAACCAGCTGGGTGAGTGCGTTTTTTCCTCACCCCACAGCGCAGATACATAGCGCTATTCTGCAGCTGGGTCTCATATAGAGACCTTGTTTTTCTTACAGCCTGCGACATTAACCCCTCTTGAGGGTTTACTCGGCATACAGCTGGGGTAGCTCTATATTTAAGACTTAACCCTTCAGCGTGCTGGTTTGCATTCACTTTAAAAAAAAAAAAAAAAAAAAACGCGTTTTTTCAGGTTTCTGACATTTGGCCTGCCATATACTGTGTGAGGCATGTCGGAACAGGGTTCAGAAGGCGCGGACCATATTCCAGTTCCGCTTCGGCAGTCTGGTACGCAGTCCTCCACAGCGTCTAGCGCTGCGGTTGGAGGTCTCAGTGATGCAAAATTAGATGCTATCGCCAGTTCTATTAATGGCTTGTCTGACCTTTTGGGTCAATATGTGTCAGCTAGATCCTCTCAGGACAGGAAGTGACACAGGCCGTTACCATCCTTCCCCCGTAGCGAATCAGATGTCTCTGATTTGGATTGTGGAGAGGGTTCTCCTTAAGTTCAGAAGGGGAAATGTCCGATTCGGATAAGGAGGAACGGCGGGGACTTTCGTCCCTTGTGAGACATACAGAGGCATTTATTGAAGCCATGAGAGAGGTTTTGCAGTTACCGGAGGTGGTAACTAGTTTACCTGGTAAATCAGCAGAATGTACCAGGAGTATCGTACGTCACGATCAGCTTTGCCAGATCTAGATGATCTTAACAGTGCAGTAGAAAAGGAACGTCTGTGTCCGGATAAACGTTTTCACGGAACACGTTTCTTTGACGCACTTTATCCGTGTTCCACAGAGTCGAGAGATAATTGGACTCCCTCTCCTGAAGTGGATTTTTCCTTATCCCAGCTTAGTAAATCCTCACTGCTTCCTGTTAAAGGGAAGGCGAGTTTGCAGGATCCGCTGGACAGAAAAACGGAAATGGCGGCGAAATCAAATTATGAGGCCGCGGGTCATGGATTCAGAGCGGTACTAGGATCCATGTGTGCTTCTAAAGCTTCTATAAGCTGGTTGGACCTTTTACACAAGGCGTGGAAAAATGGATCTCCGTCATCTGAGGTGGAGGAGATTTTCGAATGGTTGGACACTGCAGTCCGATATATCTATGATGCAGGTCTGGATACTGCGTCACTTCTGTCCAGGGCGCAGGCTTCGGCGATCACAGTCAGAAGAGCACTGTGGCTCAGACAGTGGGCCGGGGATGCGGTCTCCAAACAAGGTTTGCTGGCCTTAGCTTATAAAGGTCATCTTTTTGGGTCTGACCTCACAGAGCTGATTACCAAGGCAAAGGCAAAAGAAGCAACGTTACCACGACGCAGAGCTATGGCTTCTGTGTCTGGCAGGACATATAGTGGTCGGCGGTCCTTTCGGGGCCGAGGTCGATTCGCTCAGTCCTCTTGGGGATCGGGTCGTTCCTCTTTCTCGGCAAAAAAGTCCTCCCAGAAATCTCGCACCCCCTGGAAGCAGAATTTCCGTCAAGACAAGCGGGAAACTGACAAGAAGCCCGCCAAGACGGACTGACGCCAGGAGTCCACTCGAGGATTCTCGAGTGGGGGGTCGCCTGCTCCAATTCAAGGAGACTTGGATTTCTCGCGTTCCAGATTCATGGGTAACGTGGGTCGTGTCAGCAGGTTATTTCATAGAGTTCTCTTCTCGACCCCCAGACACCTTTTGCCAGTCTCGCATTCCGTCAGAACCCGAGCTTTTGGTCGCTCTGCAGCGAGAGGTCGAATTTCTTCTTCAGAAGGGTGTGGTAATACCGGTTCCGCCAGAAGACCGGGGAAAAGGATTTTATTCCAATCTGTTTGTGGTTCCCAAAAAGGAGGACAAATTTCGTCCGATTCTGGATCTCAAAAGATTGAATCGGCATGTCCACACCCGGAAATTCCGCATGGAGTCACTTCGCTCCGTTGTGGCAGCCCTGTCGCAAAACGATTTTTTGGTATCAATCGACATCCGCGACGCTTATTTAGCTCTCCAGAGGTTCATCCTGGGTCATTGGAATCAGTCGCAATCGCTGGATTGCAGTGTCACCATCTCTCGCAGGGTGCGAGAGTCTCTAGGATGGTGGTTACGTCCAGGAGCTTTATCCCTGGGGAAATCTTTCCTCCCTCCGAAATGGTCGGTCATAACCACCGATGCCAGCCTGACGGGCTGGGGGGGTGTTTGGAACGATTCCTGGATTCAGGGAGTATGGTCATCGGAATATCCTAGAATTGAGGGCGATTTTCCTTTGCCTCCAACACTGGACGGTCCCTTTGAGCGGTCTGCCAGTCCGAGTGCAGACAGACAACGCGACAGCGGTTGCGTATATCAATCACCAAGGCGGGACAAGGAGTCCCAGGCTCATGGTGGAAGTGTCTCGCATCCTGATCTGGGCCGAGGCCAGGGTTCCAGCCATTTCTGCAATCCACATTCCAGGGGTTCAGAATGTTACGGCGGACTTTCTCAGTCGCGAGAAGATGGATCCCGGAGAATGGAGTCTTCATCCGGAGATTTTTGCAATGCTGTGCTCCCGTTGGGGAACTCCCCAAGTGGATTTGATGGCATCCAGGTCCAATGCCAAACTACCGATGTTCATGTCCAGGTTCAAGGACCGGAAAGCTGTGGAGGTGGATGCTCTGGTGGCTCCGTGGGACCAATTCGAGCTGATTTATGTGTTTCCACCGATATCTTTGCTTCCTCTGGTACTGCGTCGGATCAGACTGGAGAGAATCCCGGCTATGTTAATAGCACCGGATTGGCCAAGGAGGACGTGGTTTTCAACGCTAATGTCGCTGTTGGCGGCACCTCCATTTCCACTTCCTCTTCGACCGGACCTTTTAACTCAGGGGCCCGTTTGTCATCCGGACTTGAAGTCTCTGCGTTTGACGGCGTGGCTCTTGAGACCGAAATATTGACCCGTAGAGGTTTTTCAACCGAGGTCATTGCTACTCTTCGAGCTGCCAGAAGTCCGGCTACTACTAGGATTTACCACAAAACTTGGGAAACCTTCTTTTCGTGGTGTTCGGGGTCTTCACGGAACCCGAGGAAATTTTCCATTCCCAATTTGCTAGCTTTTCTGCAGCATGGGTTAGACAAGGGTTTGGCAGTTAGCACCCTGAAAGGTCAGGTCTCTGCTCTGTCCTTATTATTCCGGAGAGTTATTGCCTCGCGTAGGGACGTGCTTTCCTTTTTCCGCGGTATAGCTCGTAAGTTTCCGCCGCGGAAGGCGCCTGTGTCTCCTTGGCGGCTCAACCTTGTCTTGGAGGCTCTTCAGCATAAACCTTTTGAGCCTATGGATTCTGCTAGCCTTTCTTTACTTTCTTGGAAGGTGGCCTTCTTAGTAGCGGTCACCTCTTTGAGGAGAGTTTCTGAGTTGGCAGCTCTTTCTTGCTCGCCTCCTTTTCTGGAGTTTTTTCCGGATCGTGTGGTGCTTCGCACACGGGGTGATTTCCTACCTAAAGTGGTTTCACAATTTCATGTTAACCAGGATATTGTGTTGCCTTCACTCTGTCTGGATCTGAAGAACACGAAAGAGCGAGCTTTACACACATTGGATTTAGTGCGGGCCTTGAAGTTTTATCTATCTATTACTCAAGGTTTTCGTAAAACGGACTCCCTGTTTGTGGTTCCAGCAGGTCGTCGGCGTGGTCAACGAGCTTCCAAGGATTCTATAGCTCGTTGGATCCGGTCAGCTATTTTGGAAGCTTACCGTCTTGGGGGTGAATCTTGTCCGATCAAGATTCGAGCCCATTCCACGAGAGCTGTGGCTTCATCGTGGGCTTTCCATCAAGGTGCCTCAGCAGTGCAGCTCTGCCGGGCGGCAACTTGGCGCTCTGTCCACACGTTTACAAAGTTTTATAAAGTGGACGTCAGTGCTTCCGCTGATGCAGCCCTTGGACGAAGGGTCCTGCAGGCAGCTGTAGTTTAAAGTTCTGGATGAACTTGTGTTTAGCGCTAGTTGCGCTTTTCTTTGTTAAGGTTGTTGGGTTTCTGCCTTTTGTTGGTTTTTTCCCACCCTTATTTTTGAACTGCTTTGGGACGTCCCATCAGTAATGAATTACTGTGGCTCTCTTCCTTCCATCTGCAGCTGAAACACGGATTTTGGTAAGAACTTACCTGTAAAATCCTTTTCAGCGAAGGAAGGAAGAGAGACACAGCACCCTCCCAAGGCAGAAGTGTGTTGATGATTTCAGATGCAGCGCGACCCTTATCTGATTGCGATATCTGGGCTGTGGTCAGCGCGCTAAGGCTCTGTTCCAGCATTGCCAGCTCATCACAGTAGTCAGGTTCAGTGAGTAGTCCCTGGAACTCTGTGGTTTTTGGCTTACTTTGCATGCATAACCTGTATTCTTGTGTTTTCTCTGAAGTTCCTTCAGAAGGGGTTATGTTGCTCCGCTGGTGATCTTGGTTCTTCCCTAAAGCTTTGGTACGACTGAAGGAGCTGAGTAGGAGGAGCCCGAGCTGGAGGAGCCAGCCAGTCAACACGCTTTTGATCTGAGGTGTCATCCTGATCTGGGGCTCCGCCTACCCATCAGTAATGAATTACTGTGTCTCTCTTCCTTCCTTCGCTGAAAAGGATTTTACAGGTAAGTTCTTACCAAAATCCGTGTTTTTTCATTCTTGTATTGTCACTTTGCATTAATTCTTGAAATGCATCTGAAGGGTTAATAAACTAGCAGACAGCGCTTTTGAATATGTTGAGGGATGCTGATTTTAAATGGTATCACTTTTGGGGGTTTTCCAAAATCACTTCAAAACTAAATAGTGGGTGAGTCTGCCCCATTCTCAGCAGGTGATGGCTGTGTTTTAGGGTATGTGCACACGTTGCAGATTTTGATGCAGATCCGCAGCGCTTTTTGAATTGCATCAAATCTGCAGTGTAGTGCACAGCCAATGATAATCTATGGGAATCCTGAATTAGTGTGCACATGCTGCGGAAAAATACTTGTGGATTTGCAGCGTTTTTATTTTCCGCAGCATGTCAATTATTTTTGCGGATCTGCAGCGTTTCTGCATCCATTGACTTGCATTGAGTCAGTCAAATCCACAGCAAAACCGCAGGTTTAAAAAGATCTGCGGTTTTGCTGCAGAGTTGCATTCAAGAAACGCTGTAGATGGGGAGAAGGAAGAGTGTGTTGATGGAGACTGCGGTGAATATGTGCAGGTCTGTGTTTGTGTGTGGTTCTGTGTGTAGGCAGGCATCGTCCGATGGGACTGTCCCATCCGGCTATGTCTGCTACAGTGACAGCAGTAGCCGATGATGGGACAGTAGTAGTCCCATCATCCGGCTACTGTGTTGACTAGTAAAAAAAAAAAAAAAAAAAGTACAGTACATACTCACCATACAGCTAATCCCCAACGCCCTCGATCACCTGTAAAAAAATAAATAAATAAAAATAATAAACTCAACAGTATACTCCCTATTCTGACGTGATCCATTTAATAACGACTGTCCCATGACGATCTCCTGTGGAGAGCGGTCACATCAGCAGATGTGACCGCTCTCCAGGGGCCTCCGGTGATACAATGATGGAAGGTATCCTTTCGCACTGTATCACTCTGCCGTGGTCACAGGAGTTCGTCCTGTCATTGCTGCACTGCTGCGTGGGAAAATTCTCATGCAGCATTGCCGTCAAGTGACAGTATGAACTCCAGTAACCCCTCAGTGATAACACTGCAGGAGCCATTGTCTCCTGTCAGTGTGTCACTGTTGGCCCTGTAGAGCGGTCACATCTACTGCCAGCTCTATAGGGGAGATTGTCGTGGGACACTCGTTATTAGGCCAGTCTGACACGTCCAGATATTTCCAGTACCAGAGATATCCACGTCTGTGTAAATACGTGGTATATCCGTGTGGCACACGTGTGCCGCATCAGGACCAAACGGACGGCTTCAGTAAGCACTGTCCCCTGCCTGTGGTGCTGAAGCTCCCTGTCATTATTCTCCCTGCTCTGCCAGCAACAAGCGAGCAGGGAGAATAATTGAAAAACCCGTCGTGGGGTCCCCCTTAAGTTTTGAACCAACCCGGAAAAACTATACAGGCTCGAGCTGCTATTCTCAGGCTGGGGAAAGGGGCCATGAATATGGCCCCCTCCCCCCAGCCTAAAAACAGCCCGCAGCTGCCCAGAAATGGTGCATCTATTAGATGCGCCTATTCTGGAGCTTTGATGTGTTCTTCCCACTTGCCCTGTAGTGGTGGCAAGTGGGGTTAATAAGGGGTTAATGTCACCTTTCTATTGGAAGGTGACATTAAACCAGGCTTAGTAATGAAGAGGTGTCAACAAGACACCTCTTCATTACTAATCCTATAGTAAGAAAAGGGTTAAATAAGCACACACAATAAGAATAAAGTCTTTTAATGAAAGAATACACTACACAGTTTTTAAATCTTTACTGCACTCCCATTCCATTATTAAAGCCCTCGATCTCCTGTAAAAATATAAAATAAAAAAGCAACAATATCCCATACCTGTCCGCCGTAATGTCAAGTCCCACGGTGCAATTCATCTGGGGGGGGGGTTTAATCAGTTTACAACTGGAGCGCTGCTAATGCTGCCGCTACGACTGTAAACTACTGGGGAATGAATGGGAGCAGTGCGCACAGGCTCAGTGAGCAGCGGTGACGTCACTGAGCCTGTGCTCGCTGACAGCTGAACTCCTGTAACCTCAGCACCGTGGGACGTCACCCCCAGTCACTGAGTCTCTGCGCGCTGCTCCCATTCATTCCCCAGTAGTTTACAGTCGGAGCGGCAGCATTAGCAGCGCTCCGGCTGTAAACTGATTAACCCCCCGAGATGGATTTACGCCGTGGGACTTGACTGTATGACGGAGAGGTATGGGATATTGTTGCTTTTTTATTTTATATTTTTTACAGGAGATCAAGGGCTTCGATAATGGATTGGGAGTGTAAAGGCACTGTCACACTTGGCGATCGCACCAGCGACAACGACACGACCTGACGAGATCGCTATGTGATCGCTAGTTAGATTCCAAACACAACTCATCAGCGATCTGTTTAACGACCTCTGCGGTCGTTGGGAAAACCTAGTCCCACCTGCGACGCTGGTGAAGTTGTTCATAAAGGGTGTCACGCAGCGATTCAGGCTCACCAGCGGGACACCAACGACCAAAAAACGGCTCAGAACATTCATGAGCGTTCAGCGACATCTCAGCAAGGGCCACATCGCTGCTACATGTCACACACAGCTGCGTCGCTAACGAGATCGCTACTGCGTCATAAAATCGGTGACGCATTAGCGGTCTCGTTAGCGATCTCGTTTAGTGTGACAGTACCTTAATAGTTTTAAAAACTGTGTAGTGTATTCTTTCATTAAAAGACTTTATTCTTGCTGTGTGTGTGCTAATTTAACCCTATTTACTATAGTATTAGTAATGAAGAGGTGTCTGATTGACACCTCTTTATTATTAAGCCTGGTTTAATGTCTCCTTACAATGAAGGTTGACATTAACATCTTATTAACCCCACTTGCCACTGCTACAGGGCAAGTGGGAAGAACCAGTGGAAAAACCCGACAAAGCTCCAGAATAGGCACATCTAATAGATGCGCCTTTTCTGGGCAGCTGCGAGCTGCTGTTTTTAGGCTGGGGGGGCAATATTCATGGCCCCTTTCCAGCCTGAGAATAGCAGCTGGCAGCTGTACAGTTTTGCCGGGTTGGTTCAAAAACTAAGGGGGACCCCCCATGTCGGGTTTTTCATTTATCCTCCCTGCTCGCTGTTGCCGGCAGAGCAGGGAGAATAATGACAGGGAGCTTCAGCACCACAAGCAGGGGAATGTCACGGGTGTGTCGCGGCGGAGATCGTCGCGATTGCACACCCTGACTTCGCATAGCTGAGTTTCTGGTGCTGGGTGTTTTTCAGCACTGAGGGAGTTAATTCTTTCTCTCTCGATGCTGGACAGACCAGCCTCGCCCAGCTGCGATTGATGTTTTGTTAATTAGCTTCCTTCATATACCTGCTGGTCTGCTGGGGAAGTTGCCGGTGAAAGCATTCATTCAGACCAGCAGAGCGGATCGTTTCTGAGAAGACTTAAGCTAAGAGTGCCTGTTGTGGTTTTTCCTCTCCTCGCTTATTGTTTATCTTCTTAACCTTTTGTGTTCCTCTGTAGTGGAAGTTTTGTATGCAAGGCAGTGTTTTCTTTACCCCCTGTTTTCTCGTTTGTATTTGACTGTGTGTAAGCTGTTACCTGCCCATTCCCTGTGGTGGTAATCAGGGTCCTTCTCAGGACTAGATTACAGTGGTCAGGGATCTACAGGAGACAGGTTTACGCTGGTGGCCTGGACCTCTGTACCATTAACAGTACCTCCAGGTAGAGGGACTAGTCAGGACCCCAGTTCAGGGTCAGCATAGACCCCGGTCCACCTCTATCCTGAGACAGCATTTCACGTGCACAGTATAGACCCACAATACATTGGATATTATGTCAGGTAAGACATTGCTGGCAGATTCTACGTATACAAGTTGATATTTTCTATAATATGAAATATAGTATGTTGTCTCATTAGATATATGTTACTATCATAGAATATATCTGTTATATTCGTGACATTTTCACCGGCCTCTCTAAAAGATTCTCCCCAGCTACCATGGATCCAGTAGCCCAGTTAGCTCAGCAGTTGCAGAGTTTGTCCATGGAGCTGACGGACGTTAAGTCCAAGGTTTTGTACCCCGGGAGCAAACCAGATATGAACCTAAAGTGGCTCTCCTGGACAGGTTCACAGGTGGGCGGGACAAATTTTTTACCTTCCGGGAGGCATGTAAATTATATTTTCGGCTACGGCCTCGGTCTTCGGGGAGTGAAGACCAGAGGGTGGGAATTGTCATCTCACTCTTACAAGGGGACCCTCAATCCTGGGCGTTCTCTCTCCCCCGGGCTCCCCGGCTCTCCAGTCAGTAGATCGATTTTTTACAGCCCTGGGTCTGGTATATGATGACCCGGATCGGGTCTCCCTTGCTGAAATGAAGTTACGTAAGATACAGCAGGGAGATCGTCCGGCGGAGGAATTTTCTTCTGAGTTCCGTAGATGGGCTACAGATACTCAGTGGAATGACCCAGCTCTTAGGAGCCAGTTTTGTCAAGGATTATCTGACAAATTAAAAGATGTGTTGGCTCAGTATGATTCTCCCCGTCACTGGAGGCCGCTATGGCCCTTGCGATTCGCATTGATAGACGGCTTCGAGAGAGGTGCGAGGTAACTCCGCCCCCTGTGATGACTCCACCTTCTACTATAGTCCCTTATATTGAGGTTCCCCTGGTTTGTTCTAAGGAGCCTATGCAGTTAGGAGGGACATCGTTTCGAGGGAGGGGATCGGCGGTGCGCCGCAAGACAGGAAAGTGTTACTTCTGCGGGAGAAAGGGACATTTTGTTGGGGGGTGTCCATCCCGTACTTTGCTGAGCAAGGAGTCGCCGGAGAACTGTTGATCTCAGGTTGTGTGGTGGACGACAATCTGGGAGTATGTATTTAGTCCCCAAGTCCGTCTCAGTTTCTCGTACCAGCGGAGGTGGTGGTAGGTACAAGAACTGAGAGGATTTCTGTTCTTCTGGATAGTGGGGCCGCGGCTAATCTGGTGGACGCTCGGTTTGCCCAGGTGCAAGGTATGCAACTGAGTGTATTGGCCAAACCTATCCCTATATTCTCTATTGACGCCAGGCCTCTCGGTCAAGGTAGCTTTGTGCAAGCCGTGCATAACATAGACCTTCGAGTGGGGGCAATACATAAAGAACTATTGTCTTGTTATGTGTTGGAAGGCCTTCCCACTCCTATTGTGTTGGGACTTCCTTGGTTAACTAAACATAACCCAGTTATTAATTGGCAATCCAGAGAGATAAGCCAGTGGGGTGAATTTTGCCATAGTAACTGCATGAACACGGTCATCGGTGCGGTCGTGCCTAGAACCTTACCTCCTTTTCTGGAGGACTTTGAGGATGTGTTTTCAGAGGAAGGGTGTCAAGAATTACCTCCTCATCGCGCATATGACTGTGCTATAAAATTGCTTCCTGATGCTAAGTTACCAAAATCTAGGTTATATAACCTTTCTGGTCCTGAGAGGAAAGCTATGAAGGATTATATTTCGGA
Organism: Oophaga sylvatica; assembly: GCA_033576555.1. Lineage (NCBI taxonomy): Eukaryota > Metazoa > Chordata > Amphibia > Anura > Dendrobatidae > Oophaga > Oophaga sylvatica. Next base: position 448,265,969 of record JARQOD010000002.1, on the reverse strand, counting down.
AAGTCTGGCCAAGGGGCATATTAGACCTTCATCTTCTCCAGTGGCCGCGGGGTTCTTCTTTGTGAAGAAAAAAGATGGAGGCCTACGCCCTTGCTTGGATTTCCGTAAGCTTAATCGATTACGGTCCGAGATCCGTATCCGCTCCCACTTATTCCTGATCTCTTCAATCAGATTGTGGGCGCCAAATGGTTCTCTAAGTTGGATCTCAGGGGGGCGTATAATCTGATTAGGATAAAGGAGGGGGATGAGTGGAAGACGGCGTTTAACACTCCGGAGGGACATTATGAGAACCTTGTCATGCCTTTCGGTCTGACTACTGCCCCGGCGGTGTTTCAACATTTTGTTAATGACATCTTTCGCCACCTAGTGGGACAGTTTGTTGTCATTTATCTAGATGACATCTTAATTTACTCGCCGGATCTTGTGTCTCATCAGGAGCATGTGAGACAGGTGTTGCAGATCTTGCGAGACAATAAACTGTACGCCAAATGGGAGAAGTGTGTATTCGCCGTACAGGAACTTCAGTTTTTAGGATTCCTGGTGTCAGCTTCTGGTTTCCGTATGGACCCTGGGAAAGTGAAGGCAGTGCTTGAATGGGATCGGCCAGAGGATCTTAAGGCACTGCAGCGTTTCCTGGGGTTTGCTAACTACTACCGGAAATTCGTAATTTCTCATCCGTTGTCAAACCTCTCACTGACATGACAAAAAAAGGGACGGATTTTTCTAGGTGGTCTGACAAAGCTTGTCAAGCATTTTCCTCCTTGAAAAAATGTTTTGCTTCAGCACCCATACTCATCCAACCTGATGCATCACAACCGTTCATTGTGGAGGTAGACGCATCTGACGTAGGAGTGGGTGCGGTATTATCTCAAGGTCCGTCCCCTGGTAAATGGCATCCGTGCGCTTTCTTCTCTAAAAAATTGTCGTCCGCCGAGAGGAATTATGATGTCGGCAATAGGGAACTCTTGGCCATTAAGTTGGCTTTTGAAGAGTGGCGTCACTTTTTGGAGGGGGCAGTCCACCCGGTCACCGTCATTACTGATCACAAGAACCTGCTGTATTTAGTCTGCAAAACGTCTGAATTCCAGACAAGCTAGATGGTCGTTGTTTTTTACCAGGTTTAATTTTGTCGTCACATATCGTCCTGGGTCAAAAAATGTAAAGGCTGTTGCCTTGTCTCGTAGTTTCCCGGGGGCCGGGAAGACGGATGACCCGTTCCTATTCGTTGTGGTGTCGGCTGTATGCTCTGAGCTTGAGGAGGAGATATTGGAGGCTCAGGGGGACGCCCCTGTAGGACCTCCAGGGAGACTGTTTGTTCCAGATCAGTTAAGACAAAAGGTTATCGAGGCACATCATAATTCTGCTTTGGCAGGACACCCAGGGAGTAAAGCAACTGTGGATCTCGTTTCTCGCCGGTTTTGGTGGCCTAACTTAAATAAAGAAGTGGTAACTTTTGTCGCGTCCTGTGGGGTATGTGCGCGCTCTAAGACCCCACATACCCGCCGTCTGGGGCCCTTTTACCGTTGAAAATCCCGGAGCGTCCATGGACCCATCTGTCTATGGACTTCATTACGGACCTCCCTCCGTCTTCAGGTAAAACTGTCATACTAGTTGTAGTTGACAGGTTCAGCAAAATGGCACATTTTATTGCTCTTCCTGCTCTTCCTAATGCTAAAACTCTGGCGCAGGTGTTCATTGGGGAGATTGTGAGACTTCACGGGTTGCCTTCCGATGTGGTGTCGGATCGGGGGTCTCAGTTTGTGTCCAAATTCTGGAAGGCATTTTGTTCTCGTCGGGGGATGCAGTTGTCATTTTCTTCGGCTTTTCATCCGCAGACCAATGGTCAGACAGAGCGTCTGAATCAGAGCTTAGAGACATATCTCCGGTGTTTTGTCTCAGAGAACCAAGAGGACTGGTCTTCTTTCTTGCCTCTGGCAGAGTTCGCTCTTAACAATAGGCGGAGCGAGTCCACTGGTAAGTCCCCGTTTTTTGGGGCATATGGTTTTCACCCCCAGTTTTGTACTTTCAATAGGGGGGGCTCTTCTGGGGTTCCTGAGGAGGAACGATTTTCGTCGTGACTTGCTTCAGTGTGGAGAGGAGTGCTTAATAATCTGAGCACTATGGGGAACCGATACAAACGTATGGCTGATAGGAGGAGAGTGTCTGGTCCGGACCTAAGTGTGAACGATCTGGTATGGTTGTCTACCAAGAATATAAAACTTAAGGTTCCCTCCTGGAAACTCGGTCCCAGATTCATCGGGCCATACAGGATCAGTTCAATAATTCATTCGGTGGCTTTTCGTCTTGACCTCCCTCCTACGTTTAAAATCCACAATGTGTTCCACAAATCGTTGCTTAAGAGGTACGTGGCACCAGTTATACCGTCACCTCTACCTCCTCCTCCAGTGGTGGTCAATGGTAATTTGGAGTTTCAGGTATCGAAGATCATTGATTCACGTCTTAATCGCCGGTCCCTTCAGTACCTTGTTCATTGGAGGGGGTATGGTCCTGAGGAGAGGATGTGGGTTTCTGCGTCGGATATTAACGCAGACCGATTGGTTCGGGCCTTCCACACTACTCACCCAGATAGACCAGGCCCTGAGGGTCCAGAGGCCCCTCGTAGAAGGGGGGGTACTGTCACGGGTGTGTCGCGGCGGAGATCGTCGCGATTGCACACCCTGACTTCGCACAGCTGAGTTTCTGGTGCTGGGTGTTTTTCAGCACTGAGGGAGTTAATTCTTTCTCTCTCGATGCTGGACAGACCAGCCTCGCCCAGCTGCGATTGATGTTTTGTTAATTAGCTTCCTTCATATACCTGCTGGTCTGCTGGGGAAGTTGCCGGTGAAAGCATTCATTCAGACCAGCAGAGCGGATCGTTTCTGAGAAGACTTAAGCTAAGAGTGCCTGTTGTGGTTTTTCCTCTCCTCGCGGGCTGATATTAATTGCTTGGGAAGATCCATGGGTATTACCCCCTTCCCAGGCTATAAACATCTGCCCCCAGTCGCTGGTTTTCCCTCTGTGGACTGAAAAATTACGCGGGAGCCCACACAATTTTTTTCCCCTTTTTAAACAGATATTGTGTTTAAGACCGGGATTATACTTGTGAGAAACTTGCACGAGTCTCGCACCTCAATATTCTGCACTTCCGACGGCACTCGGGACCGGAATGTGTGGCTGCATGCATTTCTATGCAGCTGAACGCTCCGGTCCGAGTGCCAGCAGCAGTGTCGGGTATTGGGATGTGAAACTCGTGCGAGTTTCTCAAAAGTGTGACACCGTCTTGACGCAGAATTTTTTCTATCTATATCTAGCTATCTATAGCTATATCATCTATACAAAAATATAGAAAATAGGCAGCACTCCATAGGATTTCAGCAGCAGTGGATATTTATTAGACCCACATCATTGGCAACGTTTCGGCTCCATGAGCCTTCCTCCAGCCCTGGAGGAAGGCTCATGGAGCCGAAACGTTGCCAATGATGTGGGTCTAATAAATATCCACTGCTGCTGAAATCCTATGGAGTGCTGCCTATTTTCTATATTTTTGTATATCTGAATTGGCAAGTATTGGATCATTGCTAAAAGGATTTGCACCCACTTTAAGTTACTCTGTGCTGCTCCATTTTTTGCCTAAACTAAGTATATCATCTATAGCTATATCTATCTATCTATAGCTATATGTGGTGGCCAAAAGTATTGGCACTCCTGCAATTCTGTCAGATAATACTCAGTTTCTTCCTGAAAATGATTGCAATCACAAATTATTTGCTATTTTTATCTTCATTTAATTTGCTTGCAAGGAAAAAACACAAATGAGAATGAAGCAAAAATCAAATCATTGATCATTTCACACAAAACTCCAAAAATGGAGCAGACAAAAGTATTGGCACCCTCAGCCTAATACTTGGTTGCACAACCTTTAGCCAAAATAACTGCGAACAACCGCTTCCGGTAACCATCAATGAGTTTCTTACAATGCTCTGCTGGAATTGTAGACCATTCTTCTTTGGCAAACTGCTCCAGTACCCTGATATTTGAAGGGTGCCTTCTCCAAGCTGCCATTTTGAGATCTCTCCACAGGTGTTCTATGGGATTCAGGTCTGGACTCATTGCTGGCCACCTTAGAAGTCTCCAGTGCTTTCTCTCAAACCATTTTATAGTGCTTTTTGAAGTGTGTTTTGGGTCATTGTCCTGCTGGAAGACCCATGACCTCTGAGGGAGACCCAGCTTTCACACACTGGGCCCTACATTATGCTGCAAAATTTGTTGGTAGTCTTCAGACTTCATAATGCCATGCACACGGTCAAGCAGTCCAGTGCCAGAGGCAGCAAAGCCTATGTTTTTGATTGCGCTGTTCCAATTTTTGTGGTTTATCTATCTAGCTATCTATAGATATATAAATATTCACGTATATTTGTTTTGTGTGTAAACATTACTTTAGAACATGGTATGCAATGATATTATGGTCTTCAATGGAGTATGTAAAAGAAGAGGTTGGACAAGTAATGACATCACAATATTTTTTGTTTGTTAAATACCGTATATATTCATGTATAAGCCGACCCCCCCCTAATTTTTTGTGTGGGAAAACTTATTGACTCGGTATAAGCCTAGGGTGGAAAATGCAGCAGCTACTGGTAAATTACAAAAATAAAAATAGATACCAATAAAAGTAAAATTAATTAAGACATCAGTAGGTTACATGTTTTTGAATATCCGATATTGAATCAGGAGCCCCATATAATTCTCCATACAGTTAATGATGGGCCCCATATGCTGCTCCATAAAAGTTATGCCCCTATAAGATGCTCCATATATTTTATGCCCCATATGATGCTCCATAGATTATGCCCCTAAAATGCTCCATAGATTATGCCCCCCTAAGATGCTCCATAGATTATGCCCCCCTAAGATGCTCCATAGATTATGCCCCTAAGATGCTCCATAGATTATGCCCCTAAGATGCTCCATAGATTATGCCCCCATTAAATGCTCCATAGATTATGCCCCCATATGCTCCATAGATTATGCCCCATATGCTCCATAGATTTGTCCCACATGCTCCATAGTATAGGCCCCATATGCTCCATAGATTATGCCCCACATGCTACATAGATTATGCCCCATGTGCTCCATAGTATAGGTCCTTTATGCTGCTGCAACTAAAAAAAATGACATACTCACCTCTCGTCGCTGGGGGCCAGGTGCCGGTGTCCTGAGTAGGCGGGGACATCGGCGCGCTATGGGGGATAGGTGCCGGTGTCACCGCTCGCTCAGGGCCCCTGCACCTGAGATATTTACCTGTTACCAATCCACCGCTGTGCGCTGCTCCGTCTTCTGGGTCCTCTTGTCAGTGTGTGCTCAGGCAGAGGGCGCGGCGCGCACTAACTACGTCATCGCGCCCTCTGACCTGAACATTCACAGCCAGAGGATTCGAGGACACAGCGGCGAGCAGCGGTCAATCGGGGACAGGTGAATATCTCCTATACTTACCCCCTCCTGGAGCATCTCTGCAGCCCCTGCTCTTCTCCCGCAGTCTCCGGCAGCTATTCCTTCCTATAGCGGTCACGTGGTACCGCTCATTAAAGTCATGAATATGTGCATATGCCCTTACAGGCAGACCTGCCTCTAACAATCGCCGGTGAAGTTGAGCTCTGCATTCAATTGTTAACCTATTGAATGCCGCTGTCAAACTCTAACACTGCTTGTGGCCGAGTTCCAAAGGGGACAGTGATTTTTGCTATATTTATGCAGCTATATAATATAGCATTGCTGTGTATAAAACAAGTATTACATTGATCACCGCTTCAAAAAAAGCTATTTTACACTGTAGTGCTGTATTCGTCCATCTCGGGTTGTCCCATAGAGAATCATGGAAACTGAGGAGTGCATGTCTGACCATTACTCCATTCTGATAGGCCTCTGCTGAGGTCTGTTCTCTGGATTAGTGGGTGTTCAAATTTCACAGACCCTCAAAGTTGCTGCCTATCCTATGGATAGTTGTGAACTTCTAAAGATTTTGACTGTGTGCTAGCCTTAGTCCTGCACTTTTTTTTCTAGAATTTTGCAGTGTCCCTAGCCTTAGTCCTGCACTTTTTTTTTTCTAGAATTTTGCAATGTCCCTAGCCTTAGTCCTGCACTTTTTTTTCTAGAATTTTGCAATGTCTTTAAGCACTTTTAAACAGCCATATATTTTACAGGATGCTTAATATCTATTTTATGCTATTAAATAGTTGTGGTTTTCTTGCAGTGTTTCATATCATATATGTATATGTATTTTTTATTCATATTGATTATATTTTTTTTCTGACAGACCAGACCATTTAAGCTGTCATGTGAAGCATGTTCATTCTACGGAAAGACCCTTCAAATGCCAAGTAAGAGTATATGATAAGTAATTTAATTCTCCTATAACAGGTTAGCAAATAATTTGGGAGGGGCCAGTTGAGAAACTTGGACTGTTGTGAAGGGCCAAACCAATAGGTTGAACTTAATTATGCTGAAAATTGTATCACTGTCCTAAAAATCAGTAAATGGTTTTGTTTTGATTAGCTGCTACTGATATACATGTTAAAATAAGATCTATTGTAAGTGGGCAGGGACAGCACAGGACCAGAAGTGGCCCATGGGCCACAGTTTTCCCCAGACTTTGATATAATGTTCTGCAGCAATATATTTTGACTATTTTAGAGACTTTGGCCTGTGATTCATCATTTCTGTTTCTCCAGTTTTGGGGAGTGATTCTCTCCTTTTCAGTGGCTTTAGTATTTGCATCTTATTCTTATTCTCTCTACATTTTGAGACACTTTTGAGACACTTTTTCTCAAGAACTTTGCTTACATTGTTATAAACAGATTCATGAAATGCAACTTTAACCACATGTGTTTATTTTTGGTTCATCTAACTCCAGTGTGGCTTGGAGTAAAGTACCACGAGGAGCTTTCAATTTGGCGAATTTTGCAAATTTTGACAGATTTAGTGACTTTTGGAGTTAAAAGTTGCAAAAACTGGTTACAGAGAGAAAAAACGATTTTGTGACAAATTCATGAATTGCATGCACTATATTGAAGAATTTAGTGAATACGAAAAATAAGTGATTTAAATAAATTGCAGATGGTGAATCAGGCCTGTAGTATTTAGGATGGGACGACTTGCTGTTTTGCATTTAGTTCACTTTTTTTATATGAACAAGACCTTAAACTTTTTTTTAGTTTTTTTTAAATCAGATCATTTTTACTAAGAAAATTGCACAATACCATTTTTGCAAAAAGATTAGTAGAACAAAGATTTTCAATATTACATGATATCAATTTATAAATTCTTGTTATGCATAAAATACAATAAAGTTGTCATGTTCTTCCAAGCATTCGATTGTTCCATTCAAACAAACTAATATAAACCTCCACCACCAATAACACTCCAGAGAAATATATTCATACTATTTTTATTTATTTTATATATGATGTATATACTTTAGAGTATCTGCCATTCAGTTAACCTTAAACATTCTTGATATTGCCCAAACACATAAACCGCATACTGACATAATAATCCACACTCCCTGACAGAAGTTATGTCGCTTATCCATGTTATGTAAATAAAAGCTTATAACCTGACGTTAAATTCATCCATTGGTTGTATTAATTATTCTTTTGAAAGCTGAAACCCTCCGAAATGTGGTTTAGGTTAAGAAAATAAATTGGCATCAATGTAGAAATATTGATCATTTATTGGACACAGAATGGTCAGATTTTGGCAAGACAAACGTTTTGTCGCCTGGTCATATAATGCACCCAATCCTAGTTTACATCCTCACCTGTGCTCAGTAAATGATCGGTTAATCAGTGGGTGTGTATAAAAGGAAACCCAGCACCCAGACCTTCACTTGAACTACAACTTGAGCTCTGACAACATGCCAAAAATCCACCCTGCGACCAAAGCCTGGATTATCAAGAGGCTGAAGACCAGATCCACTGCAGAGGTGGCTGGCACCTTTAATGTGTCTCGGCGTCAAGTACAAAGAATTAAAAAAAGATTTGAAGAGACTGGAGATGTGTTTGAAAAGCCCAGGTCAGGCAGACCCCGCAAGACAACTGCTCAGGAGGAACGTCTGTTTGTTAGAAAATCCAAAGCAAGCTCCTCTTCCACTGCAGCAGAGCTCCAACAGGCCTGGTCACCTCATGTCCCTGTGTCAACTAGAACAGTTTGTAGGATTCTGTCTCGAAATGGCCTCCATGGTCGAATCAGTGCCCAGAAGCCAGCACTAAATAAAAGGCAAATAAAAAAACGTTTGGCATTTGCAAAGTCCCACAGCCTGCTAAACAGATGGACGCTGTAAAAGTGGCAGAAGGTGGATTTCCCTGATGAATCTTCAGTAGAATTACGCCACAGCCGCCGCAAATACTGCAGGAGACCTACTGGAGCCCGTATGAATCCAAAATACACCCAGAAAACAGTTAAATTTGGTGGTGGAAAGATCATGGTCTGGGGTTACATTCAGTATGGGGGTGTGCGAAACATTTGCAAGGTGGAAGGCAATATCATTAGCCTAAAATATCAAGAAGTATTAGCTACCTCTTAGTCCAAAAAAGGGGTCAAATTCTGCAGCAGGATGGTGCTCCATCTCATACATCCATCTCTACAACAAAGTTCATCCAGGCAAAAAAGATCAAGGTGCTTAAGGACTGGCCAGCCCAGTCACCAGACATGAACATCATTGAGCATGTTTGGGGTAGGATGAAAGAGGAAGCTTGGAAGACAAAACCAAAGAATCTAGATGACCTCTGGGAGGCATGTAAGACTGCATTCTTTGCTATTCCTTATGACTTCATTAATAAATTGTATGAATCATTGTTGAACCGCATGGATGCCGTCCTTCAAGCTCATGGAAGTCACACAAAATATTAAATATGACTCTAATAGCACCACAACTTCATTCACCAATGTTATGCAACATGTATTTGTATTTTAAGATAATTATTTGTTTGAATATCACATTACTTTCTGTGGGCAACAAAACTTTTGTCTTGCCAAAATCTGACCATTCTGTGTCCATTAAATGATCAATATTTCTGCATTGATGCCAATTTATTTTCTTAACCTAAACCACATTTCGGAGGGTTTCAGCTTTCAAAAGAGTAATTTATACAACCAATGGATGAATTTAATGTCAGGTTAAAAGCTTTGATTTTACATAACATGGATAAGCGACATAACTTCTGTCAGGGAGTGTAAGAGCTTGCTACAATTGTACATAGACTTGTGTAAAGACAGTTTAATGGTTCCTTTAAGCAAGCTGGTACTCAGCGAATCAGTGTTGAAGAGAACACTCGTTCCCAATTATTGACCTGTGTGATCATGGCAGCGGTCACCTAATAAAGGAGCAAAAAGGCTCATTTCTGGAATGATTGATCCATTTAGATCGGTATAAAAATCATTGTTATTGGCAGCACATCTCCTTGTATAAACGAGGGATGCTATATAACGACAGAGCGATCGTATTAACTAGAGATGGCAGAATCAATTAGCAGAACTTTGGTCCCTCAGCCAGATCAGTAATCTGTGATCCCTGGACAGGAGCCTGTGACATTCCTTGCTCTTTTTTTTGATTAGCCAAGCTGGTGCAATGTCATCATTGCGGCGTGAATGACGGGGCCAGGTGAACGGAATTATTGTTGAAAATGAATCCATTCCATAAGTGATGCAGATGGGCTCCATTGATTTATTATGTAGTCTTTCTTGGTTGCGCAATGTGACAGGTTTTAGAACAGAAAGATTTACCGTACATGACTCGCTTTTCCTTCTGTTCTAAAAATGTACATATGATAGAACCCAGACAGACCCCATAAATAATTTCATCCATCTGCCTCTCTTTGCATTAGTTATGCAACGGATCATTATGGATATAACTTTTTTGTTCCTAAAAATAAAACAGACAAATGTAATATCCGAATGCAGATGTGAACTTTATCAAATAATGTTTTTGACAAATTGATGCTTTGTTTTTGTCCCCTCCCTTTTTTTAGATTTAGTATATAGTTAAAAAGGTGGTTCACTACTTGGACAACCATATCTTAAATACTACATTGCCCAATATAAAAGGAAAAACACCTTACACTCGCCTCCCACATCTATGCCCAGTCCCCTTAGGCTCTTGTGACATTGTTACGCCATGTGAGCCCTGCATACAATCAGCTAATGGGCTGCAGGGCCGGCGTCAGCACCCGGCATACCGGGCAAGTGCCGGGGCCCTGAGCAGGCGGGGGGCCCACTCGCCCCGTTAGCGGAGGAGAGCGGTGTCAGCACCGCCACTGGGCCCCCCGCTTTCTCAGGGCCCCGGTAGCAGCTGGCACAATACTTACCTCTCCGCTGCCGCAGCTCCGGACTCCAGGGGGCGCCTGCGCTTCCTCTCACAGCTGCGCCGCTGAATGACGTCATCATTCAGCGGCCGGCTGTGGCAGAGAGCGTGCGGACTCCGGACAGGTGAGATGTGATGTGTGTGTGTCTGTGTATCAGTGTGTGTGTGTGTGTGTGTAGTGCAGTGCTGTGTGAGAGTGCTGGTGTGCTGCGGTGCTGTCTGCGTGATGGTGGTGGGGGAGGGCAGTGATGATGATGATGGGGAGGCAATGATGATTGATGATGATGGGAGGCAATGATGATGATGGGGAGGCAATGATGTGATGATGGGGAGGCAATGATGTGTGATGGGGAGGCAATGATGTGTGATGGGGAGGCAATGATAATGATGGGGAGGCAGTGATGATGATGATAATGGGGAGGTGATGATGGGGAGGCAATGATGATGATAGGGAGGCAATGATAATGATGGGGAGGCAATGATGATGATGATAATGGGGAGTTTTTCCACAGCGCCCTTTCCTGAGCCGTAACAGCGCAGAACGCAGCACAGCGCAGAGGAGAGCTCCATATTTTGTATGGAGCATTATATGGGGACCAGTATCCTGTATGGAGCATTATATGGGGACCAGTATCCTGTATGGAGCATTATATTGGGTCCAGTATCCTGTATGGAGCATTATATTGGGTCCAGTATTCTGTATGGAGCATTATATTGGGTCCAGTATTCTGTATGGAGCATTATATTGGGTCCAGTATTCTGTATGGAGCATTATATGGGGGAGTGACATCCTGCATGGGGTATTATATGGGTGATGAGGGGGAGACTATGGTGCCCATAATATTGTATGGAGGACTGTACTGTCCAGTCTGTACTGTGTGCTGTGAGGATTTGGCGGTTTTTGAGCTATTGTACAATTTACAATAGATATCACTCATGTAATGGAAGAAGTGAAGTATTTGGCATTGTACTATACCTATCTTTCTCTGCAGTATCTGTGCATCATGAATCGTGGTCTGTGTTAAAGGGGCCCACTGAGGCTCTTTCGCCCGGGGCCCATAAAAACCTGGAGCTGGCCCTGATGGGCTGCCTTGCACCTTCACATGTGAGAAGTTAGCGAGCCCCAATTGGCTGCAGGCCTCATGAGGCATAACAATGTCCTTAGAGCTTCTGTTGATCCACCGTCAGTATGGCTGGTGAATATAAAGTGTTTTTTATTTTGCATTAGGAGTCATGGGACAACCCACTTTAAATATTGCAAAGTACATTTAATCAGTAGGTCTTGGAATAATGAATTTACCGTATATACTCATGTATAAGCCGAGTTTTTCAGCATTTTTTTGTGCTGAAAACGCCCCCCTCAGCTTATACACAAGTCAATTGTCCCAGAAGGGCCGGAGGGGGAGCGGCGGGTCACAGAGGCAGGAGCCTGCGGCTGTGGCTAAAGCCTGTGCTGCTGCTAAAGAGAAATGAATATTAATTTCTGTTACAGCGCGCACAGTGACAGCTGCAGCTGCCGGCTTCCAGAAGATATCCTGCTCACCCTCCTGCGCGCCCTTGCAGCATCTTGTTGGTCCTGGCGCCCTCACAGCATCTCGTTGGTTCCGGCTCCGGCAGCTCTTCCTGTGCCGAGCTATCACGTGGCCCTGCTCATTAGGGTAATGAATATGCACAGCTCTTCACTCCCATAGGCGTGGAGGGAATATTCATTACCCTAATGAGCGGGGTCACGTGATCACTCGGCACAGGAAGAGCTGCCAGCGCCAGGAACCAACGAGATGCTGCAAGGGCGCCGGGACCAATGAGATGCTGTGTGGGCGCGTGGAAGGTCAGTAGGATGTTTTTTTTTTTATATAAACCATTCATACAAGGATAGGGGATAAGGAGCCACGCATACCAGGACAGGACGGGGGAGCCATGCATAACAGGACAGGGATGAGGGGACAATGCATACCAGGACAGGGATGAGGGGACAATGCATACCCAGCTTATGCTCGAGTCAATAATCTTTACCCAGTTTTCAATGGCAAAATTAGATGCCTCGGCTTATACTCAGATCGGCTTATACTCGAGAATATAAGGGCGTCTACAGACAGAACAGCAGGGGCTCGTAGCTGCTGTTTTCACATGAACATTTGTTGTTTGTTAGTTTTTTTTTACATATCCAATTATGAAACTTATTATTTTAAGATCTCTTAATTAAAATGTAATTTGTTTGTGGGACAATCACTTTAAGGTATTATTAATGTTGGAAATGAGCATTACTGTTTGAAGTATAATAAAAGACTTTAAAGTTTGCGACACAATGAGGCTGGAATATAACAGTACAGATGTAGTTTCAGAAACTAAACAAAAAAACATGTCTTTTGGGAAAAAAAATCTTCACTCTCTTAAAAGGTTTGTCACTGAGTAATGAGAATCTCCTGCTGATAAAGCAATTATTTTATCAAAACTACAGAAAGCAGCCCAGTAGCTGACATCACTGAAGTCAGCGTGGGGTCTCTGTTTCTACATTATGTGGCTCTCAGACTAAGTGGCGAAAACCTGGTGACAAATTCCTTTTAATAATTTTACTGCAACAATACTCTGAGGCTTATTTTTTGCGTGACAAGATGTATTTAATTTGTCCCATTTTTGGGGATATGTGACTTTTTGATCACTATTTTATGGAAGAAGCTATCAAAACGTGCATTGGGACTGACATTAGTATAGAGAGAAACGTGACACTCACCTGCAGTTGCAGGAAATCACATGTGACTGCAGCGTACGAGAGAGTGAAGGATAGATACTCTGCTTGCTGCACCTCTTCACAATTGCGCTAAGAGCCGCACGACGGTAGATCGCTGCATTCCGGCACATTGGCGGTCATCCAGGTTAATTTAGTGCTATATGGAGAGAATATAACAACAATTACACTAATAATTGATATCCTTTGCAGACTTGTCAGTTTTCCCAATTTACAAAAATCATAAATTGACCATTTCTCAATATATGCACAGTTCTATTTAATGACCACACATGCCTTATATGTGCAACATTCGCCTAGCCAAAACATTGCACTGTGAGTTGACCTTAATTATGACAGTCACAAATTGAGTAATGCCTGAATAACTGTCAGTTTTGCCTAATTTACACGTGAGTGATGCCCTAGTATAAAGCCAATACAGTGTACTTTTTACTGATTAGTTACCTATAAGGCTGAGGTCACATGAGCGTATAAATAATCGGTCCCATCCTTATCCAGGAGAGTGTGACGATTTTTCTCACTTGTCATCCGTGTGCAATCTGTTTTGTTTTTGTTTTTTTTACTCGTCAGCTCTTATTCTTTTACAGGACCATTTGCCATACTGATGGTCAGTCTGTGTGGCATAAGATTTTTTCTTTTTCTCACACCCATCCAATTTTGGAGTCAAAGCGCAGCATGTTGCAAATTTTAACTAAAAAAAAAAATTGCAGATCTCCACTGCCTCATTCAATAACATGGGTCCGAGTGCAATACCTTATTTCAGCTGCAGAATGGAAGGGAGGGAGACACAGGAATTCATTACTGATGGGTAGGCGGAGCCCCAGATCAGGATGTCACCTCAGATCAAAAGCGTGCTGACTGGCTGGCCCCTCCAGCTCGGGCTCCTCCTACTCAGCTCCAGTCTAAGATTTGAGGTCCAGAGGATGGTCGCTGCTAATGCAGCTCCTCAGAAGATTTTATTATTTTATATTCGGACAGGAGACTTGGATCACCAGTTGGTCTAGAGGTCTCAGGGGTACCAGCGCTGCTGTACCCCAACCTCTCCCTTGGCGGATCTGTATTTACTCAAAGTCCCTGCAGAATCCTTGCCGGCCCTGGGGGATGAGGAGAGCTTCCCTGGCGGGACGCAAACCACACGTGCGGTCACTGCGTTCCTTGCCCTGGGGGGAAGCATGGGCACAGCGCCAGAAACCCCTGAGGGTCCCTGTGGCGCTTTGGCTGGTGAGTACTCCACACAAATTTATTATTATTATGTGTGAGTGCTTTAGCGTCTGAGTGAGCAGCGCTATTACTTGTATGTCAGTATGCTTCAGCGCTGCTGTGACAGCGCTGTTACAAGTAGATGTGGTGATTTTTTGTCCGCAGGCAGATAGCTGCAGGACAGAGAGGGAGCAGGAGCGGGGGAGTTCGCGCTCATTATTTGAGCTAGCAGGGGGCGTGGCCTAACGATTCCCGGTCTTCTGAGCAGGAAGACGCGCGCTCTGGCGTTTCTCCTGCGACTCCCCCACTGTGGCGGCCATTACACAGGCTCCTGGGCTCCTCAGACCGCTCCTCTCCTCATAAGACACCACGACCAGCTGGGTGAGTGCTGATTCCTCACCCCGCAGTGCAGCGATCGCTATCCTGCAGCTGCAGTCTCATTAGAGACATAAAATTGGCTGGGGCTCACACTTCATATATATATATTGTGGTGAGTTTGCAATATTAACCCCTCTGAGGGTTATTTCTACCAGCTAAATTTTTTGACTGAATACCGCTGGGGTAACCCTGCCTGGTGGAGCGTTAACCCTTCAGCGTTTAAAAAAAAAAAAAAAAAACGCATAGTTTTTGCTGGTATTACCGCTTTGACCTGCTCATACAGGTGAGACATGTCTGAACAGAGTTCAGATGCCGCGGACCATGTCCCAGTGCCATTACGGCAATCAGATACGCAGACCTCCACAGCGTTAGCGCTGCGGTCGACAGCGGTAAAAAATTGGACGATATCGCTCGATCGATCAACAACTTGTCTGACCTTTTAGGTCAATATGTGTCTGCTAATTCCTCTCAGAGGAAGCGACGCAGGCCGTTACCGGCCTCTACCGGAGCGAGTCAGATGTATCTGATATTGGGCAGAGTTCCCCTTTAAATTCGGATGGGGAAATATCCGATTCAGATGCGGACGAGCCGCAGGGGCGTTCCTCTATGGCGAAGCGTACGGAGGCATTAATTGAAGCCATGAGAGATATATTACAGTTACCGGAGGAGGT
Organism: Oophaga sylvatica; assembly: GCA_033576555.1. Lineage (NCBI taxonomy): Eukaryota > Metazoa > Chordata > Amphibia > Anura > Dendrobatidae > Oophaga > Oophaga sylvatica. Next base: position 448,250,617 of record JARQOD010000002.1, on the reverse strand, counting down.
AACTAGTCGTCCTGGTAAATCAGCACGCATGTTCCAGGAGTCCCGTGCTTCGCGTACAACATTGCCAGCTCTGGATGAGCTTAATAGTGTAATAGAGGAGGAACGTCTGTGTCCAGATAAGCGTTTTCATGGAACGCATTTCTTTGATACACTTTATCCTTGCTCTGCGGAGTTAAAGGCTAATTGGTCTTCTGCTCCTGAAGTGGATGTGTCTTTATCTCAGCTTAGTAAATCCTCACTACTCCCTATTAAGGGGAAAGCGAGTTTACAGGAGCCTTTGGATAGAAAAACAGAATTGGCGGCAAAAGCAAGCTATGAGGCTGCGGGTCATGGTTTCCGAGCAGTGCTAGGATCCATGTGTGCTGCTAGAGCTTCTCTAGGCTGGTTGGCACGTCTGAAGACGGAGTTGCAAAATGAATCTCCGTTATCTGAGATACGGGAAACTTGTGAATGGTTAGAAACGGCAGCCTGTTATATCTTTGATGCCGGTCTGGATACGGCATCTCTGCTGGCCAAAGCGCAAGCTTCAGCGGTCACAGTCAGAAGAGCTTTATGGCTCAGACAGTGGGCCGGGGACGCAGTTTCCAAAACAAGGGTTGTTGGCCTTACCTTACAAAGGTGGCCATCTTTTTGGATCCGACCTCACAGAGCTGATTTCCAAGGCTAAGGCGAAGGAATCAGCATTACCACAGCGTAGGGCCGTGGCCTCGGTGTCCAGTAAGCCTGGTGTCTATAGTGGTCGGCGGTCCTTTCGGGGCCGAGGACGATCTAATCACTCCTCGTGGGGGTCGGGTCGTCCTTCCTTCTCAGGAAAGAAATCCTCTCAGAAAACTCGTACTCCCTGGAAGCAGAGTTTCCGCCAGGACAAGCGGGAACTTGACAAGAAGCCCGCAAAGTCGGATTGACGCCAGGGGTCCACTCGAGGATTCTCGAGTGGGGGGTCGCCTGCTTCTTTTCAAGGCGACTTGGATGGCTCGCGTTCCAGATTCCTGGGTAACGCGGATAGTGTCGGCAGGCTATTTCATAGTTTGCTTCTCGACCCCCAAATGTTTTTTGTCAATCTCGCGTTCCGTCGGAACCCGAGCTTGTTGTCGCCCTACAGCGAGAGGTCGAATCTCTGCTTCAAAAGGGTGTAGTGATACCGGTTCCGTCAGAGGACCGAGGGAAAGGTTTTTATTCCAACCTTTTTATAGTTCCCAAAAAGGAGAACAAATTTCGCCCGATTCTGGATCTCAAGCGATTAAACCGGCATGTCCATGCCCGGAAATTTCGCATGGAGTCGCTTCGCTCCGTTGTGGCAGCTCTGTCACAGAACGATTTTCTGGTGTCAATCGACATTCGCGACGCCTATTTGCATATTCCCATCGGAAAGGCTCATCAGCGCTTTCTTCGATTTGCCATAGGTCAGAATCATTACCAGTTCGTGGCTCTGCCGTTCGGCTTAGCCTCAGCGCCAAGGGTCTTTACAAAAATTCTGGCGCCCCTCATGGCAATCCTTCGAAGACAGGGGATTACGATTCTCCCTTATCTGGACGATCTTTTGATCGTGGCTTCCTCGGAGGAGGAGGCGTTGACGGCTCGGGATTTGTCTCTTCAGTTTCTGAAGGACTTCGGTTGGCTGGTCAATTGGGAGAAGTCGTCCCTGGAACCATCGAGGACAATCCTCTTTTTGGGAATGCATCTCGACACGTTTCGGTCGGTAGTTTCCCTACCACCAGACAAACAGTCATGTCTTCTTCGACATGTACAGATTATGAAATCCTCAACGGCAATGTCCCTACGGAAGTGTATGCGTCTTCTGGGACTGATGGTGGCGTCCATGGAGGCAATTCCTTTTGCCCAGTTCCATTCCAGGTCTCTCCAAAGGTTCATCTTGAGTCGATGGAACCGGTCGCAATCGCTGGATTGCAGTGTCACCATTCCTTGCGCGGTGCGGGATTCTCTAGAATGGTGGTTACGTCCAGGGGCATTCTCCCTGGGGAAGTCTTTCCTCCCTCCGAAGTGGTCAGTCATAACCACCGATGCCAGCCTGACGGGCTGGGGGGGGGTTTGGAACAATCTCTGGATTCAGGGGGTATGGTCATCGGAAGAGTCTGTTCTTCCGATCAACATCCTGGAATTGAGGGCGATTTTCCTTTGCCTCCAACATTGGACGGTCCCTTTGAGCGGTCTGCCAGTCCGAGTGCAGACAGACAATGCGACGGCTGTTGCGTATATCAATCACCAAGGTGGGACAAGGAGTTCCAGACTCATGGTAGAGGTGTCCCGAATTCTGATTTGGGCAGAGGCCAGTGTACCAGCCATTTCGGCGATTCACATTCCAGGGGTTCAGAATATTACAGCGGACTTTCTCAGTCGCAGAAGGATGGATCCCGGGGAATGGAGCCTCCACCCGGAAGTTTTTGCACTACTGTGCTCTCGCTGGGGAACCCCCCAAGTGGATTTGATGGCATCCAGGTCCAATGCCAAGTTACCGACGTTCATGTCCAGGTACAAGGACCCGAAGGCTGTGGCGGTGGATGCTCTAGTGGCTCAGTGGGATCAGTTCGAGCTGATCTATGTATTCCCGCCGATATCCTTACTTCCTCTAGTACTGCGTCGGATCAGACTAGAGAGAATTCCAGCTATTTTGATAGCTCCAGACTGGCCAAGAAGGGTGTGGTTCTCGACAATAATGTCGCTGTTGGCGGCACCTCCTTTCCCACTCCCTCTTCAACCGGACTTGTTGACTCAGGGGCCCGTTTGTCATCCGGACTTGATGTCTCTGCGTTTGACGGCGTGGCTCTTGAGACCGAAATAATCTTGACCCGTAGAGGTTTCTCAGCCGAGGTCATTGCTACTCTTCGTGCTGCAAGAAGTCCGGCTACTACTAGGATTTACCACAAAATTTGGGAAACCTTCTTTTCGTGGTGTTTGGGGTCCTCTCGGAACCCGAGAATTTTCCATTCCCAACCTGTTGGCTTTTCTGCAGCATGGGCTAGACAAGGGTTTGGCAGTCAGCACCCTGAAAGGTCAGATTTCTGCTCTGTCCTTATTGTTCCGGAGAACCATTGCTTCAAATAGAGACGTGCTCTCCTTTTTCCGAGGTATATCTCGTAAGTTTCTGCCGCGGAAGGCACCCGTGTCTCCTTGGCGGCTCAACCTTGTTTTGGAGGCTCTTCAGCATAAACCTTTTGAGCCTATGGTTTCTGCTAGCCTTTCTTTACTTTCTTGGAAGGTGGCTTTCCTTGTTGCAGTCACTTCCTTGAGGAGAGTTTCTGAGTTGGCAGCTCTTTCTTGTTCGCCTCCTTTTCTGGAGTTTTTTCCGGATCGTGTAGTGCTTCGCACTCGGGGTGATTTTTTGCCTAAAGTGGTGTCACAATTTCATGTCAACCAGGATATTGTGTTGCCTTCATTCTGCCCGGATCCGAAGAATGTGAAAGAGCGAGCTTTACACACATTGGATTTAGTGCGGGCCTTGAAGTTTTATCTATCTATTACTCAAGGTTTTCGTAAGACGGACTCCCTATTTGTGGTTCCAGTCGGTCGTCGGCGTGGTCAACGAGCTTCCAAGGATTCTATAGCTCGTTGGATCCGGTCAGCTATATTGGAAGCTTACCGTCTTCAGGGTGAATCTTGCCCGATTAAGATTCAAGCCCATTCCACGAGGGCTGTGGCTTCATCGTGGGCTTTTCACCAAGGTGCTTCGGCAGTGCAGCTCTGCCGGGCGGCAACTTGGCGCTCTGTCCACACGTTTACGAAGTTTTATAAAGTGGACGTCAGTGCTTCCGCTGATGCAGCCCTCGGACGTAGGGTCCTGCAGGCAGCTGTAGTTTAAAGTTCTGGATGAACTTGTGTTTAGCGCTGGTTGCGCTTTGTTGTTAAGGTTGTTGGGTTTCTGCCTCTTGTTGGTTTTTTCCCACCCTTATTTTTGAACTGCTTTGGGACGTCCCATCAGTAATGAATTCCTGTGTCTCCCTCCCTTCCATTCTGCAGCTGAAACACGGATTTTGGTAAGAACTTACCGGTAAAATCCTTTTCAGCGAAGGAAGGGAGGGAGACACAGCACCTTCCCAAGGCAGAAGTGTGTTGATGTTTTCAGATGCAGCGCGACCCTTATCTGATAGTGATTATCTGGGCTGAGGTCAGCGCGCTAAGGCTCTGTTCCAGCATCGCCAGCTCATCGCAGTAGTCAGGTTCCGTGAGTAGTACCTGGAACTCTGTGGTTTTTGGCTTTCTTTGCATGCATAACCTGTATCCTTGTGTTTTTTCTCTGAAGTTCCTTCAGAAGGGGTTATGTTGCTCCGCTGGTGATCTTGGCTCTTTTCCTAAAAGCTTTGGTACGACTGGAGCTGAGTAGGAGGAGCCCGAGCTGGAGGGGCCAGCCAGTCAGCACTCTTTTGATCTGAGGTGACATCCTGATCTGGGGCTCCGCCTACCCATCAGTAATGAATTCCTGTGTCTCCCTCCCTTCCTTCGCTGAAAAGGATTTTACCGGTAAGTTCTTACCAAAATCCGTGTTTTATCAGATTGCGCTCGTCCGACTTATATAGTGTGAGCGAACCTAAGGGCCCCGTCTCACATAGCGAGATTGTTGCTAAACCTGACACGTACCAGCGATCAGGCCCCTGCTGTGAATCGCTGGTCGTGTCAGAAATGCCAGGACTTTTTTTTTTTGATCGCTGGTCTCCCGCTGGCCAGCACGCATCGCTGCGTGTGACAGGCAGGAGACCAGCGATCTCCTGGTAACCAAGGTACACATCGGGTTTCCAAGCGCGGGGCTGTGCCTGGAAACCCGACGTGTACATTGGATACCAGCGAGCTGTTGCAGGGGAGATGGTAACCAAGGTACACGTCGGGTTTTACAGGCACCGCGCAGCGCCTGGAAACCCGATGTGTACCTTGGTTACCAGCTCCCTGCATCAGTGCGCTGGTATCCAACGTACACTGCGGGTAACTAGGCGACGTTACCCGCAGTGTCGCTGTCCTGATTGCTGCCTGTTTGGCAGCTCAGCAGCGATCATGTAGCGACACACCAGCGATCCTGATCGTTGTCGGGATCGCTGGTGTGTCGCTATGTGAGACGGGGCCCTAACAGTGATTGTATTTAGAATCACTAACACCTTTTGGAAAGATAGTGTTCTCATTCACATAGATACTACTGTTATCTTATAGCGCATAATTACAATTCTGTACATTTATAAGCTTCAGAGGCAGATTGTCAGGCAGGTCTGTGTCAGGCAGGTCTGTGTCAGGCAGGTCTGTGTCCGGCAGGTCTGTGTCCGGCCATAGATCTTATCAGCTAGTTTACATATTGGAAAAATGTGGATTTCTCTTGAATACAACATCGTATATCAAGGCTTAATTTATATTCAGCTTTCTATGACCTACAAGCCCATACAGATGGCAGAAGAGTTGATGCTACTGACCGATTCTCTTTAAGGGTATGCCACACTAAGCGAGATCGCTAACGAGATCGCACCTGCGTCACCATTTATGACTCAGTAGCGATCTCGTTAGCGACTTAGCTGTGTGATTCCAAACACAACTCATCAGCAATCTGTGATTCCAAACACATCTCATCAGCGATCTGTATAACGACCTCTGCGGTCGTTGGGAAAACCTAGTCCCACCTGCGACGCTGGTGAAGTCGTTCATAAAGGGTGTCACACTCAGCGATTCAGGCTCACCAGCGGGATACCAACGACCAAAAAACGGCTCAGAACGTTCATGAGCGATCAGCGACATCTCAGCAGGGGCCACATCGCTGCTACATGTCACACACAGCTAAAGTCGCTAACGAGATCGCTACTGCGTCATAAATGGTGACTCATTAGCAATCTCGCTTAGTGTGGCATACCCTTTAAAGGGAACCTGTCAGCAGGATTCTGCACAGTAACCTACACACAGTGTCAGGTCGGCGCTGTTATACTGATTAAAATGATACCTTGGTTAATGAAATCCGTCTTGTGGTTGTTGTTTAATCTTTATTTTCAGTTAATGATATGCTCGTGCTTCGAGGCATCATGTGGGGGGTCTTCATGTGGTGCTCTGATTAGATATTCATAATACAGACTGCTTATAGGTCGATGATCCCTCACTGACCTGCCCCTTAGTTTGTGTATATATAATATTTATTGTGCACTTTAAAAAAAAAAAAAAAAAAAACATTCTGCAGGCAGGTGCCAGCCGTGGCACCTGCGCTGTAGCAGAATTGCATATTTAATGTGCAGTAGCAACTATCTTTGTATATATAGGGGTGATCCGATAGCTGCTATTGCGCATGCACCAGTGGCGCCATCTTGCTAGAGAAGGAAAAAAAAATCCTCCTCCAAGATTTATTTATTTTTTTTTAAATATCAGGATAACCTCAACCATTATAATTATATGCACAGTACACATGTGATTATGCTGCAGCGCAGAGGCCACGGCTGGCACCTGCATGCAGAAGGTTTTTTTTCTTTCAGTATGTATATATAATATTCATTATGTAAAATAGGGGGCAGGTCAGTGAGGGATCAGCGAGCTGTCAGCAGTCTGTATTATGATACCTAATCAGAGCACCACATGCCCTGCCTTAGGGCACGAGAATCTCCTTACCACAAAACTGAAAATAAAGATTAAACAACAATCCGAAGACGAATTTCATTAGCCAAGGTATAATTTTATTCAGTATAACTGCACCGACCTGACACTGTAGGTTACTGTGCCCAATCCTGCTGACAGGTTCTATAATGCTGTAGATAAGTCCCCAATCCGACCTGAAAGATAAGAAAAATAACTTATTATACTCACCCAGGGGTCGGTCTGGTCCTATGGGTGTCACAGGTCCGGCTCCTCCCATCTTCTTGTGATGCCGCCCTCCTGTTGCTTCATGGCTCCACGGCATCACGCCCCCGCGCAGGCGTACTGATCAGCCCTGTTGAGGGCAGAGTAAATTACTGCAGTGCACAGCCGCTGGACCTCTCTGATCTTTCCCGGCGCCTTGCACTGCAGTACTTTGCTCTGCCCTCAACAGGGCTGATCAGTACGCCTGCGCAGGGGCGTGATGCCGTGGAGCCATGAAGCAAGCAGGAGGGCGGCATCACAAGAAGATGGGAGGCGTCAGACCTGCTACACCTATAGCACCAGACCGCTCCCGGGTGAGTATAATAAGTTATTTTTCTTATCTTGCTGGTCGGATCAAGGGCTTATCTACAGCATTATAGAATACTCTATATCAGCCCTGAAAGGCAGTGGCCGCATTTTATAGCGGCCAAAACTTCTGACGGGTTCCCTTTAACCATCAGATCCACTAAATTCAACAATGGACATTCATTGGGTCAGCAATAATTTGTATTCAAAGCAGTCTGTGTCCTAGCCAATAATGTCTATGATGTGTTTTTAATGTTACAGATTTTCTTGCCCCCTTTTATTTTCCTCTCCAACACATTTTGTTTTTGTTCTAGACATGTACGGCTGCCTTTGCCACAAAAGACAGGCTGAGAACACACATGGTGCGCCATGAAGGAAAGGTTTCATGTAATGTATGCGGCAAGCTTCTTAGTCCAGCCTACATCACCAGTCACCTAAAGACACATGGCCAAAGTCAAAGTATTAACTGTAATACTTGTAAGCAAGGAAAAAAGTTCCAAGGTAAAGAATTTTCTTCTTTTTCATACCATTGGCTATAATAACTTTGTAATAATTGGGTTTGCTTTCCAACAGTTTAATCTGCTGTCACCTTATTTGGTTGAAGAGGGCTCACATCAAAGGGAAGGCAGCAAACTTCACTGCGTTGCAAATTATTATTCAAATGCTATATTTTTCTCATATTTTCCTAAATAGTCTTATTCAAATGAGTCAGTATAATGTTCAAATCATCAACCGTTAAGTGTATAAATCACATTTTATTGCACAATCTTCCCAATTATAAAAGTATTTTTTTCAAAAACTAAAAAAAACCTCAATGCACTGTTCCAAATTTTTATGCACAACACTTTCCAAACATTTCAAAGGTTGAAAGAACCTATATAAAGAACTGAAAATTGTCATTTGTTGAATTTGCAGCATTAAGGGGTCACATTTACTGAAATCAAAAGCTTTTTCCATCAAAAACATCTTAACAGGCCAAGTTACACGTTAACATAGGTCCTCTCCTTAATGTTATCACAGTTCTTGCATCCATTGAATTTGGGATTTTTTTTTTTTTATATAGTTTCTTCTTGAATCTCTGCAGGAAGTCAGAATAGCCTCCCAGAGCTGCTGTTTTGATGTGAACTGCCTCCCACCCTCATGGATGTTTTGCTTGAGGATACTTCAAAGGTTCTCAATAGGGTTGAGATTGGGGGAGGATGGTGGCCACACCATGAGTTTCTCCTTTTACGCCCATAGCAGCCAATGGCTCAATGTAATTATTTTTTTTTTATATACAAACTTATTTTATTTTTTTTATTTTTTTTTTTACATCTACTGATGTTGCTTTCCATTTTTTTTCTTCTAAGTGTTTCTTCTTTATTTTTCTTTCTACTTTTTTTCTCTCTCCTTTTATAATAAATAGTACTTTTTACACAAGCCCCACACAATACAAGTGTAAAAGCACTACTAATGACCCATTTGTCAAGAAGACGCTATTCACCAGAGGAGGCAAACGCTTTCAAAAAGTGAGGAAGATCCCACATTCCTCTATTCCTCCTCCTAATCTAGTGAGGAGCAATCCCCCCCAGCAAGGCGCCCTAGGACTAAGGCAACCTCTTCAGCAATCTATTCCATATGGACTCCACCCCTTGAAAATTATCAGCCTGTTAGTCTGGATTTCATGAGCAGCTCAGGAATCCAATTTGATGTTACAGGCCTCACTGAAATTGACTTTTTCAAATTCTTTTTCAGCGAGGAAATAATAAATCTTATGGTGGACCCAGACAAATTTGTATGCCTATCAATTCTTCACTCAAAATCCCACGTCCTCAAATGTCAGATGGATCCCTGTAAATGCAGCAGAAATGCAATTTGGGGCATTGTGCTGCATATGGGCATAGTCAGAAAACCAGAGCTTTTGGCAAAACTGGAGTACTGATATACTCTACAGCACACCAGTT
>JARQOD010000002.1:448208210-448241461 GCA_033576555.1 Oophaga sylvatica | reverse complement strand
GAAAATTAAATTACCAATATTGATTAAAAATTATAATTAAAATTTTATTGTAATTAATTGTTCACTTTTAATTTTGAAAAGAATTAAGTTTGGCTCCCCTTTTTTTCATTTGAACCCGGTACCCCCTTCCCTGACTTATGCAAGAGCCCCAAAAAGCTTCCCTATTTTTGCTGAGAGCCCACAACCCCCGTTACTGCTGACCCCCCGCCCCCCTTTAACTCATAAACCCCCACACACCCCCCCCCCATTCTGCTGACCCCACACGTCCCCCTTTTACTGTGTGAGCGCCACACACCTCCTTTTATACAACAGACCCACATAGCCCCCCCCATATACAACATGAGCCCACATAGCCCCCCAATACACATGACCCCCACTACCCTCCCCCAATACAGCATGGCCCCTTAACATCCCCCCCCATTTCCCGCATGAGGCTCCACATGTCCTATATACAGCTGGGGCCCCCACACAGCCCCCCTTTAAAATGAGGCCCCACAAAACCCCCCTATGTTCTGCCCACCCGCCTGCCCCCCAATGCCCCTCAAAATCCCATAATACGGGGGAGGGAAAGTTTTCGACCCTTTAAATTTTTCACCTTTGTTTATTGCAGCCATTGGTAAATGCAAAACAATTCATTTTTTTCTCATTAATTTCCCTCTGAAACCCCCATCTTAAATGAAAAAAAAAAAAACAGAAATGTGAAATTTTTGAAAATGATGGGAATCTTCCCTTGGGAATATGAAAACAATTTTTCACCCCTGGCTTTAGTGTCCTCTGACATTGTTCCTTGAGCTCCCTCCAGTTCTGTCATTTTGGAGGGTGATCATGGTAAACGCCATTTTAGGTCTCTCCGAGATGCTCAATTGGTAAGGTCGGGCTGGGTTTGGGCCCGTAAGAAGGGGGCACAGAGTTGTTTTAAGCCCTCCTTTTTATTTTCGGTGTTTTGGGGTCATTGTTTTTGGAAGTGAACTTGGGTAAAAATTTAGGGCCCGGCACCGGAAGCTTTTTTTCCCGGGTTCTCTGTTTTGGCCGCATTATTTTTTTCAAATTCAACCGTGTCCTGTCCCACGCTGAAAATAACCCCCATGCATGTTTTCTGCCACCATGTTTCACTGTTGGGGTTGATTAGGAGGTGGGTGAGCATGATGGTTTTCTCCAACTACCCCTTAGAATTATCACCCAAAAGTTTTATCTTATCTCATCAAACCGAGAATCTTTTTTCAAGTCGGGGTCCTTCCCTGGTTTTTTTTTTTTTAGCAAAATTTTGCAGGTTTTTATATGTCTTGCACTGGGAAAAGGTTGTTGGGATCTGCCCTAAGGCCCCTTGGTGAAGGGTGCATGATAGTTTCTTTTTGGAACTTTTCCCATTCCTTATGCATCTGTGGACTCAGCCACAGTGATCTTGGGGTTTTCTTTACATTCTCACAAGGCCTTTCCCCAGATTGCAAGTTGGCTGGTGGCCGGTTGGGAAGATGCTGGTGGTCCCAAACTTTTTCCCTTTTAAAGGATTATGGGGGCCACTGTGCTTTTAGGAAACCTTGAGTACTGAGCTTTCTTTTGAAACCCTTGGGCCCAGTCTTTCCCTTGCCCCCTTTTTGTCTTGGCCCCTTGGACAGCCCTTTTGCCCCATGTTTCCCCCTTTTGGTCTGACATGCACTGTGAGCTGTGAGGTTTTAAGACAGGTGGTCCTTTTACAAATACGCCCTATCATTTTAAAATAAAGAGCTGGACCCAATGAAGGGTAGAACCCTTAAGGTGTCACAAGGAAATGGACACAGTACTTAATTTGATGTTGGCGAAAGGTCAAAAAATTATGTTATGTGATTTTTGTTTTTTTTTTTAAAGATTTTCAAAAATTTTACAAATTTTGGTTTTTATCAATCAAGTGGGGTGAAGATGTCATTAATGAGAAAAAAAAAAAATTTTTTTCATTTTCAAATGGGCAATGCAAAGAGTGAAAAATTTAAAGGGGGCGAATACTTTTGAACCCACTGTATGGAAAAAAAAAAAAAAAAAACCCAAAACTACCTTGGTTCCCCCTTCCCCCCCCCTCTGCTTTTTCCTGTCGTGTCTCCGGGGCGCTGACTTCGACTATGAAATGAGTCATGGTCAGCTGTTTCACCGCGTTGGGGAGGAAGGGCCCGAGGCCTTCTCCACCAATGCAAGGCGGAGGAGACGAGTGGGTACCGGTGCTGCCCCGGACCCCTGGGTTTTCCCGCCCCCGGCTGTCCCTCCACGGGCCCGACTGAGTCAGCCAGGGGGGATGTGGCCGGGCTGCACTTTGCCCGGTCTTTCTATAGTGAACTTGGGGTTTATTTAAAAGGGGGGCTAAAAATTTTGACAACAATCTGCCCCGCAAAAAGGGGGCCCGGTATGGGAAATTAAACTGTACAAACTTTTGCAAGGTAACTCGGGTACTCACAGATTTGGGGGCACGAAGGGGAAAACCCCGATTAACCCCCCTTTAAAGGGGATCCCACTAAAAAATATGCTTTCGGGATCGCTAAAAACGTCATTTTAGGATCCTGTTGCGATGTTGTTTCAGTGCGGCAGCTCCGCACGGCTTCCTCTTATTGCTCGTCGTGGGTCGTTCCGGACCTATTTTTCCCCTCGGCGCTCCCCCTGGGTAAGTTTTTCGCTTTGTGGCACCTTTTCTTACGATTTAGCGGTACTTTTGTTCCCCTAAAACGTTTTGAAGATCGTAACGGCGATAGCGTCGTTTTAAATAAACGCAAAAAGTGGCCCCCATTTTGCGTTAGAAAAAAATCCGCTAGCGACGATTAGTTGGTCGTTATTTTGATGCTTGGGGGGTTTTTTATGTGGAGCCCTTTTTAAGTCCCCGGTCGGGGGGGTGGTGGAAAATTGTGTTGGAATTGCTGACCCACGCTGGATAAGGGTTTCATTCTAATAGAAATTTTTTAAGGCCCCCCCCCAAGACCCCTCTTCGGGTTAGGGCATTGGCTATGGGAAAAAAAAGGGGAAAACCCCCTGCGCAATTGGGAAAAGTGAGAAGGACGAAGAAGCCATGCGAAAAATAGGGTTTGGGTAAATTTATAAGGCAATAGGTGTCTTCTCTTGCCCCCCTACCCCGTGAAAAAACCTCCCTTGTCGTGCCCAGGGGGCACAACCAAGTCCCAAAAGCCAATTTATCTTGGATTATAAAAAATACAATCTTTGGGTGTAAAACCTCGATCGGTTCCAAAACATAAAGGCTTGCGAAAAACAAAAGTATGGTACCAAAATTGGCCACACATTGTACAGATGGCACTGTACAATGCATTTGTCTGTTTGGGGTCTGCGGCAATAGGGGGGGACCCCCTTAGTTTCAGGAGGTAGTCATCAAGGCCCTAATTTTGGGCACCGGGAAAAGGTGGAGGGTCCCGTATTTCGAAACTGAATGTGCCTTTATCGGCAGTCAACATTTTCCAGCAAAGTTCCCCAAACACAAAGAAAGAAGATCATAAAAACGGTGTAAACAGACACAATTAACCATTGTGAAACGGGCCCGAAAAACCTACCTTTGCATTAAGGATTGCTTCAAAGTGTACAACACTTAGTTTAGTCAAGGGGAAAAATGCCTTAGTTATTCTTAACATCTAATATCTCTACGCTTCCTGAATCATTTTATAAAAGATGGTATTTTTAACCTACTAGATATGCCCACATTACCCCTGATAACCCATTATGTTGGAGGAATTGTGGCCTCCCTAAAACCCCACCATATTTTCTGGGGTACCATTATTAAAAATTTGTGGAAGAAAATCTTTTTAAAAACAAACTACTTTTTAAAACACTCTCAATTACCTCAGATGGCCCTTTTTCCATTGGTTTTGAAGACATTGCCCCAAAGGGTTAATTATTTAATCCATATTTTTCTTGTCGTGAAAAACTCAATAATAGCCCCTTTTATTAGATAAAAACCTGCGTACCCAAACTTTCTGATATTTTGGAAAAAACGCCCTTCACAAATCACTTGAAAACAGATTCACCAAAACAAAACCGTTTTAAAAAAATACTAAAAAGTGGGAATATTGGGCTTCTATTTTACATAATTCTGTTAATTTAATTCCCAGTGTTTTGTTTGTGCTTTATTTGGGGGAAATTTATTGTGTTTACCTTCTGTTTTCATGCTGTTTAAAGTTGACCCCCAAAGATTACATTTTAATGTTAAAACTTGCAAACAATTTAGTTTCCCTTGTTTTCTTTCCCTTATTTCCCCGACCCCCTCCCTCCCCCCAAAAATAACTTTCATCCCAAACTCACCCTATAAACCTTTTACCTTCCATATTTACTAAAAAAATGAATCAAAATTATTGAAAGACGTGTACCACACTCCAAATTACCGTAATAAATTTGTTTTTATCCGTTACAACAACCCACTTTTTCCTCAATATACTCCCCAACTTACACCACCACCACATTATAAATTCATACACCTGTAAAACCAAAAGCATTATTAAACGTTGCTAAAGTTGCCTCTAAAATTTTAGAGTTTTGTTTCACTTGGGGTCATTGTGGGGGATTCCAAGTTTAACATTTAGAGGCCCCAAATGCGACCTTCTTTCCCACCCCCCCCCCCGACCGTCCCTGCGCCCAAACAGTTTTTTCCACCTATATGGGTATCTTCGTACTTGGGGGGTGGGGGTGGGAATTGTTTCAATAATTTTTTGGGGAAAAATTTTCTCCTTTTTACCCTTGTGAAAATAAAAAAAATGGGCTAATTTAAATTTTCATGCTCAATGTTTTAAAATTCCAGAATCACGTGGGGTTTCAAGATTCCCCAAACCATCTAGATAAATTCCTTGGGCAACTGGTTTCCAAAATAGGTTACATTTGGGGAGTTTCCACTGTTTAATCAATCGGGGCCTCTCCAAATACGACATGGTGCGCACAGACCTTCCCTCAAAGACCGCTCTAAAAAGCACGCTTCCCTTTCGAGCCCTGCTGTGATCCTAAACACCGACATCGTCCACTCCTATTCCCGCCAATTTTGAGTTCAAAAAGTCAAACGGTGCTCCTTCCCTTTCGAGCCCCGCCGGCGCCCAAAAAAGAGTTTTTCCCCAAAAAATGGAGAATCGGCGAATCAGGAAAATTGCACGCAATTTTTAGGTCCATTTTTTACCTGTTACCCTTGTGAAAAAAAAAAAGGGTCAAAGTAAAATTTTTTGAAAAAAAATTTAAATGTCCATTCTTCCTTCCACATTGCTTAGTTCCCGTAAGCACCTGAAGGGTTAATAAACTTATTGAATGTGGTTTTGAGCACCTTGGGGGGGGTGGGGTTTTTAGAATGGTGTCCTTTGGATATTAGTCATATGGGCCCCTCAGCACTCAAAGGTGATTGGTCCCTAAAAAAGGTTTGGAAATTTTTTGGGAAAAAATGGGGAAATCACTTTGGCTTTTAACCCTTTTAAAACCCTCCAACAAAAAGAATTATGTTTCAAATATTTTGCTGATGAAAAGTAGACTGTGAGAAATTTTTATTTATTCCCTATTTGGTGACATCCCGGGGGTCTAAGCATAAAAATAAAATTGCAAAAATTGTCGCCAAATTTCTGATTTTTTACCAAATAACCAAAAAAAATAAAAGAGCCTATCATGAAGACAATATTCACAAAAAACTTCTCAAAATCAGTGGATCCGCTAAGCGTTCCGGAGTTAAAACCTAAATGAAGAGACAGGGTCAAATTGTAAAAATTGGTTTGTTCATAAGAAAAAACTAACTTCGGGTGAGGTTAAAGCGCAAGAAACCCAAAAACCCGTGTTTCCTTATTTTGTGTCTTTAATTTCCTGTTTCAGAATTGAAACTAATTAAATGCCAAAGAATAATGGGGAGTTGCCTTTTAAGTTTACAGAAATTGCTATTTTGGTCTCTTCCAGGATGTAAGGTAAATTTTTGCCCTTTTTCTAGGACAACTTCATAACTTCAGACTCCAGTTCATTGTGAATCAAAAAGGGTATTTCAAAGTTTCGTTTAAATCAATTGATGTATATAGTACAAATACACAAACTTTTATTTTATTTTTAAACTTGGCAAATAAACATGTACAGGAAGCATTTAAATGATTTTTAACTGGGTCAATGCATTTAAACCGATTCAACGTTCGTAAACGGTCCAGGTAAATGGAGTTCCACAGCTCTCCCGCCCCACACCAATAGTTTGTTGGCATTATAATGGTTGAAGTTAGGTAGGAAAAACTCCAGCCAGCCCGTGCTGGGACCATGATAACACGTCGAATGTGGCCTAAATCTGCATGGATTTTATAGTTCTCTGGGTGTCGCATGTGGTTGAGAGGGAAACCCCCATGGGAACAGGGGAGAAAGCCCGGGTGCAAAAGTTGGAGCTAGTAAATAACATATTGGTTTAAAGGAGAAAATGAAACTAGTGAAAAATTTGGCTTCCGTAAGTTGTGACTAACATTAATTGGAGGGGGAAATAAAAAAGCAGCTATTCAGGAGGTTGCACTAGGTAAGAAGTTAAAGGTTTTTTTTTTTTTAAACAAAAAGCCCCTTACCAGCCTCTTGCAATTAGGTTTATGCCGCAACGACGAGCACCTGGGAAGTGTGGCTCTGTTCTTCGTATCAGGAAAATGTACTCTTTAAGGGATGCTTCGAAAGATTTGTCAGTGGTAAACCCCTCCTAATTGTCTATATGGGCATTCGGACATAGAAAGGAAACAGCGTGACCCCAAGTCTTATTTCCCGAGAAATCCGCTTTTTTTTTTAAAAAAAAAAAAAAAAAAGAAAAATGTAACTGAGCTGTCAAGATTATGGGCTGACATAGTCCCCTCAAATCCCCCAGAGCTTATTTTAAACAAGGGGGGGTTACCAGGGTAGATAGGAGAGCAGGGTATCGCCGTCCCACCACACTGGAAAGCCCTTTCATGCGATCAGGTTGGTCCATAGATCTTAACGGTCTTTACATTTTGAAAAACGTATATTTCTCTGGAATAAAACATTTGGGTCGCAGATATCAAGGTATCATTTATTTTAACTTTCTTTTATCGCTACCCATATGGCGCTTAGGAGGTTTGCGGTTACCGGCTTTACAGAAATGTACATAAGCCTAAAGGTAGGTAAATTGCAACTACCCCGTTGTGCAAGGCGCTGTTCTTCCCTAGCATGCTCCCAACGGTTGTTCAGCCTCCTAGCTATAAAGATCAACCGTACTCTTACTGCTGTTCAAAAGGCAGTACCTAAACTGACAGATGACTACAATCCGCATATAAGCACTGGGGGTTAAAAAGCTTCAGGAAAGCAAGGCCAAAATTATGTTTATTCGATGCTTAGTGTCACAGACACTTTACCATAAATTTGCTGCTGCACCCAGTTCTGAGTGTTCACGGGTATTTAAATTTTTTTCATTTAGGCTATGTGCATCGTTGCGGGAATTGCCATGGAAATTTCCGCGGCAATTCCGCCCCCATGCCACGGGTAATACGCAATTATAGGTAGGATTCCCCCTAAAAATACGTTTTGCAAGCGAATTAGCTTGCAGAATCTACGTTTTTCAAGCGATCTGACAGGTTGGTCACACAGTAACAAGTGTTTTGACGTGTACCACTTTTACTATTTGCCGCCTATGTCGCATCAAAAGTAAAAAGACTAATGTAAAAATAATAAAAAAAAAAAATAAATAATGATAGTCTCACCTTCCGGCGGCCCCGCAGCTTTCCCGCCTCTCAGGACGTCCCGGCCATCCCTTCCCAGGGTCCTTTTGCGCAATCACCCCAAGACGTGCATCACGCGAGACCCTAGCATCTGGGGGATTCTCGCAAAGCATTATGGAACGGGATTGGCCGGGAGCGTCGCTGAGAGGCGGGAAAGCTCGGGGGGCCCCCGGAAGGTGGAAAAACATTATTTTTATTTTAAATTATTGTTTTTAACAGGGTATGGGACCCCGGGTCGGAGGGAGAGTCCCTCTCCTCCAGACCCTGGAACCACCCACATAACCGCTTACTTTGCGCATGTGGGAAGCCACATGCGGAAAGTAATCGGTTCAAAGAAATTCCATGGCGGCGGAATCGCCGGGGTTTCCCGCAAAAAAGAATGAGCATCTCGGATTCTCCCCGAGCGATTCCGCCGCGGGAAAAACCCGCAGCATTGACAGCATTGCGGAATCTCATAGGCCTTAATGAGTTGTATTGTGTAAGCGGTTTGCGGGCAAAACCGCTAGGAATCCGCAACGTGTGCCGCCCCCGTTGACGTCATCATGGGTAGGGCCCCAAAACTGATTGCACGTGTGTTAACAAGATATCAAGGACTCGCCCGTTCAAAATTGAAAAAAACCATTACCATTGATCAGATTTTATGTTTCTGTATAACAGTATGTAAATGTGTAAAAAATAAATGTTTAAATTAAAAGGGAAAAAAATGTTTTTATGATAAATTTAATTGAAATAATGCAATGACCAAGCCCTTCCCTAAAGGGTGGTGGGGTTTTAAGTGCAATTAATAAATTGACCCAATAAGTGCTGTTTTTTCGCAGTCATTGTTTAAGATGCTTAATAACATTCCAACTCTCGTCCGCTGGAACGCATGCCGAATTTTCTTTAAGTGGTAAAATTTTTGTTTACATTTTCATAATTGTTTGAAGTATTGTCTCGGCCATGTCCCGGCCTTTCATGTGGGCTTTGCGCTGAGCCCACATCTTTCCCCGCACTTGATGGTGATTAACCGTTACTGCTGCTGAATCCCTGACAGGTCATTTAACACGCGTGGCCCAGAAGCCGGTTTAGGACCCGCCCATTGGCACCCCTGTCACATGATCGTGGGCACCAATGGGTTGTCAAAAAATTTGGGGGGGTCTGCAGAAGTCCTCCTGGGCCGCCATCACGATACTCTCGAATACTGGACCAGGGGCCAGTGTTCGATTGTGATTTCAGCTGCAGTGGAGGGGGAGACACAGTTTTTTCGCCAAACCCATATTGAGCCCAGATCACGATGACACCTCGATTAAAAGCGTGTTACTGGCTGGCTCCTCCATTTCCGGCCCTCCTCCTACTCGCTTTCTCCAGTTTACAATTTGAGGCCAGAGGACAGTCGCTGCTGGAACGCTTCTCAAAAGATTTTATTATTTTTTATGGACAAGAGACTTGGATCACCAAATGGGTCTAGAGGTCTCGGGGGTCTCAGCGCTGCTGGACCCCACCTCTCCCTTGGCGACTTATTCCCTAAGGGTGGCCCCTGCAGAAACCCTGCCGGCCCCGGGGGATGGGGAATGGCTTCCCTGGTGGGGGCGCACACCGCCTGCGGGGGTCACTGCTTTCCCCGCCGGGGGGAGCATGGGCACCGCCAGAAAAACCCCCCGGGGGTCCCGGGCGCCTTCGGCTGGTGAGTACTCACATTTTATTAAAGTGTGTGAGTGCTTTAGCGACTGCTGCGGCAGCCCCTGTACATGTACAATGCCGGGATAGTTTTTTTTATTTTCCGCAGGTGGAGCCTGCAACGGGGAAAGAAGGGAGTACGCGTCTTTTTATTTTTTTGAATTTGCGCGCTCTGGGGCTGAGCGCGCTTTACGCTCTCCCTTTCCGACTCCTCTACATGGAGCACGTGGAGACAGAGCGCACGGCCCCTTGCGATCAGTGCGGCGAAGCCTCCGGATCGCTCCCCCCCCTCCCGGGAGAAACGGTACCCGCTTGGTGAGGGCGCTTCTAGCCCCGCCGGGCAAAAAGCTTAACCTTTTCACCTCCACAGCCGGGCGCTGTCGGGGCGCTACTGATGACAGTTGCGCGGGTCCTGCACTGTTTTGTGTATATGGGGCGAAAATCTTTTAATGTTAAAAAAGAGGTTGTGGGGAGTTGCGACTTTTTAAAACTGCCACATAGTTCCGATAAGATCCCCAAAAAAGACGAATATGCATGTTTTTTTCGTTTTTTAAGTGCTAGTGTGCCAATCGGGGGATTTCATTACATCGCATAACAATTGTGATCCCTTTTAACAATTTTTGGGGGGGATTGCGTTATACAAAAAACCAATTTTTTAGCGTTTTGGGAATTTTTTTTTTTTTAATGGGGGTAGTGTCCCCCAGCTGCGACCTTATAAGGGGCTTGGGGCCACCCCTTTCATTTTCAGGGGGTTTGGGGCTTTTTTTTAAAAACCCCCTTTTGGCGGGTTTTTAATTTATGGTAAGAAGCGGGGTATCTCTCTTTGGCTTTAACCCTTCAGCGTTTTTTTTTTCTTTAAAACACTGTTCTGGTTATGACAGGTTTTTAAACCGCCATTACTGTGCGCGGCATGTCAGTACCATCCCCCGATCCCTAGGATCAACCTCGCGTTTGGCGACGCCCGACCGGAGGTTCCAGCAATCACTAGCCTCTATTTTTGGCCCCTCTGACTTTTTAATTATGGTTTTTACGATCCTTCAAGGAAGCGCAAATCGGTGCCTTCCTTTTGCTTAGCGAAAATCCTTTTTTGGTAAGGGGATCGGCCGGGCACTCTGCCCCCCTGGGGGGCCCCCTAAAATTTCCCCGGGGGTTTAGGGCGTTTAAATTACGGAGGGGTAAAAAGACGTACTGGTAAGTGGCCCGGGGGTTTCAGGGTCCCATGGGACGGTTTGCAAAAGTATCCCCTTTTTTCTACGGGGTTTTTTTGTTAATTGGGGCCCCCTTTTCTGAAGTGAAGTACTTTATTCCCCCCTTGTAACTTCCTGGTAAAGGGGGAAAAGGGTCTGCAGGCACGGGACAGAAAAAAGGGAGGAAAAATTCCCCGCGAGGCCGGGATCATAATTTTGGATTAAGGATCTAGGTGTACGTTAAGCCACCTGACCGGTTGACCGTCTAAGGACGGCTGGGATGGATCTCCCCTATCAGGTAGGGGGGGTTTTTAAATTAAAAATGAAGCGTCCCTGCTATTCGGGCGCAATCCGGCGTCACATCAAAAGGGCCGGACTTGAAAAGGGGAAACCCTTTCCAAGCAGGATTTGCTATCTTTAGTTTTGAAAGTGGTCAGCTATTTAAAAAGACCCCCCCAGGTTTTCCGGGGAAAGGGGAAAAGAAACGCTTTCCGAGCGCAGGCTGTACTTGCTTGCAGGCTATGCCGATGTTAGGCGGTCCTTTCGGTTCAAGGGATGCCCCGGCCAACCCTTGGGGGTTTGGGTGTCTCTTTTTTTTTTAAAAAAAAAAAAAAAAGGGGGAACTCAAAATTCCCTTTACCTGGAAACAGAATTTTTTTAAGCAGAATTGGGGCAAAAAAAAAAAAAAAATCCCAAGGGGATGACATCTGAATCCACTCGAGTGTTCTCGGGGGGGGGGTTTTTCCCATTTCAAACCGACTTGGGGTTTCCTTTTTCGGCCCCGGGGGTGCCCGGTTGTGTTGGAGGTATTAATGGCTTTTTTTGCCCCCGGACAGTTTTTTTGCCAATTTCTTCCGTCAGAGGGACCTTTTTACCTCTTTTTGGGGGGGTCGTTTCGGAAGGGTGTGGTGATCCGGGTTCCGAGGGGGGGGAAAGGGGGATTTTTTTTTTGCCTCTTAGTCCCCCCCAAGAAGGGGAAAATTTTCACCCTTTTGGAAAAGATTAATCCTTGTCCCCCCAAAATTTTGCGGGGGCCCGCTTCGTCCGCACGGATTTTGTCGCAAACGATTTTTGGTAAATCACATTAAAACGCTTATTTGCTGTTCCCGTCGGAAGGGCTCACACCTTTCCCCTTTTTTTTTCCCATAAATAACCTTACCAGGTTGTGGCTGATTTCGGCTTGGCTTAAAAAGCCCAGACGTTACGTTTTTGGCACTTAAATTATGGATTTTTTTCAAAGACGGGGGCTTTTGATTGTCTATGGAGACCTTTCGATTGTGGCCTAAAAGGGGGGGTTGACGCAATTACCCCTTTTAGCCCCCGGGATTGGGTGTGGTAAAATTGGGGGAACTTTCGAACGCGCGGCAATCCTGTTTTTGGGGGGTGCTTTCGTCACGGTGGGGCGGTGTTGTCCCACTCCAGACAAGCGGAATGTTTTTTTCATAAAAGTTTGAAGTCTGCGACGCAATGTCCCTTGGAAAGGTATCCCTTTTTGGGGTTTGGGGTGGTGTATGGGCACTTCCTTTGCCATTTTCTTCCCCGAGTCTCCATAGGTCTTCGATCGTTGGGATCGTCGATTTTTACTGGTGCAGGTCACCATCTCTCCAGGGTGCGAGAATCCCTAGGATGGGGTTACGTCCAGGGGGAAATTACCCTGGGAAGGTTTTCTTCCCTCCGAAGTGGTTTGGTCATAAAACCCCAAGCCACTGAGGGCTGGGGAGGGTGTCTGGAACGATCTTCGGATCCGGGAGTTTGGTCTCGGAAGAGTCGGTTTTAACCGATCAAAAATGTAGAAATTGAGGGCAATTTTTTCCTTGCCTCCAACACTGGCGGTCTCTTTGGGGCGGTTTGCCATCGAGTGGGACAGACACCGGGCGGCGGTCGCGTTATAAAACCACCAAGGCGGGACGGGATTCCCATGAGGAGGTGTCTCGGCCGATTTGGGCCGGACCAGGGTTCCAGCCACTTGGATTCACATTCCAGGAATCCAGAATACCACAGCGGACTTCCTCAGCGCGAAAGATGGATCCCGGAGAATGGGGGTCTTAAACGAAAAATTTTTGCACTGCTGGCTTCCGTTGGGAACTCACTAAAATGGACTTGATGGGTCCAGGTTCAATACCAAACACCGACCTTCCTGTCCGGACAAGGACCCGAAGGCTGTGGCGGTAGACCTTGGTGGATCCGTGGGACCATATCGAGTAGTCTGGTTTCCGCCGAATCCTTACTCCATCTGGTGTTGCGTTGGTCAGACTGGGGAATTCCGGCTAATTTTTTATAGCCTCAGGTTGGCCAGGAGGACGTGGTTCTCGACACTAGTTTCGTTTTGGGGGCGCCCGCCAATTCCCCCTTTCCTCTTCGCCCGGACTGTTAACCCATGACCCGTTTGTCATCTGGACTTGAAGTCTCTGGTTTGAAAGGCGGGACTCTTGAGACTAAAAAATTTTTTGACCCAGAGGTTTTTCAGCAAAGTCATTGCCCCTCTCGAGCTCTAGTAGTTCGACAAATCTGGATTTTTCACAAGACTTGGGGAAGTCTTCTTTTTCGTGGTTTCGGGTTCTTCAAGGAACCCCAAAGTTTTTTTTCCCTTTCCCAATTTGTTTACAGTATGGCTGGACAAAGGTTTGGCAGTGAGCTCCTGAAAAGGGCGGTTTCTACTTTGTCCTTACGTTCGGAGGGTTTTCACCTTCCGTAGGTCGTAGTTTCCTTTTCCGGAGTAACCCGTCATTTCCGCCGCGGGGGGCCTGTGTTCCATGGCGGTTCAAACTGCTTTGGAGGCTCTTCAACATTTGCCTGAGCCTATGAGTTCTGCTAACCTTTCTCTACTTTCTGGGAAGGTTTGCCTTTTTAGTGGCGGCAACCTCTTTGAGAAGGGTTTTCTGAGTTGGCGGCTCTTTCTTGTTCGCCTCCTTTCCTGGAGTTTTTATTTGTCGAGTAGGCTTCGCACACGGGGCGACTTTCTACCTAAGGTGGTGTCGCAATTTTCATCTTAACCGGATATGGTGTTGCCCTCGCTTTGCCTGGGCCCGAGGAATGCAAAAGGAACGGGTTTGCACACTTGGTTTGGTGCGGGCTTTGTAGTTCTATTTGTCTATTACTCAAGTTTTTTGCAAGCAGGTTCCTTTTGTAATTCCTGCAGGTCGAGGTGTGGTCAAGAGTTTCCCGAGGACTCTATAGCTTTTGGTTTCGGTCGTTTTTTTTTTGGAAGTTTCCGACTTAAAGCGAGCCTTACCGATTAAGGTTCGAGCTCCTCCCGAAGGCTGTGGTTTCGTGGACTTTTCATAAAAGGGGTTTTTTCGGCAGCCAGCTCTGCCAATGGCACCTGGCGTTCTGTCCACAATTTACAAAGTTTTTAAGGGGAGTTTGTTTTCGCTGCTGCGGCCTTAGGACATAGGGTCCTGCAGACGCGGGGGGTTTAAAATTTTCTTAGAAAACTTGTATTTGCGCTTTGGTTTTTTTTATCTAGGTTGTTGGGTTTTTGCCTATTTTTGGTTTGTTTCCCACCCTAATTTTTTGAACTGCTTTGGGACGTCCCATCAGTAATGAAGTACTGTCCTCCCTCCCTTCCATCTGCAGCTGAAAGACGGATTTGGTAAGAACTTACCTGTAAAATCCTTTTCAGCGAAGGAAGGGAGGGAGACACAGATCCCGCCAAGGCAAAGTGTGTTGATGTTTTCAGATGCAGCGCGACTCTTATCTGATAGCGATTATCTGGGCTGAGGTCAGCGCGCTAAGGCTCTGTTCCAGCATCGCCAGCTCATCGCAGTAGTCAGGTCCGTAAGTAGTACCTGGAACGTGTGGTTTTTGCCTATTTGCTTGCATAACCTGTATTCTTGTGTTTTTGTCTCTGAAGTTCTTTAGAAGGGGTTATGTTGCTCCGCTGGTGATATTGCTCTTCCTTAAGCTTTTGTACAACTGGAGAAAGCTGAGTAGGAGGAGCCCGAGCTGGAGGAGCCAGCCATCAACACGCTTTTAATCTGAGTGTCATCGTGATCTGGGCTCCGGCCTACTCATCAGTAATTAAGTACTGTGTCTCCCTCCCTTCGCTGAAAAGGATTTTACAGTAAGTTCTTACCAAAATCCGTCTTTTCTGCTACACATAGAAATATATATGTCAGATCAAGCTGCAACAAAAAAAGCCCTCCCCCAGATCCTGAAAATGGATACGCTACAGGTCTTGGAAAATGTCGACAAACATAAAAATTATAAAATTTGTATGAAGATTCTTATTCTATAACCTCTAAAGAAGCTATACATGTCCTGCATACTTGTACTGACCTGCAGAAGTCTTGGACAGGTCAATTTTACCATATATGAACATTATATGCAACCTTTATATTGCACTTTTTTTGCCACATTTCACCACAGTTGGAATTTTTTTTCCCATTTTCCAGTACACTTTATGGTAAAATCAATGATGTCATTCAGAAGTACAAACTAAAGTTTTTTGGGCTCTTTGAAGAAGGGAAGAGAAAATGATGAATTACCCAGGGGTGAAGGGGTTAAAAATTGCAATGTATTTGCAAAAATCAGATGCTATACGATGGCTCTGTATGGAGCCCATTATTTGTGCACCCATATACTTGAATGGGTGAGTCTGATCCGACACACGTAAGAAGTTAGTGTATGTGGCAGAAACCGCTCCTCTGCATTGCCCAGCTGAATAGCACTGGTCTGACTGCTGTGCGTTTTTATAACCGACATCACTCGGACTGAAACTACAGTCATGTGAAAATGGCCCAACACTGAGATAATGTAACACACATTGAAATTATCTACTGAAAAGTTTGTTTGCACCTTATGTGGGACTTTGATATCTTACGTTTCCTCTTATTTCAGCTCCAGACCTCGCTCTATTGTGCTGTGGATCAGAATCATAGGACCTTTTCAATAGGTGATTTTATGTCTTTATACATTTATTCAGAAGCCATACAAATGGCACGGTAATATCTATTTATATATATATAATATATATATATATATATAATAATATATAATATATATATATATAAATTATATATATATAATCTCAAAGGGCTTAAAATAGATGTTTCTATTATAAACAATAGTCAAACTAGTTGTTTTCCTTAATTTCTTTTCTGAAAATCTGAGATTACCCATTTTCTTATTTTCTTTATGCAGATACAAGCAATATGTGCCAAACTTCGACTGGCACCTCAGACGTCTGTAACGCTTACTTCTCCCTTCAATATTACATCCTCCCATGGCACAACGGAACCCTGACAACCCATAACTTCAGTCAGCCCCATGATATGAGAAGTCCAGTCAATGTCCCATCTGTTATATCCCTTCGCCCATGAATTTGGGGCATCCAGTGACCATAACAACACCAATTTCAATGACTTCACCTTGTCTTTGACATCACAAGTTAATTTGCCTACGTCAGTTACTGCTCCCTTGTTAATATAGCACACCCAGTCACTATAACCAGCCCTATGAATTCTCCCAACGCCAATGACTTTAGCTGCTCCATTAAATATAGCAATGAGACCAGTGGAGAGTATGTCGTTCTTATCCCAAGCTCTACCTTCTACATCACCCTGGTAAAGGAGAAATGGATTTATACATGAATTTACAGCAGTATTATTGAGTTGTTTTGTACTGCTCTACAGCAACTTGTTTCTGATATGAGAAGGAGATACAATTTCACTGGTCATTTTTAGTATTTGGGAATTGTTTTGTCTTGGACCACATCTATAAAAGAAGGAGAGGGTAAACCATAACCGAAGACTGAACAATAGGCTAGGAGACTGTTTTTTCTAACAGATTTAATGAAATGTATTAGTATTTTACATGATTTATAATGATTTTTAATAACACTAGCAGGTATTTTATTTTTCATTTGTATGCCAATAATTGGATACATTTTTACTTTTTTTAAATCACTTTTTTGTAAGTTCATTTAAGGCATCTTTCATTCTTTTTACTGTTAATATTCAAATGAAATGAAATAGTAGGTTTGCACAATAAAATGTCTTCACATGAATCTGTATTCAACAGTGATGCATCAAGTTTGCAAACAGTATTCCATAGGAAGATAGAATTCCCGATACTGGGCTAGAAAGCACATATGAATCTGGCTGTATCACACATAGTGCGAATGAATACTAATGCCCGGATTATACGGAAACAGATTTGGAAAGGAAAAAACATTTCCAAGAAGCTTGTCCCTTTTGCTTCCTGAATCCTCAGCATTGGAATGTAAAATATTTAACCTGAATGAAGTATTTGATTTGATCAAGAATTTGGGCAGAGAACAGCAGAATGGAGGCAACTTGCAAAGATGTCTGGGTTGAGAATGAAAAAAAAACCCATAATGGTGTGCTGGAGGTTACATTCGATTCCTCCAGGAACGTTCTCGTCTGAAACCTACTTGATTCCAATGAATGCCATTATAGCAGCAAACAGCACATGAACCAGCATGAAACAAACAAATGGAATGCCTTTAAAAAAAAAAAAAACAAATCTGAAAAGAAAATCTATACCGGGTCTGGAAGCACAAGAACTGAATGTGTTATTCTTTGCCCATGTGATTGCTGATGGGTCAGAAAGTTAACAAGGAACTGCCTCTTTCTATAAAAATTGTAACCGTGTGTTTACTAACCACTAATGGTAGTGAGTCCAACAAGACAAGCCAAATTATATCAAGATAAATGTATGGTTTTTGTTTTATTTCCCTTTTTTTTTTCCTCTCTTCCTTTATGGAATTTTTTTTTAAGTGTGTGCCGTAGAAAATCTGTGTTCAAGTGTAAATATTTAGCATTTTTTTATATTTTGATCCTTGTTCTTGCTAGTATTCTTTTAGCGCCAGTGGATGATGCCTATTCTGGTCTGTCCCCAATAGCACTTGCTTTTTTGGTCAGATAACACACTTCAAGGCTACCCCATTAATTACTCAGCTATATATTTTTTTATTTTGTATTTTATTCCTCATCCAAAATGTACCTGTACTGTAGTAAACCAAAAGAATTCGAGATTTCTGCTTTTAGAGCATTATGTGAACTGAATTTTTATTTTCATTATAGTATACATTAAATTCTTAAATTGCTCTAGATACTAGCAAACACATTTTATAAGCAATGTGTTGCGACTGTTTCAGCCGTTCAGTTTAGCGATACTAAAAAAAAAAAAAAAAAAAAAAACCTCTAATTTACTTTTTTATCAGATGAGAGTAATTTTTATTTATACATTTCAACCTGTTTTCTGCTGAATGATTGTTTTATTCTAGTGGATAATGGGATCAATTGATTAAATAGATGAAGTATTCTAAAACTAAAGGCATTGGCAGTAGAAAAATGGCATGCTTTAAAAAGAGGACACTTCTCATATGAGAAGACTGGATAGAGAAATGCAGACCGTGTAGGGGCTTGAAATATCCAATAAATAGAATTCAGTGAAAAAAAAAATTTTATAACTGATTTTGTATTGTAGGACAAAACTGTACATCTTTTGTATATACAAAAGCTTTGGTACTTTCTGTTCAGCAGAAAGCAGCCACATTCCTACACTTTTAATGTATATGTTTGTTATAATTGTCCATGTAAACACTGCCCCATGTTTGTGCCTTTTCAATTAGTATGTCTCAATAAACAAAATGTAGAGAGTTTTCTTTGGTTATCTTTGGTAATGGATTCTTCATTGAAAATACATTCAAGTACAAACCGTGATAAACGTGAATTAACAATATTCATCTTAGGCAAAGATGTAGATTATCAGCTCATTGCCGATCAGGTTGCAGCTGCTGCCAATAGAAAGTTTATGTAAAGGGGAGGAGGGAGAGACCTTAACAAAACTGAAATGCAAATGATAATTTTTACTAAGTGTGTATCTTTTTTTTTTTTTTTTTTTTCTGCATCACTTTAGTGCTGGATTCACAACACTGCTTTTTACTGTTTTATGTTTTTATGTATAAAACATCTTTGCCGCTATTGTTATTTCCGAAATAGCCAATTTGAAGGAAAAAATGGTGCCTGCAAGGTTAATACTGGTGACAAATGCAGATAAAGTGCCAATAAATATATTCAGTATATTTTTCCGCACTCTACAAATCTGAGAAAACACAATTAAACATCGAAGATTAATTAACCAATAATTAAAACAATATGAATGAAGGCTCTACTCACAAGAACTTAAGGTGCACTTAACTCCCTAAATACTCTGATCGATAGCAACATTAGAAGAGGGAGGGTTCTCCTTTCCGTCCGTCGACGCCCCCGTGACATCATCGCAAGGGCCCCCATCGTTGCGTGGCAACCTGAGGTCATCATGATGACCTCTAAGTCTGCCAGCTCTGGGAGCCTGTTAGACCATGCCAGGAGTGTGGTCTAAAAGGCGTTCTGTCAGTACATTACTGACAGGTGTAATGCTTCGCAATGTTGGTGCATTGCTATGCATTTTACCAGCGATCAGAGTAATAAAACTTATAGGCCTATTGAGGGAGTAAGTAAAATAAATGTAAAAAGGTTTGTTTTTTTTAAATCACAAAATAAATGAAAAAATACCAATGAATTGGTATATTTATGTAAAACAAAAATAAAGTACACAAAATTTGGTATCACTGCAAGCGGAACGACCCGCCCTAAAAACACTAGTTAACCCCTTCAGTGAACACCGTAAAAAAAAAACACTATGCTTTTTTATCATACTGCCGAAAAAAATAGTGGAATAAAATACGATCAAAAAGTTGAATAGAAATAAAAATGTCATAGCTGAAAAATGACCGCTCCATCAGCAGAGAAATAAAAAAGCTATAATTAAGTATACCGATGGAAAAACAATTCTTTCTATAAAAGTTGTGTAAAAGTGTCAAAACATAATAAAAAAAAATAATATAAATGTGGTACATCTGCAATTGTACTGACCCGAAGAATAAGCACATTGTCGCTTTTACCACATGGTGAACAGCTGTCACGATCCACATTTGGATCTGTGGCATGGCTCTCTCTGCATGTTGAAAACCATGTTTCTGTCTGGCCACGGTGGAATTGCATGTCTGATTGCTTGTCAGGAGTAGGTGGGACCACTCCCACTTCCTTTATAAGGTCACCTGAGTTGTCAGCTGGTGTTGGTGATTTTGCTTCTCTTGAAACCAACCTTGCTGGACCAGGAGCTGCTGAGCTCAGTGGTGCTTCCACTATTCCCCTATTTTGGTGCTGTACTCTCTGTGCGGAGCTAACAGCAGAGAGAGCTAAGTGTTACTGTTTGTTGTTTAAAACCCTTAAGTGTTTGTCATTCCTTTTGGTTGTTTTGGGTGCTATTCACATTATCCCTGTCTCAATTCCTGGGGAGGGGGTTGGTGGGTTTAGCTCAGGGCTAAACAAGAGACAGGGACAGGTCGGGGACTTGGACCTCGCTAACCATTAAGCGTACATCTAAGTTAAGGAAAGACAGGTCCTCCCTTAGCTTAGGGGCAGTTCAGGGGCCCAGGTTCCTTGTCCCCTGTATTTCTACAACTGCCCCGTTACAACGCATAAAAATAGAAATCTGCATTGCTGGTTTTTGTTAATTCTTGCTCCCAAAAATCAGAATAAAAGCGATCAAAAAATTGTATGCGCCCAAAAACTGTACCAAAAAAAGTTTCAACCTCTTCCTGCCATAAACAAGCATCTCACATGACACTGAGGTCCGAATATATAGAAAAATTAAAGATCTCAAAATATGGCAATGCAAAAACTTGTTTTTACAAAAAAAAAGCTTTTAGTGTGATGGAAGCCAAATGTAAGAAGAGATATGTATGGCATCTTTGTAACTGCACCGACCCGAAGAATAAAGTCGCCTATTCTACCGCATGAGGGGATATAAATAAAAAATAGAATCAATTCTTGATATTTGTTTGTTCTGCCTCCCAAAGATAGCAGTAAGGCTCGGCTCACACTTATCCTGCGCTTTACGCTGAGCCCTTACACCGTGTTTTCCATGAAATCTCTTAAATACTGATGCAGACAGAATCTCTGGTGGAAGATCCCTATAATAAGGCAGATGGAGACATTGTGGATGTCGCCGTCTGGCCTAATATCCGGCGGAGTTCGCCTTTTTAAGCGTGCATTAAAGCATGGTTGGCCAGTTTTGTGCACCCTGAAGGAAAGTACACCGCTGATGTCACAGATTGTGCGACAGAGAGGAGCCAGAACCGTGCCGTTTGATTTCTCCTACTGCACTGACTAGAACACTTCAACTTCATATTAAACAGTGCAGGTTTCTTCCTGCAGTGGAGGTGTTAATAGAGTTGAGCGATACTTTCCGAATCCTAAAGTATCGGAATCGGAATGGTATCGCCGATATCACTAAAATATCGGCGATATCCCGATACCGATACCGGAAGTCCCATGTAAGTCTATGGGAACAAAATATCGCAACAAAAAAACCCCCATTCTTTTCCTTGTAAACACTAAATATACACACAATAGAAACATATATATAATAAATATACATGTCATTGTGACAATATATAATACATATATGTATAGTTTATCACTTCTACATAGTAAAATATCCTCTGATTCAATTGCCGGGTAAAGCCGGCTTCAGTGAAAAGACAGAAGCACCCGACATGAAATGACACTTGGTGTACATAGGGTTAACCATGAATTTCATGTCGTTTGCTATCTGATTTGCACAAACAATTAAATCAGTCTGTGTGCAAAATTTCACACCTGTAGGGGTTAATTAAAGGGGTAAATTCGTTGTAAAAAAACCGGACTTTTTTTTCTACGAATTTACACCTTTAATTAACCCCTACAGGTGTGAAATTTTGCACACATAGTCTGATTTAATTGTTTGTGCAAAATTAGGGTAGAAAGACATAAAAGACTTGTAAACCCAATGTACACCAAGGTCCCTTTCATGTCGGGGTCATGGCAAGGTGGGTTTGGTCGGGCCAACTTTCCCGTTCGGGTTCGCCAAACTCTACTTGCAAAATCACCAATCTATAGCAACCCCTTTTTCCAAGGCAGTTCTCCAAAACACAGCTCTGACTATCCGAGCTATTCTTGTTCAAGGCCATTATCTCTAAATGTACCGTAAAATTTAATGAAGCAGTGAAAATTAAAAAACAAAACACTAAAACTGAATGTTTCCCGCAGAACTTTATAGTTCACTATACTAAAACTCAGCCTACCTACAAAACAAAGAAAGTAAAGAGCAACTAGCTCTGACCTGCTCCAGAGACAAATTGAGAATATTTCTTTAATTGAACCACACAATACCGCACATTAAAATTTGTTGTTTCCAATGTCCAAATAGTACTATATTTTGCCAAACAGTGGCAAGGGCCGCCATACCTCCACAATGTCCCAAAGTTTTGTTTTATAGGACAGTCCAACTGTGCCTGCCCAAGCCATATACTTTGCTAAAGTACCATATTTACCTGCAAAGAACCAAATTGTGTGTTGCGTCCACAATGACCCTATATTTGGGACCCAATAAACTACACATAACCCCAAATTAGAAAACTTGCCCCTGTCCCAAAGATGCCAGAGAGAACCACGTTTGTAAGTTATGTTTTAAACAACGCACATTATTCCTATTGTGCCCTTTGTTATCCGATTCCAACAAAAGGGTTTTGTTTTCCATCCTTAAAGAAAACTTCAAACTTGCCCCAAATAGTAAAACATAATCTAATTATTCATGTTTTTACCCTTACCCCTCCTTTCTGCGGGGCCCACAGGACCAACCGTGGTTGTTTTCCCCTTGCCTTGACACCGTGTTGGTGCCTGGTGAAAAGCATTAATCGACCTCAAAGCATGGTTAACCAAACTCCTGAAGGTTCCAGCTCCCAAAACTTTCATGAATGGCAATCTTAAATCCCACCCTTGCCCACTAAAAATTGTATAAAATTTTGACATGGGACCCTCGATTTTACCTAACCGTTAGCCATATTGTTTTTATATCCTTGGGTTGGAACACTCTGGCCCAACATATACATTCCTTTTATTCCTAAAAATCCCTGCAACTATCTGTTTACTTTTGATAAAGCCAAACCCAATATAGATTTGTATAATCATTGGGCACATGGCAAAACAAAAAAGGGACGTCCGTTTGCCCCCCCCAAATCGGGCAAATTCCATTTAGGAGAATAAAAGCAATCAGACTAATGATCTTTTTGGAGACGGTTACCCTTTTAGAAACAAATACCCCAGGGGCACAACAAAATCTTTTACACGCCAATGCAAAGTAATCCCGGCCCTCTATAATTGAAAATAAAATAGTTGCGCACTCAAAAACTACAAGACACAAAAGGATCTGTAGAAAAATGGGGAATTTGCATGGGGGTAAAAGGGGAAAAAACAATACAAAAAATTCAGGAAACCTTTTAGAACAGTTTGAGATGCAGTTAAAATACAGTAAAAAAATAAATATTGCATAAAGACCCGGAAAAAAAGGTGATGAGAAAAGCCTGTAGCCTAAAGGTAGTAAACCCCAAACCAAAGGCCAAAATAGTCATAATGCTAAGGATTTATTCATAATGGGTATTAATTTTGGACAAACCCTTGAAAAAGTAAAAGAGGTCCCTATTAACGTGGAGCAGAAAAACGCTGCGAAATCCTAAAAAAAACCTTTTATCAAAAGGTCAAAGAAATTGACACTGTCCCGGCCGGTGACGGCTCAGTTGAATGATTAGGTGCACTTTTGGAAAAATAGATTTTTGCACGTTTTTACCTGACAACCCCGATGGGTTTACTTCAATGAAAGTCCAATTTCAGCCTCCTCGGCCTGCTGAAAAAACCCCCGATGGTCACTTTGCAGTAGAAAGTCCGACTTCAGCCTCCTATGGCCCGCAAACCCAAACTTAAATCCGTTGATGAAAGCCGGTGAACTCTGTCCTCCGGGCCAAATCAGGAACGCCGCTGTGATGTTGAAAAACCTCATAGGAAGAAGGAGTGGGCAGGCCCCGTTGGTAAATAGTGCCTCAAGCACAGTGTACACAAAAACGCAATATTTTTAACTGTCCCTCAAGGAGCAGGTAGGTTCTGTCCCTAATGAGTTCACAGCACAGTGAGCTAAAAGGCCCGGCGCCTTTTAAAAAGGGGCATTTCCGACTCATTTCGCAGCCAATTCCCAGCCATGCCATTATTTAAGATGACCGCAGCATTCCCGGATGTGCCCCCCACTTCATAAGATTCACATTGGCTGACTAACATCACAGCCTTCAAAGAATTATGGGAACTTCCGATTCCGGAAAAAGATATGAAAAAAAATATCGAATTAAGTACGGTTCGATAACGCGAATAGGGGCCGATACCCGATACTTGCGGTACGGAATGTCAACCCTAGGTTTTAATCTACTCAGTAAAAACTTACCCCGCCTTTGAGGCCTCAGTGTTCACTGTTGGCCCCTCCCTTCTATATAAAGTGAACCTGGCAATCGGGAAATGCCAGAGTTGGTTTCATTGCGCATGCTCTTTGGTGGTGGTTTGTTTGAGAAGGCGTTTGGGGAGTTATCAAGACTGTGAGGTTTTGGTGGTAGCAAATCCTCTCCTACTTTGGTTTTTCCCATCCTTCACTCTCTGTTGTCTCCCCTTGTTTGGCGTGCATTTTTTAAATATTAGTATATTTTCCTTATCCCTGTTGTATTCCTTTTAATTGGTGGATACCAAACCAATTAAAAAACCCCTCTTCACGGGAGGGGGAGGGAACAGACGAAGGTGGATTCGAACTCAAAAAGGACCTGCCCCGGTCTTCCCATTGAAGTAATCCGGGGAAAAAGGGAGAGTTGTGTTTTGGGAAAGGGAAGGAGCCCCGGATACCAAACAGTCGTGGGCGCTGAAACAGAGGCCAAGGGGCCCAAAGAAAACTAGCCTCGTTAAGTGAATGGATTCCTCAGGGGGTTTTTATCTGATTAAAGTTAACTTAAGATTTAGGTTGCTTTCCACACAGTTTTTTTGTGTCAGGGATAATCCGGTTTGAAAACAAGGAGGAGAAGGAGAGCACTGGGGACCGAAAATTTTAAGAAAAAGGTAAATAAATAAACAAACATGGTAACACAAGAATAAATAACCCAAGGGAAAAATTGAAACCCATAAATGGACAGGCAGAAATATGGGAAGAAACTCCTAGCGGTTAGGCAATATACATAGTGGCATCAAAATTTAACAAACACATTGTAGCTTCTAAATACATAAATTATCAAAATCCCCCCCAAAAAAAAAAGGTAGGGAGGTAAAAAGAGAAAAACAGGACTACCCACAGGATAGGCAAATTCCACAGGAAAGCACTTAAATAATAAGGCCGTAGAGATCATGCATTGGCCAGTCCATAAAGAACCTTTGTCACCAAATGAAAGATAGATGCCGCATTTAGGAGGGACACCCCATAAAAGAGATGCCCCCCGACGCATTTTTTCGTGGCCCCCCTGCCACTTTCTAAGGGGAAAACTTGCTTGGTCCAAGGACCTTTAAAGCCTCCCCAAACCAACCCAATGTGAAATATTAGCGAATAGGAACAGTAATAGCGGCGCGGCGCCGCTGGGCCGGGGGGGGCCCCCGTGACGTTGGCGTATGCTCCGGAAAAGCCTAGGGCACAAGTCAGAGCGCACCCGGCCCACAAAAAGACCCCCCCCACCACATGGGGAATCACCCGGGCAACAGCGGGGCACGCGCAAACCAGACCCATAAGGATGTAGGAATCCCAAGGAAATGAGGCACAATCGCAATAGCCTAGGCAAATAGAAGCTGACATACTTGATCAGATAGAGCATTTAAAAAAACAACCCAAACTATCTTCAATACAAAAGTACAAAACACAAAAACTTGGAAAAGGAATTCATTTTCGCTGCGCTGAAATTCCGCTTTGTTTTTCACAAACTTCTCATACCCCATCATGTGGGATAGGATTAAAGGTCCCAATAGGTGACGAAAAAACAAACTGAGGTATAATATTAAAAAAAAAAAAAGAATAAATTAAAAAAGAAAGGGGCTCAAGTAGAACCAGAGGGGGAAAATCAGAAGGAAATATCAATAAAAAAGGCAAAATTTAAAGATTCGTTGGGCGCGGGCACCTTGTGTCGAGTTGGACAACCAACGGGCCTCCATTTGAGACAGAATTTTCTTATGTCCCCCCCCTCTAACGTTTATTTTGGGATTCAAATCCCCGCGCACCTTAAAAGATTAGAACACCGTTATGGAAATGTTTTAAAGTGACGGTATTGTTTTTAAATCTAAACCAAATCTGAAATGGATCCGCTGGCCAATTCCTTCCGTTCCCTGATTCTTACCTCAATTCCCGGGGTGGTTAGCAAACATAGATCCTGGGGCCACCACAAGTGGCTAATAGAAAACCCGTTCAAAGGCAGCCGCAGAATCCGCTGGCGGATATCAAATTTCTTACCCCCCACCAGAGGACGGAACTTCAGGGCACTAGGGCATTGGCGCCGCAAGGCTGGCCGCCAAGGAAAGACCCAGTGGGGCCGAGAACCAAAGACTTTACAGAGGGGAATGGTAGTGCTCCGAACGGAGTATCTTGAAAAATTTTGATCGCCTTTGATTTCATGGAGGGGTAATTTCCCACGGCTTTACGAGCAGGCTCGTTTTTTAGACATCCCAATGTTTAGTAAGAATTTGTCGGATGTCAAACCACTCGTTGGTTAAAATGTGGTGATAAAAACTTATAGGCCCAACATTCCCCTGTCTGACAAAAACGGGGGGAATTTTTGGGAGGGGGCATTTTAGTCCTCCTTCCCCCGGGTAAAAACCTTTTTTATACACCCCGGTTTCTGTCCCCCCGTGCCCGAATCAAAACACCGAGGCCTTTTTGGTGAGTCAAAAACCCGATGGCGGACCCCCGTTTAAATAAAAAACGGGGGGGAAAAGGATCATTTTTTTTTTTGGGGCCCCCCCTGAATTTTTAAACCCAAAAAAATTTTTTTCACCCCCGGGAAAAAGGGAAAAAAGTCCGGACTGAGGGAAAATTTTAAAATGGGTGTAGTAGAAACCCCGTAGCCCCTTTTTTTCCAGAACCCCGGGTCAGCCCCCTTTGGGGATTGCCCAAAAGACTGGTCGGTTCCAAACCCCCTTTTTTTCCCCGGGCCCTTTTTGCCCGCTCAGGCGGGCCCCAAAAAAAAAAAAAAAAATTGCAGGACTTTTGGGGGGGGCCCCCCGGAATGTACATTTCCGGGAATTTTAAAAGGATGCAACGAATTTTCATCAGGCGCAACCGGGGAAAAAAAATTAATTTTTAAAAAAAAACGCCGGATCGCGCCTGGGGTAAAAAAAAATAAAAAGTGAAAGTACCCCTTCCCCGGAAAAAACCCCAATTTTTTGTTATCAGCTGGAAAAAGGGAAAAAAGTGGCCAAAAATTTTTATGAAAAAAATTTCCCCAAAAAAACCCTTTAACTAATTTTCCCCAAAAAAAGGGGAATTCCCCCCTCAGTTCCATCATCTGGCAATAAAATTTTAAAAAGGGTTCCCCCTTTTGGTATATTTAAAAAGCCCCGGGATAAAAAATTCAGATGTTTTTTATAAATTTTTTCAAAGAAACAAAATCCAAAAATAACTTTTTGTCATTACCTTCCCCTTCATCAACTTAAAAAAAGGGAAAAAAAAAAGGAAAATATCAAAGTAAATCCAAAAAAAAAATAAAGCCCCTAAAATTTTAAGATCCATGATTTTAAAAATACTGATTTGGGGAAAATTTGGAAGAGATTTACAGAAAAAAAAAAAAATTTTGCAGAAATAATCTCTACAATAAAAAAAAATTGTTAAAAATAAAAAATTTAAATTAATTTAGAAAAAAGACAAAATACCAAGGGGGGAAATGCGCCCCCTTTTTTCATAAAAAATTGTGGGGTGCGTACAAATATCATATAAAAGGGGACCAAAATCAATATAAACTATGGAATACCAAAAAAGCGTATACAGAATAAAAAAGCCAATGTAATAATAAGGGGGACCGCCTAAAAAAATTAAAAAATTAAAAAAAACCGGAAACCGGAAAAACTAATGGAAGTCCCCAAAATTTTGATTCTTCCCCGAAATCTAGAAAAAACAATGTAGGGGAAAGTTTTTTAATGCAAAAAAGAATAGTTTTAAAGCTGTAAAAAAAAGGGGGAAAAAAACAAAAATTCCCTGAAAAAACTCAAGCTAAAAAAAGGGGTTTTTCCCAGATTCAAAAAATTTAAAGGGGTTTCCTGGGAAAAGTCATAAGGAAAAGGAGGAAGCCATAAGTGGGGGACGCTGAAGAAGCCGGTGGCTAAAAAGGGGAGGAAAAAAAAAAAAACCACGAGGTTGTAACCTGGGAAATTTTGGTTTTAACCCCGCGTGCCGGGAAACCCCCAAGGGCCCCTAAATAAAAACGGGGAAAGGAAGGGCGTTTTTTAAGTTCTCAGAAAGGGGAAGTCCCCCGTGGAAGGGGGCCTTTTGGAAAACCCCGTCTCCGCAAGAAAAAATCAAAATTTTTAAAAAATAAAAGGGACCCCGAGAAACCACAAGGTTTAAAATGAAACCCCATGCGGAATCACCGTTTTAAAAAGACGGCCCGCAGGGGAAAAATGGCTGCTTTCAAAGTGCTCCGGGGATTATCCCCTTGGGGGAAAAGTAGAAAAAAAAATGTCCTTTGAAGTTTTCATTTTATACCGAAAAAAAATCTCTTAAAACCCCAAGGTTTTCTTTTTAGGGCTTTTGAATGGAGCCCCCCCCCCCAATTTGTTTCCAAAAAATTTCCCCAGCGCATTAAAAACCAGGGGGAAGCAGTTCGCCACTTCTACATCAGGAAAAAGCCATTTTTCATCAAAGCAATGGGCCCCCCATTTGATTGTGAGGAAAAAAGGTCCATTATGACTAAAAAAAAAAAACAGAAAATCTTAAAAGGACCTTTTAAAATTTTGGGGAAAACCTTTTTTGAAGGGCCCCCCAATTTTTTTTGGGGGCCCGGGGGCCCTTGCATTGGGGTGAAAAGGAGGGAAAAGGAAACCCCCCGAGCACCCCTTTGACCCCGGGGGAAAATAACCCCATCCCCGCAACTCATTTTCCCCGGCCCCAAAAGAACTCGAAGTAAAAACATAATTTTTTTTTCCTTTTTTTCCCCCCCCCCGGGGGACATGCCCCGTGGGCTTTTTTCTTCAACTCCAAGGGTTTCGACCTTAAAAAATTTTTTCTTTTTTAAAAAATAAGGAATTTTTTCCGCTTTTAATATGTATATTCCCCTTTTTAAAATTTAAATGTTAGAGTTTTTTCATTTTTTATTTTTCATATTTTTTGGTTTTTTGATTTTTTCTCATGTAAAAAAATTTTGGGCTTCCCTTTCTACTTTTTGGGGAAGGGGGGGGTATAATTTTTTTTAAATTTTTAAAATTTAAAACCCCCGCCTGTGGCCCCCCCCAGCATGCCCCGGGGTTTTTGAAAATTCCCCCCTGTCTTAAAAAATTTTGGGGATTTTAATTACCGGAACAGTGGGGGCCCCAATTTTCCCCTTTTCTTGCCCCTTTTTCCCTTTTTTTTTGTCACGATTTCCCCAAAAGAGGAAGCCAAAACCCCCAGCGTCTGATTTTTTTCTACCCCTGCACGGGGTAGAACCCCCTTCCCTTTTAAAAATTTTTAAAAAAAATTTTCCCCTTTACAAGGTTTTAGCTTTTCACTGTTAGAAAACCCCCCACTATATAACGGGGCCCCCCGGTGCACTTTTTCCCGAGCTAGCGTTGCAGCATGGCTGGAGGGGTGGGGGTTTTTATTTGAAAAGGTGTTTAGGGGGTTTATCTTTTTTCGTTGCTGGGGTTTTTAGTGTGCAAATTTCCCCCCCCTTTTTTTGGTTTAAAACCCCTCCCCACCCCCCCGAGGTTCCTTTTTTGGGTTTTTGTGTATTGTGGGAAAAACCCCCGAGCACCCCGGGGGGACTGTGTATTGCCCCGGGATATGCATGGAGGATGTGAGGGGTGGACGGAAAGTATCCCCGAGGTGGGTGGCCCTTTGGGAAAAACCTGGATATGTTTTGGTTTACAGATTGCGGTTTGCTATACATTGGGAGGCATTAGTGATTGGGGAAGGGTGGGGGGTCCAGTACCTAAAACCCCCCCAAGGGGAAAAAGTCTAAAAACCCCGGGGTAAAACCTGTATGTAATGGGTTTTTTGGGAAAGGGGTTTTAAAAAAAGGCAAGCCCCGGGACCGCCAAATTTTAAACCTGACCTCACCTGGGGGGGGGTTTTTCACAAAGTAACGAAGGGTTTTGGGGACCGAAAAGAGTGTTGGGGGTCGCCAGGGGGACAGACCCCATGGTCCCGTTTGGGGACATTACGGGGGAGGTCTCTGTTTTCTGAGGAGGGGGGGTTCCCCGGACCGACTGAATTTTTTTTTTTTTTTGGGGAACCAAATATTTTACTGTGATTTAAAAGAAGAATTTTAAAACCCAAGGACTTTTTGCAAAAAAGTGTCCCCTTATTTCCCCCTGAACCCCCCCCGGGGATGAAACCTTCCCCTATATTTTCATAAAAGGTATTTTTTTTACCCCGTTCGTATTCCCCTTTTTTTTTGGGGGGGGTATTAGGGGTTTTACTTTTATTTTCCCCCCTTTTTTTTGGGGGGGGGAAGGGGGAAAAAAAGAGGGGGGTTTTTAGGGGCAAGGGGGGGTAGGGCCCCCGGGGACCCCCCCCCCCTACAAGAAAAACAGGAACAGGGCCCCTACGTTAGTGACAGGGAAGGAGCCCTACTCTGGGGAAAACAGAAAAAGGTTTAAAAAACCCCCCCACCTTTAAAACCTTTTTTTTTTATTCCCACCCCGTGTTTTTTCCCTTCATCGTCTCTTCCTTCTCATTGTTTTCTCTTTAAACCCCCCCTCCTTTTTTTCCCCCCCCCCCCCCCCTTTTTTTTTCCCTTTTTCCTCCCCCGGGGGCCCTTTTTATTTTTTTTAACGCAGGGAAAAAATTTTACAAACAAGCAAACGGGGCTTAAAATTTTTGGGTCATTAAATGTGAAAGGCCTGCACAACCTGAAAGATTTTGATGAATCTTTGAAGAGGGGTCATTTAAAAATTTTTGCCTTTCTACAGGGGACTCTTTTTGGGGCTTAGACACCCCCTATAAACTGTATTTTTTAATGGTTCTCACAAAAAAATTTTAAAAATTCCCCCAACCCCCAAAAACCCCCTTGGCACCAAATATCAATCTCACGTGCAATCCTTTGGGGGGAACCATTGAACTCGGGGGGAAGGAGTTGTTTGAATTTTTTTTAAAAATTTCAATTGACCTTTGCGTCAAAATCTGCCGAATGTAGGTCAGTCCCCCCTTCCCCTGGGGATTTTCGAACGTGTAGACGAGTTTACTGGGGAAAATTTGGCCCCGGGGAGTTTTTTAAAACTTGTTTAATTCCCCACTCGCCCCCAAATCGGGTCTTCAACTTTCCCCTTCAGTAGACTTACAAATTTTTAGGGGGGCTTCAAAAGATCATCATTTTTGGACTCGGGCGCCCCCTCCACTCAGGAAAAAAATTTTTTCCTTTTAATTTTTAACGGGGGTGGGCAGACATCAGATTTTCCCCAAAAAAACATCCCCCCCAAAATTTTTCCCTTTAAAAAAAAATTTGTAAAAAGGATTCATGTCATTCTATATAATTAAGGAATCCCCCTTTCTTGACCTTTTAGGGGCATCAAAAACAACACCAGCCCCCAAACCCCGGGGAAAATAAAACTCCCCTTTAAAACTAAAAATCTTTCCCAAAATATTTAGGTTCATTTTCCTTGCCATAATGACAGTTTGCTTCCCACTTGTTTTCCCCTTTTGCATTTTTCCTGTGTCCCTTGTGAAAAAAAATTAAGTGATTCTTCAGTTTTTTTTTAAAATTTTTTGCCTGTGAAAAACCCGGGTACCCCTTAAAAAGCATGCAATTTTTTAAAACCTTTTTTTCAGAAACCTTTAAAAAGGGAAAACAACCACTGAGGACTCTAAATTTTTTAAATTTTTTTTTTTGTACCTCTTCCAAACCCTTCCCTTTAAAATCCCCCTTTTTTTGGGCTAAAAGGACAGCTAGATTAAAATGTTCAATTCTGTGAAACCAAAAAATTGGAGTTGCATCGTCCTCATCACTATATAAAATTTTTATCCCCCTTTCAAAGTCATCTTCCGCAAAAATTTTACGGTTTTAGAAAAAGACGACTAAAGAAAAAGAAAAAAAAGCAAAGGGCCCCCCTTTTTAAAAGATCCCCTTTCTTTGGGGCCCAAAACCCCCTTTTCCAATTTTTGGGTAATACACTGACTTTGGCCCCCACCGGAGCTTTTTTTAAAAACTCCTTTTAAAAAAGGGGGGTTAAAAACCTAAAAACCCCAACCTTAACCCCAAAAAGTAGTCATCCTAAAGGTTGAAAAAAAGTTTATCTGACGGTATTTAAGGGGTTTTCTCTGGAATGGATCTTTTGGGATTTTGGTAAAAGGTGCTGGCCCTTTTTGGGGAAAAAATTTAAAAAAACTTAGTTGAACAATTTTAAAAAGGGGGGAGATCCCCCCAACTAAAACTTTTTTTGGGAAAAACCCCCTTAAACCCCTTTGTTTCCTGCAAACTTAGACACTTTTTTAAATTTTCCCGTTTGGCTCGATTTCCCTTTAGAACACATTTTTCCAGGCCCCCCCAAATTTACCCTTTCCGGGGCCAATCCCCTCCCCAAAATTTTTCAAAAGGGGGAAAATTAAAAACATTTTATCTTACTTCTGAAAAAAGGGCCCGAATTTTCTCTCCCCAAAAACTTCGGCCTTTTTTAAATTTCCCGGGGCATTTTTAAGCAAAATCCCCAAAAGGTATAGAGTTCCCCCGTCGCATGCTTTTTTCCCACATCTGACCCCATATGGTGGGATGTGGCGAGGCGAAGGGGTTTTTTTTCATATTTTCGGGCTTTAAAATCCCCTTCCCTTTTTTTATGAGGGGTTAAAATTTAGGGGAAAAACCCAAGGATTTGCCAGAGAGTTGGGCCCCGGTTTTTTTTTCTTACTTAAAAACTGCGAGTTTTTTTCCAAAATTTTTTTTTTTTTTTTTTTTAAAAAATTTTTTTGGGGAAAAAGGTTTTTAGAAAGGGAAAAGGGGGGTTTTGGGGTGGGGGAAAAAAAAAACCCCCGTGGGGACGGGGGTACCCCCCAAAAAGGGGGAAAAGACCGGGAAAAAAACGGGCCCAAAATACAGCCCCGGGGGAAAAGTTTTTAAAAAGCACAAATATTTTTTTTCAAAAGGAAAATGCTTTGGGCCCTTTTTTTTAATTTTTTTTGACAGATTTTTTTAAAAAGGGGCATAAAAAATACCAAAACTAAAGAGTAACAAAAGCAAAAATTTCCCAAAAAGAGTTAAAGCCAATCAATTTTTGGGGGTTTTCCCCTTTTTCGGACCTCTCCCCAAATTTTCCCCGGGGTGCTCTCAATAACTTCCTCCAAATTTTCCCGATGATAGCAGCCCCCCTTGCACAAAAAATGCTTTAATTTTTTTCAAAAATTTTTTGGTTTTTTTTTTGCCACCCGTTCTTAAAATTTACCAAAAGTTCTAAAAGGGATTAAAAATCTGGGGAGTTCCAGTCCCTGGACCCAAAATCTCTATTTTGGGGTTCCCCGACCTTTTTTTTTTTCCCTTTTTCTTTTGGCAAGTTGCCCATCTTTTTGGAAAAAAAGCATTTTTTGATCGCCAAATGCTCTTGGGGGTTTTTGGGGAAGTGCTCTTTGGGGACATTTTGGGACCATTCTTTATTCAGGGGGTGTTTTAAGCAAGATTTGAGAGAAATTTTTCCCTTTGGGGGGAAAAAACCCACACATAAAAATTTCAGGA
>JARQOD010000002.1:448176350-448208110 GCA_033576555.1 Oophaga sylvatica | reverse complement strand
AGGTGACCTGACCATGTGATCCTGACCTCACCTGTGGGCGGGGTTACACCTATGTAACAGAAGTGTGTTTGGCACCTGAAGAGAGTGTTGTGGGAGTCTGCCAGTGTGGACAGACTTCCATGTGTCCCGTGTGAGGACATTACAGAGAGGTCTCTGTGTCTGAGGAGTGAGGTTCCAGGACCGAGCTGAAGTACTGGAGAACTACTATATGTTACTGTGAGGTTTATGAAGCAATAAACCTA
Source organism: Oophaga sylvatica (assembly GCA_033576555.1). Classification (NCBI taxonomy): domain Eukaryota; kingdom Metazoa; phylum Chordata; class Amphibia; order Anura; family Dendrobatidae; genus Oophaga; species Oophaga sylvatica. The sequence continues at coordinate 448,207,868 of JARQOD010000002.1, read as the reverse complement.
AGGACTTTTTGCATAAGAAAGTGTCTCCTGATTTGCCTCTGAAGCAGCCGAGTGAGTGAAACCTTACAGTATATTTTCATGATTGGTATTTTTCGTTATCCCTGTTCGTATTACCTTGTTAGTCTGGTGGGTGTATTACGGTATACTACTACTCCCCTCTTCCCTGGGTGGGGGAAGGGTACAGACTGAGGGCGGATTCAGGAGCTAAGGCAAGGTACGTGGCCCCAGCATCATCACCACTACAAGTAATTCAGGGAACAGGGCGCCCCTAGCGTTAGTGACAGGGAAGGAGCCCCTACTCTCGGAACAACAGACAACAGCGTTGCAACACTCCCCGTTCACCATAATACCTCTTTTTTTAGTTCCACACCTGTGTTTTTTCACTTCATCGTCTCTTCCTTCTCATTGTTTTCTCGTTTACTCCACTCCTTGTCCTCCCACACACACCCCTTTTTTTCCCTTTCACCTCTCCTCGTCCTTCACTCCTTATCGCATGGGAATATGTCACAAACAATGCAAACAGACTTGATATTGAGGTCATTAAATGTGAAAGGCCTGCACAATCCTAGAAAGATTTTGATGAATCTCTTGAAGAGGGGTCACTTACATGTTGCCTTTCTACAGGAGACTCATTTTTGCTTAGACATACCCTATAAACTGTATAGTTAATGGTTCTCTACAGCATATCATTGCTACTCACCAGACTCCAAATCTCGTGGCACCAGAATATCAATCTCACGTGCATTACCTTGGGAACTCATTGAACCTCGCAGGGATGGAGTTGTTAGAATGCTCTTGGTTAAGTTCAATTGACCTTTGCGTCGTATCTGCCGAATGTAGGTCAGATGTCCACTTCATCTGATTTTCTGAAGCGTGTAGACGAGTTTACTGTGGGTACTTTGGTCCTGGGAGATTTTTAACATGGTTTTAGATCCCCCACTCGACACTATATCTGGGTCTTCAACTTTATCTTCAGTAGACTTACACAGATTTAGATGGCTTCTCCAAGATCATCAGCTTCTTGACTCTTGGCGTCTCCTCCACTCAGGTGATAATTTTCCTTTTATATTTACATGGATCGGCAGACATCAGATTTTCAAAATGAACATCCTCCCAAGAATTCTTGTACCTCTTACAAGAGGTGTCACATGGATTCATGTCATTCTATATCAATTAAGGAATCTGCGTCTCTGACCTTCTAGGGGCATCAAAACACAACACCAGACCCCAATCAGAGGGTAATAAAACTCTCTCCTTATCTATGATCTGTTCCAATATTTATGTTCATTCCTCTGCCATAATGACAGTTCTGCTTCACGTCACTTGTCTTACCTATTGCACTATTCCTGTGTCCTCTTGTGTATATATATATATGTGATTCTTCAGTTTTTGTTTTAGTCTTTGCCTGATGAAGAGACCGGAGTAGTCTTGAAAGCTTGCAATTTGTTACCATCTTTTCAGTTAGCCATTAAAAGGTATCAACCACTGAGGACTCTCAAGTTTAAATATTTTTTTGTACCTCTTACAAACACTTCCCTTCAAAATGCCTTTATTTGGGCTAAAAGGACAGCTAGACTTAAATGTTCAATTCTGTGCAAACCAAAAGTTGGATGTTGCATCGTCCTCATCACTATATCAAGTCTTATCCTCTGCAAAGTCATCTTCCGCGAATAGTTGACTGGTATAGAAACAGACAGACTAAAGCATGAGTAAAAATAGAGCAAAGACCCTTTCTATTAGATACCTTACCTTGGGCCACACCCTCCGTACCTAATTTCATGATAGTACACCTGACTATTGGCCCTACTCTGAGCTTTTGTTGTAATACTGCCTTAAATGGAGTTGCAATTCCTCAATACTCAACCTTAACTTCAATACGTAGTCATCCTAAGGTTGAACAAAAGTTTATCTGACCTGGTATTTAAGTCGTGGATTACTGCTGGAATGGATCGTTTTGGGAGTTGTGGTGATGGTGACTGGCCCTCATTTGAACAATTAACTAACTTAGTTGAACAGATTCTGCAAGGGCATTGGAGATGCATGCAACTAAAACATTTTCTGGGCAAATTCCCTTCTAAACCTAGTTTCCTGCAAACTTAGACACTATTTGAAATGGCCTGTTTTGGCTCGAGTCCATTTAGACACACTGTTTCCAGGACCTATGCCATATTTATCTCCTTCCTGGACCAATCCCCTCCACCATTATTCTAAAATGGGAAGACTTATACACTGATCTTACTTCTGAACAAAGAGCCTGAATCTTCTCTCTCATAAAGCTTCTGTCAGTTTTAGCTTTCAGGAGGCAGGTTATAAGCTACTCTCCCATTGGTATAGAGTTCCTACTCGTCTGCATGCTCTTTTCCCACATCTGATCCTATATGGTGGAGATGTGGCGAGGCAGAATGGTCATTCTTTCATATTTTCTGGACTTGTAAAATACTCTTCCCATTTTGATGAGGAGTTAAAGATATTATACGAAAAGTCACAGGATTTGCCAGAGAGTTGGGTCCGGTTCTGTTCTTACTTCATTACTGCGAGTTTCCTTTTCCAATATTTTATTTATTAGTTTTAAAATTTTTATGAGGGAACAGGACTTGAGTACAGAAAACAGGGGGATTGGGATAGGAATATCATAATCCCTGTGAAGACAGGGATAGCCCCCACAAGTGGGGGAATAGACAGGAACACATACAGACAATGTACAGTCATGGCCAAAAGTTTTGAGAATGACACAAATATTATATTTTCACATGATCTGCTGCCCTCTGGTTTTTATGTGTGTTTGACAGATGTTTTTATCACAGACAGAAATATAATAATTGCAAACATATGAGTAACAAAAGCTTATATTGACAGAATGAGTTAATGCAGCAAGTCAATATTTGCAGTGTTGACCCTTCTTCAGGACCTCTGCAATTCTCCCTGGCATGCTCTCAATCAACTTCTCGACCAAATCCTGACTGATAGCAGTCCATTCTTGCACAATCAATGCTTTCATTTTGTCAGAATTTTTAGGTTTTTGTTTGTCCACCCGTCTCTTGATGATTGACCACAAGTTCTCAATGGGATTAAGATCTGGGGAGTTTCCAGGCCATGGACCCAAAATCTCTATGTTTTGTTCCCTGAGCCATTTAGTTATCACCTTTGCTTTATGGCAAGGTGCTCCATCATGCTGGAAAATGCATTGTTGATCGCCAAACTGCTCTTGGAGGGTTGGGAGAAGTTGCTCTTGGAGGACATTCTGGTACCATTCTTTATTCATGGCTGTGTTTTTAAGCAAGACTGTGAGAGAGCCAATTCCCTTGGCTGAGAAGCAACCCCACACATGAATGGTTTCAGGATGCTTAACAGTTGGCATGAGACAAGACTGGTGGTAGCGCTCACCTTGTCTTCTCCGAATGAGGCGTTTTCCTGATGTCCCAAACAATCGAAAAGGGGATTCATCAGAGAAAATAACTACCCCAGTCCTCAGCAGTCCACTGCCTGTACCTTTTGCAGAATATCAGTCTGTCCATGATGTTTTTTCTGGAGAGAAGTGGCTTCTTTGCTGCCCTCCTTGAGACCAGGCCTTGCTCCAAGAGTCTCCGCCTCACAGTGCGTGCAGATGCACTCACACCTGCCTGCTGCCATTCCTGAGCAAGCTCTGCACTGCTGGTAGCCCGATCCCGCAGCTGAAACACTTTTAAGAGACGGTCCTAGCGCTTGCTGGTCTTTCTTGGGCACCCTGGAGCCTTTTTGGCAACAATGGAACCTCTCTCCTTGAAGTTCTTGATGATGCGATAGATTGTTGACTGAGGTGCAATCTTTCTAGCTGCGATACTCTTCCCTGTTAGGCCATTTTTGTGCATAGCAATGATGACTGCACGTGTTTCTTTAGAGATAACCATGGTTAACAGAAGAGAAACACCAGCCTCCTTTTAAAGTGTCCAGTGGTGTCATTCTTAATCATGACTGATTGATCTCCAGCCATGTCCTCATCAACACCCACACCTGTGTTAATGGAGCAATCACTGAAAAGAGGTTAGCTGGTCCTTTTAAGGCAGGGCTGCAATGATGTTGAAATGTGTTTTGGGGGATAAAGTTCATTTTCTAGCCAAATATTGACTTTGCAAGTAATTGCTGTTAAGCTGATCACTCTTTATAACATTCTGGAGTATATGCAAATTGCCATTAGAAAAAGTGAAGCAGTAGACTTTGTAAAAATTAATATTTGTGTCATTCTCAAAACTTTTGGCCATGACTGTACACACGTGTGCGTGCTGATAAGGGAAAATTGAGGACTCTTTCCTACAGGCAATTACGTCAGGTTGAAAGAGCAGCGGCAAAAAAAGCCTTGTCATAGCAGCAGACAAGTTTTTGAAGCTGCTGGTGCCTCCAACGTCCCCCGAACAACAAGATGCAGGGTCCTTCAGAGGTTTTCAGCTGTGCGTAAGGCATCCTGTCGACCTCCTTAATCCACTGCACACAAGCAGAAACGGCTCCAGTGGGCCAAACAATACATGAAGACTGACTTTTATGGGCATAAAAGGGGACAAATTTATGGTGTGTCCCCCATGCTCCCCTGACCTCAACCCCATTGAGAACCTCTGGAGCATCATCAAAAGGAGTGTCTATGATAGAGGGAGGCAGTTCACATCTAAGCAACAGCTCTGGGAGGGTATTCTGTCCTCATGCAAAACAATTGAAGCAGAAACCATCCAAAACCTGACAAATTCAATGGACGAGTGTCATGGGTGTATCGCCACAAGGATCGTCGCGATTACACACTCTGACTTCTCACAGCTGAGTTGCTGTTTCTTTGTGTTTGGTAATGAGGGAGTTAATTTTACCTAGCTCTTTGCTAAGACTAGGTCCAGCCTCGCCCGGCTGCTTTTGATTATGTTCTAATTAGATTCCTTCATATACCTGCCAGTCTGCTTGTTAGATGCCGGTGAAAGCCTTTATGTAGTCTAGCAGACTGGATCGGTTCTGAGAATACTTAAGCTAAGAGCTCCTTAGTTGTTTTTACTCTTATAGCTTATAGTTTATCTCTGAGACCTTAGGTGTTCCTACTGTGTGTGAGTGTTGTATGTAAGACTTTATTTACTTTATTTCTTGTATGTCTTTCTGTTCATTAACCGTTACCTGTTCATTACCTTTGGTGGTAATCAGGGTCCTTCTTAGGACTAGATTACAGTTGGCAGGGATTGATAGGAGACAGGGTTTACGCTGGTGGCCTGGACCTCTGTACCTTTAACAGTACCTCCAGGTAGAGGGATTAGTTAGGACCCCAGTTTAGGGTCAGCATAGACCCCGGTCACCCTCTAGCCGGAGACAGCGTATAACGGATTCCGTATTGACCCACTGGACTTTGTCAGGTAATTCTATGTTATCATATATCTATGCGCATGTTATATTGTATGTTGCCCTTTTGATATAGATTACTGTCATCACATATATATATATCTGCTATACAGCGTGACATTTTCACCGGCCATACTAAAGATTCTCTCCAGCTGTCATGGATCCAGTAGCCCAGCTGGCCCGGCAGTTGCAGGGGTTGTCCATGGAGTTTGCAGACATTAAGTCCAAGGTTTTGTTCCCCCCGGAGCAAACCAGATCTGAACCTAAGGTTGCTCTCCCGGACAGGTTCACTGGTGGGCGGGACAAATTTTTTACTTTCCGGGAGGCATGTAAATTGTACTTTCGGCTGCGGCCTCGGTCATCTGGGAGTGAAGAGCAGAGGGTGGGAATTGTTATCTCGCTCTTACAAGGGGACCCTCAATCTTGGGCGTTCTCTATTCCTCCAGGCTCCCCAGATCTCCAGTCAGTGGATCGATTTTTTACTGCCCTGGGTCTGGTATATGATGATCCGGATCGAGTTTCCCTTGCTGAAACAAAGTTACGTAAAATACGGCAAGGAAATCGTCCAGCGGAGGAATATTCTTCTGAGTTCCGTAGATGGGCAACAGATACTCAGTGGAATGACCCAGCTCTTAGGAGCCAGTTTTGTCAAGGGTTGTCTGACAAATTAAAAGATGTGTTGGCTCAGTATGATTCTCCTCCATCACTGGAGGCTGCTATGGCCCTCGCTATTCGCATGGATAGACGAATTCGGGGAAGACGCGAGGTAACTCCGCCTCCCGTGATGACTCCACCTACTACTAAAGTCCCTTATACTGAGGTTCCCCTGGTCTGTTCTGAGGAACCCATGCAGTTGGGAGGGACATCTTTTTGTAGGAGGGAATTGGCGGTGCACCGCAAGACTAGAAGGTGTTTCTTTTGCGGGAGGGACATTTTGTTGGGGGGTGTCCATCCCGGGCCTCTTTGAGCAAAGGAGTTAACCTGGGAGTGTGTATTTCGTCCCCAAATCCCTCTCAGTTTCTCGTGCCTGCGGAGGTGGTGATTGGTACTAGAACTGAGAGGATTTCTGTTTTTCTTGATAGTGGGTCCGGGGCTAATCTGGTGGACGCTCGGTTTGCCCAGGTGCATGGTATGCAACTGAGTGTATTGGCCAAACCGGTCCCTATAGTCTCTATTGATTCTAGACCTCTCGGTCAAGGTAGCTTGGTACAAGCTGTTCATAACATAGATCTTCGAGTAGGGGCAAGACATAAAGAGCAATTGTCTTGTTATGTGTTGGAGGGTCTACCTACTCCTATTGTGTTGGGACTTCCTTGGTTGGCTAAACATAACCCAGTGATTGATTGGCAATCCGGAAAGATAAGCCAGTGGGGTGAATTTTGCAGGAATAACTGCATGAGCACGGTCATCGGTGCGGTTGTGCCTAGGACTTTGTCTCCTTTTCTGGAGGACTTTGGGGAGATGTTCTCAGAGGAGGGGTGTAAAGAGTTACCTCCTCATCGCGCATATGACTGCTCAATAAAGTTGCTTCCTGATGCCTTATCTCGTACTTTCCCAGGGGCCGGGAAGACGGATGATCCGGTTCCTATTCCTCAGGAGGGAGTTGTAGTGTCAGCTGTATGCTCTGAGCTTGAGGGGGAGGTATTGGGGGCCCAGGGGGACGCCCCGGTGGGACTTCCAGGGAGACTGATAGTTCCAGATCGGTTAAGACTGAAGGTTACGGGGAACCGTTACAAACTGATGGCTGATAGGGGGAGAGTTTCTGGTCTAGATCTGAAGGTGAACGATCTAGTTTGGTTGTCTACCAGGAATATAAAACTTAAAGTTTCCTCCTGGAGGTTGGGTCCCAGATTCATCGGGCCGTACAGGATCAGTTCCATAATTAATCCTGTGGCATTTCGTCTGGACCTCCCTCCTACATTTAAAATTCATAATGTGTTTCACAAGTCATTACTTAAAAAGTATGTCGCACCAGTCATACCGTCACCTCTACCTCCGCCTTCAGTGGTGGTCAATGATAACGTGGAATTTCATGGGTCGAAAATCATTGACTCACGTCTCAGTCGCCGATCCCTTCAGTACTTGGTTCATTGGAGGGGGTATGGTCCTGTGGAGAGGACGTGGGTCCCTGCGTCTGATGTTAACGCAGATCGATTGGTTCGGACCTTTCACACAACTCACCCGGGCAGACCTGGCCCTGAGGGTCCGGAGTCCCCTCGTAGAGGGGGGGGTACTGTCATGGGTGTATCGCCACAAGGATCGTCGCGATTACACACTCTGACTTCTCACAGCTGAGTTGCTGTTTCTTTGTGTTTGGTAATGAGGGAGTTAATTTTACCTAGCTCTTTGCTAAGACTAGGTCCAGCCTCGCCCGGCTGCTTTTGATTATGTTCTAATTAGATTCCTTCATATACCTGCCAGTCTGCTTGTTAGATGCCGGTGAAAGCCTTTATGTAGTCTAGCAGACTGGATCGGTGCGATACTAGATTACTGTCATCACATATATATATATCTGCTATACAGCGTGACAACGAGAGAGTTCAGAAGCTCCTTTCAAACAAGGGGTCCTATGTGCAAATGTAACATCACCTGGAATAAAGTTTTGAGTTGAAAACTGATTGATTTCAGTTTGTAATAACCTGCTAATGCTTATAATTTCAAAAATTACCATTTTTTTGTTCTTTATTAAAATGAAAAGGTAGAAAACTGCTGTGCATAATAATTTGGAACATGCATTTTGAGTGCAGTTTGAGTGTTTTATTTTTTAAAAAATATTCTGTTATCATAGGCAGTTTGTACAAAAGCCTTTCAATTGTACTCTAATAGTTATTTGACTGGAAAATTACAATGACTGAAATTCATATAGGTAATTTGGGAAACTCTGAGAAAAATTATTTTGCATAATTATTTGGAACACAGTGTAAATGACCATTAGAAAAAAAGAAGCTGTCAGAATTGAGTACAACCTAGAAATTGAATCCATACACAAATTGTGCTATAAAATTTGCACAATTGTGATGGCTAAAAAATAAATAAATGTAGGAACAGTGCACTTAATATTATTCCGGCAGATATTAAGAAGTCGATTCCTTCTTCTGGTGAGGTGACAGGAAATGTTCTGGATGCAAACTTCACCTGCAAAGTTGAGGATTGAGTCCAGCTATAGGGGATTCCACAGCGCAAGAGCTCACGGGTTGTAGAACGAAATAAATTACGTTTTTGTAGAGTCGATCTAGATAGGTCCTTGAAGAACGTCAGGTGATTTTATGAAGACTGCAGGAGCAGCGGGTCTTTTGATAGCCCCAAAAGTGCATTCCTTACCCAATTAGGATAAAATGATACTATAACATCTCTACTCAGGTTTGATGACAGAGAAGGAGGTCTGCGCATTCTGAAGACCTTCTCGATTAAGTTGGTTTTCTTGACATTTGGGATCAAATGAGAGGCCATTGCGGATATATACAGTCAGGGCCAGAAATATTTGGACAGTGACACAATTTTCGCGAGTTGGGCTCTGCATGCCACCACATTGGATTTGAAATGAAACCTCTACAACAGAATTCAAGTGCAGATTGTAACGTTTAATTTGAAGGGTTGAACAAAAATATGTGTTAGAAAATGTAGGAATTGTACACATTTCTTTACAAACACTCCACATTTTAGGAGGTCAAAAGTAATTGGACAAATAAACATAACCCAAACAAAATATTTTTATTTTCAATATTTTGTGGCGAATCCTTTGGAGGCAATCACTGCCTTAAGTCTGGAACCCATGGACATCACCAAACGCTGGGTTTCCTCCTTCTTAATGCTTTGCCAGGCCTTTACAGCCGCAGCCTTCAGGTCTTGCTTGTTTGTGGGTCTTTCCCTCTTAAGTCTGGATTTCAGCAAGTGAAATGCATGCTCAATTGGGTTAAGATCTGGTGATTGACTTGGCCATTGAAGAATGTTCCACTTTTTTGCACTCATGAACTCCTGTGTAGCTTTGGCTGTATGCTTGGGGTCATTATCCATCTGTACTATGAAGCGCCGTCCAATCAAGTTTGCAGCATTTGGCTGAATCTGGGCTGAAAGTATATCCCGGTACACTTCAGAATTCATCCGGCTACTCTTGTCTGCTGTTATGTCATCAATAAACACAAGTGACCCAGTGCCATGGAAAGCCATGCATGCCCATGCCATCACGTTGCCTCCACCATGTTTTACAGAGGATGTGGTGTGCCTTGGATCATGTGCCGTTCCCTTTCTTCTCCAAACTTTTGGCTTCCCATCATTCTGGTACAGGTTGATCTTTGTCTCATCTGTCCATAGAATACTTTTCCAGAACTGAGCTGGCTTCTGGAGGTGTTTTTCAGCAAATTTAACTCTGGCCTGTCTATTTTTGGAATTGATGAATGGTTTGCATCTAGATGTGAACCCTTTGTATTTACTTTCATGGAGTCTTCTCTTTACTGTTGACTTAGAGACAGATACACCTACTTCACTGAGAGTGTTCTGGACTTCAGTTGATGTTGTGAACGGGTTCTTCTTCACCAAAGAAAGTATGCGGCGATCATCCACCACTGTTGTCTTCCGTGGGCTCCCAGGTCTTTTTGGATTGATGAGTTCACCAGTGCTTTCTTTCTTTCTCAGGATGTACCAAATTGTAGATTTTGCCACTTCTAATGTTGTAGCAATTTCTTGGATGGGTTTTTTTCTGTTCTTGCAGCTTAAGGATGGCTTGTTTCACCTGCATGGAGAGCTCCTGTGACCACGTTTCCTTCACAGCAAAACCTTCCAAATGCAAACACCACACCTCAAATCAACTCCGGCCCTTTCATCTGCTTAATTGAGAATGACATAACAAAGGGATTGCCCACACCTGTCCATGAAATAGCCTTGGAGTCATTTGTCCAATTACTTTTGGTCCCTTTAAAAACAGGGTGGCACATGTTAAGGAGCTGAAACTCCTAAACCCTTCATCCAATTTTAATGTGGATACCCTCAAATGAAAGCTGAAAGTCTGGACTTCAACTGCATCTGAATTGTTTTGTTTCAAATTCATTGTGGTAATGTCTAGAACCAAAATTAGATAAATGTTGTCTCTGTCCAAATATTATGGACCTAACTGTATTCTTTTAATTGTGAGGAATGTACTGATTCTGGGATTCCTCTGATCTTTAAGTTATTTTTCCGTTTGAAGTGCTCAAAATTAGCCAAAGAATCTTTAAATGCGGCAAAGTCTTTTTTGTATTTTATCCATAGAATCTGTGGTTGTAGGAGTAATCTGTGGCGGTTTATTACACAAACCCTCATGAATTTTAATAGAATCTGGTAATTTTAGATTTCCCGTAACGTCAGAATTTTTAGTAGAATTCAGGTACAAAAGTTACAGATGGTTTAGATTTATTTTGTATCTTAACCGGGTTTGCCTGAAGAATAGTAGTCCCCATAGAGGCGTTCAGTGAGTCCAAAAGAGCTCTGCACATATTGACCATAAATCCTTTAGTAGTGTAATCTTATGAGGAGGGTATGGCATCTATTAATACGCTATTTACCTCACTTTTAGATCCCCCTCTGAAGAATAGCATGAAGATAAAGGTTCATCAGAAGCCTGATCAATAAAGGAATCGCTCCCAAGTTCATCATATATGTCGTCTTCAGCAACAAACCCCTCTGATCGAATACTGTCAAGATCCTCTGACAGGTCATAGTTAACTGAGTGACCCTTTTTACCTCCATTATCTCCCTTAGCCCCATAAGATGACCCAAAGGACTTCAGATGAACATCATCATTATGTATATGAATAGCACCATTTAGCTGTGATCCCCCATCAATCATCCTGTAAGCTTCCCCTTAAATTTGGGGGTATCAATAGGGGCACTGCAAAGAGAATTTCCACTAGTAGCTTCTTTATATGAATTATAGTGGTGTGTCTCTTTATCCCCATTAAGCTGCCTCTCATGCGCCCGGTCCCCTCCGTTGCCAATTGATCTGGGGACAAACACTGGCGCATCTGATGTAGAGACTGTCCCGCATCACTCTGCGCTGTGCAGGAGGAAATCCCGGCGGGCATCAGCAGCTCTAAAACTGCCGGCTGTTTCTGCTGTCTCCTGAGACCTTGGTCTGACACAGCTCCCCCACACCTCCCCCCGCCCTAGGCCGACACCGGAGCCGCCACTGATGTGAAGAACTCAGCTGATAACCTCTGCGCTGCATTCACTGTCTCACCGCCGGCTTCCTCCCGTCGCGTCTGGTGTCTCCCGGGCCCTTGGTCTGTCACGGCTCCCCCACACCTCCCCCCGCCCTAGGCCGACACCGGAGCCGCCACTGATGTGAAGAACTCAGCTGATGACCTCTGCACTGCATTCACTGTCTCACCGCCGGCTTCCTCCCGTCGCGTCTGGTGTCTCCCGGGCCCTTGGTCTGTCACGGCTCCCCCACACCTCCCCCCGCCCTAGGCCGACACCGGAGCCGCCACTGATGTGAAGAACTCAGCTGATGACCTCTGCACTGCATTCACTGTCTCACCGCCGGCTTCCTCCCGTCGCGTCTGGTGTCTCCCGGGCCCTTGGTCTGTCACGGCTCCCCCACACCTCCCCCCGCCCTAGGCCGACACCGGAGCCGCCACTGAGGTGAAGAACTCAGCTGATGACCTCTGCACTGCATTCACTGTCTCACCGCCGGCTTCCTCCCGTCGCGTCTGGTGTCTCCCGGGCCCTTGGTCTGTCACGGCTCCCCCACACCTCCCCCCCGCCTAGGCCGACACCGGAGCCGCCACTGATGTGAAGAACTCAGCTGATGACCTCTGCGCTGCATTCACTGTCTCACCGCCGGCTTCCTCCCGTCGCGTCTGGTGTCTCCCGGGCCCTTGGTCTGTCACGGCTCCCCCACACCTCCCCCCGCCCTAGGCCGACACCGGAGCCGCCACTGATGTGAAGAACTCAGCTGATGACCTCTGCGCTGCATTCACTGTCTCACCGCCGGCTTCCTCCCGTCGCGTCTGGTGTCTCCCGGGCCCTTGGTCTGTCACGGCTCCCCCACACCTCCCCCCGCCCTAGGCCGACACCGGAGCCGCCACTGATGTGAAGAACTCAGCTGATGACCTCTGCGCTGCATTCACTGTCTCACCGCCGGCTTCCTCCCGTCGCGTCTGGTGTCTCCCGGGCCCTTGGTCTGTCACGGCTCCCCGACGCTTCCCTCTCGCACCAGGAGCTGACACCGGAGCCTCCACTGAGGTGAAGAACCCAGCGGAGACCCGGGGCCCCACATGCACTGACGCCTCTTCTCTGCGCTGACAGCCGACAGCGGGGCCATTGTGGAGGTGAGGAACACAGCGGGCACCTGCAGCGTGGCATCCGCTGGATCACTGCAAGCTTTTCCTTGATTCCTCTGCTTCTCCCCGGCAGCCGGACCCACCACAGCCTTCCAACACTTGTCCACATCGCTGACAGCAGGGGCCAGTCTCTCCCCCCACAGGTGGTCCACGGGCCGACTGATCTCTGGAAGGTCCCGGTTTTAGCGTGGATATACGGGCGGCTTTCACTTCAGGCGCCCGCCTGAGTTGACTAGTTCCGGCTGTAGTTAGGCCTCTGTCGGGTCCTCTCCCGCTGCTTGCTTGTTCTTTTGGTGAAATTGGGTCCCTGCTTCTTCTTGTCTGTTCCAGGCATGTTTCTTCAACTTTTGGTCCAAAAAATGATCCGCTTTCCCGTGCTTTTAGCCGCTTGATAGTGGAATTGGCAGGAGCTCCTGAGAAGCACGTCTACTCCCTTCCCCTGCAAACTACACCTCCCTACTGCGAGTTTCCTGTTCCTCCTTATACAAATTTTCTTTATTAAAATTCCTGATAAGGGCTGCACGTGTCTGTATCCCAATATTATGGGAAAAAAAATGTCTCCCTATTTCTGGCTGACAAAGGTTAAAGATATCCATAGGGAAGATTTCATCTTTTCCATCCATGATGCGAACACAAAATGTAAAAACACCTGGTTATACTGGATGGAATTTCAAAAGACTACCGAATACCTTGATATGTCATATTATCTCTTGGGAAGATTTATTTGCATGAACTTTCTTCCTCTGAGCCTTTTTATTATTTTTCCCCTTCTTCCCCCCTCCCTTCTCCTTCTCTCCCCCTCCTGCCCTTGCATATTTTTCCCTCACTCCTTCTCTTCTACTTTTCTTCAAAAAAATTGTACAAAACTTAGGCTGGACATCCGGTTTCACAGTTAATAGTGAATACCTTTGTCTTTATTACTTTTGTGCTTATTCCTTTTTTCACAACTACTTTTGTATTCTGCTTCTTTGTATTATATTATATCATACTTGGATGTTTCATTACTGATATAGCTATATCTCTTAAAGTCCCTTCTTCTTTCACAGGAACCTGCCACCATTTTTGTGTCATACCAGCTAAAAGTATCATCTTAAGGTACTGCCACACTAAACAATCCCGCTAGCGATCACGATAACGACGCATACTAATGCGATCGCTAGCGGGATTGTTTCTATATCGCTAAATGCGGCCACATTTAGCGATATAGTTAACGACGCTATCGCCGTTAGCGATCTTCTTAACGACTTTAGCGGTACAAAAGTACCGCTAAATCGCTAAGAAAAGGTGCCACACAGCGATTAGATACTTACCCAGCGGGAGCGCCGGCGATAAAATAGGGTCCGGAACGATTCCAGCGACGAGCGAGATCACAGCAGGAAGCTCGTCGCTGGAAGCTGCCGCACTGAACAACATCGCTAACGGGATCGCTAAATAGTGACGTTTTTTAGCGATCCCGTTAGCGATATTGTTTAGTGTGGCATACCCTTTACTCATCATGTCTGCCGTTATGTCAGCTTCCCCTGTCTCCAATATTCGTCTGGTCACCCCCTCTGGAGTCTCGAGTAGTTCTGCCATTTTTGTCACCCACTAAGCACACTACATTGTATGGATGACTAATTGAATACAAACATTTTTTAATTGCTTTTTTGTAGTGTTAGATAACATAGAAATGTACCCCACATCACAAAATACTGTATGGGTGAGTAATTTAACCCAGAAACATTTTTTAACACTTTATGCAAGTGTTTTATAACACTGAAATGTACAACAGCCCATGTAATACTGTATGCATGAGGAATTTAATCCAGAAAAAAATTTAAACGCTTTTTGGATGTGTTTTATAACACTGAAATGTACCACAGAGCACATGATACTATATGGGTAAATAATTGAATCCAGAAAAAAAATTCTATGCTTTTTGGGAGTGTTATATATCACAGAAATGTAGCACAAAGCATATAATACTCTATTCATGACAATATAATAAAATGTTTGCACCAAAAAAATAAAAATGAAAAAAAATCTGGTCACATGCAGTACCTATATATTTAGCACTGGACTGTGAAGCACTCATCCCTGCCTTAAGCCTTTATTCTACCACTCTCCCTGCTCCTGCAACTGTCCCTAGGATAAATGCACAATGTATCTGATACAAACAGCAAAGCACAATATTAGCTGTTAGAAGGGCTGTTAGTATGATGGTTCAGCATCAGTACCAGCATCACAGTTAGAGGACTCAGATTAGTTAAACTGTGCACATACATGCCTGGATAACTGCTCTCTCCCTCCAATACAAACTGTCCCTGAGCTGTGCAATGGCATTAGTGAGCCGACCGTGGCGGCACCTGTCCTTTTATACCCCTGATGATGTAATACGGTCAACCAATCACAGTAATGCCACTACCAGGATGGCTACAGTATTAAATTGACAGGCAGGCAATCCCCGCATGCTTAATACCTGTGTAACAGTTGCCAAAAATGCGGGGCGGGGATTCGAATTTTAAATCAAGCGCTGCCCAAAGCTTGCCAAGTGACGAGTATATCTGAGCACCGTGATACTCGAGTGATATTCCAGTATCACAGAGCACTTCGCTCATCCCTACTGACCACTTCTCCATTGACGGTTCTGACATCTTTTAGACCCATGACTTTTGAGTTTCCTACCACTGCAAGCACTCTATTTATGCTTATTTACCCCGTGCATCCCTACAGTTCATAGACTCCCCTGAGGAATCATCTAATCAGAGGAAGACATGCATAGGGAGAGATATTTTCTTTTACCCAGGCAGTATTACACTTGAGTATTTCCCTTGTCAGGGAAGGAGCAATACATGGGGAATGACAGGGTTTGATAGAAATAAAGTCGGTTTTATCCTGCTCCTGCAATCCTGCCTGGACGTTAGTGGCTCATCATGAAATATTGGTGAGAGCAAACCTTTTATATGAGCACTGGTTTGCAGAGCACTTTCACTTTACATTTGTTACATTATTTGTGGTCGTTGTGTGTGTTCTTTCTATTCTTTTTTTTTTTTTAATTATATCATTAAAAGTTATATTTTATTATTTGATTATCTCTCCCTGGAGACATTTGACAAGCATGCTGGAAGCATTATCTAATATCCAACCGACCACCTGGTGTGGCTTCAGATGTGGTTTCCCATGCCTTCCTGCAAAGTGGGACAGGAAGGTGTGTCGTGGATGGTCGTGTTGCTTTTCCTCCAGCAACAGGAGCAGTTGCACCTGCTCCACGCCTCGCTGTCTGTGTGCACCATCATTAGCTCTTCCACTTCGCCGTCCCTCACCGCACACCTTATGCATTTTCTAATTGCTAGGTCAATGGAAACCAAGTTTCCTTTATTAATTGAATCTCAATTTTTTAATAATAAAAAAATTGTCACCTGTAGAAGGCAAGCGATTTTTAAATATTTGAAACCGCCGTAATTTTACACAAAGCACGTTAAAGGGAATCTGTCACCCCATTTTTGCCCTATAAGCTGCGGCCACCACCATCAGAGGCTTATTTACAGCATCCTGGAATGCTGTAGATAAGCCCCCGATGTCACCTGAAAGTGAAGAAAAAAGATTTAGATTATACTCACCCAGGGGCAGTCCGCCGACCGGTCGGGTCCGGAGGGAGTCGCGGTCTGGTGCCTCCCATCTTGTAGCGAAGCCGGCCTCTTCTTTCCATCCCGTCGCGGCTCCTGCGCAGGCGCACTGCTCTGCCCTGGTGAGGGCAGAGCAGAGTACTGCAGTGCGCAGGCGCCAGGAAAGGCCAGAGAGGTCCGGCGCCTGCGCACTGTAGTACTCTGCTCTGCCCTCACCAGGGCAGAGGAGTGCGCCTGCGCAGGAGCCGCGACGGGCCGGAAAGAAGAGGCCAACTTCGCTACAAGATGGGAGGCGCCGAACCGGACCTCGACTCCCTCCGGACCCGACCGGACGGCGGAATGCCCCTGGGTGAATATAATCTAACTCGTTTTTCTTCACTTTCAGGTAAAGCCCCCGTCTCACATAGCGATCTCGCTAGCGAGATCGCTGCTGAGTCACTAGTTTTGTGACGCAGCAGCGAGCTCCCCAGCGATATCGCTGTGTGTGACATTCAGCGACGATCAGCACCCCTGCCGGGTATCGCTGATCGTCGCTGAATGTCCTGGACATTTTTTTGATCGCTGGTCTCCCGCTGACAGGCACGCATCGCTGCGTGTGACAGGCGGGAGACCAGCGATCCGCTGGTAACCAAGGTACACAGCGGGTTTCCAGGCGCGGGGCTGTGCCTGGAAACCCGCTGTGTACCTTGGATACCAGCGCCCTGATGCAAGGAGCTGGTAACCAAGGTACACAGCGGGTTTCCAGGCAACGCGCAGCGCCTGGAAACCCGATGTGTACCTTGGTTACCAGCTCCCTGCATCAGGGCGCTGGTATCCAAGGTACACTGCGGGTAACTAAGCGATGTTACCCGCAGTGTCGCTGTGCTGATCGCTGCCTGAGCTGCCTGTTTGGCAGCTCAGCAGCGATCATGTAGCGATACACCAGCGATCCTGATCGTTGTCGGGATCGCTGGTGTATCGCTATGTGAGACCCAGGCTTAACATCGGGGGCTTATCTACAGCATTCCAGAAAGCTGTAGATAAGCCCCTGATGGCGGTGGCCGCAGCTTATAGGGCAAAAATGGGGTGACAGATTCCCTTTAAACTAAAGGCTGTATTCAGCCACTCTCCCTGCTTCAGCTGTCCTTAGGCTAAATGCAGAATGCATCGCATAGATACAGCAAACAACAAGGAATTTTAGTATGATTTTTCAGCAACAGTATCAGCACTAGAGGACTCTGATTCTTAAACTGTGGACACAGGCCTGGACAACTGCTCTCTTCCTCCAATAAGAACTATCCCTGAGCTTTGCAATTGGGTCAGTGTGCCGAGGTAGCGGCGCCAGTCCTTTTATAACCTCTGATGAGGTAATGCAGCCAGCCAATCACAGTATTACAACTACCAAGATGGCTATGGCATTACAGTGACTGGTAGACAATCCTCACATATTTATTGGCTGTGTAACAAGTGCCAAACATGCGGGGCAGGGATACAAGCATTTAATCTGAGCACTAGCCAATGCTCTAGGAGTGCCGAGCACATCCGAGCACTATAGAGTAGTTATTGGAATTATTATCTTGAATGAAGACTAAAGGGATGTCTCAAACACGCGGCCCACATGCGGCCCCTGAGGTTGCTTCATGCGGCCCGCAGGCACTGTAAACCCTTGGCAACCCTGCCCAGTTCAAGGGACCACCGATGGTAGCATTTTATTTCAGCTGAATGTGTGTCCATAGACATACATTCAATGGAATTGATGTACCTGCTGTGGTGGGGAGCGGCAGTGGTGGAGCTGCGGGTCACAGAAGGCTGGAGCCAGCTGCCGCGGCAAACCCCTGTGCCGCTGCTAAAGATAAATGAATATTCACGCCCATGGATGTGGAGAGCAGTGAGTATTCAATTCTCTGTAATAGCGGGCACAGTAAGCGCAGCTGCCAGCTTCCTGCAGCAGCTGGTTGATCATGTGTGCCTGCTACTAAAGAGAATGAATGTTCACTGCTCTCCACGCCGATACTACAGGAGTGGAGAACAGTGAATATTCATTCCCTTAAGTAGTGGGCACAAGTGATCGACGAGCCCCAGGGCCGCCATCAGGGCATTACTGCCCTGACTGGCGTATGGGGCCTGATGAGCAGAGGGGGCCCTCATTGGGCCCCATCTCTTCTGCTCATCGTGCCCCAGCCGCAAGATTCTGCCGGTGCAGAAACTGAACCTGCGTCCGAGATGCAGGTTCAGTTAAACTCTATTGTGGGCCCACACTGTAATAGTTAAAAACCACCAGCCAATCAGAGGCTGGCAGCTGACATCAGTGTGCACGCCGCCGGCATATGACATCATTGTCATTTGCCAGCGAGTCTGTGCTTGAAATGCCTGGAGGGAACATCGCCGCAGGAACACGGCCAGGTAAGGAGAAAATTTTTGTTTTTATTTTTATTGAAAGCGGCATATGTTTCAATGGCAGGATGGAGACAAGGGGCAGAATGGAGACATGGGGTAAAATGGAGACATGGAGCATAATGGAGACATGGGGGTAGGATGAGAGACATTGGGGCAGGATGGGAGACACGGGGGAAGGATGGGAGACGCGGGGCAGGATGGAAGGTGCGGGGGCAGGGTGGGGGCAAAATGGGAGGCGCGGGGGCAGGATGGGAGATGCAGCGGCAGGATGGGAGACACAGGGGCAGGATGGGAGACATGGGGGCAGGATGGGAGGCACGGGGGCAGGATGTAAACACATGGTGCAGAATGGAGACACGGAGGCAGGATGGAGACAGATAGAACAGGAATATGGGACAAGATGGAGACAGATGGGGCAGGGTCATATGGCAGGATGGAGACAGATGGGGCAGGATGGAGACAGATGGGGCAGGATAATGGGACAGATGTGTCAGGATGGGGAGATCATATGGGGGCAGAATGGATACTCATAAGGGCAGGATGTGAGAACATATGGGGCCAGAATGGGAGAACATATGGCTGGAGCCAGGAATGAGATACACCGGGGTCAGGATGGGGGGTATTATTACCATAAGGGCTAATTAAGGGATACTATTACTGCAGTGATGTATTCATTTTATTTTTTGAGGATACTGTTTTAAATGGGGGGCGATCCTGTTACTGTGCAGAGCAACACTGTCGCCTTTTTTTCTTCATCTGGTGTAGTGTAGAAGTTGGGAAAAAAGTAATGTGTTCTGCAAGCGGAGCTCTAGATAACTGTGTTATTTCCTGAAGAGACGAGCCCTGGCTGGAAGAAGTGATGGTGGTCTGTGCTAGATGAAGATGAAAAGCAAAGACGAAGGACTTCACCTAGAGACGTCACTGGTGAGTCAGTGTGTTACCTGTACACTGACACTATACACTGTATACTATATACAGAGATCCTGTGTACAGTGTCACCAGTGATCACTGTATTGCTTGTACACACACACTGCATACTAAGTATAGATCTCCTGTGTATAATGGTAATTATGGTGATAGTATTGTGTTTTTTAATTAATGATCAGTATTGTAGTATTCAGTCACTATGTGGTGGTAATATGTTGTCAGGCCATGGTGTGGTGGTATTTGTTCCTTGTATGTGCTATTATTTGGTCACTATGTGGTGGTAATATGTAGTCTGGTCATGGTGTGGTGATATTTGTCCCATGTATGTGCTATTATTTGGTCACTGTGTGGTGGTAATATGTGGACTGGTCAAGTTGTGTTGGTATTTGTTCCTTGTATGTGGTATTATTGGTCACCATGTGGTGGTAATATGTGGTTTGGACATGGTGTGGTGGTATTTGTCCTTTGTATGTGATATTATTCGATCACTGTGGTGGTAATATGTGGTCCGGCCATGGTGTGGTGGTATTTGTATGTGGTATTATACAGTACAAACCAAAAGTTTGGACACACCTTCTCATGTAAAGATTATTCTGTATTTTCATGACTATGAAAATTGTACATTCACACTGAAGGCATCAAAATTATGAATTAACACATGTGGAATTATATACTTAACAAAAAAGTGTGAAACAACTGAAAATATGTCTTATATTCTAGGTTCTTCAAAGTAGCCACCTTTTACTTTGATGACTGCTTTGCACACTCTTGGCATTCTCTTGATGAGCTTCAAGAGGTAGTCACCGGAAATGGTTTTCACTTCACAGGTGTGCCCTGTTAGGTATAATAAGTGGATTTCTGGCCTTATAAATGGGGTTGGGACCATCAGTTGTGTTGTGCAGAAGTCTGGTGGATACACAGCTGATAGTCCTACTGAATAGACTGCTAGAATTTGTATTATGGCAAGAAAAAATCAGCTAAGTAAAGAAAAACTAGTAGCCATCATTACTTTAAGAAATGAAGGTCAGTCAGTCCGAAAAATTGGGAAAACTTTGAAATTGTCCCCAAGTGCAGTTGCAAAAACCATCAAGTGCTACAAAGAAACTGGCTCACATGAGGAGCGCCCCTAGAAAGGAAGACCAAGAGTCACCTCTGCTTCTGAGGATAAGTTTATCCGAGTCACCAGCCTCAGAAATCGCAGGTTTACAGCAGCTCATATTAGAGACCAGGTCAATGCCACACAGAGTTCTAGCAGCAGACACATCTCTACAACAACTATTAAGAGGAGACTTTGTGCAGCAGGCCTTCATGGTAAAACAGCTGCTAGGAAACCACTGCTAAGGACAGGCAACAAGCAGAAGAGACTTATTTGGGCTAAAGAACACAAGGAATGGACATTAGACCAGTGGAAATCTGTGGTTTGGTCTGATGAGTCAAAATTTGAGATCTTTGGTTCCAACCACCGTGTCTTTGTGCGACGCAGAAAAGGTGAACGGATGGACTCTACATGCCTGGTTCCCACCATGAAGCATGGATGAGGTGTGATGGTGTGGGGGTGCTTTGCTGGTGACACCGTTGGGAATTTATTCAAAATTGAAGGCATACTGAATCAGCATGGCTACCACAGCATCTTGCAGTGGCATACTATTCCATTCGGTTTGCGTTTAGTTGGACCATCATTTATTTTTCAACAGGACAATGACCCCAAACACACCTCCAGGCTGTGTAAGGGCTATTTGACCAACAAGGAGAGTGATGGGGTGCTACGCCAGATGACCTGGCCTCCACAGTCACCAGACCTGAACCCAATCGAGATGGTTTGGGGTGAGCTGGACAGCAGAGTGAAGGCAAAAGTGTCAACAAGTGCTATGTTATGATTTGGTAGCTGAGGAGAGCAGGCAAAAAGGCAATACACCAGAGAGGTTGGAATCTATTGGATTGCAGTACCCTGACTAACCACCACAACTAAAGGCAGCCGTGGAGCGTACCTACGTTGGTCCTAGACGCCTCGTCACAGCCTGAGAAGCTAACTACACCTAAAGACAGAAAGAGGAAAACTATCTGCCCCGGAGCAGATCCCCAAAGAACATAGGAAGCCCCAAAACATGTAATGACGGTTAGACAAGAGGAAATACAGACAAAGACAGAAAATAGTATGAGCAAACGTTGGGGCCCAAACTTCCTAGATAGAAAAGGATAGGAAGGACACTTACTGCAATCCCAAAAAACCCTAAAAAGTACCAACTCTACTAATTACAAAAACACCTGAGATCACACGACCTCTACCACCTAAATTAGTTCTCTGGTGTAACAAAACTAAACAGCAGCCACTGAAAAAACTGGAAAAGGCAAATGAACAAATAACATTGGCTGAACTAAACTGAGAGGAGCACAAGCCCCCGGAGGGGACCCGGCAGACCCCCACAGAAGTGCAGGACAAAATGCAAAAAGCAAGCACAAAAAACTAAAAGAAGAAAATGTCTTATCTGTTAGCAGAAGATGCAGGCACAACACAGCAGGCTTCAAAGTGAACCAGGAATCAAAGATGAGACCAGAACAATTGATCACCGGCAACCTGATGGGAGGGAACCTCCCTTATATAAGACCAGTCAGTAACACCTGATCGCCAATCTTCATTGAATGGTTCAGTACTGTTTGTAACCACACAGAGGGAGCTTCTGCTCAGAATTCATTTCTAGCACATTCACAACAGTACCCCCCCCTTGAGGAGGGGTCACCGAACCCTCATTTGAGCAACCAGGGCGGTCAGGATGAGCTCTGTGATACGCACGGATGAGTCTCCTAGCATGGATGTCCGAAGCAAACACTGTTGTGTTACGGCAGCTGAGGAGTGCAGGTAAAAAAGGAAATACACCAGAGCAGTTGGAATCTATGAGATTGCAGTACCCTGACTAACCACCACAACTAGAGGCAGCCGTGGAGCGTTCCTACGATGGTCCTAGACGCCTCGTCACAGCCTGAGAAACTAACTACACCTAAAGATAGAAATAGGAAAGCTATCTGCCCCGGAGCAGAACCCCAAAGATAATAGAAAGCCCCCAAACATGTAATGGCGGTTAGACAAGAGGAAATACTGACACAGAAAGAAAATAGTATGAGCAAACGCTGGGGCCCAAACTATCTAAATAGAAAAGGACAGGAAGGGTACTTACTGCAATCCCAGAAAACCCTGAAAAACACCAACATACTAATTTCAAAATCACCTGAGATCACACGACCTCTACCGCCTAAATTAGTTCTCTGGTGTAACAAAAACAGCAGCCACTGAAAAAACTGCAAAAAGCAAAAGTACAAAACACAGTGGCTGGACTAAACTGAGAGGGCAAAAGCCCCCGGAGGGGACCCAGAAGGCCCCCACAGAAGTGCAGGACAAAATGCAAAAATATAGCAAAAACACAAAATAAGAAATTGTCTTATCTGACAGCAGGAGATGCAGACACGACACAGCAGGCTACAAGGGAAACTGGAAAGAAGGATTCAGACCAGAACAATTGATCACCGGCAACCCTGATGGGAAAATGATTCCCTTAAATAAGACCAATCAGTAACACCTGATTCCCAATCCTCACTAGTACCGCTTGTAACCACCAGAGGGAGCCTCTGCTCAGAACTCATCTCAAACCCATTCACAACAGTACCCCCCCCTTGAGGAGGGGTCACCGAACCCTCATTTGAGCAACCAGGTCGGTCAGGATGAGTTCTATGATACGCACGGATAAGTCTCCTAGCATGGATGTCCGAAGCAAACACCCAAGAATTATCTTCCTGACCATAACCTCTCCATTTAACCAAATACTGGAGTCTTCGTCTAGAAAAACGAGAATCCAATATTTTCTCAACCACATACTCCAGATTGCCCTCAACCAAAACAGGGTCAGGAGGCACAGCAGCAGGAACCACTGGCTCAACAAACCTCTTCAACAAGGACTTGTGGAACACGTTATGGATCTTAAATGTCCCTGGAAGAAGCAAACGAAAAGAAACAGGATTAATAATCTCCATGATCTTATAAGGTCCAATGAACCTAGGCTTAAATTTAGGAGATGCTACTCTCATAGGAATATTCTTTGAGGACAACCAGACCAAGTCCCCCACTTTAAACCGAGGACCATCAGTCCTATGCCGGTTAGCAAACCGCTGGGCCTTCTCCTGAGAGAGGGACAACCTCTCCACTACCTGGTCCCAAATCTGCTGCATACTGTCAGTATTCCGGGTTTTCTAGGTAACTTTGTCAATGATTTTGCCCTTTGTTAAGATGGAGTTTGCTGTTTTCTGTGCCCTACTTCCTGTTCGTTTGTTTAAAACCCGGCTCAGGTGCTGGCTTCACTGCTGGAATATTCTGCTTCTGTTTCCCTGCAACCCAGCTGCTTGTTCCTCACAGATTGTTGTGTATTTACCAGGGAAGTGCATAACCAGGTTATCTTCAGGTGTTTCTCTGCCACAGCAGTTGCTACCCATGGCTCTGGACATTCTCTGCATATGTAAGTTGCACATACTGTGTTGTCACTAAACTGTTGACTTGGGAATTTAACCTTTGGTTCACTCCATCTGATAAGAACTGTGTTTCTGAACTGTTGCTGTGTAACCCTTTGTGCATTACCTCTGGTGAGAGCTGTTGGAACTATTACTGGAACCTTACTGACTTATGAACTTGTTGTTGGACTTCACTGAATTAAGCCACAACTGAGATTAACTTGTTCCTGGATCTCCCTGTGTTTTCTGCATACCTGGATCTGACTCTTCACACACCAGCAGTGTGTAAATCCAGCCACGTAACCTGTGCATCAGACTTACCTTGTGGTCACATTTGTGTGAGGACTTCGTCGTAAGAACTTTACCACCCTCGCTATAGAGGTTCTAGGACTTATATATCCGGATTCATATAACTGGACTTGTGTATATATATATGGACTCATTGCATGTCACTACGGGTTGTTTGAATATTGTTTTTGGGGGTTTTGCTGTTTCACAAATACATTATTTGCATTCAAAGAAACCCGTCTCTGATTGTTCATTGCCCCACGCTATCAGAATCCTCGAGTTCCTACAATAGTATTACAGGATATTCCAGCCTAAAAAAGAGGATTCTGCTGGGGCAATGACGGAGACACGGGCAGACAAACTGTTCACCATAGTTAACTCCTTGCAGCAGGAGGTGTCGGCTGCACTCAATCAAATTAGAGACTTGGAGTCTCGGGTTAACCACAATGCACAGGGGTTTGGTCAGGCTCTCCAAGATCTACGTTCTAGGTTAGGAGTCCTGGAGGCCTTACCTACTGAGCCTACCTCATCCACCAGTATGCCCAAATTGCCTCCATTCCGTTTTAATGGTGACCGAAGTCAATTCCGTGGGTTTGTTAATCAATGTATATTATTTTTTGATGTACATGCCTCTTACTACCGGTCTGATAGATCTAAGGTTCTATGTATTATTATGTTGTTGACATCACGTGCACTGGCTTGGGCAAATCCTATGGTTGAAAGTCATGATACCCGTCTAAATAATTTGGACAATTTTCTGGCAGCCATGGCGCAAATGTTCGACGATCCCAACCGCCGTGCTACCGCTGAATCTGCCTTGCTTTCCTTACGCCAGGGGAAACGGTCAGTCATAGAATATGTTACTGAATTTAAAAGGTTAGTGGTGGACACCCAGTGGGAAAACAATGCTTTATTACCAATCTTTAGAAAAGGTTTGTCAAATGTAATCAAGGATGAGCTAGCTCGTTCAGAGTCTCCACAGGAGTTTGAATTGTTTATACAGCACTGTGTACGTATTGATACCCGTTTAACTGAACGCAGACAAGAAAAATGGGCCGCTGTAAATCGCATTACTAATTACTCTCTTCCGTCCAGGGAAACCACAGGCAAAAACCCGCGAGAGGCTGAGGAGGTGCCTATGCAGGTGGACTCACTGCAGAGACGTGAGAATAATGAACGCCGCGAACACCGTTTCCGTGAGCGCTTATGTTTCTATTGTGGTCAATCGGACCATTTCCTCATCAATTGTCCTAAATGTCCTAGGCGACCCAACAAGGTGTTGGCGGTAGTAGGAGATTATGATAACACAGACGCTGAGTCTGAAGTTTCAGAAACCAGTCTACATCTAGATGCGGTTTTTCCCCCAATACTGATGCCGACTTCCCCTAAAGATCACGGGGAGAAATATTCACATTGTTCTCTTCCTATACAGATTCAGTGGGAGGAACAGTGGATATCAAGTTCTGCCATGATAGACTCTGGAGCAGGTGGGAATTTCATGGATTCTTCTTTTGCAGAGAAACATGGTATAAAGACACAACTAAGAGCTTCACCAATCACTATGGAAACGGTGGATGGTTCCCCATTAGTTTCTGGACCAGTAGATCGGGAGACAGTGCCTCTGGAGTGTAAGATGGAACCAGACCATCAAGAAACACTTTCATTCATGTTAATATCTTCTCCTCATTTTCCTGTAATTTTAGGAATTCCCTGGTTACGGTCACAAAATCCAATCATCAATTGGGAAACCAAGGAGATAACCTTTCTCCCGAAGTGCAGTTCTACCATCAGTCCAACTGTAGCGGCTCCAGTTACCCAGAACTTGGAAGAGGTGATACAGGTACCTACTCTCCCTCTGATTTATCAGGAATTCTCAGACATTTGTGATAAAAGGAAGGCAGATCAACTTCCCCCACATAGACCGTATGACTGCCCCATAGAATTGCTTCCTGGAGCAGCGATTCCTTTCGGCCATGTTTACCCGTTGGCGGCTCCGGAATTAAAATCTTTACGAGAGTATATAGATGAGAATTTAGCCAAGGGGTTTATCCGACCATCTTCTTCACCAGCGGGAGCTCCAATATTCTTTGTAAAGAAGAAGGATGGTACTCTAAGACCCTGCATTGACTACCGGGAGTTAAATAAGGTAACCATTCGTAACAGGTACCCGTTGCCCCTAATTCCAGAATTGTTGGAAAGAGTTCGCCAGGCCAAAGTATTTACCAAATTAGATCTTCGTGGGGCATATAATTTACTCCGTATACGGCCCGGAGACGAATGGAAGACAGCTTTTAGATGCCGGTATGGACATTTTGAATATTTGGTGATGCCATTCGGACTCTGTAACGCTCCTGCTGCTTTTCAACATTTAGCCAACGACATTTTCAGGGATTTATTGGACCAATATGTGGTAATTTACCTTGATGACATCTTAATCTTTTCTGACTCCTTACAGGAACATCAGGAACATGTCAAGACCGTACTTAGACGTTTGAGAGATAATCATTTGTACATCAAACTCGAAAAGTGTGAGTTCCATTCTGAAATTCAATTTTTGGGTTATGTTATCTCGCCTCAGGGATTGAATATGGAGTCCAGCAAGATCCAGGCAATCTTGGACTGGCCGGTACCAGGAAACATTAAGGAGGTACAACGATTCATTGGCTTTGCTAACTTTTATAGACGGTTTATCCGAAATTTTTCAGAAATTGTCCGTCCCATCACTCTCCTCACCAAGAAGGGGAAGAAGTTTGAATGGTCTTCGCAAGCTCAGGAAGCCTTTGATCGCCTGAAGGGTTGTTTTACCACAGCTCCAATATTGATGCATCCGGATCCTGCACAGCCTTTTATCGTGGAGGTGGACGCGTCTGACTGTGCATTGGGAGCTATCCTCTCACAACGTACCGGAGACAAAGGTTTGCTGCACCCGTGTGCCTTCTTTTCTCGTAGGTTATCTTCTGCAGAACTGAACTATGATGTGGCAGATAAGGAACTTTTGGCAATTATTTCTGCCTTTAAGGAATGGAGACACCATTTGCAGGGGGCAACTCAGCAGGTAGTAGTACTCACGGATCATCGCAATTTGGAATTCCTTAAGTCTGCCAGGTGTCTTTCTCCTCGACAAGCTAGGTGGAGTTTGTTCTTGAACCAGTTTAATTTTATTATTTCGTACCGCCCAGGTTCACGTAATGGGAAAGCTGACGCATTATCCCGAATCCATACCGTGGATTCCGTGCCTGGGACCCCGTCGAAGACCATCTTGTCGGAGGCCAATTTCGTTGGAGTGCTCCGGAACCGGGACTTGTGGCAGGAGATCAAGCTGGCCTATGACGGTGACGTATTTCTTGCAGCTCCACCTGACAATGTGAATCTTGTCCTTCGGAATGGTGTGTGGCTTAGAGATCGATGTATTTATGTCCCAGAGGCTGTAAGACTTCGAGTTCTCAGATTGGTCCACGACTCTAAATTGGCTGGTCATAGGGGGGTACAGAAGACGCAGGAATTGTTAACTCGTTTTTTTTGGTGGCCTACCTGCTTGAAGGATGTGAATGACTATGTCCGCTCTTGTGAAGTTTGTGCCCGGTACAAGGTTCCTCGTGTTTCACCTACTGGTCTTCTTAAACCGCTACCTGTACCGTCTCGCCCTTGGGGTCTATTTCAATGGACTTTATTGTGGAGTTACCCACCTCTGGTGGTAAAAATACTATTTTGGTGGTAGTAGATCGTTTAACGAAAGCTGCTCATTTCATTCCGTGCGCTGGTCTTCCCTCAGCTACAGAGACAGTAGATCTAGTTATCCAGAACATTTTCCGGCTGCATGGGGTACCAGATGACATCATTTCTGACCGGGGAATACAATTTACCTCTAGATTTTGGAAAGGATTTTGTTCTGCGCTCCACATTAATGTTTGCTTGTCTTCTGCATACCATCCTCAGACCAACGGGCAGACCGAACGGACAAATCAAACTTTGGAGCAATATCTACGCTGTTACGTCAGTCATTTGCAGGATGATTGGCTGAAGCTACTTCCTCTAGCGGAATTTTCGTACAACAACTCCCAAAGCAGTTCCACGAAGGTAACGCCTTTTTTTGCCAACCTGGGTTATCATCCAAATATTTTGCCTAGGTCTCCGGTTACGATTTCGGTACCAGCGGTTGAAGACAGAGTGACGGCGTTGCAACGTAATCTTGAAGTTTTGAAGGACTCCCTGACCACAGCACAGGAGCGTTACAAAAAGTCGGCCGATAGATTCCGGAAACCAGCACCTATGTATAAGGTAGGAGACTCAGTTTGGTTGTCCACCAAGAATCTAAAATTGGGTGTTCCTTCGCAGAAACTGGGACAGAAATTCATCGGTCCATTCAAGATCACGGGGATTGTGAACTCTGTTGCCTGTCGGTTGAAGCTACCACGGACTTTAAAGGTACATCCAGTATTTCATGTTTCCTTATTAAAACCAGTCTCTCCTAACACATTTCAGGGACGTATCGTACCTCCCCTCCACCAGTGTTGGTTGATGGCGAAGAACAATTCGTGGTACAGGATATTGTTAATTCAAGACTTCATAGAAACCGGCTTCAGTATCTAGTTAGATGGCAAGGTTACTCTCCTGAAAATGATTCTTGGGAACCAGTAAGTAACATCAATGCGCCTCTGAAGATTGCTCAGTTTCATCGGAGATACCCGGACAGGCCTGGTCCAGGACCGTCCGGAGGCCGTCTTTAGGGGGGGGAGTAATGTCAGTATTCCGGGTTTTCTAGGTAACTTTGTCAATGATTTTGCCCTTTGTTAAGATGGAGTTTGCTGTTTTCTGTGCCCTACTTCCTGTTCGTTTGTTTAAAACCCGGCTCAGGTGCTGGCTTCACTGCTGGAATATTCTGCTTCTGTTTCCCTGCAACCCAGCTGCTTGTTCCTCACAGATTGTTGTGTATTTACCAGGGAAGTGCATAACCAGGTTATCTTCAGGTGTTTCTCTGCCACAGCAGTTGCTACCCATGGCTCTGGACATTCTCTGCATATGTAAGTTGCACATACTGTGTTGTCACTAAACTGTTGACTTGGGAATTTAACCTTTGGTTCACTCCATCTGATAAGAACTGTGTTTCTGAACTGTTGCTGTGTAACCCTTTGTGCATTACCTCTGGTGAGAGCTGTTGGAACTATTACTGGAACCTTACTGACTTATGAACTTGTTGTTGGACTTCACTGAATTAAGCCACAACTGAGATTAACTTGTTCCTGGATCTCCCTGTGTTTTCTGCATACCTGGATCTGACTCTTCACACACCAGCAGTGTGTAAATCCAGCCACGTAACCTGTGCATCAGACTTACCTTGTGGTCACATTTGTGTGAGGACTTCGTCGTAAGAACTTTACCACCCTCGCTATAGAGGTTCTAGGACTTATATATCCGGATTCATATAACTGGACTTGTGTATATATATATGGACTCATTGCATGTCACTACGGGTTGTTTGAATATTGTTTTTGGGGGTTTTGCTGTTTCACAAATACATTATTTGCATTCAAAGAAACCCGTCTCTGATTGTTCATTGCCCACGCTATCAGAATCCTCGAGTTCCTACAATAGTATTACACATACGCTCAACAACAGAGTCAACACCTGGACAGACAGAAGCCTCCGTCTGTCCTGAAGAAAATCGAGGGTGAAACCCAGAATTACAGAAAAACGGAGACATCAAAGTGGCAGAGCTAGCCCTATTATTAAGAGCAAACTCAGCCAAAGGCAAAAAAGAGACCCAGTCATCCTGATCAGCAGACACAAAGCATCTTAGATAAGTCTCCAATGTCTGGTTTGTTCTCTCAGTTTGACCATTGGTCTGAGGATGAAATGCCGAGGAGAAAGACAATTGAACACCCAGTTTAGAACAAAAAGTCCTCCAAAATCTGGAAACAAACTGGACTCCTCTGTCAGACACAATGTTCTCAGGAATGCCGTGTAAACGAACCACGTGCTGAAGGAACAACGGCACCAATTCAGAGGAGGAAGGCAACTTAGGTAATGGCACAAGATGTATCATTTTGGAAAACCTATCACAAATTACCCAGATGGTGGTCATTCTCTGAGAAACAGGAAGATCGGAAATGAAATCCATAGAGATATGGGTCCATGGTCTCTTGGGCACAGGCAATGGCATCAACAAACCACTAGAGCGAGAGCAAGGCTTGGAGCGAGAGCAAGTCCCGCAGGACTGCACAAATTCCCTGACATCGCGAGACAAGGTAGGCCACCAAAAGGACCGACTAACCAAGTCTCTGGTACCAAAAATTCCGGGATGCCCAGCCAATGTCTCCACTCTTCAAAAGCCCACTTCATGGCCAATAACTCCCGATTACCCACGTCATAATTACGTTCAGTAGGAGAAAATTTTCGAGAGAAAAAGGCACAAGGGTTACTTTTAGAGGTCTCTGGATCTTTTTGGGACAAAACGGCACCTGCCCCAATTTCAGAGGCATCAACCTCCACCTGAAATGGCAGAGAAACATCAGGCTGCCGTAGAACAGGAGCAGAAGTGAATCTCTGCTTAAGTTCCTGAAACGCAGAGACTGCCTCAGGAGGCCAATTCACCACATCAGAACCCTTTCTGGTCAAATCAGTTAATGGTTTAACAATAACAGAGAAATTACCAATAAATTTACGATAAAAATTGGCAAAACCCAAAAATCTCTGAAGAGCCTTTAATGAAGTAGGTTGGACCCAATCACAGATGGCCTGAACCTTGACCGGGTCCATTTCAATAACAGATGGGGACAAAATGAATCCCAGAAATGAGATCTTCTGTACGCCAAAAAGACACTTTGATCCCTTCACATACAGAGCATTCTCTCTCAAAATCTGGAATACAGTTCGAACATGTTTCACATGAGAGTCCCAGTCATTAGAAAAAATCAAGATATCATCCAAATAAACAATCAGAAACTTGTCCACAAAATCCCTGAAAATGTCATTCATGAAGGACTGGAAGACGGAAGGAGCATTAGTGAGCCCAAAGGGCATCACAAGGTACTCAAAATGCCCTTCAGGGGTGTTAAATGCCGTCTTCCATTCATCCCCGTGCTTAATGCGAATAAGGTTATACGCCCCCTGAGGTCAAGCTTGGTAAACCAAGTAGCGTTTTTCACCCTGGAAAACAGGTCAGAAATCAA
>JARQOD010000002.1:448113662-448176250 GCA_033576555.1 Oophaga sylvatica | reverse complement strand
TGATGACATTTTATTTGAGAATCCCCAGTGTATGCCCTGATACACAAATGGGACGCCATCAGAGGGGCAGTCATCGGAGACATTCGTTTCAGTGGCTGGGCTAGTCCATGCTGTACTGCTGAGCATGTGTCGGTTGTCAATTCCAGAATATGTTAAGTACAAGTTCCCTTGTTACTGCACAATATTCTTTTCAATGCACATTGACAGAGCACTTCCTCGCTGGCTCTGATGAAATTTGATGATCCAACAAGAGAGCGCACTGTCAATGCGCATTGTAAGGAAAAAATGTGGCCAGAAGGGATCAGTCATGCCCTGAAAGTGACTTCTGTTTGGGGGGGAGGAAGCATAAAATATTTTCAGGAAATTGAGGGCAAATTCCAACTTGGGTCATGATACACTTAATAACCTGAAGTTGCTCTCTAATATGGCATGGTCCACGAGAAAAGCAGATTAAGCAGGGTCATCATAGGGACCTACGATCTACTTTAATACCTTGCCATTACACTTTTGAGTACTGGTCAAAAGATGACAAAACTAAGAAAACCATTTCTATAATCATTGATGTAAACCAATACAGCAGCCTATAAGCAATATAGATAAAGAGATCAATACGAGATTGGTGGGGACCAACACCTGAGTATGTAAACATATAGAGCAGCACAACACAGCTTGATACTCAGTTTATTGGCCTTGCCAAGAACTGCAGCTCGGATCCTACTCAAATGAACACGGATTATTACTTAGAATAACTCATCAATATCAAAGCAGAGGACAACCCCTTTCATAAGCATCTCTAGCTAGTGTATATGTTGTACGAACAAAATGCTACACTAAGACAAAGCAATCAAAGCTTAAGCCACAGATAACTCCTTTAACATTCTAGATTTATGTGAATCTGCCCTTTAAGTTAACAGTATACTAAAAGCCACACGTAAAAGGTGGAACTTACAATAAACATTCTAAAAAAAAAGTGAAAATAGAAGATAACCTCTGGAGGAATGCTGTCATCAGAGTCGGAACTGTCATCAAATCCACCATCATCCAAATTCATCTGTAGCAGTTGGTCAATAGTGGCGTCCACTGCTCCATTGTTAGCCCTCAATACACACTCAATGATGTCATATTCCATGTTAGGAAACATTGTCTTAAAATCCTCCATAGCCTGGTTAAATTCCAATCGGCGAACAGGTCGGCTGTTGTTAAGTTCCTGAGTAGAAGAGCTTCCTCTTGTGCTCCCATTGCTGTTGCTTCTACGGAACAGACTTGTCATTTTTGATAATTTTTTTTGAAAAATGTTTATAACTTATAGACGCTCAACCACGGAAGACAAATAGTGAGCTTGGTACATGGTTTCCTGTCAAGAGGTTATATTAGCCTCTTTGTTGTTAGCATGACATGGGCACCTCCAAGTCATAAGCAATCCTTCTTGACCCTTGCACAGTTGAGTGCGTTTACAGGCAGTCCTAAAACTGGTGTCTGAAGATACAAAATATCTATGGTTAAAATAGAATAACATACAAGACCATTAGTAGTATATGAGTTATACCACTCGTCAAACTCAAATCTGACAGGTCGACACGCCCCCTATCATTTAATCCGTCTCCCTGGGATTTGATCTGGCTGGACTTTGATCTGGCTGGGAAATGTGGGCTGGTGGCTCTGTGAGTTTCAATCAAAGTGATTCATGAATTTTTCGTCTCTATATTTTATCCAGTGGATTTGATTAGTCTGTGGAGTTTTAGTGTATTAAAGATGGAATATTGATTTTATAAGTCTCAGAGAGAAGCTTTTAACTACATCAGTAAATGTATAAGGAGTTTTAGTGAAATACAGACTTCTGTATATAAGGATTTTTTAGTGTATTAAAGAGGGGAGAAACTTTTAACCCCTCTCTGCCATCAGACGTACTATTCCGTCCATGTGACCCTGGACCTAATTCCCATGGACGGAATAGTACGTCATGGGCGATCAGCTGCGCTCCCGGGGGGAGCGCAGCTGATCGCCGCCGGGTGTCAGCTGATTATCACAGCTGACACCCGTGACTGTGTGTCAGGAGCGGTCACGGACCGCTCCCGGCACATTAACCCTTGGCACACCGCGATCAAACATGATCGCGGTGTACCCGGGGCACAGGGGAGGATCGCGCAGGCAGGGGGCTCCCTGCGCGCTCCCCTGAGACCCTCAGAGCAGCGCGATGTGTCGCACTGTTCCGAGGGTCCGTCCTCCCTCCAGGTCCCCGGATCCAAGATGGCGCCGGGGTCCTGCAGGGAGGCGGCTTCCTCAGTGCCTGCTGAGAGCAGGCGCTGGGGAAGCCTGCAGCAATGCCAGAGCGATCGCTGGTGTGACAGAGTGCTGTGCACACTGTCACACCAGCGATCTGCTAAAATACAGTGATGTCCCACCCTGGGACAAAGTAAAAAAGTAAAAAAAGTAAAAATAAAAAGTGTAAAAAAAAATCATAAAAAAAAAAAAAATATTCCCCAATAAATTCATTTTTTCCTGTAAATAAAAAAAACAAAAACAATAAAAGTACACATATTTGGTATCGCCGCGTCCGTAACGACCCCCCCTATAAAACTGTCCCACTAGTTAACCCCTTTAGTGAACCCCTTAAAAAAAAAAAAAACGAAGCAAAAAATCAATGCTTTATCATCATACCGCCGAACAAAAAGTGAAATAACACGCGATCAAAAAGACCGATATAAATAAACATGGTACCACTGAAAACGTCATCTTGTCCCGCAAAAAACGAGCCGTCACACAGCATCATCAGCGAAAAAATAAAAAGTTATAGCTCGCAGAATAAAGCGATGCAAAAATAATGATTTTTTATATAAAATTGTTTTCATTCTATAAAAGCGCCAAAACCTAAAAAAATGATATAAATGAGGTATCGCCGTAATCGTACTGACCCGAAGAATAAAACTGCTTTATCAATTTTACCACACGCGGAACGGTATAAACGCCTCCCCCAAAAGAAATTCATGAATTGCTGATTTTTGTTCATTCTAACGTCCCAAAAATCGAAATAAAAAGCGATCAAAAAACGTCACGTGCTCAAAAATGGTACAAATAAAAACGTCAACTCGTCCCGCAAAAAATAAGACCTCACATGACTCTGTGGGCCAAAATATGCAAAAATTATAGCTCTCAAAATGTGGTGATGCAAAAAACTATTTTTTGCAATAAAAAGCGTCTTGTAGCGTGACAGCTGCCAATCACAAAAACCCGCTATAAATAGTAAATCAAACCCCCTTTATCACCCCCTTAGTTAGGGAAAAATAATAAAATTAAAAAAATGTATTTATTTCCATTTTCCCGTTAGGGTTAGGGTTGCGGCTAAAGTTAGGGTTAGGGTTGGCGCTAACGTTAGTATTAGGGTTAGGGTTGGCGCTAACGTTAGGATTAGGGTTGGGATTAGGGTTATGGGTGTGTTAGGGTTAGGTTTGTGGTTAGGGTTGGGACTAGGGTTATTGGTGTTTGGGGTTAGGGTTGGAGTTAGAATTGGGGGGTTTCTGCTGTTTAGGCACATCAGGAGCTCTCGAAATGTGACATGGCGTCTGATCTCAATTCCAGCCAATTCTGCGTTGAAAAAGTCAAATGGTGCTCCTTCACTTCTCAGCTCTGCCATGCGCCCAAACAGTAGTTTACCCCACATATGGGGTATCAGCATACTCTGGACCCCAAGAGTTATTGTGCAATTTGGCCTATTTCTCCTGTTACCCTTGGGAAAATAAAAAACTGGGGGCGACAAAATCATTTTTGTAAAAAAAAAAAATGATTTTTTTGTTTTTACGGCTGTATGTTATAAAACTTCTGTGAAGTACTTGGGGCTTCATAGCGCTCACCACACTTCTAGATAAGTTCCTTGTGGGGTCTATTTTCCAAAATGGGGTCACTTGTGGGGGGTTTCCACTGTTTAGGCGCATCAGGGGCTCTCCAAATGCGACATGACGCCCCCAGACCATTCCATCAAAGTCTGCAATCCAAAACGTCACTACTTCCCTTCCGAGCCCCGACGTGTGCCCATACAGTAGTTTTCTCCCACATATTGGGTATCAGCGTACTCAGGACAATTTGGACAACAACTTTTGGGGTCCAATTTCTCCTGTTACCCTTGTGAAAATAAAATATTGGGGGCGAAAAAATCATTTTTGTAAAAAAAAAAAAGGATTTTTTATTTTTACGGCTGTACGTTATAAACTTCTGTGAAGCACTTCGGGGATCAAAGTGCTCACCACACATCTAGATAAGTTCCTTGTGGGGTCTATTTTCCAAAATGGGGTCACTTGTTGGGGGTTTCCACTGTTTAGGCGCATCAGGGGTTCTCCAAATGCGACATGACGCCCCCAGACCATTCCATCAAAGTCTGCAATCCAAAACGTCACTACTTCCCTTCCGAGCCCCGACGTGTGCCCATACAGTAGTTTTCTCCCACATATTGGGTATCAGCGTACTCAGGACAAATTGGACAACAACTTTTGGGGTCCAATTTCTCCTGTTACCCTTGTGAAAATAAAATATTGGGGGCGAAAAAATCATTTTTGTAAAAAAAAAAAGGATTTTTTATTTTTACAGCTGTACGTTATAAACTTCTGTGAAGCACTTCGGGGTTCAAAGTGCTCACCGCACATCTAGATAAGTTCCTTGTGGGGTCTATTTTCCAAAATGGGGTCACTTGTGGGGGGTTTCCACTGTTTAGGCGCATCAGGGGCTCTCCAAATGCGACATGACTCCCCCAGACCATTCCATCAAAGTCTGCAATCCAAAACGTCACTACTTCTCTTCCGAGCCCCGACGTGCGCCCATACAGTAGTTTACTCCCACATATTGGGTATCAGCATACTCAGGACAAATTGGACAACAACTTTTGGGGTCCAATTTCTCCTGTTACCCTTGTGAAAATAAAATATTGGGGGCTAAAAAATCATTTTTGTAAAAAAAAAAAAGAATTTTTTTATTTTACGGCTGTACGTTATAAACTTCTGTGAAGCACTTTGGGGTTCGAAGTGCTCACCACACATCTAGATAAGTTCCTTGAGGGGTCTAGTTTCCAAAATGGTGTCATTTGTGGGGGGTTTCCACTGTTTAGGCAGATCAGGAGCTCTCCAAACACGACATGGCATCCAGCCAATTCTGCGTTGAAAAAGTCAAACGGCGCTCCTTCCCTTCCAAACTCTGCCATGCACCCAAACAGTGGTTTACCCCCACATATGGGGTATCAGCGCACTCAGGACAAATTGCACAATAACTTTTGGAGTCTTGTTTCCCTTGGGAAAATAAAAATTGGGGTGAAAAGATCAATTTTGTGGAAAAAATATAATTTTCTAATTTTACGGCTCTACGTTATAAACTTGTGTGAAGCACTTGGGGGTTCAAATTGCTCACCAAAGATCTAGATAAGTTCCTTAGGGGGTCTAGTTTCCCAAATGGGGTCACTTGTGGGGGATTTCCACTGTTTAAGCACATCAGGGGCTCTCCAAATGCAACATGGCGTCCAATCTCAATTCCAGCCAATTTTGGTTGGAAAAAGTCAAATAGTGCTCCTTCCATTCCGAGCTCTGCCATGCGCCCAAACAGTGGTTCCCCCCACATATGGGGTATCAGCGTACTCAGGACAAATTGGACAACAAATTTTGTGGTCCAATTTCTCCTGTTACCTATGGGAAAATAAAAAATTAGTGACTAAGAGATAATTTTTGTGGGAAAAAAATAGGATTTTTTATTTTCATGCCCGGGCATTATAAACTTGTGTGAAGCACTTGGGGTTCAAAGTGCTCACCAAAGATCTAGATAAGTTCCTTAGGGGATCTAGCTTCCAAAATGGGGTCACTTGTGGGGGGTTTCCACTGTTTAGGCTCATCTGGGGCACTACAAACGGAACATGACCCCCATTAATGTTTGCATTCCAAAACGTTACTGCTTCTTTTCCAAGCCCTGCCGTGCGCCCAAACAGTTTCCCCCCCCCACATATGGGGTATCAGCGTACTCAGGACAAATTGGACAACAAGTTTTGGGGTCCAATTTCCTTGGGAAAAATCAAAAATTTGGGACTAAAAAATCATTTTTGTGGAAAATTGTTTTGTTTTTTTTTCACACCTAGGCATTATAAACTTTTGTGAAACACTTTGGGGTTCAAAGTGCTCACAACAAATCTAGATAAGTTCCTTAGGGGGTCTAGTTTCCAAAATGGTGTCACTTGTGGGGGGTTTCCACTGTTTAGGCGTATCAGGGGCTCTCCAAACACGACATGGCGTCCAATCTCAATTCCAGCCAATTTTAGTTTGAAAAAGTCAAACGGCGCTCCTTCCCTTACGAGCTCTGCCGTGTGCCCAAACAGTGGTTTTCCCCCACATATGGGGTATTGGCGTACTCAGGAGAAATTGCACAACAACTTTATCTGTCCATTTTCTCCTTTTACCCTTGTGAAAATAAAAAAAAGTTTGTAAAAGATCATTTTTGTGGCTAAAAAGTTAAATATTAATTTTTTCCATCCACGTTGCTTCAGCTCCTGTGAAGCACCTGAAGGGTTAATAAACTTCTTGAATGTAGTTTTGAGTACCTTGAGGGGTGCAGTTTTTATAATGGTGTCACTTTTGGGTATTTTCTGCCATATAGACCCGTCAAAGTGACTTCAAATGTGAGGTGGTCCCTAAAAAAATGGCTTTGTAAATTTTGTTGTAAAAATGAGAAATCACTGGTCAACTTTTAACCCTTCTAATTTCCTAACAAAGAAAAATTTGTGTTCCAAAATTGTGCTGATGTAAAGTAGACATGTGGGAAATGTTCTTTATTAACTATTTTGTGTGACATATTTCTCTGTTTTAAGGGAAAAAAAATTCAAAGTTTGAAAATTGCAAAATTTTTAAAATTTTCGCCATATTTGCGTTTTTTTCAAAAATAAACGCAAGTTATATCGAAGAAATTTTACCACTAACATGAAGTACAATATGTCACGAGAAAACAATCTCAGAATCGCGAAGATCCGTTGAAGCGTTCCAGAGTTATAACCTCATAAAGAGACAGTGGTCAGAATTGTAAAAATTGGCCCGGTCATTAACGTGCAAACCACCCTTGGGGGTGAAGGGGTTAAGGATATCAGTAAATATATAAGAAGTTTTACTCATTTCTAGCAGGATCTGTATAAAAGAGCCCAGTAAATGTATGTAAAAGATAGTCTTTTTCTAGCCTGCCATTAAATCCCTATGTGAGTGTCTGCGTTCACTTGCGGGAAACTTATTGTACAGACTAAAAGGATATTATTCTATAGTATCATCCAGTATAAAAGACATGTTTTATATGGATGTAAAAACAGTAAATGTATTTTGGAGATGTAACTTTTAGTAGATCTGACACAGGGAATGCATGTCCGGCCGTGACCTAAATGTATGTAAAGGTGATTTCTAGCACTGCTTGTTAGAGATAGATCACTTATTACCAGGTAGAGGTATGTACAGAGATCACTCTATTAGCAGCAGTGTTGACATGACCATTTTTTTCTATCTACTGGCATTGTTGACATGAATTGTCATTGTGGAGAGAAACTTTTAAGGACCCAGTAAATGCATGTAAACAGGACAATTGAGAGAATGAGTGAAGGTCGATGCTATTGTGACATGCTAGACTGTAATTAAAATAAATTCAAAAAAGAAAAAGGAAGCTTTTGCACTATAAAATACAAATTTTATTAAGGTCTAAAATACATTATCATGGATAAAAATCCAAAAGAGTGGGATATACAGCATGCAGAAAAATAGGCAAATGCAAGGAGTATTCGTTATTTTGGGACTATTTTTAACTGTTTCATGTGAGAATACAGGCATAGGATTGGGGCCATTACTTATTGTATACTATTTATGTACAAAGATGATACGGAAAATATATGTTTCCAAAGTTTACAGACAGGGAGTACATAGTGGGGGGGGAGCCCTCAGTGCTAGGCACTTTTGTGAGCTCTGCAATTCATTGTATACAAAGAAGAATCTTGGCAGGGATTGTTAGAGATAGCTAACTTATTAACCCCTCTCTGACATTAGACGTACTATCCCGTCCATAAAACCCGTGCCATTCTGACCATGGACGGGATAGTACGTCATAGGCGATTAGCTGCGCTCCCTGGGGGAGCGCAGCTAATCGCCGCCGGGTGTCAGCTGATTATCACAGCTGACACCCGTGACTGTGTGTCAGGAGCGGTCACGGACCGCTCCCGGCACATTAACCCCTTGCACACCGCGATCAAACATGATCGCGGTGTACTGGGGGCACAGGGGAGGATCGCGCAGGGTGGGGGTCCCTGCGCGCCCCCTGAGACCCTCAGAGCAGCGCGATGTG
Organism: Oophaga sylvatica; assembly: GCA_033576555.1. Lineage (NCBI taxonomy): Eukaryota > Metazoa > Chordata > Amphibia > Anura > Dendrobatidae > Oophaga > Oophaga sylvatica. The sequence continues at coordinate 448,167,919 of JARQOD010000002.1, read as the reverse complement.
ATCGTGCTGCTCTGAGGGCTTCCTCCCTCCCAGGACCCGGATCCAAGATGGCGCTGGGGTCCTGGAGGGAGGCGGCTTCCTCAGTGCCTGCCGAGAGCAGGCATGAGGAAGCGTCCTGCACTGCCTGTCACATCGCTGGTGTGACAGTGTGCTGTGCACACTGTCACACCAGCGATCTGATGAAATACAGTGATGTCCCACCCTGGGACAAAGTAAAAAAGTAAAAAAAGTAAAAATAAACATGTGTAAAAAAAAATCCAAAAAAAAAAAAAAATATTTCCCAATAAATTCATTACTTATTGTAAATAAAAAAAATAAAACAATAAAAGTACACATATATGGTATCGCCGCGTCCGTAACGACCCCCCCTATAAAACTGTCCCACTAGTTAACCCCTTTTGTGAACCCCTTAAAAAATAAAAAATAAAAACTAAGCAAAAAATCAGTGCTTTATCATACCGCTGAACAAAAAGTGGAATAACACGCGATCAAAAAGACGGATATAAATAAACATGGTACCGCTGAAAACGTCATCTTGTCCCGCAAAAAACAAGCCGTCACACAGCATCATCAGCAAAAAAATAAAAAAGTTATAGCTCGCAGAATAAAGCGATGCAAAAATAATTATTTTTTATATAAAATTGTTTTTATTCTATAAAAGCGCCAAACATAAAAAAATTATATAAATGAGGTATCGCCATAATCGTACTGACCCGAAGAATAAAACTGCTTTATCGATTTTACCACACGCGGAACAATAAAAACGCCTCACCCAAAAGAAATTCATGAATTGCTGATTTTTGTTCATTCTAACCTCCCAAAAATCGAAATAAAAAGCGATCAAAAAATGTCACGTGCTCAAAAATGGTACCAATAAAAGCGTAACCTCGTCCCGCAAAAATTAAGACCTCACATGACATTGTGGGCCAAAATATGCAAAAATTATAGCTCTCAAAATGTGGCGATGCAAAAAACTACTTTTTGCAATAAAAAGCGTCTTTTAGCGTGACAGCTGCCAATCATAAAAAACGCTATAAATAGTAAATCAAACCCCCCTTTATCACCCCTTTAGTAAGGGAAAAATAATAAAATTAAAAAAATGTATTTATTTCCATTTTCCCATTAGGGTTAGGGTTTCGGCTAAAGTTAGGGTTAGGGTTGGCGCTAAAGTTAGGATTAGGGTTAGAGTTAGGATTAGGGTTAGGGTTGGGACTAGGGTTAGGGGTGTGTTGGGGTTAGGGTTGGAGTTAGAATTGGAGGGTTTCCGCTGTTTAGGCACATCAGGGGCTCTCCAAATGTGACATGGCGTCTGATCTCCATTCCAGCCAATTCTGCGTTGAAAAGTCAAACGGTGTTCCTTCACTTCTGAGCTCTGCCATGCGTCCAAACAGTAGTTTATCCCCACATATGGGGTATCAGCGTACTCTGGACCCCAAGAGTTATTGTGAAATTTGTCCTATTTCTTCTGTTACCCTTGGGAAAATAAAAAACTGGGGGCGAAAATATTATTTTTGTAAAAAAAATAAGATTTTTTTGTTTTTACGGCTGTACATTATAAACTTCTGTGAAGCACTTGGGCTTCATAGCGCTCACCACACATCTAAATAAGTTCCTTGTGGGGTCTATTTTCCAAAATGGGGTCACTTGTTGGGGATTTCCACTGTTTAGGCGCATCAGGGGCTCTCCAAATGCGACATGACGCCCCCAGACCATTCCATCAAAGTCTGCAATCCAAAACGTCACTACTTCCCTTTCCGAGCCCTGACATGCGCCCATACAGTAGTTTTCTCCCACATATTGGGTATCAGCGTACTCAGGACAAATTGGACAACAACTTTTGGGGTCCAATTTCTCCTGTTACCCTTGTGAAAATAAAATATTGGGGGCGAAAAAATCATTTTTGTAAAAAAAAAAAAGGATTTTTTATTTTTACGGCTGTGCGTTATAAACTTCTGTGAAGCACTTCGGGGTTCAAAGTGCTCACCACACATCTAGGTAAGTTCCTTGTGGGGTCTATTTTCCAAAATGGGGTCACTTGTGGGGGGTTTCCACTGTTTAGGCGCATCAGGGGCTCTCCAAATGCGACATGACGCCCCCAGACCATTCCATCAAAGTCTGCAATCCAAAACGTCACTACTTCCCTTTCCGAGCCCTGACATGCGCCCATACAGTAGTTTTCTCCCACATATTGGGTATCAGCGTACTCAGGACAAATTGGACAACAACTTTTGGGGTCCAATTTCTCCTGTTACCCTTGTGAAAATAAAATATTGGGGGCGAAAAAATCATTTTTGTAAAAAAAAAAAGGATTTTTTATTTTTACGGCTGTGCGTTATAAACTTCTGTGAAGCACTTCGGGGTTCAAAGTGCTCACCACACATCTAGATAAGTTCCTTGTGGGGTCTATTTTCCAAAATGGGGTCACTTGTGGGGGGTTTCCACTGTTTAGGCGTATCAGGGGCTCTCCAAATGCGACATGACGCCCCCAGACCATTCCATCAAAGTCTGCAATCCAAAACGTCACTACTTCCCTTCCGAGCCCTGACGTGCACCCATACAGTAGTTTTCTCCTACATATTGGGTATCAGCGTACTCAGGACAAATTGGACAACAACTTTTGGGTTCCAATTTCTTCTGTTACCCTTGTGAAAATAAAATATTGGGGGCGAAAAAAATCATTTTTGTAAAAAAAAAAAAAAGGATTTTTTATTTTAAGGCTGTACGTTATAAATTTTAGTGAAACACCTGGGGGTTCAAAGTTCTCACCACACATCTAGATAAGTTCCTTGAGGGGTCTAGTTTCCAAAATGGTGTCATTTGTGGGGGGTTTCCACTGTTTAGGCAGATCAGGAGCTCTCCAAACACGACATGGCGTCCAGCCAATTCTGCGTTGAAAAAGTGAGACGGCGCTCCTTCCCTTCCAAACTCTGCCATGCACCCAAACAGTGGTATACCCCCACATATGGGGTATCAGTGTACTCAGGACAAATTGCACAAGAACTTTTGGAGTCTTGTTACCCTTGGAAAAATAAAAATTCGGGTGAAAAGATCATTTTTGTGGAAAAAATATTTTTTTTAAATTTTACGGCTCTACGTTATAAACTTGTGTGAAGCACTTGAGGGTTCAAATTGCTCACCAAAGATCTAGATAAGTTCCTTAGGGGGTCTAGTTTCCCAAATGGGGTCATTTGTGGGGGGTTTCCACTGTTTAGGCACATCAGGGGCTCTCCAAATGCAACATGGCATCCAATCTCAATTCCAGCCAATTTTGGTTGGAAAAAGTCAAATGGTGCTCCTTCCCTTCCGAGCTCTGCCGTGCGCCCAAACAGTGGTTCCCCCCCACATATGGGGCATCAGCGTACTCAGGACAAATTGGACAACAACTTATGTGGTCCAATTTCTCCTGATACCCTTGGGAAAATAAAAAATTAGTGACTAAAAGATAATTTTTGTGGGAAAAAAATAGGATTTTTTATTTTCATGCCCGGGCATTATAAACTTGTGTGAAGCACTTGGGGGTTCAAAGTGCTCACCAAAGATCTAGATAAGTTCCTTAGGGGGTCTAGTTTCCAAAATGGGGTCACTTGTGGGGGATTTCCACTGTTTAGGCTCATCTGGGGCACTGCAAACGGAACATGACCCCCATCAACGTCTGCATTCCAAAACGTTACTACTTCCTTTCCAAGCCCTGCCGTGCGCCCAAACAGTTTTCCACCCCCACATATGGGGTATCAGCATACTCAGGACAAATTGGACAACAACTTTTGGGGTCCAATTTCCTTGGGAAAATTCAAAAATTTAGGACTAAAAAATCATTTTTGTGGAATTATTTTTTTTTTTTTTCACACCCAGGCATTATAAACTTTTGTGAAACACTTGGGGGTTCAAAGTGCTCACAACAGATCTAGATAAGTACCTTAGGGGGTCTAGTTTCCAAAATGGTGTCACTTGTGGGGGGTTTCCACTGTTTAGGCGCATCAGAGGTTCTCCAAGCGCGACATGGCGTCCAATCTCAACTCCAGCCAATTTTAGTTTGAAAAAGTCAAACGGCGCTCCTTCCCTTACGAGCTCTGCCGTGTGCCCAAACAGTGGTTTTCCCCCACATATGGGGTATTGGCGTACTCAGGAGAAATTGCATAACAACCTTATCTGTCCATTTTCTCCTTTTACCCTTGTGAAAATAAAAAAAAAAGTTTGTGAAAGATCATTTTTGTGGCTAAAAAGTTAAATATTCATTTTTTCCTTCCACGTTGCTTTAGTTCCTGTGAAGCACCTGAAGGGTTAATAAACTTCTTGAATGTGGTTTTGAGAACCTTGAGGGGTGCAGTTTTTAGAATGGTGTCACTTTTGGGTATTTTCTGTCATGTAGACCCCTCAAAGTGACTTCAAATGTGAGGTGGTCCCTAAAAAAAATGGCTTTGTAAATTTTGTTGTAAAAATGAGAAATCGCTGGTCAACTTTTAACCCTTATAACTTCCTAACAAAAAAAATTTTGATTCCAAAATTGTGTGATGTAAAGTAGACATGTGGGAAATGTTATTTCTTAACTATTTTGTGTTACATATTTCTCTGTTTTAAGGGAATAAAAATTCAAAGTTTGAAAATTGCTAAATTTTCAAAATTTTCGCCATATTTGCGTTTTTTTTCAAAAATAAACGCAAGTTATATGGAAGAAATTTTACCACTAACATGAAGTACAATATGTCACGAGAAAACAATCTCAGAATCGCGAAGATCCGTTGAAGCGTTCCGGAGTTATAACCTCATAAAGAGACAGTGGTCAGAATTGTAAAAATTGTCCCGGTCATTAACGTGCAAACCACCCTTGGGGGTGAAGGGGTTAACAGGTGACCCTCACTGCTACTTTTCCTCTTGTCTAACATCACAATACAGCCAGGTGGTTCTTCAAAACTATTTGTAAGTCTTCCGGCACAAAGCACATGTGAACAGTTGATGGTAATATTTTGGCACATGACAAATGTTTCTGACTCTCAGTTGCTATTTTATTAGTTACCATACGAATATTGTAGCGAATCAATGTGTATTAAATTGATTACTAACACGATTAAGGCAACTTGATAACAAATTCACAACAAATTAGTTATTTTGGGACTATTTTTAACTGTTTCATGTGAGAATACAGGCATAGGATGGGGACATTACTTAGTGTATACTATTTATGTACAAAGATGATACGGAAAATATATGTTTCTAAAGTTTACTGACAGGGAGTACATAGTGGGGAGAGCCTGTCATGTGTGCATTGCCACGAAGATCGTCGCGGTTGCACATTTTGACTTCTCACAGCTGAGTTGCTGTTTCTTTGTGTTTGGCAGCTAGGGAGTTAATTCTGTCTGTGCTCGGTGCTGGGACTGGGTGCAGTTTCTCCCGGCTGCAATTGATTATTTATTGATTGGTTTCCTTTAAGTTTCTGGTTGTCTGCTTTGGGAGTTGCCAGTGAAACCCTTCATGCAGACCACAGATAGGAATGAATCTGTATAGACTCTAGTTGAGAGCTCCTTAGTTGTTTTAAGCTTAACTTGCTTAGAGTTTATTTCCCAGACCATTTATGTTCCTTCGGTGTTTGAGTGTGTATGCAAGAGAGTGCTATCCTGTCTGTCTTATATGTCTAATCTGTGTATTTAGCTGAGATCAGCCCCTATCCCTTTGGTGGTAATCAGGATCCTTCTTAGGACTGATTACAGGGTTCAGGGTCTGATAGGAGACAGGGTTAGGCTGGAGACTTGGACCTCTGAACCATTATCAGTACCTCCAAGGTAAGGGATTAGTTAGGACCCCAGTGTAGGGTCAGGTTAGACCCCGGTCCTCCTCTTTCCTGTTACAGCTCATCAAGTCCTGAAGATTAACCCTGAGTTCAACTGATATCGTTTCTGCACATCTAGTCTTCAAGATTAACCCTAAGTTCTGCTGATATTGTGTCAGGTAAATCTATTTTATACTTACATTCTGATGTTGCTAAACTATATGTTGTATAGAGTGTGGTTCCTGTATAAATAGTTTACTGACATTGTAGTCATATCATTAGACAGCGTGACATTTTCACTGGCCATAAAAAATTATCTCTAGTTACCATGGATCCAGTAGCCCAGCTGGCTCTGCAGTTGCAGGGATTATCCATGGAGCTGACGGACATTAAGTCCAAAGTTTTGCCTCCCTGGAGCAAACCAGAGTTGAACCTAAAGTAGCTCTTCCAGATAGGTTCACTGGTGGGCGAGACAAATTTTTTACCTTCCGGGAGGCATGTAAATTATATTTTCGGCTTCGGCCGCTATCATCAGGGAGTGATGAGCAGAGAGTGGGAATTGTTATCTCACTTCTTCAAGGGGACCCTCAATCCTGGGCATTTTCCTTCCTCCGGGATCCCGGCTCTACAGTCTGTAGATCAATTTTTTACTGCTCTGGGATTGGTATATGATGACCCAGATCGGGTCTCTCTTGCTGAGACTAAATTACGTAAGATACAGCAGGGAGATCGTCCTGCGGAGGAATTTGCTTCTGAGTTTCGTAGATGGGCCACGGATACTCAGTGGAATGACCCAGCTCTTAGGAGCCAGTTTTGTCATGGGCTTTCTGACAAATTAAAAGACGTTTTGGCTCAGTATGAGTCTCCTCCTTCTCTGGAGGCTGCTATGGCCCTAGCTATCCGTACTGATAGACGGCTTCGGGAGAGGGGTGAGGTAACTCCACTCCCTGTTGTTACTCCACCTACTACTAAAGTCCCTTATGTTGAGGTTCCCCTTGTCTGTTCGGATGAGCCTATGCAGTTGGGAGGGACATCTTTTCGTAGTAGGGGATTGGCGGCACGCCGCAGGACTAGAAGGTGTTTTTTCTGCGGGAAAGAGGGACATTTTGTTGGAGAATGTCCATCCCGTGTCTTGTTAAGTAAAAAGTCGCCGGAAAACTGCTAATCCCAGGTTGTGTGGTGGATGACAACCTGGGAGTATGTATTTCATCCGCCGGTTCTTCTCAGTTCCTTGTACCAGTGGAGGTGGTGTTTGGTACTAGAGTGAAGAGATTGTCTGTTCTTCTGGATAGTGGTTCCGGCGCCAATCTGGTTGACGCTCAGTTTGCTCAGGCTCAAGGTATGCATCTGAATGTATTGGTCAAACCGATCCCTATTTTCTCCATTGACGCCAGGCCTCTCGGCCAAGGTAGCTTTGTTCATGAGGTTCATAACATTGACCTTCGGGTAGGGGCAATACATAGGGAACAATTATCTTGTTATGTGTTGGAGGGTCTACCTACTCCCATTGTGTTGGGACTTCCTTGGCTGGTTAAACATAACCCTGTAATTAATTGGCAGTCCAGAGAGATAAGCCAATGGGGTGAGTTTTGCAAAAGCAACTGCATGAACACAGTCATCAGTGCGGTCGTACCTAGTACATTGCCTCCTTTTTTGGAGGATTTTGGGGATGTTTTTTCTGAGGAGGGGTGTCGGGAGTTGCCTCCTCATCATGTGTATGACTGCTCTATTAATCTTCTTCCTGATGCTAAGTTACCTAAAGCTAGGTTGTATAATCTTTCTGGTCCTGAAAGACAGGCTATGAAAGATTATATTTCCGAAAGTCTGGCCAAAGGGCATATTAGACCTTCATCTTCCCCTGTAGCCGCGGGGTTCTTCTTTGTGAAGAAAAAAGATGGAGGCCTACGCCCTTGCTTGGATTTCCGCGAACTTAATCGGATTACTGTTCGAGATCCGTATCCACTCCCTCTTATTCCTGATCTCTTCAATCAAATTGTTGGCGCCAAATGGTTCTCTAAATTGGATCTCAGGGGGGCGTATAATCTGATTAGAATAAAAGAGGGGGATGAGTGGAAAACGGCGTTTAACACGCCGGAGGGACATTATGAAAACCTGGTTATGCCTTTTGGTCTGACTACTGCACCAGCAGTATTCCAACATTTTGTTAATGACATTTTTCGTCACCTTGTGGGGGTGTTTGTGGTCGTATATTTGGATGACATTTTAATTTACTCGCCAGATCTTGTGTCTCACCAGGAGCATGTGAGACAGGTGTTGCAGATCTTGCGAGACAATAAACTATACGCCAAACTGGAGAAGTGTGTTTTTGCCGTACAGGAACTTCAGTTTTTGGGTTTTTTGGTGTCAGCCTCCGGTTTCCGTATGGACCCTGAAAAGGTGAGAGCAGTGCTTGAATGGGATCAGCCAGGGGATCTTAAGGCTCTGCAGCGTTTTTTGGGGTTTGCTAATTACTACCGGAAATTATTTGTAATTTCTCGTCTGTCGTCAAACCTCTCACTGACATGACGAGAAAAGGGACGGATTTTTCTAGGTGGTCGGACAAAGCTTGCCAAGCCTTTTCCTCTTTAAAGAGATGTTTTGCTTCGGCACCCGTTCTCATCCAACCAGATGTATCTCAGCCGTTCATTGTGGAGGTGGACGCGTCTGACGTAGGGGTGGGTGCTATATTGTCCCAGGGTCCGTCCCCTGGTAAATGGCATCCGTGCGCTTTCTTTTCTAAGAAATTGTCGTCCGCCGAAAGGAATTATGATATCGGCAATAGGGAACTTTTGGCCATTAAATTGGCTTTTGAAGAATGGCGTCACTTTTTGGAGGGGGCAGTCCACCCGGTCACCGTTATTACTGATCACAAGAACCTGCTGTATTTAGAATCCGCTAAGCGTCTGAATTCCAGACAAGCTCGATGGTCGTTGTTTTTTACCAGGTTTAATTTTGTCGTCACTTATCGTCCGGGGTCTAAGAATGTAAAGGCTGATGCTTTGTCTCGCAGTTTCCCAGGGGCCGGGAAAACGGATTACCCGATTCCTATCCTTCAGGAGGGGGTGGTAGTGTCGGCTGTATGTTCTGAGCTTGAGGAGGAGGTGTTAGAGGCTCAGGGGGACGCCCCTGCAGGACCTCCAGGGAGACTGTTTGTCCCGAATCAGTTGAGACAAAAGGTTATTGAGGCACATCATAATTCTGCTTTAGCAGGACATCCAGGGAGTAAGGCTACTTTAGATCTCCTTTCTCGCCGATTTTGGTGGCCTAACGCTAATAAAGATGTTATAACTTTTGTCGCGTCCTGTGGGGTTTGTGCTCGCTCTAAAACTCCTCATACCCGTCCATCTGGGACCCTTTTACCCTTGAAACTTCCGGAGCGTCCATGGACTCATTTATCTATGGACTTCATTACGGATCTTCCTCCGTCGTCAGGGAACACTGTCATACTGGTGGTTGTTGACAGGTTCAGTAAGATGGCACATTTTGTTGCTCTTCCTGCACTCCCTAATGCTAAAACTCTGGCGCAGATGTTCATTAGGGAGATCGTGAGACTTCATGGGTTGCCTTCTGATGTGGTGTCAGATAGGGGGTCTCAGTTCGTGTCCAAATTTTGGAGGGCATTTTGTTAACGTCGGGGGATGCAATTGTCGTTTTCCTCGGCTTTTCATCCACAGACCAATGGTCAGACAGAGCGTCTGAATCAGAGTTTAGAGACATATCTCCGGTGTTTTGTCTCGGAGAACCAGGAGGACTGGTCATCTTTCTTGCCTCTGGCAGAGTTCGCTCTTAACAACAGGCGGAGCGAGTCCACTGGTAAGTCCCCATTTTTTGGGGCATATGGTTTTCATCCCCAGTTTTGTACTTTCAATGGGGGGGGGTCCTTCTGGGGTTCCTGAGGAGGAGCGTTTCTCGTCGTCACTTGCTTCTGTGTGGCGAGGTGTATTGAATAATTTGAGTACGATGGGGAACCGTTACAAACGTATGGCTGATAGGAGGAGAGTTTCTGGTCCAGATCTGAATGTGAACGATCTGGTATGGTTGTCTACCAGGAATATAAAACTTAAAGTGCCCTCCTGGAAACTGGGTCCCAGATTCATCGGGCCGTACAGGATCAGTTCCATAATTAATCCTGTGGCATTTCGTCTGGAACTCCCTTCTACTTTTAAAATTCATAATGTGTTCCACAAGTCATTGCTTAAAAGGTATGTGGCACCAGTCATACCGTCACCTCTACCTCCTCCTCCAGTGTTGGTCAATGGTAACTTGGAATTTCAAGTATCAAAAATCATTGACTCTCGCCTGAATCGCCGGTCCCTTCAGTACTTGGTGCATTGGAAGGGGTATGGTCCGGAGGAGAGGACGTGGGTCCCTGCGTCTGATGTTAACGCAGATCGTTTGGTTCGGACCTTCCACAGAACTCACCCGGGCAGGCCTGGCCCTGAGGGTCCGGAGGCCCCTCGTAGAAGGGGGGGTACTGTCATGTGTGCATTGCCACGAAGATCGTCGCGGTTGCACATTTTGACTTCTCACAGCTGAGCTGCTGTTTCTTTGTGTTTGGCAGCTAGGGAGTTAATTCTGTCTGTGCTCGGTGCTGGGACTGGGTGCAGTTTCTCCCGGCTGCAATTGATTATTTGTTGATTGGTTTCCTTTAAGTTTCTGGTTGTCTGCTTTGGGAGTTGCCAGTGAAACCCTTCATGCAGACCACAGATAGGAATGAATCTGTATAGACTCTAGTTGAGAGCTCCTTAGTTGTTTTAAGCTTAACTTGCTTAGAGTTTATTTCCCAGACCATTTATGTTCCTTCGGTGTTTGAGTGTGTATGCAAGAGAGTGCTATCCTGTCTGTCTTATATGTCTAATCTGTGTATTTAGCTGAGATCAGCCCATATCCCTTTGGTGGTAATCAGGATCCTTCTTAGGACTGATTACAGGGTTCAGGGTCTGATAGGAGACAGGGTTAGGCTGGAGACTTGGAACTCTGAACCATTATCAGTACCTCCAAGGGAAGGGATTAGTTAGGACCCCAGTGTAGGGTCAGGTTAGACCCCGGTCCTCCTCTTTCCTGTTACAGCTCATCAAGTCCTCAAGATTAACCCTGAGTTCAACTGATATCGTTTCTGCACATCTAGTCTTCAAGATTAACCCTAAGTTCTGCTGATATTGTGTCAGGTAAATCTATTTTATACTTACATTCTGATGTTGCTAAACTATATGTTGTATAGAGTGTGGTTCCTGTATAAATAGTTTACTGACATTGTAGTCATATCATTAGACAGCGTGACAGAGCCCTCTTGCAGTGCTAACCTGACTACAAGCCCTCACTGCTACTTTTCCTCTTGTCTAACATCACAATACAACCAAGTGGTTCTTCAAAACTATTTGTAAGTCTTCCGTCACAAAGCACATGTGAACAGTTGATGGTAATATTTTGGCACATGACAAATGTTTCTGACTCTCAGTTGCTAATACTGATAGACATATTGTGAACCGACATATAGGGTCCATGTGAGACACCATATTTTTCAACATTTTTGCTCCTTCACAGATTTATTTTGCATTATATTTTTTTATTTTGCTTAAGGATCATGTACAGAGGAGTTTTTATGGTTTAATACTGATAGACATATTGTGAACCGACATATAGGGTCCATGTGAGACACCATATTTTTCAACATTTTTGCACCTTCACAGATTTATTTTGCATTATATTTTTTTTATTTTGCTTAAGGATCATGTACAGAGGCGTTTTTACGGTTTAATACTGATAGACATATTGTGAACCGCCATATAGGGTCCATGTGAGACACCATATTTTTCAAATATTAGTTGTGCGTTCGCTACCACTGTCAACCATAGCATCTCTCATGATGCTATCTATTCTGATCAGCTTATCATATCAACCATGAAGCCTCTTTTAACCCCTTCACAATAATGTACAGAGGAGTTTTTATGGTTTAATACTGATAGACATATTGTGAACTGACATATAGGGTCCATGTGAGACACCATATTTTTCAACATTTTTGCTCCTTCACAGATTTATTTTGCATTATATTTTTTATTTTGCTTAAGGATCATGTGACATATAGGGTCCATGTGAGACACCATATTTTTCAACATTTTTGCTCCTTCACAGATTTATTTTGCATTATATTTTTTATTTTGCTTAAGGATCATGTACAGAGGAGCTTTTATGGTTTAATACTGATAGACATATCAGATAGTCAAGTCCTGGACACGTGACAGCCGTGGAAAAAAACAATACTGAAATTCAAAAACTATGTGCTGGCCGTTAACACACGCATAGTCATCTAGAAAATATTGAGCGAGTTGCTTCACAAACCCTCTCAAGGCATGCTGAATGTCAACGTTCCCGCTATGAGCTACACACATGATCAATTGTATAGCCTGGGATGCGTAGCGTTCTTGTTGCACGGGGCTATTTTTAAAGATGCTATGCCCCTCAGATATAAAAGACCGGCATGTTGGAACGTGTCCCGGCCTATTTTGGCACATGCCCACTCCTATGCATCGATATTGAGCATCGTTCAACAAAAATCAGGTACATAGTTTTTACCATAGCTGTGTTTCTGACTCTCATGCCATGCCAGAAAGGCCTATTTTGGCACAGGTCCGCACCTATGCAACGATTTTGACCAGCATTCAACAAAAAATCGGGTACAAACTTTTTAACATACCAGTGTTTCGGACCCTCAGACCATGCCAGAAGCACTCTGTGCCATGTACTCTAACCCATAATATTCGATTTTGATCAGCATTCAACAAAAAATTGGGTGCTAACTTTTTAGCATACCTGTGTTTCTGTAGCGGATACACGAACCCCTACAGCGCATCCCTATAGTGTAGTTTAATGTAGGGGGCAAACAGATTATCGCTGGTGCTTGGAAAATACCACATTTCATAGATGGTGGTGATCCGCTGAATCATTTTTAAACATTTCGCGCCACTCATGCACCCACACCACACTTATGGTGTACACGCACCGCTGCAGCTAGCGCTTTTTAGTTAAAAAGGCCCTTATTTGCATCATTTTCATTATAGTACGACTGGTACATACCCACTCCTATGCAGCGATATTGAGTACCGTTCAACAAAAATCAGGTACAAACTTTTTAACTTACCTGTGTTTCGGGCCCTCATGCCATACCAGAAGCACTCTGTGTCATGTACCATAGCCCATAATAATCGATTTTGATCAGTATTCAACAAAAAATTGGCTGTAAACTTTTTAGCATACCTGTTTCTGACTCCCATGTTGTAGCGGAAAGACCTATTTTGGCACAGGCCTACACCTATGCAACGGTTTTGAACACTACTCAACAAAAATTGGGTACAAACTTAACATATCTGTGTTTCGGACCATCATGTCATACCAGAAGCACCCTGTGCCATGTACTCTAGACCATAATATTCGTTTTTGATCACCATTCAACAAAAAATTGAGGCATGTTGAGACGTGTCCCGGCCTATTTTGGCACATGACAAATGTTTCTGACTCTCATGTCATACCAGAAGCACCCTGTGCCATGTACTCTAGACCATAATATTTCACATCGGGTATTGGAGCTACATAGCTTTGTTTTCTCAGCTATTAAAAAAGTGTGGAAAACTGAAAATCCCGAGGCCTGAGGTAATTTACTGAGCTTCATGGGGATAAAATTTATCGAGTCTATGAACCTTATAGACAAAACGGGTAGCGTCACACACAAGGCGACAACACCTCGGGCTAGCACATTTACCGGTAGTTTTCAAAAACCACGGCCTTAACAATAAAGTAAGAATCGTGGCGCCCTGCATTGTGGGCTATAAATGTATACCCTGAAAATTTACCGTTGGTAAAGAACAGTAAAAAGTCGTGCGTACAACTATCATCCTCAAACTCCCAGAGCTATCACAAACACTATTGCCTACAGAGGCGGCCCCGCGAGAATTTCTGGATGTGCGTGTCAAGAGGCTCCTTGCCTTGACCGATTGTTTGTTCGTGAATGCTGACATTTCCAGGGTCATTATAGTTGTGGAAATGCGCTGGGGGCTCGTGTATCGGCCCCTAGGGTGTAATGCGTGATCATTTTAATTATTTTTCAATTCATAACCACACGTTCACAGGCAGACAGGTTTATTTCACAGAAGTTGACTGTACAGTTGCATAATTTTTGTTTAAAATCATACATTTGCATAATTTTGTTTAAAATCGCACAGTTCTGCGATAATGTCGGGTGTTGGACACGCACTTATCAGTCTCTCATACGTGTCGCAGAAAGATTTTAGTCTGTTCTGCGAGAGTTTATTATGCACGTACTGTGCAGACATGTCAAGAAACATTTTGGTGTGTTCACCAGTCCATACGGGTGTTGGTGTGCAAGGTGATCGACCATCATCCTTCTGCTTCTTACTTACACGACGGCGCGATACCGCGCGTTTCTTTGATGGTAATGCATCGGCTGAATTGGCAGCTGCTGCTTCCGCGTTGCTATTTGCAGATTCTGTAGCTTGACACAGACGTATATTCTTAAGCCTACTACTCTCAGTATTCCCGGGGTGTGCGGTTGGCGCGTCGCTTTCTCCACGATCTGCGACACAACCGTGTGAAAGAGGCTCCGTTCTCACATCCGTTCTGTTCTCAAATCCATAATTGCGCTGTTGCAAAACTCGCGAATGACGATCCTCCGTAACTAAAGAAAAGATACGTGGTGTAGTTAACCGCTAAGGGGCGAGATATAGGAAGAGCTACATGCCCCACTTTACTCTGATTCAACGCGATATTTGTAAAGCTACTAGCACCGATTATCTGTGAAACCGATGCATGATTGTTTGTATAAGTACACTATAGAGCGGCCTAGACATATATACTTACAAGTATCCCCCGGGTGCTGGTCTACAGAGAATGCTGAATTAACAGACATCTCACTGCTCGGTCGCCGCCGTATGGGGCTGTTTTCTCCCTCAAACTGCAACCTCACGGGCGATACTTTAGCAGCTGTAAATAAAATATAACATACATGAATGCGCACAACACATTCACAAAGCTAACTTGACACACGTAAATAAAATATATCTACTAGTTACCGCAGAAATTTTTATCTGCGTGTATAAGTACACTATAGAGCTGCATAGACATATATGCTTACAAGTATGAGACGTGTAGTGTAGTTCAGAGATTGGTGAATTAAACGGTGTGGAGGTGCTCGGGCGTTTTCGTATGGGTGTGTTTTCTTTTTCAAGCTGCAGCCTCCTGCACGTTAGTTTAACATCTGTAAATAAAATATAACTATTAGTCGCCACAGAAATGATATCTACACGGGCCACACGCACAAAGCTAAATTCGCAAAGCTATCGTAACGCGCGTAAATAAAATATATCCACTAGTTATCGGTGGGGTCACAGGGTACAGAGGATACAAACACACATATCACCCGGGTTTCAAGGACCCGCTACCTTTTCTATTCCAGAGCCGTGTGCTTAGCGAATCACCCCATCTTTTAGGAGCGTTGGGAGGATTATAGTCCGGTTCTACGAACTCGACATCTGAATCCTGGGGATCCTCCACGATCTCAACATCGGAATCGCGATGCTCGAGCGGCTCAGTCGCCACAGGGTTTCCAACCGCCCAGTCCACTTGGAGTCGATCTGTATCTGTATGAGAAAATGTTTATATTATTAAAACATGTCTAGCTAACGACCCTGTCAGCTAAAATAAAATTAACTGTATGGATTTTAGCGGCAGTCTATATTAATTATTAATATTAATAGTAGGCGTTATAAATTTACAGCTACCACGTTTACCCGTCTAGATACATAGGTTTAAAACATCTGATATAGCTATAGGTTTCTTGCCTGTGACAGACTGGTGAGAGCTTGAGGCTCGTCGCCCGCTAGCAGAGTTGCCTTCCTCTAACAGGTTCTGCGTAATGAACCGGTTCTCGTAGGAGTAGTCTGAATGGACTCCCACTTCTTAAATAAGAAAGAATGAAATATATCACTTATATATACAAAGCGCAGACTCAGACATCCCGAGACAATGCGGTGTACACTATATACTGTGTAAAACTTACCCGATTGTTCTGGTGAAAGCATAGCAGAATATTGACCGCGAGAATATCTAGCCTCCATCTTGAATAAAAAGGGTCCGCTATTGAATTAAAGCAAATAAAGATCAAGTATGAAAACACGGCTAACCTGTTCATACAAATACTACACAAACTTAAATATAATTGAAACGAAAGACATAAAAATACTCACTTTAGTTCTGTTCAGATCGGGCGTGTGTCCTGTGATGTGTGAACAAGTGCGAGCTATATTGCTTGTGAGCTACCCGTATTTATTAGGGCTAGCAGAGAGAACACGCCCCCTGTCACTGCCCCCACGCTAGGGGCAGAAAAAACAGCACACGGCTCTGGAATAGAAAAGGTAGCGGGTCCTTGAAACCCGGGTGATATGTGTGTTTGTATCCTCTGTACCCTGTGACCCCACCGATAACTAGTGGATATATTTTATTTACGCGCGTTACGATAGCTTTGCGAATTTAGCTTTGTGAGTGTGGCCCGTGTAGATATCATTTCTGTGGCGACTAATAGTTATATTTTATTTACAGATGTTAAACTAACGTGCAGGAGGCTGCAGCTTGAAAAAGAAAACACACCCATACGAAAACGCCCGAGCACCTCCACACCGTTTAATTCACCAATCTCTGAACTACACTACACGTCTCATACTTGTAAGCATATATGTCTATGCAGCTCTATAGTGTACTTATACACGCAGATAAAAATTACTGCGGTAACTAGTAGATATATTTTATTTACGTGTGTCAAGTTAGCTTTGTGAATGTGTTGTGCGCATTCATGTATGTTATATTTTATTTACAGCTGCTAAAGTATCGCCCGTGAGGTTGCAGTTTGAGGGAGAAAACAGCCCCATACGGCGGCGAACAAGCAGCGAGATGTCTGTTAATTCAGCATTCTCTGTAGACCAGCACCCGGGGGATACTTGTAAGTATATATGTCTAGGCCGCTCTATAGTGTACTTATACAAACAATCATGCATCGGTTTCACAGATAATCGGTGCTAGTAGCTTTACAAATATCGCGTTGAATCAGAGTAAAGTGGGGCATGTAGCTCTTCCTATATCTCGCCCGCTTAGCGGTTAACTACACCACGTATCTTTTCTTTAGTTACGGAGGATCGTCATTCGCGAGTTTTGCAACAGCGCAATTATGGATTTGAGAACAGAACGGATGTGAGAACGGAGCCTCTTTCACACGGTTGTGTCGCAGATCGTGGAGAAAGCGACGCGCCAACCGCACACCCCGGGAATACTGAGAGTAGTAGGCTTAAGAATATACGTCTGTGTCAAGCTACAGAATCTGCAAATAGCAACGCGGAAGCAGCAGCTGCCAATTCAGCCGATGCATTACCGTCAAAGAAACGCGCGGTATCGGCCGTCGTGTAAGTAAGAAGCAGAAGGATGATGGTCGATCACCTTACACACCAACACCCGTATGGACTGGTGAACACACCAAAATGTTTCTTGACATGTCTGCACAGTACGTGCATAATAAACTCTCGCAGAACAGACTAAAATCTTTCTGCGACACGTATGAGAGACTGATAAGTGCGTGTCCAACACCCGACATTATCGCAGAACTGTGCGATTTTAAACAAAATTATGCAAATGTATGATTTTAAACAAAAATTATGCAACTGTACAGTCAACTTCTGTGAAATAAACCTGTCTGCCTGAGAACGTGTGGTTATGAATTGAAAAATAATTAAAATGATCACGCATTACACCCTAGGGGCCGATACACGAGCCCCCAGCGCATTTACACAACTATAATGACCCTGGAAATGTCAGCATTCACGAGCAAACAATCGGTCAAGGCAAGGAGCCTCTTGACACGCACATCCAGAAATTCTCGCGGGCCGCCTCTGTAGGCAATAGTGTTTGTGATAGCTCTGGGAGTTTGAGGATGATAGTTGTACGCACGACTTTTTACTGTTCTTTACCAACGGTAAATTTTCAGGGTATACATTTATAGCCCACAATGCAGGGCGCCACGATTCTTACTTTATTGTTAAGGCCGTGTTTTTGAAAACTACCGGTAAATGTGCTAGCCCGAGGTGTCGTCGCCTTGTGTGTGACGCTACCCGTTTTGTCTATAAGGTTCATAGACTCGATAAATTTTATCCCCGTGAAGATCCGTAAATTACCTCAGGCCTCGGGATTTTCAGTTTTCCACGCTTTTTTAATAGCTGAGAAAACAAAGCTATGTAGCTCCAATACCCGATGTGAAATATTATGGTCTAGAGTACATGGCACAGGGTGCTTCTGGTATGACATGAGAGTCAGAAACATTTGTCATGTGCCAAAATAGGCCGGGACACGTCTCAACATGCCTCAATTTTTTGTTGAATGGTGATCAAAAACGAATATTATGGTCTAGAGTACATGGCACAGGTGCTTCTGGTATGACATGATGGTCCGAAACACAGATATGTTAAAAGTTTGTACCCAATTTTTGTTGAGTAGTGTTCAAAACCGTTGCATAGGTGTAGGCCTGTGCCAAAATAGGTCTTTCCGCTACAACATGGGAGTCAGAAACAGAGGTATGCTAAAAAGTTTACAGCCAATTTTTTGTTGAATACTGATCAAAATCGATTATTATGGGCTATGGTACATGACACAGAGTGCTTCTGGTATGGCATGAGGGCCCGAAACACAGGTATGTTAAAAAGTTTGTACCTGATTTTTGTTGAACGGTACTCAATATCGCTGCATAGGAGTGGGTATGTACCAGTCGTACTATAATGAAAATGATGCAAATAAGGGCCTTTTTAACTAAAAAGCGCTAGCTGCAGCGGTGCGTGTACACCATAAGTATGGTGTGGGTGCATGAGTGGCGCGAAATGTTTAAAAATGATTCAGCGGATCACCACCATCTATGAAATGTGGTATTTTCCAAGCACCAGCGATAATCTGTTTGCCCCCTACATTAAACTACACTATAGGGATGCGCTGTAGGGGTTCGTGTATCCGCTACAGAAACACAGGTATGCTAAAAAGTTAGCACCAAATTTTTTGTTGAATGCTGATCAAAATCGAATATTATGGGTTAGAGTACATGGCACAGAGTGCTTCTGGCATGGTCTGAGGGTCCGAAACACTGGTATGTTAAAAAGTTTGTACCCGATTTTTTGTTGAATGCTGGTCAAAATCGTTGCATAGGTGCGGACCTGTGCCAAAATAGGCCTTTCTGGCATGGCATGAGAGTCAGAAACACAGCTATGGTAAAAACTATGTACCTGATTTTTGTTGAACGATGCTCAATATCGATGCATAGGAGTGGGCATGTGCCAAAATAGGCCGGGACACGTTCCAACATGCCGGTCTTTTATATCTGAGGGGCATAGCATCTTTAAAAATAGCCCCGTGCAACAAGAACGCTACGCATCCCAGGCTATACAATTGATCATGTGTGTAGCTCATAGCGGGAACGTTGACATTCAGCATGCCTTGAGAGGGTTTGTGAAGCAACTCGCTCAATATTTTCTAGATGACTATGCGTGTGTTAACGGCCAGCACATAGTTTTTGAATTTCAGTATTGTTTTTTCCACGGCTGTCACGTGTCCAGGACTTGTCCAGGCATGCCCGGACATGCCTGGGCCAATATGTCTATCAGTATTAAACCATAAAAGCTCCTCTGTACATGATCCTTAAGCAAAATAAAAAATATAATGCAAAATAAATCTGTGAAGGAGCAAAAATGTTGAAAAATATGGTGTCTCACATGGACCCTATATGTCACATGATCCTTAAGCAAAATAAAAAATATAATGCAAAATAAATCTGTGAAGGAGCAAAAATGTTGAAAAATATGGTGTCTCACATGGACCCTATATGTCAGTTCACAATATGTCTATCAGTATTAAACCATAAAAACTCCTCTGTACATTATTGTGAAGGGGTTAAAAGAGGCTTCATGGTTGATATGATAAGCTGATCAGAATAGCTAGCATCATGAGAGATGCTATGGTTGACAGTGGTAGCGAACGCACAACTAATATTTGAAAAATATGGTGTCTCACATGGACCCTATATGGCGGTTCACAATATGTCTATCAGTATTAAACCGTAAAAACGCCTCTGTACATGATCCTTAAGCAAAATAAAAAAATATAATGCAAAATAAATCTGTGAAGGTGCAAAAATGTTGAAAAATATGGTGTCTCACATGGACCCTATATGTCGGTTCACAATATGTCTATCAGTATTAAACCATAAAAACTCCTCTGTACATGATCCTTAAGCAAAATAAAAAAATATAATGCAAAATAAATCTGTGAAGGAGCAAAAATGTTGAAAAATATGGTGTCTCACATGGACCCTATATGTCGGTTCACAATATGTCTATCAGTATTAGCAACTGAGAGTCAGAGACATTTGTCATGTGCCAAAATATTACCATCAACTGTTCACATGTGCTTTGTGACGGAAGACTTACAAATAGTTTTGAAGAACCACTTGGTTGTATTGTGATGTTAGACAAGAGGAAAAGTAGCAGTGAGGGCTTGTAGTCAGGTTAGCACTGCAAGAGGGCTCTCCCCACTATGTACTCCCTGTCAGTAAACTTTGGAAACATATATTTTCCGTATCATCTTTGTACATAAATAGTATACACTAAGTAATCTCCCTATCCTATGCCTGTATTCTCACATGAAACAGTTAAAAATAGTCCCAAAATAACGAATTTGTTGTGAATTTGTTATCAAGTTGCCGTAATCGTGTTAGTAATCAATTTAATACACATTGATTCGCTACAATATTCGTATGGTAACTAATAAAATAGCAACTGAGAGTCAGAAACATTTGTCATGTGCCAAAATATTACCATCAACTGTTCACATGTGCTTTGTGCCGGAAGACTTACAAATAGTTTTGAAGAACCACCTGGCTGTATTGTGATGTTAGACAAGAGGAAAAGTAGCAGTGAGGGTCACCTGTTAATAAGTTAGCTATCTCTAACAATCCCTGCCAAGATTCTTCTTAGTATACAATGAATTGCAGAGCTCACAAAAGTGCCTAGCACCGAGGGCTCCCCCCCCACTATGTACTCCCTGTCAGTAAACTTTGGAAACATATATTTTCCGTATCATCTTTGTACATAAATAGTATACAATAAGTAATGGCCCCAATCCTATGCCTGTATTCTCACATGAAACAGTTAAAAATAGTCCCAAAATAACGAATACTCCTTGCATTTGCCTATTTTTCTGCATGCTGTATATCCCACTCTTTTGGATTTTTATCCATGATAATGTATTTTAGACCTTAATAAAATTTGTATTTTATAGTGCAAAAGCTTCCTTTTTCTTTTTTGAATTTATTTTAATTACAGTCTAGCATGTCACAATAGCATCGACCTTCACTCATTCTCTCAATTGTCCTGTTTACATGCATTTACTGGGTCCTTAAAAGTTTCTCTCCACAATGACAATTCATGTCAACAATGCCAGTAGATAGAAAAAAATGGTCATGTCAACACTGCTGCTAATAGAGTGATCTCTGTACATACCTCTACCTGGTAATAAGTGATCTATCTCTAACAAGCAGTGCTAGAAATCACCTTTACATACATTTAGGTCACGGCCGGACATGCATTCCCTGTGTCAGATCTACTAAAAGTTACATCTCCAAAATACATTTACTGTTTTTACATCCATATAAAACATGTCTTTTATACTGGATGATACTATAGAATAATATCCTTTTAGTCTGTACAATAAGTTTCCAGCAAGTGAACGCAGACACTCACATAGGGATTTAATGGCAGGCTAGAAAAAGACTATCTTTTACATACATTTACTGGGCTCTTTTATACAGATCCTGCTAGAAATGAGTAAAACTTCTTATATATTTACTGATGTCCTTAAAAGTTTCTCCCCTCTTTAATACACTAAAAAATCCTTATATACAGAAGTCTGTATTTCACTAAAACTCCTTATACATTTACTGATGTAGTTAAAAGCTTCTCTCTGAGACTTATAAAATCAAGATTCCATCTTTAATACACTAAAACTCCACAGACTAATCAAATCCACTGGAAAAAATATAGAGACGAATAAATTCATGAATCACTTTGATTGAAACTCACAGAGCCACCAGCCCACATTTCCCAGCCAGATCAAAGTCCAGCCAGATCAAATCCCAGGGAGACGGATTAAATGATAGGGGGCGTGTCGACCTGTCAGATTTGAGTTTGACGAGTGGTATAACTCATATACTACTACCATTTATTATACATGTGGACTTTCCAGAAGATTTCAATTAATAGAGCTGCACTCATGCCTTTCTGTCCTACTTGAAACTGAACTAAATTATGTTCCCACATAATAGTGAAGGAATCTGTAAATTTGTTGATTAAAAATGCACAAAGTGAGATCCATGAAACAACGCCATGTACTTGAATGTGGGCTGCCACGAAGTGTAAATAGCTTCACCCAGGGGTGAACCGAGCCTCTCTGCTGCCTGAGGCGAACTGCAAAACAGCGCCCCCCCATTGTAAAATCAATAAAATAGATGTAGCGGCGCAAGTATATAAGTGCTGGATCCTGCTGCAAGTACAAAACTCCTACCACAAGGAGAAAAAAGGGGGGATAATAATAAAATACCAAAACAGTACTCGCGCTTTGAATCAAACACACTCACAATACTGATCGCAACACATACCTGGAATATTCAGAAGGTTTGTAGACAGATGTTTGAATGATGAATCAGTAGTTTTTGTGTTATGGTGAGCACGTGTGTATTGAACCTCTAGGTGCAAGAAAAAAGATAAAAGATAAAATCAGTCCACATAAATTGCGAGAAATAAACTAAGTAACTTTATATAAAATAAGAAAGGACCCAGACCACACCTGTGCGTCCTTAAAAATGTGCCTTTTTTGGAAAAAACCTTTGGGGGATAGGAAATCCCAATAACTCAATATTTGGAGAGAATCAAAAATGTGCAAAAAAATGCCTTTAAAATATTACAACATATGGTGCATAGAGTAAAAAGTCATATATATATAATTAAGGTGCCGACTGTGCAATATTAAAGTGCATATTTCATAGCGGAAAACGGATTTATATATATACACCCATATTTTTATACAACAACGTGAAGTGATGAATAAGAGAAAATCCTGGTACTCATATGGGACAAATGGAAGGGTGACCGGTGATATTCAGAGAAATCCACTAGCGGTACCTTGTAAATTCGATTTACAAGGTACCGCTAGTGGATTTCTCTGAATATCACCGGTCACCCTTCCATTTGTCCCATATGAGTACCAGGATTTTCTCTTATTCATCACTTCACGTTGTTGTATAAAAATATGGGTGTATATATATAAATCCGTTTTCCGCTATGAAATATGCACTTTAATATTGCACAGTCGGCACCTTAATTATATATATATGACTTTTTACTCTATGCACCATATGTTGTAATATTTTAAAGGCATTTTTTGCACATTTTTGATTCTCTCCAAATATTGAGTTATTGGGATTTCCTATCCCCCAAAGGTTTTTTCCAAAAAAGGCACATTTTTAAGGACGCACAGGTGTGGTCTGGGTCCTTTCTTATTTTATATAAAGTTACTTAGTTTATTTCTCGCAATTTATGTGGACTGATTTTATCTTTTATCTTTTTTCTTGCACCTAGAGGTTCAATACACACGTGCTCACCATAACACAAAAACTACTGATTCATCATTCAAACATCTGTCTACAAACCTTCTGAATATTCCAGGTATGTGTTGCGATCAGTATTGTGAGTGTGTTTGATTCAAAGCGCGAGTACTGTTTTGGTATTTTATTATTATCCCCCCCATTGTAAAATCAGTACAAATAAATCTGGTTCACTCTTACTAGCCTAACCTGACGCACATGTGAAATACATACACTTTTAAATAGCAATATGTTTGAAACATCGATTTTTATATTTGTTAAAGTTCTGTATAAGTAGTAGAAAACAAAGGATATTAAGAATACTACTCACTGTATGGTTCAGTTTCAGAAATCAACAGCTGGCCTTAATCAAAATCGTTCAACAAACCCTCTTGCCACGTAGAACTTCAAGGTCTTGGACAATAGAAAAAATATACAAAAGACATAAATGAATACACCAATAAAAACCAGTGATGCGCACATTATAAGAGCATACTGTACATCATCCCAAGTGAGGCCCTATAGTGCACAATGATGATACATGAGGCCCTATAATGCAGTGATGATACATGAGGCCCTATAGTGCACAGTGATGATACATCAGGCCCTATAATGCACACTGATGATATATGAGGCCCTGTAGTGCAGTGATGATACATAAGGCCCTGTAGTGCACAGTGATGATACATGAGGCCCTACAGTGCACAGTGATGATAAATGAGGCCCTATAATGCAGTGATGATACATGAGGCCCAATAATGCAGTGATGATACATGAGGCCCTATAGTGCACAGTGATGATACATGAGGCCCTATAATACAGTGATGATACATGAGGCCCTATAATGCACAGTGATGATACATGAGGCCCTATAATGCAGTAATGATACATGAGGCCCTATAGTGCAGTGATGATACATGAGGCCTTATAATGCAGTGATGATACATGAGGCCCTATAGTGCACAGTGATGATACATGAGGCCCTATAGTGCACAGTGACAATACATGAGGCCCTATAGTGCATTTGATTTGAATAGGGGGGAAAATGTGCAGTAGCTGGCCATGGCCACTAAATAGGAGACAGAGCAGCTCTGTAAGGCAGCAATTCCAGCTGGCACCAAGAACAGCTGACTGGCAGGGGTGCTAGGTGTCGCACCCCACTGATCAGACATTGCTGACCTATTCTAACAGGGGTCGATAAAGTTGTTCAGAATCTAGGAGCCAGCCAAAAAATTTAGGAGCCAGAATGCCTGCCCATCATCATCATTGCCTCCCCATCATCATCAATGCCTGCCCATTATCATCATCGCCTCCCCATCATCATCAATCCCTGCCCATTATCATCAATGCCTGCCTATCATCATCATTGTCTCCCCATCATCATCATTGCCTCCCCATTATCATCAATGCCTGCCCATCATCATAATTGCCTCCCCATTATCATCAATGCCTGCCCATCATCATCGTCGCTTCCCGATCATCATCAATGCCTGCCCATTATCATCAATGCCTGCCCATGATCATCATCGCCTCCCCATCAACATCAATGCCTGCCCATTATCATCATCGCCTCCCTATCATCATCAATGCCTGCCCATTATCATCAATGCCTGCCCATCATCACACACAGACAGCACCGCAGCACACAAGCACTCTCTCACATACAGTCATGGCCAAAAGTTTTGAGAATGACACAAATATTAATTTTTACAAAGTCTACTGCTTCACTTTTTCTAATGGCAATTTGCATATACTTCAGAATGTTATAAAGAGTGATCAGCT
Organism: Oophaga sylvatica; assembly: GCA_033576555.1. Classification (NCBI taxonomy): domain Eukaryota; kingdom Metazoa; phylum Chordata; class Amphibia; order Anura; family Dendrobatidae; genus Oophaga; species Oophaga sylvatica. The sequence goes on along the minus strand of JARQOD010000002.1, from coordinate 448,142,642 downwards.
TAACAGCAATTACTTGCAAAGTCAATATTTGGCTAGAAAATGAACTTTATCCCCAAAACACATTTCAACATCATTGCAGCCCTGCCTTAAAGGGAATCTGTCACCCCAAAAATGCCATATCAAGTAAAGATATGGCTGAATAGAGCGTCCCATAACTAAGCTAACGGTGGGTATCATATATCATGATACCCCGTTTTCATAGCAAAATACCTTTGTAAAGTTGGTGATTGAACGTGTCAATCACTGCAGTCAGGTCAGGAGGGCGGCGGTTTTCATGTCCTCCCCCGCCCCTCGTCATCTCTTTCGTATCGCCGTCTGTGAATAACACAGACGGCGCTAGTTTCCCGCAATTGCGCAATTCAAAATTCTGCCGGCGCATGCGCAGTATGCTTTGCCCAGCAGTGGGCAAAGCATAAAATTACTACAGCACATGCGCTAGTCTTTCCTTGCCCCGGAAGTCGTCCAAGGCAAGCAGGATTTTCCGGGGCAAGGAAATACTAGCGCATGCGCTGTAGTAATTTTATGCTTTGCCCACTGCTGGGCAAAGCATACTGCGCATGCGCCAGCAGAATTTTGAATTGCGCAATTGCGGGAAACTAACGCCATCTGTAGTATTCACAGACGGCAATACGAAAGAGATGACGAGGAGCGGGGGCGGGGGAGGACATGAAAACCGCCGCCCTCCTGACCTGACTGCAGTGATTGACACGTTCAATCACCAACTTTACAAAGGTATTTTGCTATGAAAACGGGGGTATCATGATATATGATACCCACCGTTAGCTTAGTTATGGGACGCTCTATTCAGCCATATCTTTACTTGATATGGCATTTTTGGGGTGACAGATTCCCTTTAAATGGACCAGCTAACCTCTTTTCAGTGATTGCTCCATTAACACAGGTGTGGGTGTTGATGAGGACATGGCTGGAGATCAATCTGTCATGATTAAGTAAGAATGACACCACTGGACACTTTAAAAGGAGGCTGGTGCTTGGCATCATTGTTTCTCTTCTGTTAACCATGGTTATCTCTAAAGAAACAAGTGCAGTCATCATTGCAATGCACAAAAATGGCCTAACAGGGAAGATTATCGCAGCTAGAAAGATTGCACCTCAGTCAACAATCTATCGCATCATCAAGAATTTCAAGGAGAGAGGTTCCATTGTTGCCAAAAAGGCTCCAGGGCGCACAAGAAAGACCAGCAAGCGCCAGGACCGTCTCTTAAAAGTGTTTCAGCTGCGGGATCGGGCTACCAGCAGTGCAGAGCTTGCTCAGGATTGGCAGCAGGCAGGTGTGAGTGCATCTGCACGCACTGTGAGGCGGAGACTCTTGGAGCAAGGCCTGGTCTCAAGGAGGGCAGCAAAGAAGCCACTTCTCTCCAGAAAAAACATCATGGACAGACTGATATTCTGCAAAAGGTACAGGCAGTGGACTGCTGAGGACTGGGGTAAAGTTATTTTCTCTGATGAATCCCCTTTTCGATTGTTTGGGACATCAGGAAAACGCCTCATTCGGAGAAGACAAGGTGAGCGCTACCACCAGTCTTGTCTCATGCCAACTGTTAAGCATCCTGAAACCATTCATGTGTGGGGTTGTTCTCAGCCAAGGGAATCGGCTCTCTCACAGTCTTGCCTAAAAACACAGCCATGAATAAAGAATGGTACCAGAATGTCCTCCAAGAGCAACTTCTCCCAACCCTCCAAGAGCAGTTTGGCAATCAACAATGCCTTTTCCAGCATGATGGAGCACCTTGCCATAAAGCAAAGGTGATAACTAAATGGCTCAGGGAACAAAACATAGAGATTTTGGGTCCATGGCCTGGAAACTCCCCAGACCAGATCTTAATCCCATTGAGAACTTGTGGTCAATCATCAAGAGACGGGTGGACAAACAAAAACCTAAAAATTCTGACAAAATGAAAGCATTGATTGTGCAAGAATGGACTGCTATCAGTCAGGATTTGGTCCAGAAGTTGATTGAGAGCATGCCAGGGAGAATTGCAGAGGTTCTGAAGAAGAAGGGTCAACACTGCAAATATGGACTTGCTGCATTAACTCATTCTAACTGTCAATATAAGCTTTTGTTACTCATATGTTTGCAATTATTATATTTCTGTCTGTGATAAAAACATCTGTCAAACACACATAAAAACCAGAGGGCAGCAGATCATGTGAAAATATAATATTTGTGTCATTCTCAAAACTTTTGGCCATGACTGTACATGCTTCCAATACATGTTATTAACATTAACACACTATAACATGGGGCACAAACTCCTCTATTGAGGCGGGAAAGATCACTGTATGACAGAACAGCATGCAGAGTCTACATTATGTCTGCATACTGGCCCCATACAGGTTCATCACTTTCCCATACAGCACATCCCTCGCTTCTGAGCATGCTCAGTGCCGCAAAATTGATCCCTGCACACGGAAGCACCCGGATCAGTGTTGTCCTGGATCCGTGCTCCATGGAGCTCTATTTTAATTCCAGACATGTAGCCGCGGATCCTTGCGTCTCCCTGTGCCTGCGTGTTTTTCAGACTACACAAAACTGCAACAAGTTAAGTTTTTGTGCGTCTGATAAAATTTATGCAGACACAGGTATCCGTGGGAAAACGGTGACAACTGAATGCACACGCAAGTCCCATCCGTCACCACTGAAAGTCAATGGAGACGAAAAAGGATCCGTGTGTCTACATAGTTTATCAGACGCACAAAAACGCAACTTGTTGCAGTTTTTTGTGGTGCCTGAAAAACAACACAAGACATGGATGAAGCCAACATATCTTTATTTGGGACTCAATAACTCATATGCATTTATTCCCAGCACACATATACTGCTCTCCTGCCTGCTCCTCCAGATGAGTCACAGTCAGTCACACTGCAATAAGCTGCCAGCCAGGCACAGGAAAAAAAAACAAAACTGGGCTCACTCTCACTGCAGAGCCGGCTCCTGTCGTTCACAGCAGGGAGCAGGCTCTTTGTATCAGGAAGGCACATCACTGAAGGAGCTGTACAGCGGCAGCGGGGGCGGGGGACCCGGGGAGATCATGTTTTTTTAACCATTTGCTGTGTCTGAGAGACGAGTCTCTGGCTAGCAGTATGTGTCCCAGCCCAGGGAGGGACGGGAGAGGGGTACCGCCGCTGCACCTCAGCCCCATAGTAAGTTGCTAAAATAACTAATTAATCACCTGGCTTCTGCTTCTGGGCACGACGATATCAAGCACCGTGCGCAGGAGTGTAAACTGTGTGACTCAGCAGGGATTAAGGAGAGCCGGCACCACACCACGTGTTCTGAGTTCCGCTCTGCCACCCCCTAGCTTCAGTGAGGAGCCGCCGCCTGAGACAGAAGGCTCAACTCGCCTCATTATACAGTCATGGCCAAAAGTTTTGAGAATGACACAAATATTATATTTTCACATGATCTGCTGCCCTCTGGTTTTTATGTGTGTTTGACAGATGTTTTTATCACAGACAGAAATATAATAATTGCAAACATATGAGTAACAAAAGCTTATATTGACAGTTAGTATGAGTTAATGCAGCAAGTCAATATTTGCAGTGTTGACCCTTCTTCTTCAGGACCTCTGCAATTCTCCCTGGCATGCTCTCAATCAACTTCTGGACCAAATCCTGACTGATAGCAGTCCATTCTTGCACAATCAATGCTTTCATTTTGTCAGAATTTTTAGGTTTTTGTTTGTCCACCCGTCTCTTGATGATTGACCACAAGTTCTCAATGGGATTAAGATCTGGTCTGGGGAGTTTCCAGGCCATGGACCCAAAATCTCTATGTTTTGTTCCCTGAGCCATTTAGTTATCACCTTTGCTTTATGGCAAGGTGCTCCATCATGCTGGAAAAGGCATTGTTGATCACCAAACTGCTCTTGGAGGGTTGGGAGAAGTTGCTCTTGGAGGACATTCTTGTACCATTCTTTATTCATGGCTGTGTTTTTAGGCAAGACTGTGAGAGAGCCGATTCCCTTGGCTGAGAAGCAACCCCACACATGAATGGTTTCAGGATGCTTAACAGTTGGCATGAGACAAGACTGGTGGTAGCGCTCACCTTGTCTTCTCCGAATGAGGCGTTTTCCTGATGTCCCAAACAATCGAAAAGGGATTCATCAGAGAAAATAACTTTACCCCAGTCCTCAGCAGTCCACTGCCTGTACCTTTTGCAGAATATCAGTCTGTCCATGATGTTTTTTCTGGAGAGAAGTGGCTTCTTTGCTGCCCTCCTTGAGACCAGGCCTTGCTCCAAGAGTCTCCGCCTCACAGTGCGTGCAGATGCACTCACACCTGCCTGCTGCCATTCCTGAGCAAGCTCTGCACTGCTGGTAGCCCGATCCCGCAGCTGAAACACTTTTAAGAGACGGTCCTGGCACTTGCTGGTCTTTCTTGGGCGCCCTGAAGCCTTTTTGGCAACAATGGAACCTCTCTCCTTGAAGTTCTTGATGATGCGATATATTGTTGACTGAGGTGCAATCTTTCTAGCTGCGATACTCTTCCCTGTTAGGCCATTTTTGTGCATTGCAATGATGACTGCACGTGTTTCTTTAGAGATAACCATGGTTAACAGAAGAGAAACAATGATGCCAAGCACCAGCCTCCTTTTAAAGTGTCCAGTGGTGTCACTCTTACTTAATCATGACAGATTGATCTCCAGCCTTGTCCTCATCAACACCCACACCTGTGTTAATGGAGCAATCGCTGAAAAGAGTTTAGCTGGTCCTTTTAAGGCAGGGCTGCAATGATGTTGAAATGTGTTTTGGGGATAAAGTTCATTTTTTAGCCAAATATTGACTTTGCAAGTAATTGCTGTTAAGCTGATCACTCTTTATAACATTCTGGAGTATATGCAAATTGCCATTAGAAAAAGTGAAGCAGTAGACTTTGTAAAAATTAATATTTGTGTCATTCTCAAAACTTTTGGCCATGACTGTAGGTGCGCCCCTGGCTTCACCCCCACCAGCTATTACCCCTACCAGTGTGAATGAGAATTATGCGACTTTGCAGATCAACCTCTTGAGGAAGAAAATTTGGATCCAATTATTAACCCCTTCATGACCCAGCCTATTTTGACCTTAAAGATCTGGCCATTTTTTGCAATTCTGACCAGTGTCCCTTTATGATGTAATAACTCTGGAACACTTCAACGGATCCTAGCGATTCTGTTTTTTCGTGACATATTGGGCCTCATGTTAGTGGTAAATTTAGGTCAATAATTTTTGTGTTTGTGAAAAAAACGGAAATTTGGCGAAAATTTCGCAATCTTCACATTTTTAATTTTTATTCTGTTAAACCAGAGTTATGTGACACAAAATAGTTAATAAATAACATTTCCCACATGTCTACTTTACATCAGCACAATTTTGAAAACAAAATTTTATTTTGTTAGGAAGTTTTAAGGGTCAAAATTTGACCAACGATTTCTCGTTTTTACAACAAAATTTACAAAACCATTTCTTTTTAGAGACCACCTCACATTTGAAGTCACTTTGAGGGGTCTATATGGCAGAAAATACCAAAAGTGACATCATTCTAAAAAATCCACCCCTCAAGCTACTCAAAACTACATTCAAGAAGATTATTAACACTTCAGGTGCTTCACAGGAACTAAAGCAACATGGAAGGAAAACACGGATTTTGGTAAAGACTTACCTGTAAAATCCTTTTCAGCGAAGGAAGGAAGAGAGACACAGTATTCATTACTGATGGGTAGGCGGAGCCCCAGATCAGGATGTTACCTCAGATCAAAAGAGTGATGACTGGCTGGCCCCTCCAGCTCGGGCTCCTCCTACTCAGCTCCAGTCGTATCAAAGCTTTTAGGAAAAGAGCCAAGATCACCAGCGGAGCAACATAACCCCTTCTGAAGGAACTTCAGAGAAAAAACACAAGGATACAGGTTATGCATGCAAAGAAAGCCAAAAACCACAGAGTTCCAGGTACTACTCACGGAACCTGACTACTGCGATGAGCTGGCGATGCTGGAACAGAGCCTTAGCGCGCTGACCTCAGCCCAGATAATCGCTATCAGATAAGGGTCGCGCTGCATCTGAAAACATCAACACACTTCTGCCGTGGGAGGGTGCTGTGTCTCTCTTCCTTCCTTCGCTGAAAAGGATTTTACAGGTAAGTCTTTACCAAAATCCGTGTTTCAGCTGCAGATGAAGGAAGAGAGCCACAGTATTCATTACTGATGGGACGTCCCAAAGCAGTTCAAAAATAAGGGTGGGAAAAAACCAACAAAAGGCAGAAACCCAACAACCTTAACAACAAAGCGCAACCAGCGCTAAACACAAGTTCATCCAGAACTTTAAACTACAGCTGCCTGCAGGACCCTACGTCCGAGGGCTGCATCAGCGGAAGCACTGACGTCCACTTTATAAAACCTTGTAAACGTGTGGACAGAACGCCAAGTCGCCGCTCGGCAAAGCTGCACTGCCGAAGCACCTTGATGAAAAGCCCACGATGAAGCCACAGCTCTCGTGGAATGGGCTCGAATCTTAATCGGGCAAGATTCACCCCGAAGACGGTAAGCTTCCAAAATAGCTGACCGGATCCAACGAGCTATAGAACCCTTGGAAGCTCGTTGACCACGCCGACGACCTGCCAATTCAGAAACTCTCCTCAAGGAAGTGACTGCAACAAGGAAAGCCACCTTCCAAGAAAGTAAAGAAAGGCTAGCAGAAACCATAGGTTCAAAAGGTTTATGCTGAAGAGCCTCCAAAACAAGGTTGAGCCGCCAAGGAGACACGGGTGCCTTCCGCGGCGGAAACTTACGAGAGATACCTCGGAAAAAGGAGAGCACGTCTCTATTCGAAGCAATGGTTCTCCGAAACAATAAGGACAGAGCAGAAATCCGACCTTTCAGAGTGCTAACTGCCAAACCCTTGTCTAGCCCATGCTGCAGAAAAGCCAACAGGTTGGGAATGGAAAATTTTCTCGGGTTCCGAGAAGACCCCAAACACCACGAAAAGAAGGTTTCCCAAATTTTGTGGTAAATCCTAGAAGTAGCCGGACATCTTGCAGCACAAAGGGTAGCAATGACCTCGGCTGAAAAACCTCTACGGGTCAAGATTTCGGCCTCAAGAGCCACGCCGTCAAACGCAGGGACATCAAGTCCGGATGACAAATGGGCCCCTGAAGTCAACAAGTCCGGTTGAAGAGGGAGTGGAAACGGAGGTGCCGCCAACAGCGACATTATTGTCGAGAACCACACCCTTCTTGGCCAGTCTGGAGCTATCAGAATAGCTGGAATTCTCTCTAGTCTGATCCGACGCAGCACTAGAGGAAGTAAGGATATCGGCGGGAATACATAGATCAGCTCGAACTGATCCCACTGAGCCACTAGAGCATCCACCGCCACCGCCTTCGGGTCCTTGTACCTGGACATGAATGTCGGTAACTTGGCATTGGACCTGGATGCCATCAAATCCACTTGGGGGGTTCCCCAGCGAGAGCACAGTAGTGCAAAGACTTCCGGGTGGAGGCTCCATTCCCCGGGATCCATCCTTCTGCGACTGAGAAAGTCAGCTGTAATATTCTGAACCCCTGGAATGTGAATCGCCGAAATGGCTGGTACATTGGCCTCTGCCCAAATCAGAATTCGGGACACCTCTACCAAGAGTCTGGAACTCCTTGTCCCACCTTGGTGATTGATATACGCGACAGCCGTCGCATTGTCTGTCTGCACACGGACTGGCAGACCGCTCAAAGGGACCGTCCAATATTGGAGGCAAAGGAAAATCGCCCTCAATTCCAGGATGTTGATCGGAAGCACAGACTCTTCCGGTGACCATACCCCCTGAATCCAGAGATTGTTCCAAACACCCCCCCAGCCCGTCAGGCTGGCATCGGTGGTTATGACTGACCACTTCAGAGGGAGGAAAGACTTCCCCAGGGAGAATGCCCCTGGCCGTAACCACCATTCTAGAGAATCCCGCACCGCGCGAGAAATGGTGACACTGCAATCCAGCGATTGCGACTGATTCCATCGACTCAAGATGAACCTTTGAAGAGTCCTGGAGTGGAACTTGGCAAAAGGAATTGCCTCCATGGACGCCACCATCAGTCCCAGAAGACGCATACACTTCCGTAGGGACATTGCCGTTGAGGATGTCATAATCTGTACATGTCGAAGAAGACATGACTGTTTGTCTGGTGGTAGGGAAACTACCGACCGAAACGTGTCGAGATGCATTCCCAAAAAGAGAATTGTCCTCGATGGTTCCAGGGACGACTTCTCCCAATTGACCAGCCAACCGAAGTCTTTCAGAAACTGAAGAGACAAATCCCGAGCCGTCAACGCCTCCTCCTCCGAGGAAGCCACGATCAAAAGATCGTCCAGATAAGGGAGAATCGTAATCCCCTGTCTTCGAAGGAGTGCCATGAGGGGCGCCAGAATTTTTGTAAAGACCCTTGGCGCTGAGGCTAAGCCGAACGGCAGAGCCACGAACTGGTAATGATTCTGACCTATGGCAAATCGAAGAAAGCGCTGATGAGCCTTTCCGATGGGAATATGCAAATAGGCGTCGCGAATGTCGATTGACACCAGAAAATCGTTCTGTGACAGAGCTGCCACAACGGAACGAAGCGACTCCATGCGAAATTTCCGGGCATGGACATGCCGGTTCAATCGCTTGAGATCCAGAATCGGGCGAAATTTGTTCTCCTTTTTGGGAACTATAAAAAGGTTGGAATAAAAACCTTTCCCTCGGTCCTCTGACGGAACCGGTATCACTACACCCTTTTGTAGTAGCGATTCGACCTCTCGCTGTAGAGCGACAACAAGCTCGGGTTCCGACGGAACGCGAGATTGACAAAAAACATTTGGGGGTTGAGAAGCAAACTCTATGAAATAGCCTGCCGACACTATCCGCGTTACCCAGGAATCTGGAACGCGAGCCATCCAAGTCTCCTTGAAAAGAAGCAGGCGACCCCCCACTCGAGAATCCTCGAGTGGACCCCTGGCGTCAATCCGACTTTGCGGTTTTCTCGTCAAGTTCCCGCTTGTTCTGGCGGAAACTCTGCTTCCAGGGAGTACGAGTTTTTCTGAGAGGATTTCTTTCCTGAGAAAGAAGGACGACCCGATCCCCACGAGGAGTGACTAGATCGTCCTCGGCCCCGAAAGGACCGCCGACCACTATAAACACCAGGCTTACTGGACACCGAGGCCATGGCCCTTCGCTGTGGTAATGCTGATTCCTTCGCCTTAGCCTTGGAAATCAGCTCTGTGAGGTCGGATCCAAAAAGATGGCCACCCTTGTAAGGTAAGGCCAACAACCCTGTTTGGAAACTGCGTCCCCGGCCCACTGTCTGAGCCATAAAGCTCTTCTGACTGTGACCGCTGAAGCTTGCGCTTTGGCCAGCAGAGATGCCGTATCCAGACCGGCATCAAAGATATAACAGGTTGCCGTTTCTAACCATTCACAAGTTTCCCGTATCTCAGATAACGGAGATTCATTTTGCAACTCCGTCTTCAGACGTGCCAACCAGCTTAGAGAAGCTCTAGCAGCACACATGGATCCTAGCACTGCTCGAAATCCATGACCCGCAGCCTCATAGCTTGCTTTTGCCGCCAATTCTGCCTTTCTATCCAAAGGCTCCTGTAAGCTCGCTTTTCCCTTAATAGGGAGTAGAGAGGGTTTACTAAGCTGAGACAAAGACACATCCACTTCAGGAGCAGAAGTCCAATTAGCCTTTAACTCCGTAGAGCAAGGATAAAGTGTATCAAAGAAATGCGTTCCATGAAAACGCTTATCTGGACATAGACGTTCCTCCTCTATTACACCATTAAGCTCATCCAGAGCTGGCAATGTTGTGCGCGAAGCACGGGACTCCTGGAAAATGCGTGCTGATTTACCAGGACGACTAGTTACCTCCTCCGGTAACTGTAGTATATCTCTCATGGCTTCAATTAATGCCTCCGTACGCTTCGTCATAGAGGAACGCCCCTGCGGCTCGTCCGCATCTGAATCGGATATTTCTCCATCCGAATTTAAAGGGGAACTCTGCCCAATATCAGATACATCTGACTCGCTCCGTGTAGAGGCCGGTAACGGCCTGCGTCGCTTCCTCTGAGAGGAATTAGCAGACACATATTGACCTAAAAGGTCAGATAAGTTATTAATTGATCGAGCGATATCATCCAATTTTCCACCGCTGTCGACCGCAGCGCTAGACGCTGTGGAGGTCTGCGTATCTGATTGCCGCAATGGCACTGGGACGTGATCCGCGGCATCTGAACTCTGTTCAGACATGTCTCGCCTGTATGAGCAGGTCAAAGCGGTAATACCAGCAAAAAACTATGCGGTTTTTTTTTTTTTTTTTTTCAAACGCTGAAGGGTTAACGCTCCACCAAGCAGAGTTACCCCAGCGGTATTCAGTCAGCAAATTTAGCAGGTAGAAATAACCCTCAAAGGGGTTAATATTGCAAACTCACCAAAATATATATATATTTGTGAGCCCCAGCCAATTTTTATGTCTCTGATGAGACTGCAGCTGCAGGATAGCGATCGCTGCGCTGCGGGGTGAGGAATCCGCACTCACCCAGCTGGCCGTGGTGTCTATATGAGGAGGGGAGCGGTCCGAGGAGCCCAGGAGCCTGAGTAATGGCCGCCACAGTGAGGGGGTCGCAGGAGAAAAGCCAGAGCGCGCGTCTTCCTGCTCAAAAAACCGGGATAGATAGGCCACGCCCCCTGCTAGCTCAAATAATGAGCGCGAACTCTCCCCGCTCCTGCTCCCTCTCTGTCCTGCAGCTATCTGCCTGCGGACAAAAAAATCACCACATCTTCATGTAGTAGCGCTGTCACAGCAGCGCTGAAGCATACTGACATTACATGTAGTAGCGCTGTCACAGCAGCGCTGAAGCTTACTGACATTTACATGTAGTAGCGCTGTCACAGCAGCGCTGAAGCATACTGACATACATGTAGTAGCGCTGTCACAGCAGCGCTGAAGCATACTGACATTACATGTAGTAGCGCTGTCACAGCAGCGCTGACGCATACTGACATTACATGTAGTAGCGCTGTCACAGCAGCGCTGAAGCATACTGACATTACATGTAGTAACGCTGTCACAGTAGCGCTGAAGCATACTGACATTAGTAATAGCGCTGCGCATTCAGACGCTAAAGCACTCACACATAATTATTATTAAAATTTGTGTGGAGTACTCACCAGCCAAGGCGCCACAGGGACCCTCAGGGTTTCTGGCGCAGTGCCCATGCTTCCCCCCAGGGCGAAGAACGCAGTGACCGCACGTGTGGTTTGCGTTCCCGCCAGAGAAGCTCTCCTCATCCCCCCGGGCCGGCAAGGATTCTGCAGGGACTTTGAGTAAATACAGATCCGCCAAGGGAGAGGTTGGGGTACAGCAGCGCTGATACCCCTGAGACCTCTAGACCAACTAGTGATCCAAGTCTCCTGTCCGAATATTAAAATAATAAAATCTTCTGAGGAGCTGCATTAGCAGCGACCATCCTCTGGACCTCAAATCTTAGACTGGAGCTGAGTAGGAGGAGCCCGAGCTGGAGGGGCCAGCCAGTCATCACTCTTTTGATCTGAGGTAACATCCTGATCTGGGGCTCCGCCTACCCATCAGTAATGAATACTGTGGCTCTCTTCCTTCATCTGCAGCTGAAAAATGGACATTTTAATTTTTGCACCAAAAATTATCTTTTGCATTAATTTTTTCATTTTTACATGGGCAACAGGATAAAATGGATCCAAAATTTTGTGGTCAATGTCTCCTGAGTACACCGATACCTCACATGTGGTCATGAACCACTGTTTGGGCGCACGGCAGGGCTCAGAAGGGAAGTAGCGCCATTTGACTTTTTGAATGGAAAATATGCTGGAATATTTAGCGGTTGCCATGTCGCATTTGGAGAGTCCCAGTGTGCCTAAACATTGGAGCTCCCCCACAAGTGACCCCATTTTGGAAACTAGACCCCCTAAGGAACTTATCTAGATGCATAGTGAGCACTTTGAACCCCCAGGTGCTTCACAAATTGATCCGTAAAAAAAAGAAAGTACTTTTTTTTCACAAAAATATTCTTTTAGCCTCAGTTTTTTCATTTTCACATGGGCAACAGGATAAAATGGATCCTAAAATTTGTTGAGGAATTTCTCCTGAGTACACGATACCTGATATGTGGTCATAAACCACTGTTTGGGCCCAGAAGGGAAGGAGCACCATTTGACTTTTTGAATGGAAAATTAGCTCCAATCGTTAGCGGACACCATGACGTGCTTGGAGAGCCCCTGTGTGCCTAAACAGTGAAAAAAAAACACAAGTGACACCATTTTGGAAACTAGACCACTTAAGGAACTTATCTAGATGTGTTGTGAGCACTCTGAACCCCAACTGCTTCACAGAAGTTTATAACGCAGAGCAGTGAAAATAAAAAAAAATCATTTTTTTTCTCCAAAAATGATTTTTTTAGCCCGCTATTTTTTATTTTCACAAGGGTAACAGGAGAAATTGGACCACAAAAGTTGTTGTCCAGTTTGTCCGGAGTACGATGGCACCCCATATGTGGGGGGAACCACTGTTTGGGCGCACAGCAGGATTCAGAAGGGAAGGAGCACCATTTGACTTTTTGAACGGAAAATAAGCTCCAATCGTTAGCGGATACCATGTCGTGTTTGGAGAGCCCCTGTGTGCCTAAACTTTGGAGCTCCCACACAAATTACCCCATTTTGGAAACTAGACTCCCTAAGGAACTTATCTAGATGCATAGCGAGCACTTTGAACCCCAGGTGCTTCACAGAAGTTTATAACGCAGAGCAGTGAAAATAAAAAATGATTTTTTTTCCTCAAAAAATGATTTTTTTAGCCCCCTATTTTTTATTTTCACAATGGTTACAGGAGAAATTGGACCCCAAAAGTTGTTGTCCAGTTTGTCCTGAGTACGCTGATACCTCATATGTGGGGGAAAACCACTGTTTGGGTACACGTCAGGGCTCGAAAGGGATGTAGTGACGCTTTGAAATGCCGACTTGATATAATGGTCTGTGGGCATCTTGTTACGCTTGCAAAGCCCCTGATGTGCCTAAACAGTAGAAACTCCCCACAAGTGACCCAATTTTGGAACCTAGACCCACAAGGAACTTATCTAGATGTGTGTTGAGCACTTTGAACCCCCAAGGGCTTCACATAAGTTTATAACGCCCGGGCATGAAATAAAAAAAAAATCATATTTTTTCCACAAACATGATCTATTAGTCCCCAATTTTTTTATTTTCCCAAAGGTAACAGGAGAAATTAGACCCCCAAACTTGTTGTGCAATTTTTACTGAGTACGCTGATACCCCATATGTGGGGGTAAACCACTGTTTGGGCACACGTCGGGGCTCGGAATGGAGGGAGCACTGTTTGACTTTTTGAACGCAAAATTGGCTGGAATAAATGGTGGCGCCATGTCGCGTTTGGAGACCCCCTGATGTGCCTAAATAGTTGAAACCCTCAATTCTAACTCCAACCCTAACCCTAACACACCCCTAACCCTAACCCCAACCCTAACCCTTACCACAAACCTAACCCTAATCCCAACACTAACCCAAACACACTCCTAACCCTAATCCCAACTCTAACCCTAACCACAAGCCTAACCCTAATCCCAACCCTAACCCTAATTCCAACCCTAACCTTAATTCCAACACTAACCCTAGTACTTACCCTAACCCTAATTCTAACCCTAACGCTAATTCCAATTCTAACCCTAATGCTAACGCATGCGCTCGCCATTTTGCAAGATGGGGGCGCCCATGAAGTATCAGGGAAGGACACCGGGACGAACACAGGGACATCGCAGATACAGGGGGAGGTGAGGGGGGGATTAGAAGGCGGGGGAGCAGAGGGAAGGGGGAGAGGAGCAGATAGTGATGGCGGCGACCGATTGCCGCCATCAATTGGTGGCGGGGCCAATCGCCCCCGTCACTCGGTGTGGGGAGGGTCGGATCTTGGTCTCCATCCATGGCAGATGTTATTGCAGCATCGGCCATGGCTGGATTGTAATATTTCACCAAATTTCATTGGTGAAATATTACAAATCGCTCTGATTGGCTGTTAAAAGTGAAACAGCCAATCAGAGCGATCGTAGCCACGGGGGGTTAAGCCACCCCCTTGTGGTGAAGTACAAAGAGTCTTGTGCCTGCGGATCGGGTAACCTTTCAGTGACCCCAGTCACCCGACCTGCAGGAACGCGATCCTTCCATGACACAGCATATGCGTCACAGGTCGGATTGGCACCGACTTTCATGAAGCATACGCTGTGTCAAAGGTCGTGAAGGGGTTAAGAGGTATCAGCCTAGAATGTGAAGCCGGGAGGCTACAGATATACTTACTTAAGGCAAGAAAACACGATAAAAATTTTTTTTAAAGCAATTTATACTCTTCACTAGTGACAAAACGTTGCACTTTATGCACCCATAGTTAGCTAAGTTCTAGTCCTTATGCACAAGCGGTAAAGCCCCAACCTAACCAACTGTAGGACGTAGATATGGATAAATCCATCATGATAATTTTATTAATATGCCTCAAACATAGAAGAAAAATACTTACTATACAAAATTATTTTTGTTAATTATGTTTGCTGTATTCTATCAGACACACATTATAAACTTAATATTATTCATTGCATTCATTCTTCTTAGTGCTTCCCTAGTCCTTCCTTATATCATACATTCCCTCCAAGTTTTCTCTTAGACTCAGACAACAGATGGGATCAGTTAAACATAAATAATTGCCTGTCTGCTTCCAGCAGTGTGTTCTACATAACCATGCTGCGCCTGATAAGTGCTGGCACAGATTGTCAAAGCCTTTGGCAAGTAAAACTCGGAATTTCTTTTTAGAACACACAAATAATTCTGACTGCTATAAATAGAAAATGATCACTTAAATCTACAAGTTCCCAAAAGTCAACAGTTACAACAGTCACATTTAAATATCATATATATTTATTTATACACACACCCTATTTACGAAAAAGATTAAGAATGCAATGATTTGGACATCTCTTACAATATACCCACATTCTATTCACAACAGAACAAAGGAAACATATCAGAAGGTGAAAGTTCGACATATTTCTACTTAATTTGGAAAATTTAACTCATTTACAAACTGATGGCAGCAACACATCAAAAAACTGTGGATATGGTTATATTAACCTAACTTTTTACATGCATTTTATGTTCTGTTGTGAAAAAATATGTCTATAAAATTTTTTTCATATCCTTGCGTTGTTGTTGCCTAAAATACTAAGGAAATGTGTCATCTGTAACTTTAACCCCTTAGTGACAGCCATTTGGCAGCTTAATGACCGGGCCAATTTTTACAATTCTGACCACTGTCACTTTATGAGGTTATAACTCTGGAACGCTTTAACGAATCCAGCTGATTCTGAGATTGTTTTTTCGTGACATATTGTAATTCACGTTAGTGGTAAAAAAAAAAATTATATGACTTGCTCTTATTTATGAAAAACGGAAATATGGCAAAAATTTTGAAAATTTAGCAATTTTCAAACTTTAAATTTTTTTGCCCTTAAATCAGAGAGATATGTCACACAAATTTCTTAATAAATAACATTTCCCACATGTCTACTTTACATCAGCTCAATTTTGGTAACAAAATTTTTTTTTCTTACAAAGTTATAAGGGTTAAAAGTTGACCAGCGATTTCTCATTTTTACAACACCATTTTTTTTTTAGGGACCACATCACATTTGAAGTCACTTTGAGGGTCTATATGATAGAAAATACCCAAAAGTGACACCATTCTAAAAACTGCACCCCTCAAGGTGCTCAAAACCATATTCAAGAAGTTTATTAACCCTTTACGTGCTTCACAGGAACTGAAGCAATGTGGAAGGAAAAAATTAACATTTAACTTTTTTTGCAAAAACTTAACTTCAGAACCAATTTTTTTTTTCACAATTATTAAGAGAAAAAATGCACCACAAAATTTGTTGTGCAATT
Source organism: Oophaga sylvatica (assembly GCA_033576555.1). Taxonomy (NCBI): domain Eukaryota; kingdom Metazoa; phylum Chordata; class Amphibia; order Anura; family Dendrobatidae; genus Oophaga; species Oophaga sylvatica. The sequence goes on along the minus strand of JARQOD010000002.1, from coordinate 448,126,653 downwards.
TCTCCTGAATACGCCGGCAGAGGTCGCAAGGGAAAGAGCGCCGGGAGTGGAGTGCGCGGCCGCATGTAGTTCTATGCAGCCGCCCGTTCCACTCCCGAGTGCCGGCGCCAGAGCTGGGATTTCACAAGCGACTGTCGGACGACTTCGTCGCATGTGTGATCCCGGCATTCAACGCAGAATTGGCTGGACGCCATATCGCGTTTAGAGAGCCCCTGATGTGCCTAAACAGTCGAAAACCCAACAAGTGACCCCATTTTGAAAACTAGACCCCTTAAGGAACTTATCTAGATGTGTGTTGAGCACTTTGAACCTCCAAGTGCTTCACAGAAGTTTATAATGTAGAGCCGTGAAAATAAAAACTCATTTTTTCCACAAAAACGATCTTTTCACCCCAATTTTTATTTTCCAAAGAGTAACAAGACCCCAAAAGTTTTGTGCAATTTGTCCTGAGCATGCTGATACCCCATATGTGGGGGTAAACCACTGTTTGGGTGCATGGCAGAGCTTGGAAGGGAAGGAGCGCTGTTTGACTTTTTCAACGCAGAATTGGCTGTATGCCATGCCGCGTTTGTAGAGGCCCTGATGTCTCTAAACAGTGAAACCCCCCCACAAGTGACCCCATTTGGAAACTAGACCCCCTAAGGAACTTATCTAGATGTGTGGTGAGCACTTTGAACCCCCAAGTGCTTCACAGAAGTTTATAAACCCCGGGGGTGAAAAAAAAAAATCATATTTTTTTCCACAAACCTGATTGTTTAGTCCCCAATTTTTTATTTTCCCAAGGGTAACAGGAGAAATGAGACCACAAAAGTTGTTGTCCAATTTGTCCTGAGTACGATGATACCCCATATGTGGGGGGGAACCACTGTTTGGGCGCACGGCAGGGCTTGGAAGGGAAGGAGCGCCGTTTGACTTTTCAAACCAAAATTGGCTAGAATTGAAGTTGGAAGCCATGTCGCGTTTGGAGAGCCCCTGATGTGCCTAAACAGTGGAAACCCCCCAAAAATGACACCATTTTGGAAACTAGACCCCTTAAGGAACTTATCTAAATGTGTGGTGAGCACTTTGAACCCCCAAGTGCTTCACAGAAGTTTATAACGTAGAGCCGTGAAAATAAAAAATCATTTTTTTCCTCAAAAATGATTCTTTAGCCCGCTATTTTTTTTTATTTTCCCAAGGGTAACAGGAGAAATTGGACCCCAAAAGTTGTTGTGCAATTTTTCCTGAGTACGCTGATACCCCATATGTGAGGTGGAACCACTGTTTGGACGCATGGGAGAGATTGGAAGGGAAGGAGGAACCCCCAAGTGCTTCACAGAAATTTATAAAAGCAGAGCCGTGAAAATAAAAAATGATTTTTTTCCTCAAAAATGATTTTTTTAGCCAGCTATTTTTTATTTTCCCAAGGGTAACAGGAGAAATTAGAACCTCAAAATTGGTGTGCAATTTGTCCTGGGTACGCTGATACCCCATATGTTGGGGTAAACCACTGTTTGGGCGCACGGCAGGGCTCGGAAGGGAGGGAGCTCCATTTGACTTTTTGAACGCCACGTTGTGTTTGGAGACCCCCTGATGTACCTAAACAGTGGAAACCCCTCAATTCTAGCTCCAACCCTAACCCCAACACACCCCATCCCAACCCTAATCCTAACCCTAATCCCAACCCTAATTCCAACCCTAATTGTAACCCTAACCCTAATTATAACCCTAACCCTAATTATAACCCTAACCCTAAGGCTAGGTTAATTTTGTGTTTTACCAGCCCGTTCAACACATGGCGCTTACGGGCTGGTAACGGTATAGCATAACGCGATCGCGCTATGCTATACCCACTAGCGCAGAGGAATCAGCAGATGATTCATCTGCGCTAGCGGTGACGGAGCCCAGACGCTGCAGGCTGCGTCCGAGGCTCCGTCACTGAATGACGGCACGTCGCGAACGCATGCCGCTTTACAGCATGCGTCGCGATGCGCCCTCAAATGGGGGTGAATGGCAGCGTTAACGGACTGCATTACACCACGTTATACCGCGGTGTAAAGCAGTCCGTCTAACGGACTTATATAACGTATATGAAACCAGCATAACCATAACCCTAATGCTAACCCTAACCCTAATTATAACCCTAATCCTAGCCCTAACCCTAACGGAAAATTGAAAATAAATACAATTTCTATATTTTATTATATGTCCCTAACTAAGGGGGTGATAAAGGGGGGGTTTATGTACTGTTTTTTTTATTTTGATCACTGTGATAGTTTATCACAGTGATCAAAATGTAGTTTTAGAGAATGAATGAATTATTTTTTGAATCTGCAGCCAGGAAGATTTGGCGGGCGCACTGCGCATGAGACCGCCATTTTTTTTTTTACAGCAGAAGATGCCGGAGAGTAGGAGGACAGGGGGAGGATCGGAGGACAGGGGAGGATCGGAGGATACAGAGGGTACACATGAAGGTACGGGGGGGATCCGGGGACCCTAATTCTCACCCCTCTGATGTGCGATCACATCAGAGGGGAGATAAATCTTTTTTTTTTTTTTTTTTGCGGTCGCCGTTATACTGTTATAATGGCGATTGCAACACCGGGGTCGGTAAATACCGACCTGGATCATGTTCTCTGGGGTCTCGGCTACCCCCGGCAGCCGAGACCCCGGAGAAAATTGCCCAACCCCCTCGGCACATCGCGGCGGGCACACTATGCATGCGTCCGCCATTTTCTCGCCATTCAAGATGGCGGCGCCCACCGGAGGCAGGAGGGCCCGGGGCCACAAAGGGGGGTATTGGGGGCCACAAGGGGGGGGGGGGGAAAATCGGGGACCCTTTTTCTCTCTCCTCTGATGTCCGATCATATCAGAGGTGAGAAAAATTAAATGGCACATCATTTTTTTTTTTTTTTTTTGCGATCGTCGTTATAGGGTTAATAACGGCGATCGCAACACCGGGGTCGGTAAAAACCGACCCGATTCATGTTCTCTAGGGTCTCGGCTACCGCCGGCAGCCGAGACCCCGAAGAAAATGCGACTGCGGGGGGCGCTATTCACTTCACTTTTTTTTTTTTTTTTTTTTAAGTACCCTTAATGACCGCCGTTAAAAGGCGTATCGGCGGTCGTTAAGGGGTTAAGCCTTTTAGGGAACATTTAATCTTCAACTTGGTAACGGTTCACAATAACAGTAATTTTGATCAGGGGTGCCCAAACTTTTACATGACAATTGCAAAAGGTATATTATATATTGTATATTATATACGGTATATTAATATAAAAATTAAGAGACCACTGCAAAATTTTCACTATGTCTGATTTTTCTCTTTATAGGTATATTTTTGAGTAAAATGTAAATTGCTCTTTTATTCTATAAACTACTGACAATATGTCTCCGAATTTCCAAGCAATAAGTTTTGTATTTATTTTCAGAAAATGAGAAATGGTCAAAACAACAAAAAAAATGCAGTGCTTGCAGACCTCAAATAATGCTAAGAAAACAATTTCATAATCATTTAGAAACAACAATACATTATAATGTTTTAACTCAGGAAGAGTTCAGAAATCAATATTTTGTGGAATAACCATGATTTTTAATCACAGCTTTCATGCGTCTTGGCATGCTTTCCACCAGTCTTTCACACTGCTTTTGGGTGACCTTATGTCACTCCTGGTACAAAAATTTAAGCAGTTCTTTGTTTGATGGCTTATGACTATCCATCTTCCTCTTGATTACATTCCAGAGGTTTTCAATGAGGTTCAGGTCGGGAGATTGCATGGCCATGACAGGAATTTGATGTGGTGGTCCTTCATCCACACATTGATTGACCTAGCTGTGTGACATGGCACATTGTCCTGCTGGAAAAAACCAGTCCTCATAGTTGAGGAACATTGCTTGGGCAGAAGGAATCAACTGATTTTCCAGGATAACCTTGTATGCGACTTGATTCATACGTCCTTTTCAAAGATTAATCTGCCAATTCCAGCCTTACTCAAGCATCCCCAGATCATCATCGATCCTCCACCAAATTTCACAGTGGGTGCAAGATACTGTGGCTTGTACGCCTCTCCAGGTCTCCAATTAACCATTAGACGACCAGGTGTTGGGCAAAGCTGAAATTAGACTCATCAGAGAAGATTACCTAACTCCAGTCCTCTATGGTCCAATCCTTATGGTCTTTGGCAAACTTCAGCCTGGTTCTGCTTCGATTCGCATTGATGAAAGGCTTTTTTCTAGCTTTACATGACTTGAGCCCTGCCTCTAGGAGCCTGTTACAAACTTTTTCTTGCCGTGCACTTCACCCCAGCTGCCATTTACCATTCCTTTGGTAGGTCACTTGATGTCATCCTGCGGTTGCTGAGTGACATTCGAAAAGATGACAGTCATCCCGGTCAGTGGAGAGTCGTTTTCACCCTCTGCCGGTCTGTAGATTTGTTGTCCCCAATATCTGCTGCTTGACCTTGTTGTAATGGACTGCCGTCTTAGAAATTTTCAGGATGGAGGCAACATGACGCTCACTGTATCCCTCTGCTAGTAAAGCCAGAATTGAGCCCTTCTTTTCCTCACTCAAGACTCTTCTTTTCAACTCCTTTGGCATGGTTAAAAGTTATGTTTTTATTCCTATTACTTTTGGAATATTACTAGCACCTGTTTTGCCATCCAGCTTGTCCTATTGCAAGAGGATTGTGAAACCACAGCAGTGTTTTTTATACTTTCCTTCGTTAAATAAGATTTGGTTCAGGTAATCACCTATTCAGAAGCATATTAAGTAGAATGAGGTGTACTCTGGCTGGAATTCAATGACACTGGAATGGAATGGCTATCAGAAAGGTAGAGAAGCTGATTTTTATAAAACTGTGCTGTGGTCTCTTAATTTTTGCCAGAGTTTGTGTTTATATATATATATATATATATATATATATATATATATACACACACACAGTACAGACCAAAGTTCGGACACAGCTTCTCATTCAAAGATTTTTCTGTATTTTCATGACTATGGAACTTGTACATTCACACTGAAGGCATCAAAACTATGAATTAAACACATGTGGAATTATATACTTAACAAAAAAAGTGTGGGAAACAGTTGAAAATATGTCTTATCTTCTAAGTTCTTCAAAGTAGCCACCTTTTGCTTTGATTACTGCTTTGCACACTCTTGGCATTCTCTTGATGAGCTTCAAAAGATAGTCACCGGAAATGTCCAACAGTCTTGAAGGAGTTCCCAGAGATGCTTAGCACTTGTTGGCCCTTTTGCCTTCACTTTGCGGTCCAGCTCACCCCAAACCATCTCGATTCGGTTCAGATCTGGTGACTGTGGAGGCCAGGTCATCTGGCGTAGCACCCCATCACTCTCCTTCTTGGTCAAATAGCCTTTATACAGCCTGGAGGTGTGCTTGGGGTCATTGTCCTGTTGAAAAATAAATGATGGTCCACCTAAACGCAAACCGGATGTAATAGCATACCGCTGCAAGATGCTGTGGTAGCCATGCTGGTTCAGTATGCCTTCAATTTTGAATAAATCCCCAACAGTGTCACCAGCAAAGCACCCCCACACCATCACATCTTCCTCCTCCATGCTTCACGGTGGGAACCAGCATGTAGAGTCCACCCGTTCACCTTTTCTGCGTCGCACAAAGACACGGTGGTTGGAACCAAAGATCTCAAATTTGGACTCCTCAGACCAAAGCACAGATTTCCACTGGTCTAATGTCGATTCCTTGTGTTCTTTAGCCAAACAAGTCTCTTCTGCTTGTTGCAGTGGTTTCCTAGCAGCTATTTTACCATGAAAGCCTGCTGCACAAAGTCTCCTCTTAACAGTTGTTGAAGAGATGTGTCTGTTGCTAGAACTCTGTGTGGCATTGACCACCAGCTCTAATCTGAGCTGCTGTTAACCTGCGATTTCTGAGGCTGGTAACTCGGATAAACTTATCCTCAGAAGCAGAGGTGACTCTTGGTCTTCCTTTCCTGGGGCGGTCCTCATGTAAGCCAGCTTCTTTGTAGCGCTTTAAGGTTTTTGCAACTGCACTTGGGGACACTTTCAAAGTTTTCCAATTTTTCAGACTGACTGACCTTCATTTCTTAAAGTAATGATGGCCACTCGTTTTTCTTTACTTAGCTGCTTTTTTCTTGCCATAATACAAATTCTAACAGTCTATTCGGTAGAACTATCAGCTGTGAATCCACCAGACTTCGGCACAACACAACTGATGGTCCCAACCCCATTTATAAGGCAAGAAATCACACTTATTAAACCTGACAGGGCACACCTGTGAAGTGAAAACCATTTCCGGTGACTACCTCTTGAAGCTCATCAAGAGAATGCCAAGAGTGTGCAAGAAAATATTTAGACTTGAGAGTCCTCAGTGGTTATACCTTTTAATGATACCTTTTAACAGTTAGCCATTAAAAGGTATCAACCACTGAGGACTCTCAAGTCTTTTCAGTTAGCCATTAAAAGGTATCAACCACTGAGGACTCTCAAGTATAAAATATTTTTCTTCTACTGGCTAACACGGTACGAAGATACACATCTTTCCTATATCAAGAGTATGCAAAGCAGTAATCAAAGCAAAAGGTGGCTACTTTGAAAACCCTAGAATATAAGACATATTTCAGTTGTTTCACACTTTTTTGTAAAGTATATAATTCCACATGTTTTAAAATTCATAGTTTTGATGCCTTCAGTGTGAATGTACAATTTTCTTTAGTCATGAAAATACAGAAAAATCTTTGGATGAGAAGGTGTGCCCAAACTTTTGGTCTGTACTGTATATACATATTTTTTTTTTTTTCATTTTACATTTTAAAAATTACAAAAAGGAAAATAAGCTAATGCAAAGTTCTGGCACCCTGAATGGTTTTAGTACCCGCTTCTGAAACTATAACACTTGTAAACGCTTTTTGTAGCCAGACAAGAGTCTTTCATCCATTCTTCAGTTCTGTAAAATTCCTGGGTCGTCTTGCATGAACTGCTATTTTCATGTCTAGCCACAGATTTTCAGGTGTTCAGACCAGGCGACTGTGAGGGCCATTGTAAAACCTTCAGCTTGCGCCTTTTGGGGTTGTCTATTTTGGATTTTGACATGTTTTTTACAATCATTATCCTTTTGTTATCCTTTTCAACTTCAGCCTTTTTACAGATGGTGTTATGCATGAAGAATTTGTTAAAATTTTTCATTGAATCCATCTTCCCTTTACCCGTAAAATGTTCCCCGTGCCATTGGCTGTAACACTACCCACAAAGAATGGAAAAATACACCCCCATGATTCTTTTCCTGAAATTCTGTGACCTTTTTCTCCTCACAAACTTTTGATCATTGTGGCCAAAGAGTTTTATTTTAACCTCATCAGTCCACAGAACTTATTTCCAAAAGGGCATCAGGCTTGCTTAGATGTTCTTTTGCATACTTCTGAAGGTGAATCATATGGTGAGGACACAGGAGAAGTTTTATTCTGAGACTTTTCCATTAAGATGTGAAGTAGAGAATGGCTAATGAAATAAATTATTAAAACCTTATATAGTCAGTTCAGAATGGTGTAGCAAGATGGCTCTGTGTCCTGAGTAAAACCTGGAAGGAATCCTTGGAATGCAGAAGTGAAGACACTGAATACCATATATGGAGTATAGTTGGAATGGACCTATCATAGACTGACACTGGCTACTCAGAAGATGTGTGACGCCCTTTTCCTGTCTGTTGTACAGTCTTTTGTCTGAGAAAAAAATCTCAGTGTTCTGTGCAAGCCTTTGCTGAGAAAGGAGTCTACATCTAACTCTGTGTTCGATGTCTATCTTTTAAGCATGCACTCAGCTATTTATTGGGTCAGGTACAGGCAATCACTAGGATTCAATTTAGGAGATAACCCTCACAAGGACCAAATTTGTGCAGGTGTGTTGAACAGCAGAACAATGTACCACAACTCCAGAGTCTGCCAAGTCTTTCTGAAGGTCTTTTGCAGTTAAGAGGGTGTCCTTATTCACCTCTCTAGAAATCTTACAAGTTAGCCCTCACTGAAATTTTGCTTGGTCTTTCAGACTTTATCTTTATCTCAACTGTCCTATTAACTGCCCTTTCTTAATTACATTTCAAACTGAGGAAAGGACAACTTGAAAACACTTTGCTATCTTCTTATAGCCTTCTCTGCTTTATGGGCCTCTGCCATTTTCATTTTCTGAGTGCTACAAAGTTGCTTAGAAGAACACATGGCTGCTTTTCTTTGGCACAAGGTTGAGGAGGCTGGATTTTCATAAAGCTGGGACGTTTGCATCACCTGGCCTTTCCTAACGATGTCCGTGAACAAGCCATAAACCCTAACAGGAACTGAAGTCTAAAAATAAAGCAAACACAATGAACGGAATGTAAGCTGGTTTGCATGCAGCATGTAAAGTGAATGTTCACACTGCCCACTAAATAGACAAAATCCAAGAGAAAATAAATGAGCAATACCCTGCAGTAAATAAATAAATATCAACAGTGCATGAAAATAATATAGTGTACTTGGTTAACATTTTTTTTTTATATAAAAAAAAAACACGGATTTTTTGGGAAAGACTTACCCGTAAAATCCTTTTCAGCGAAGGAAGGAAGAGAGACACAGTATTCATTACTGATGGTAGGCGGAGCCCCAGATCAGGATGTTACCTCAGATCAAAAGGTGATGACTGGTGGCCCTCCAGCTCGGGTCCTCCTACTCCTCCAGTCGTATCAAAGCTTTTAGGAAAAGAGCCAAGATCACCAGCGGAGCAACATAACCCCTTCTGAAGGAACTCAGAGAAAAAAACACAAGGATAACGGTTATGCATGCAAATAAAAGCCAAAAAACCACAGAGTTCCAGTACTACTCACGGAACCTGACTACTGCAATGAGCTGGCGATGCTGGAACAGAGCCTTAGCGCGCTGACCTCAGCCCAGATATCGCTATCAGATAAGGGTCGCGCTGCATACTGAAAACATCAACACACTTCTGCCGTGGGAGGGTGCTGTGTCTCTCTTCCTTCCTTCGCTGAAAAGGATTTTACAGGTAGTCTTTACCAAAATCAGTGTTTTCAGCGCAATGAAGGAAGAGAGCCACAGTATCCATTACGATGGGACGTCCCAAAGCAGTTTCAAAAATAAGGGTGGGAAAAAACCAAAAAGGCAGAAACCCAACAACCTTAACAACAAAGCCAACAGCGCTAAACACAAGTTCATCCAGAACTTTAAAACTACAGCTGCCTGCAGGACCCTACGTCCGAGGGCTGCATCAGCGGAAGCACTGACGTCCACTTTGTAAAATCTTGTAAACGTGTGGACAGAGCGCCAATGCGCTCGGCAAAGCTGCACTGCCGAAGCACCTTGATGAAAAGCCCACGATGAAGCCACAGCTCTCGTGGAATGGGCTCGAATCAATCGGGCAAGTTCACCCGAAACGGTAAGTTCCAAAATAGCTGCGGTCCAACGAGCTTAGACCTTGGAAGCTCTTGGACCACGGCGAGACCCTGCGGAACCACAAACAGGGAGCCGTTTAGAAAACCTTGATAATAGATAGATAAAACTTCAAGCCCGCACTAAAATCCAATGTGTGTAAATCTCTCTTTCGTATTTTCGGATCCCGGAAGAGTGAAGGCAACACAATATCCTGGTTAACGAAATTGGCCCACCACTTTAGGCAAAAAATCACCCCGATGGCAAGCACTACACGATCGGAAAAAACTCCAGAAAAGGAGGCGAGCAAGAAAGAGTGCCAATTCAGAAACTCTCCTCAAGGAAGTGACTGCAAAAGGAAAGCCACCTTCCAAGAAAGTAAAGAAAGGCTAGCGAAACCTAGGTTCAAAAGGTTTATGCTGAAGAGCCTCCAAAACAAGGTTGAGCCCCCCAAGGGAAACCGGGTGCCTTCCGCGGGGAAATTACGGAGATACCTCGGAAAAAAGAGTCACGTCTCTATTCGAAGCAATGGTTCTCCGGAATAATAAGGACAGAGCAGAAATCTGACCTTTCAGAGTGCTGATGCCAAAAAACCCTTGTCTAGCCCATGCGCAGAAAAGCCAACAAGGTTGGGAATGGAAAATTTTCCGGGTTCGAGAAGACCCCAAACCCCGAAAAAAAGGGGTTTTTTTTCCCAAATTTGTGGAAATCCTAGAAGTAGCCGGAATCTTGCGCACGAAGGGTAGCAATGACCTCGGCTTGAAAAAACCTCTAGGGTAAGATCCGGTCTAAGGCCACCCCCGTCAAACGCAGGGACATCAAGTCCGGAGACAAATGGGCCCCTGAGTCAACAAGTCCTGTTGAAGAGGGATGGAAACAGGTGCCCCAACAGCGAATTTGTCGAGAACCACACCTTCTTGGCCAGTCTGGAGCTTCAGAATAGTGGAATTTCTCTCTAGTCTGTCCGACGCAGCACTAGGGAATAAGGATATCGGGGGGAATAAAGATCAGCTTAAACTGATCCCACTGAGCCCTGAGCATCCACCCCACCGCTTTCGGGTCCTTGTACCTGGACAGGGAATTCCGGTAACTTGGCATTGGACCTGGAAGCCATCAAATCCACTTGGGGGGTTCCAGAGAGCACGTGTGCAAAGCCCTCCGGGTGGAGGCCCATTCCCGGGATCCATCCTTCTGCACTGAGAAAGTCGCTGTAATATCGAACCCTGGAATGTAAAAATCGCCAAATGGCGGGGACATTGGCCTTTGCCCAAATCAGAATTCGGGACACCTTACCTGGTCTGGAAACTCCTGTCCCACCTTGGTGATTGATATCCGCAGCCTCGCATTTCTGTCGCAACGGACTGGCAGACCCTCAAGGGGGCCGTCCAATGTTGGAGGCAAAAAAAATCGCCCTCAATTCCAGGATGTTGATCGAAGCACAGACTCTTCGGTGCCATACCCCCGAATCCAGAGATTGTTCCAAACACCCCCCCCCCGTCAGGTGGCATCGGGGTTATGATGACCACTTCAGAGGGAGGAAAAACTTCCCAGGGAGAATGCCCCTGGACTTAACCACCTTTTAGGAATCCCGCACCGCGCGAGAAAGGGACACGCAATCCACGTTGCGACTGGTTCCACGTCAAGTGAACCTTTGAAGAGTCCTGGATGGAATGGGCAAAAGGATTGCCTAATGGACGCCCCACGTCCCAGAAGACGCAACACTTTCCGTAGGGACAATGCCGTTGAGGATGTCATAATCTGACAGTCGAAGAAGACATGAATGTTTGTCTGGTGGTGGGAAAACTACCGACCGAAACGTGTCGAGTGCATTCCCAAAAAGAGAATTGTCCTCGATGGTTTTCCGGGACGACTTCTCCCAATTGACCACCAACCGAAGTCTTTTCAGAAATGAAGAGACAAATCCCTGCCGTCAATGCCTCCTCCCCGGGAAGCCGATCAAAAAAATGTCCGATAAGGGAAATCGAATCCCTTCTTCGAAGGGTGCCATGGGGGGCCTGATTTTTGTAAAGACCCTTGGCGCTGGGCTAAGCCGAACGGCGACCACGAACTGGTAATGATTCGACTATGGCAAATCGAGAAAGCCTGTGACCTTTCCGATGGGGAATAGCAAATGGCGTCGCGGGGGAAAGTCGATTGACACCAAAAATCGTTCTGTGACAGAGCTGCCACAACGGAACGAAGCGGCTCCTCAAATTTCCGGGCATGGACATGCCGTTCAATCGCTTGAATCCAGAATCGGTCGAAAAATTTTTTCTCCCCTTTTTGGGAACTATAAAAAGGTTGGAATAAAAAACCTTTCCCCTCGGTCCTCTGACGGAACCGGTATCACTACACCCTTTGTGTAGCGATTCGACCCTCGTGTGAGCGACAACAAAACTCGGGTTCCGACGGAACCGAGATTGACAAAAAAAAAATTGGGGGTTGAGAAGCAAAACTCATGAAATAGCCTGCCGAACTTCCGCGTTACCCGGGGGAAACTGGAAGCGAGCCATCAAGTCTCCTTGAAAAGAAGCAGGCGACCCCCCACCGAGAAACCTCGAGTGAACCCCTGGCTCAATCCGCTTTGCGGTTTTCTTGTCAAATTCCCCTTGTTCGGGGCGGAAACCTGCTTCCGGGAGTAGGGTTTTTTGGGGATTTTTTTCCCTGAGAAAGAGGCGCCCCGATCCCCACGAGGAGGACTAAGTCCTCGGCCCAAAGGACCCCCCGACCATATAAAACCGGCTTACGGGACACGGGGCCAGGGCCCCTTCGCTGGGGTAAGTGTTTCCCTTTGGAAATCAGCTCTGTGAGGTGGATAAAAAGAGGGCCCACCCTTGTAAGGTAAGGCAAAACCCTTTTTTTGGAAAAATGCGTCCCCGGCCCACTTTGGCCCATAAAGTCTTGACTGTGACCGCTAAGTTTGCGTTTTGGGCCAGAGAGATCCCGTTTTCCAGAAAAACGGGATTCATTTTGCAACTCCGTTTTCAAGGCCCAACAGCTTAGAGAAGCTCTAGCGCAATCCAAAGTCCTGAAGTCGTTTTTTTTTTTCCCTTTAAAGGGGAGAGAGAGGAGTACAAGCTGAGCAAAGACACTCCACTTCAGGGCGAAGTCCAATTAGCCCTTTTAAATCCGTAGAGCAAAGGGTAAAAGGTATCAAAGAAATCGTTCCTTTAAAAACGTTATCTGGACAAAGATTCCTCCTTTTATCACACCATAAGCTAAGAGGGTGGGAATGTTGGCGCGAAGCACGGGACCCTGGAAAAATGCGTGCTGATTTACCAGGAGATAGTTCCTCCTCCGGTAACGTAGTATATCTCTCAGTTTCAATTAATGCCCCCGTACGCTTCGTCTGAGGAACGCCCCCCGCGGGCCTCCGCATCTGAATCGGTATTTCTCCTCCGAAATAAAGGGGAACTCTGCCAATTCAATACTCTGACTCGCCCGTTTTTAAAGGCCCGGAACGGCCCGCGTCCTTCCTTAGAGGAATTAGCGACACATATTGACCCAAAAGGTCAGTAAGTTTTTTAATCGATCGAGGATTATCCCAATTTTCCACCCCTGTGACCGGCGCAGACGCTGTGGAGGTCTGGTATCTTTGGA
>JARQOD010000002.1:448055478-448113562 GCA_033576555.1 Oophaga sylvatica | reverse complement strand
GGGGACCTATGCTGCCTATTATTATTATTATTATTATTATTAATATTATCATTTATATAGCGCCATTTATTTCATGGCGCTTTACATGTGAAAAGGGGAAATATAGACAAGTACAATAAACATGTGTAAGACAAGGGACACACAAGTACCAGAAGGAGAGGACCCTGCCAGCGAGTGCTCACAGTCTACAATGGATGGGTGAGGATACACTAGGAGAGGGTAGAGCTGGTTGTGCGGTGGTTCAGAAGACTGAGGATTATTGCACGCTGTAGGCTTGTCGGGACAGGTGGGTCTTCAGGATCTTCTTGTAGGTTCCATTGTTGGGGAGAGTCTGATGTGTTGCGGAAGAGAGTTCCAGAGTATGGGGGAAGCATGGGAGAAGTCTTGTATGCGGTTGTGGGAAGAAGAGATGAGGGGGGAGTAGAGAAGAGTTCTTGAGAGGATCGAAGGTTGCGTGTGTGTAGGTACCGTGGACCTATGCTGCCTATTGGGGACATTTACTTGCCTATTGGGGACTCTTGCACCACAATAGGCAGGTAAATGTCCCCAATAGGCAGCATAGGTTCACGGTACCTACACACACGCAACCTTCGATCCTCTCAAGAACTCCTTCTCTACTCCCCCCTCATCTCTTCTTCCCACAACCGCATACAAGACTTCTCCCGTGCTTCCCCAATACTCTGGAACTCTCTGCCGCAACACCCCTGAGCCTGAGGTAAAAGCAAAGTTCAACCAGTATGGGCACTGGTGAGGCTGGAATGATATGGACTGGCAAGGCTGCATTGATGGGCAGTGCAGTCTGTATGTCTCAATGTGGGCAATTTTATTGCTGGTATATTGTTTTTGTAGCGCTGTATATATATATTGGTATTTTACTAATAGCAATTTTGAATCCCTAGGAAACAATGACATCAAGAAAAAGAAAAACTGACTCAGAGTGTAGGATATTCAGAGAACAGTGGACTTATGATTACTTTTTCATGCAGTACAAGGAAAGAGCTGTGTGTTTGATATGCCAAAATACAGTGTCTGTGTTCAAAGAATACAATTTGCGTTGACACTATCAAACTCAACATAAAGATAAATATGATTGTTTGGTCGGAGAAGTGAGAAAAGATAAAATATTAAAACTGAAAAATACATTGACAACTCAGCAAAATACTTTTGTGAAGCAGAAGCAGCTAAATATTTCATCACTGCGAGCAAGTTTTCAAGTTGCCAAACTAATAGCGTGCACTGGCAGACCATTCGTGGAGGGAAAATTTGTTAAAGAATGCCTTCTTTCTGTAGCCAAAGAGATGTGTCCAGAGAGGGTCGATTTATTTAGTACAGTGAGTCTTTCAGAAGCTACAATTACACGAAGGATTGAAGAAATGGGAGACAATTTGCATCAGCATTTGCAAAACTCCGCAAAAAAAAAAAACTTTCCTATTTTTCCTTGGCACTCAACGAAAGTAATGATATTCGTGATTCTGCACAACTTCTAATTTTTATTCGTGGGACGAATTATTATTTCGAAGTCACAGAAGAGCTTGCTGCACTGCAAAGCATCAAAGGAACAACTACAGGAGAGGATATCTATGAAAAGGTTTGCCAAACTGTGAATGGTTTGGAGCTGGACAGGGCTAAACTAGCCAGTGTGACAACTGATGGTGCTCCTAGCATGGTGGGGTCTAAGTAAGGAGTAATTGCTCGCATTAACCAAGAGATGGACAAACATAACCATTCTCATCCAATAGCCATACACTGCCTCATCCACCAACAGGCGCTGTGTAAATCACCGAAGTGGGACTCTGTTATGAAAATTGTGGTATCTTGTGTTAACTTCATTAGAATTAACGCATTAAACCGCACACAATTTCAGGAATTTCTGTCTGAGCTAAATGTTGCCTATGAAGATATTCTGTACCACACACATGTCCGTTGGCTGACGGAGGGAGAGTTTTGAAGCATTTCTATGACTTACTTCCACAGATTACAGCTTTTCTCCTTTCAAAAAACAAAGTACCAGAGCTCAATGATGCAGAATGGAAATGGCACCTTGCCTTTCTGACAGATGTAATAGAGTTATTTAAGGCTATGTGCACACGTTCGGGAATTGCCGCGGAAATTTCCGAGGCAATCCCGCACCTCCCTGCCGCGGGAAATACGCATTTTATTGGTATGCGTATTCCCGCTAAAACATAGCGTTTTACAAGCGTAATTAGCTTGCAGAATGCTAGCGTTCTCCAAGCGATCTGTAGCATCGTTTGGAAAACTGATTAACAGGTTGGTCACACGAGTCAAACAGTGTTTGACAAGTGTGACCAACTTTTTACTATTGATGCAGCCTATGCCGCATCAATAGTAGAAAGATCTAATGTTAAAAATAATAAAAAAAAATAAAAAATCGTGATATTCTCACCTTCGGCAGCCCCCGCAGCCTTCCTGGTCCTCGCGATGCTCACGGCAACTCCCGTTCCCAAGGATGCTCCAGACCCTGGGTACCATCGGCACTTAAACCGCTTACTTTGCGCATGGCGGGCATAGCCGCATGCGGAAAGTAAGCGGTTCAATGCAATCATATGGCGGCGGAATGGCCGCGATTCCGGAAACAGAATGAACATGCTGCGCTTTTTTCCGCGATGCGTTTTTTTCGCGGAAAAAAATGCAGCATGTGCACAAAAAATGCGGAATGCATTCTAATTTTAGGATGCTTAATGCATGTGTTTTTTTAGCGTTTTTGCAGCGGAAAACCGCCGCAAAAACGCTAGAAAAAATTCGAAAAATCAACGTGTGCACATAGACTAACAGTTTCAATGTGCAACTTCAAGGAAAGGGGAAGCTCATCTGTGATATGCAATCACATGTGAAAGCATTTGAAATACAAATTAGGCCTCCTCATCAAACAAGTGAAGGAGGAAAATTTCTGCCATCTCAAAATTTGTTAGCGGAAAAACCATTGGTTGCAGTCCAAAACAAAACGTGTGGATTCACTGGAAATCTTACAAAAGTAGTTCCAATTTAGATTTAAAGAGCTTCATCTCCATGGACAGGACATACAGCTATTTCCGTAACCCATTTTCTCATTTTCTATTGACATTGAAAATGTGGATGCAGTTTATCAAATGGAACTGGCTGAACTGTAGAATTGTGACTCTCTGAAAGACGCATTCAAGTCAAGCAGCCTTCCTAATTCTAAGCATCTCTCCCCTCTGAGACATACCCTAATCTCAGGAACCATGCACTCAAAATGGCAACCATCTTTGGCAGCACTTATGTCTGTGAACAGACTTTTTCCAGAATGAAACATCTGAAATCTCCATCCAGATCTAGACTAACTGATGCACACTTGTATCACTTGTTACGACTAGCAGTGACAAATATGGATCCGGACATTGACCATCTCATTAGCCAGAAGCAGGCCCACAGTTCCCATTGAAATATTGGTAAGTTTGTTGATTTAACACTTTACTTGTTCTTCACTTTAAATATTGTATTTGTTCCGGTTTTTTTTTTTTTTTTACTTCAAAATAAGATATATGCAGTGTGCATAGGAATTTGTTCATAGCTTTTTTTAAACTATATTCGGGTCCTCCAATGGTCTGAGGGACCGTGTGAACTGGACCCTGTTTAAAAAGTTTGAAGGCCCCTGGTTTAGCGAATCCTGCGTTGAGCAGGGGGTTGGACATGATGTCCCTTGAGGTCCCTTCCAACTCTAACATTCTATGATTCTATGAGTCTGCTGTATACCTCATATAGA
Source organism: Oophaga sylvatica (assembly GCA_033576555.1). Classification (NCBI taxonomy): domain Eukaryota; kingdom Metazoa; phylum Chordata; class Amphibia; order Anura; family Dendrobatidae; genus Oophaga; species Oophaga sylvatica. Next base: position 448,109,820 of record JARQOD010000002.1, on the reverse strand, counting down.
GGACATAGAGTCTGCTGTATACATCACTTAGGAGAGGAAGACTGCTATATATCACATCACATATTATACACTGCAACTGCTATGAGAAACACTAATGACACTGTAACCATTAGTTTGAGTATATAAAAATAACTTAAAGGGGTTGTTCACTACTAGGAGAAACCATTCTTAAATAAAATAATAAAGCCTATACTCGCTTCCCGTGCCAGCGCTGTTCCCGTGGTGTCAGCATTCATTCTCCCAGGGGCTGTGATGCAGTGTTGGGACACGTGACTCAGGCTCCCAATCAGCACTGGCGTCACTGTCTCCGCCTTCGTATGAACGAAACATGAAGAGGAAACCAGGGAACAGCTGCAGCTCATGCCAAACTTTCTCTTCATGCTCAGTTTGTCCGAAAGCGGAGACAGTGATGCCAGCGCTGACTGGGATCCGGGCGTCATGTGTCATCCCACCGCATCACAGCCCCAGAACTGCAAGTGCCGACTCCGCTGGAACGGAAGGTGAGTATAGGCTTTATTACCGTATATACTCGTGTATAAGCCGAGATTTTCAGCACCTTTTTTTGCGCTGAAAATGCCCCCTCGGCTTATACACGAGTCATAGGACAGAAACCAGCGGGGGAGGGGATGCGGCGGCAGGAGCCGGTGGCTGGGACATCATACTCACCCTCCCCGTGCCATCGCTGAACGTCCCTGCAATCCTGCGTTCTCCCCGGCTTCCTGCAGCTCTCCAGCGCTGAGCGGTGACGTAATACCCGCTCATTAAGGTCATGTAATATGGACGCGACGCCACTCCCATGGGCGTGGCCTCCATATTCATGGCCTTAATGAGCGGTATTACGTCACCGCTAAGCGCTGGAGAGCTGCAGGAAGCCGGGAGAACGCAGGATTGCCGGCCGGGACGTTCAGCGATGGCACGGGGAGGGTGAGTATGATGGAGGAGGATGGGGGGAGCATAGAGGAGGACAAGGAGCAGGACGGGGGGGGGAGGGGGACGGAGAGCACGGAGCAGAATGGGGGAGGACGGAGAGCACGGAGCAGGACAGGGGGGGAGGACGGAGAGCACGGAGCAGGACGGAGAGCACAGAGCAGAACGGGGGAGGACGGAGAGCACGGAGCAGGACAGGGGGGAGGACGGAGAGCACGGCAGCAGGACGGGGGGAGGACGGAGAGCACGGAGCAGGACGGGGGGAGGACGGAGAGCACGGAGCAGGACGGGGTGGGCACAGAGGAGAATGGGGGAGTGCAGAGCTGGATGGGGGAGCACGGAGCATGACGGGGGTGGGCACAGAGGAGAATGGGGGAGTGCAGAGCTGGATGGGGGAGCACGGAGCAGGATGGGGGAGGATGGAAAGCACCGAGCAGGACAGGATAATGGAGCAGGAGGAGGGGAGCACAGAGGAGAATGGGGGCGCACAGAGCTGGATGGGGGAGCACAGAGCAGGACTGCAACTTTATACACTCGGCTTATACGCGAGTCAATAAGTTTTCCAAGTTTTTTGTGGCAAAATTAGGGGGTCGGCTTATACACGGGTCGGCTTATACATGAGTATATGCGGTATTTTATCGGGGCCAAACATTTAGTTTAAGAAGGGGTTGTCCTAGTAGTGTACAATCCCTTTAAGTCTGAATGAGGCCTTACACAGATACAAGACCTCCTGCTGGAGTATCTTTTATCTATGTTTAGTTCAGTCATCTACTTGATCACTTCCCAACATTAGAAGAAGGAAAAGTTGTGGAATGAGTGACATTACGGGATTGATAGACATGTTAATAACATGCAAATGATGAAAAAAAATTTAAAATTTTTTTTAAAAAATCTTGATTTTGCTACATAATGGTGCCAGATAAAAATGTGAAGACAGAGACCCTGATTGCAGCGGTGTGTCATGCTCTCTGTTTTCTCTGCTGCAGATCTAATAGTGCGATGATAACTGAAACCTGTATAAACTCTCCCCCACCGAATGGCAGCTTTCTGTATACACAGTAAATTGACAGAAAACTGCTCATCAGTGGTGGGTGAGGGGTTATATAGAGCAGGAGGACTACATTGCATTCAACAACTAGCTCTCTAGCGATAATCTACTGCTGATAAATACGGATTTTTGTGTTACTCACCGTAAAATCCTTTTCTCCGAGACGCTCATTGGGGGACACAGGACTGTGGGTGTATGCTTCTGCCGCTAGGAGGCTGACACTAAGTAAACATGAAAAAGGTTAGCTCCTCCTCCGCCGTATACACCTCAGCACTGGCCGCAGGCAAACCCAGTTTAGTGCAAAAAGCAGTAGGAGGCTAAAAAATAAATCAGAGTTAACACAGATACAGTATATCCAGAAGAAAAAACTGCTGATACAGACTTAACAGAGAATAGAGTTAACTCAAAACAAAGCCAGCCGGCTCTTAGGGAGGGAGCTGTGTCCCCCAATGAGCGTCTTGGAGAAAAGGATTTTACGGTGAGTAACACAAAAATCCGTATTTCTCCTTCGTCTCATTGGGGGACACAGGACTGTGGGACGTCCCAAAGCAGTCCCTTGGGTGGGAAACCGACTCCACAGTGTAATTTATAATCAAGCATTGCTTATAGGTGCGCAACCACGCCCTGAAGAATCCTTCTACCCAGACTGGCATCCGCAGAAGCCTGAGTATGGACATTATAATGCTTGGAAAAGGTATGCAGACTGGACCAGGTTGCCGCCTTACAAACCTGTTCCACCGAAGCCTGATGCCGAAGGGCCCAGGAGGCACCCACCGCTCTGGTGGAGGGAGCCTTGATCCCTGCAGGAACCACCGCGCCTCTGATGGGTAACCTCCTAGGTAGACCTAGAGGCAGCGAGTCCCTTCCTGCGACCCTCAGGGAGGACAAACAGCGTGTCCGTCTGTCGAAAGGACGCCGTCCGAGATACATATCTCCTGAGTGCTCTCACCAGATCTAGAGTATGGAGAGCCTTCTCAACCCGGTGCGTAGGAGCTGGGGAAAACAAGGGTAGAACAATGTCCTCATTGATATGAAATGAGGACACGACTTTAGGCAAAAAAGGTGGTGTTGGCCTGAGCACTACCTTATCCTGATGGAAAAGTAAGTACGGAGCTCGACAAGACAGTGCTGCCATCTCCGAAACCCGCCTTATGGATGTTATGGCTACCAAAAACACCACTTTCCAGGAAAGGAATGTCAGAGAAACCTCCTGCAAAGGTTCAAATGGAGACTCCTGCAGGACTCCCAGAACTAGATTGAGATCCCAAACCTCTAAGGGAGCCTTGTAGGGAGGAACTATATGGACAACCCCCTGAATAAAGGTCCTAACCTGAAAATTAGACGCGATCCTTCGTTGAAAGAGAACCGACAAGGCTGATATCTGCCGTCTAAGCGTACTTGGCGCTAGACCTGAATCTAGGCCCGCTTGAAGAAATGACAGAATGTTTGGAATTGAAAACAGAAGCGGGGAACAACCATGTTCCCTGCACCAAGCAAAAAAGACCTTCCAAGTACCGTGGTAGATGCGAGCCGAGACGGGCTTTCGGGCGCTAGCCATCGTCGCGACGACCTTTTTAGAGAATCCAGCCCTGGTCAGGATCCAAGATTCAACGGCCAGGCCGTCAAACACAGGACCGCTGAGTTCTGGTGGTAAACTGGGCCCTGGAGAAGGTCCGCGCGCTCTGGCAGTCGCCAGGGTGCGTCGGCGAGCAATTGTACCAGCTCCGCGTACCATGAGCGACGCGGCCAATCCGGAGCGATTAATATCGCTGGGACCCCTTCTAACCTGATCTTTCTGATCACCCTTGGGAGCAGAGCTATTGGTGGAAACAAGTATGGAAGATGAAACTGATTCCACGGTAGAACCAGGGCATCCACTGCAATTGCCTGCGGATCCCGGTACCGGGAAACGAAGTTGGGCACCTTGGCATTTATCTTGGAAGCCATCAGGTCCACATCTGGGGTTCCCCAGCGTCGGCATATCTGCTGAAAAATCTAGGGATGTAGAAACCATTCCCCTGACGCTATGCCGTGACGGCTGAGAAAATCCGCTGCCCAGTTTTCCTCGCCCGGAATGTGGACTGCTGAAATCACAGAGTGATTTACCTCTGCCCAGGTCAGAATCTGTTTTACCTCGTGCATGGCCGCCCTGCTGCGGGTACCTCCCTGATGGTTTATGTATGCCACCGCCGTGGCATTGTCCGATTGTATTCGGACTGGGCGGCCCGCCAGATGCTGGTGAAACTGCCTCAAAGCCAGCCGAACAGCTCGGATCTCTAAAATATTGATCGGGAGGGTCGATTCCTGCTGAGACCAAGTTCCCTGAGCTGTGTGGTGACGAAACACTGCTCCCCATCCGAGCAGGCTGGCGTCCGTTGTGACTACCAACCAAAAATTTGGAGGAAACAAACGACCTTGTTGAAGAGTGGTGTCCCTCGTCCACCACGTAAGAGTCTGTCTGACCTGCAGGGACAGACGGCACCGAAGATTGAGGGAGTAAGGGCTCCCGTCCCATACTGCCAAGAGTGCATGCTGAAGGGGGCGAAGATGAAACTGGGCAAATGGAATAGCCTCGATTGCTGCCACCATCCTTCCTAGGACCCTCATGCAAAACCGGATGGTGTGAGGAATCGGTTGGCGAAGGATCCGTACCTCTTGACGGAGAACTAAGGCCTTGTCCTGAGGAAGAATTATCAACCCCTGAGCGGTGTCGAAATTCATCCCTAAAAAGGTGATCTTCCGAGATGGAACGGGAGATGATTTCCTCATATTCACCAGCCACCCCAGGCGAGCAAGGGTGTCTAACGTAATGATGACACTTTCCTCGCAGGTTTGAAAAGACGGACCCTTGATGAGGAGGTCGTCTAAGTAAGGCAGGAAGACTATCCCCCTGGAGTGCAGAATGGACACAACAGCAGCCATGACCTTTGTGAACACCCTGGGGGCTGTGGCTAGCCCGAATGGCAGGGCTGCAAACTGAAGATGAAGTTTGCCAATGGCAAACCGAAGAAACCTTTGATGAGGGGGAAATATGGGAATGTGAAGATAGGCATCCTGGATGTCTATTGATGCTAGAAATTCCCCTTTTTCCATGGCTGCAATGACCGAACGGAGAGACTCCATTCGGAAATGTCGAATTTTGACAAACCGGTTCAGTCGCTTTAGATCCAGAATGGGCCTTACGGTACCGTCCTTCTTGGGTACAATGAACAGGTTGGAATAAAACCCCTGACCTCTTTCGACCTCCGGTACAAGTACGACAACCCCGCTGTGCCGAAGAGACTCGACCGCCTTGAATAAGGCGCGAACCCGAGACTCCTCCCTGGGAAGGCGCGAGGGAAAAAAACGATTTGAGGGAAGGCTGGTAAATTCTATTTTGTACACCGAGGAGACTAACTCCCTGACCCACTCGTCGTGAGTAATCGATAGCCAAATGGGGCGAAACCAGAGTAAGCGGCCGCCTACTCTGGATAAATTGACCGGATTCTGCCTCCAGTCATTTGTCCGAATATCTTTGGGGTTTGGACCCTCTAGATCTTGGCTGTTGAGATCGCCCTCTTCCCAGAGGGTTGGTCCTGTAGGAGACCTGGCGATCTCTGGCCTGATTAGGCCGACCTGAACCCTGGAGGTGACTGGCGCGGCCCAACCTGGGTTACGAAAGGCTCTAAAGCGAGGCTGAAGCTGTCGACGAAAAGGCTGTCTAATCTTCTGCTGAGGAAGGAAACTGCTCTTCCCTCCCGTCGCATCAGATATGAGCTGATCCAGCCTTTCGCCAAATAACCGACCACTCTGATATGGTAAGGATGTAAGAGATTTCTTTGAGGTTGAGTCCGCTCGCCAAGTTCTCAACCACAGGGATCTTCTGATAGCAATTGCATTAGCAGCAGCTAGAGCTGCGCAATTTGCCGCATCCATGGAAGCGTTAATTAAGAAGTCTCCTGCAAGAGCTATCTGATTAGAGATCTCAGTTACCTCAGACGGTACTTCTATACCATGGAGAGCTCTATTTAGAGACTCCGACCAGGATATCATGGCCTTAGCAACCCAAGTTGCTGCAAAAGAGGAGAGAGAGCAGAGCCTGATGCCTCAAACACTGAGCGGGCCAAGCTCTCAATCAGACGGTCCGTTGGATCCTTGATCGAGGAACCGTTGGGAAGGGAGAGAAGCGTCTTAGACGCCAAACGCGACACAGGAGGGTCGACCGCAGGAGATTCCGCCCACTTCTTCAGAAGTTCGGGAGCAAAAGGATATCTAGTATTAATGGCCTTTTGTCCTGCGAAGCGCTTGTCCGGCTTCTCCCGGTGGCGCTGCACGAGCTCTTCAAACTCAGGATGAGCACCAAAAACCTTATGAGTTTGCCTGGCTCGTTTGAAGGACACCTTATGACCAGAGGTCAAGGTGGACTCATCTTCTACCCCCAGGGATTGATTGACAGCTTCAATCAGACTGTCAATTGTCTCCTGACAATTTGGTGCTTCTAAATTGAGGGAACCTTCAGAATCGGAGTCGGAATATTGATCACTCACCTCCAAAGGTGAGGGAGAGCGAGAAACTGAACTGAAGGATGCCGAGGCCCCGGACGGCATAGGCGACGCAGTGTGGGTTCGCTTCCCCTGCGTCTGCCGGGTGAGAGCGCGGCCCCTGCAGGCCGGAGGTTCTTGAGATGTAGCCAAGACGGTTGAACCACTGTCCCTGCTCCTATCGGGAGCTTGAAGGGACTCGATTGCTCTCGTTAATGACGCCATAGATTGCGACAGAGATAGGGCCCACTCCGGGGGACCTGACGCACTGGGCTCTGCTACAGGTGAGGGCTCCTGAGCCCGTTCGGAGTTACAGGCTTCACAGACCCGACTAGTCTGGGCGTGCGGAAAAGGGGACCTACAGGCAATGCATGCCGTATACAGCACCGTGTGAGTCTTAGCCCTTCTGGACATACTGGATCTGTCACAGAGTCCTTTCTGCAATTTATTTGGATGTGGCGGTGCGGTGTAGCGGAGCGCGGCGAAGCGGAGCAACCAGGCTGGAGGTAGTAGCACTTACCCCAGTCCTGTATCCCCGAACGTCTGAGAATGATGGTGCGAAGCGCTTGCGTAGAGGGTCACTGGGCGCAAGAGAGAAGACTGAGGCTCCAGACTTCAAAAAAGCGCGCTCCCCTTTCAGGGGGCATGCCTAAATAGCCACAGCCTTAGGGGGAGGGGTCACGAGGCACGGCCTAGCGCCGGCCAAAGCCGGGGACTAAATTTCCGGCCGCGGCCTAGCGCTGGCCGAAGCCGGGGACTAAATTTCCGGCCGCGGCCTAGCGCTGGCCGAAACCACGGCCTAAATTTCTGGCGGAGGCCGCCCGAGAAACAGGGGGAGGGCCCACCGGAGGTGTCGCTGCCGGGGGCGGAGCCCGGTCTATCTTCCGGCCAAAGCCGGGAGCTAAATTAGACGCCGGGGACTAAATTTCCGCCCGCGGCCTAGCACCGGCGAAGCCGGGGGCTAAATTTTTGGCGGCGGCCGCCCAGAAGCCGGGAGGGCGGGCCGCCGGAAGATGACACTCTTTAGGGGGAGGGGCTCAGGCTGGGGGCTCGTGCTCCTGGCTGAAGCCAGGCTGAATCCCCGATCAGACGCTCTCACCAGTGAAACGCTTCCGTGCTCTCTTCATCTGTCATGTGCAGGCCAGCACATCCCCTCTGAAGGTGGGTTCGGGTTCCGTGTCCGTAGTTTTGCTTGCAGTGGACTCTGCCCTTTTAAAAACGGCAGTCCCAGCGTCTCGCCCAGTCTCATTAGAGGGGGGGGCTCGCGGAACCAAAAATGGGGGACGGTGCAGGCACCCTAACTCCATCACCCCTTCAGGGGGTGAGGAGAGGGACCGTCCGCCTCCTTGCAGCACCGCAGTCTAGCATTGGTGGTGCAGTGGGGGCCGCACGGACTATCTCCTGCCACTGTACAGCCTAGGGTTTCAATACTCTAGGGTGGTCAGGGCTGAGTCCGGCATCATGTCCCACGTTGCGGGAAAGGATACGTGGAGGCTTCACTCCACGTGCTCGCCCGTTGATGGTTTGGGGAGATCGGACCCCTTCAAAAGGGTCCGTCGCCCCTATCTCATCTTCGTGGGAAAGACAAAAAAAAATGGTCTGGAAAAGAACCAGACGTGTGCCTCCATCAGACACTAAGCAAGAACTGGGTTTGCCTGCGGCCAGTGCTGAGGTGTATACGGCGGAGGAGGAGCTAACCTTTTTCATGTTTACTTAGTGTCAGCCTCCTAGCGGCAGTAGCATACACCCACAGTCCTGTGTCCCCCAATGAGACGAAGGAGAAAGAGTGATTTTATTGAAAGAACAACACACATCCTAGTAAGTGATGCATTGCTGGAATCAGGATTTCTGATCCCATACTATCCTGATCTCAGATTAAATAGTAAAATCCTGCTGACAGCTTCGCTATAATAGTTGTCTCTAAAGGTACTGCCACACTTAGCGATCTCGTTAGCGATCACGATAACGACGCAAGCTAACGACATCGTTGGTGTGATCGCTTTTAGGTCGCTAGTAGCTGCCAAACAGGAGATCTCATAAACGACACATCAGAAGTCAGCGATCTCTTTAACGACTTTGGCGGTCGTTAGGATGTCATTAGCATGTACTGAGCGCTTCTGATTCATAGGAATTTCCAGCATCGCTCCTGCTCTCTGCGTCCTGCTAGCCTGCTTTGCAACTTCTGCGATCCTCTCTGTGTCGCAAAAGAGAATCTACAGATATTGCGATCCACTCCGTGACGCTAAAAACCCTAGTCCCGCCTGCGCCGCTGTCATATGCGTCACAAACAGGTCGCTCGTCGTTTGCAAAAGGTGCCAAACACAGCGATATAGGCTCACCAGCGGGACGCCAACGATCAAAAAACGGTCCAGAACGCTAGTGAACGATCAGAAACAACACAGCAGGGGCCACATCGTTGCTACATGCCACACACAACGAGGTCGCTAACGAGATTGCTAAATAGTGACATTTTAGCGATCTCGTTAGCGATCTCGTTTAGTGTGGCATACCCTTAATGCTGAATGCAATTGTTCATGCAAATAATCAAGATCCGCCGCTGGCAGCTGTCTTTGCAACTGCCAATTAAGGATGTCCAAATGTGCTTTTGTAAATACTGCAAGCTATGGCAGAGAGTTCAGACTGCTAACAGTCACACCAATAATGTGGCCTGGCGTCATGTTGAAAACCTGCTTCAGGGACACTTATGAAATATCTACATAGATAGGCAGGTAAGTAGATAAGATAGACAGACAAATAGATAAAACAATACATTTTAAGAAATAAAGGTTTTACAAGTAAGATCAGCCAGCACAGTACATAACCCCTTTTCTTCACAGAAATGAAAGAAAGACTTCAAATGCATAAGTTACTTGAATGAGGCACAATAACTGGGAGTATCAAAAAGTGGAAAAATAACACATATGTGCTTTATAGGAGTGAATATTCATAATGAATTTTCATCCAAGTGACAGGTACATTTTAAGCATCTCTTAAAAATGTTGACGTTAATCCAAATTCATAATTTACTATCTTTTAAAGAAGCACTCCCATCAAAGTTTTTATCTTGGTAATATATTGCAATCATCATATTATATAGCACTGTGTGCTTACAATTGATGATTTTGCCTTTCTACCCAGCTAATGCTTCTCTTTTCTCTGCTCTCTGTAGAAACAGGAATTCTCTTGTCCCTGCATTTATCATTCCCTTCTTCAACTCCTGACCCAGCTGCTCCTCCTCCCCCTGCCAGGGACTTTTGCAGTGACTCATGACTCATAACTCATACAGGGAAAATTGACATATTGTTCCTACATAGAGCTTAGAAGGATTCAGCTAGTCATTTTTTAATCCTGTGATGTCATTGACTTAATGGCAAAGAGAAGAATTAGCTGGGTAGAAAGGCAAAATGAGCAATTGTAAGTACAGAGTGCTATATAATATGCTGATGGAAGTATAAGAGGATACGATTTTGATTGGAGTGCTTCTTTAACTGGAAGTGTACACATATTGTAAATAGAAGACTAATTCAGCTACATTTTAACATTCAAAACTATTTCCTTGAATAGGTGGATGTTATGCAAGTCAGTTTTTCCTATCAGTCACAAATGTTATTCCTTATTATAAAATGATACAGTGGTGGCCAAAAGTATTGGCACCCCTGCAATTCTGTAGGATAATACTCAGTTTCTTCCTGAAAATGATTGCAAACACAAATTCTTTGGTATTATTATCTTCATTTAATTTGTCTTCAATGAAAAAACACAAAAAGAATTGACCTAAAGCCAAATTGGATATAATTCCATTCCACACCAAACCTAAAAAAAAGGGTGGACAAAAGTATTGGCACTGTTTGAAAAATCATGTGATGCTTCTCTAATTCGTGTAATCACCAGCACCTGTAACTTACCTGTGGCACCTAACAGGTGTTGGCAATAACTAAATGAATGCCTTGAAACAAAACGATCCAGTTCAAGAAGATAAAATCCAAAATTCTTTATTCAAGATTGTTACACTCGGTCCCCGTGCTGGCTCTGCACTCCCTCCTGGTCTCTTACCTTCTGCTCCTTCAGCTGTCCCTTTGCAGCAGTCTGTGCGCAGGCTGAAGTCCCCTGCTCCGTTTGCTTCTCAGCGTCCTGCTTCCTCTCCCAGTTCCTGGCACGCTGCCAGCAGGCCTCTAGGAGGAATGCTTAGGACGCGAGGCCGCTCCCACCGTCTCTCTTAAAGGGGCAGCGTGCATTTTTTGAAAAATGTCAATCAACCAATGGCAGCGCACTCATTACTATATCTGGTCACTCCACCTTAAGGGGAGTGCCGGAGCAACGTGTTTCTATCATTGCTACATCCGGTTCTGACTCTGATCTGTCTACGCTGCGTTAGCAGTCTCTGTGCTTCGCTCATTCTATTTGTCTCCACAGATCATTGGGATCCTGTATCCGGCTATCTCTGACAATCACGGTTATTACTGACGCAAGTGTCATCCCGTTCCGCCTTCAGCCATCCGTATCCGTGGACTGTGACAAGGTCACTGGAGCCAGCCTGCTACCATCCACCCTGAACCAGGACCTTCCTCATCTCCGTCTAACCCTCCACGGTTTCTGCTATTTTACCTGTTACCCCTTTTGGTCCCTCTGGGATAGCTGCCACGTGTACGGGGTCTAACTGGAGGTAGCACCTGTGTCCTCCGGGTATTCCATTCTGGTCCTGTTCGAGGGGCCTTACTACGGGTACCTGGGGCTCACTAGTCACGCCCCCTTCGGAGCCCCCCGGACCGCGGTCTCGAGGTTCCACGTTAAAAATAAAAGACGAATGTGAACTTCACAATTTCTGCCTCCGCTTCCATTCGTTACAAAGATCCAAATAAAAATGAGAAAAATACCCGACCGGAACACCCGGAGGAGAGGTTGCTAGTGAGAGACTGAACGCGTTTCGAACAGGTGTTCTTAGACTTCAGTACTTCATACTGACTTCGTACTGAAGTCTAAGAACACCTGTTCGAAACGCGTTCAGTCTCTCACTAGCAACCTCTCCTCCGGGTGTTCCGGTCGGGTATTTTTCTCATTGTTATTTGGATCTTGAATAAAGAATTTTGGATTTCATCTTCTTGAGCTGGATCGTTTTGTTTCAAGGCATTCATCTATCACCGTCTTCCAGGGACGTGATCCGTGTCTCGAAGATTTATTGGCATTCAAAGGGTGAGCTGGAATTTTCTCCTTGCATGTTGTTTAATAACTAAATGACACTTGCAGCCAGTTAACATGGATTAAAGTTGACTCACAACCTCTGTCCTGTGTCCTTGTGTGTACCACATTGAGTATGGAGAAAAGAAAGAAGACAAAAGAACTGTCTAAGGACTTGAGAAACCAAATTGTGAGGAAGCATGAGCAATCTCAAGGCTACAAGTCCATCTCCAAAGACCTGAATGTTCCTGTGTCTTCCGTGCCAGTGTCATCAAGAACTTTAAAGCCCATGGCACTGTGGCTAACCTCCCTAGATGTGGAAGGAAAAGAAAAATTGACGAGAGGTTTCAACGCAAGATTGTGCGGATGGTGGATAAAAAACCTCGACTAACATCCAAACAAGTTCAAGCTGCCCTGCAGTCCGAGGGTACAACAGTGTCAACCCGTACTATCCGTCGGCGTCTGAATGAAAAGGGACTGTATGGTAGGATACCCAGGAAGACCCCACTTCTTACCCCAAGACATAAAAAAGCAAGGCTGGAGTTTGCCAAAACTTACCTGAGAAAGCCGAAAACGTTTTGGAAGAATGTTCTCTGGTCAGATGAGACAAAAGTCGAGCTTTTTGGGAAAAAACCATCAACATAGAGTGTACAGGAAAAAAAGAGGCATTCAAAGAAAAGAACACGGTCCCTACAGTCAAACATGGCGGAGATTCCCTGATGTTTTGGGGTTGCTTTGCTGCCTCTGGCACTGGACTGCTTGACCGTGTGCATGGCATTATGAAGTCTGAAGACTACCAACAAATTTTGCAGCATAATGTAGGGCCCAGTGTGAGAAAGCTGGCTCTACCTCAGAGGTCATGGGTCTTCCAGCAGGACAATGACCCAAAACACACTTCCAAAAGCACTATAAAATGGTTTGAGAGAAAGCACTAGAGACTTCTAAGGTGGCCATCAATGAGTCTAGACATGAATCTCATAGAACACCTGTGGAGAGATCTCAAAATGGCAGTTTGGAGAAGGCACCCTTCAAATATCAGGGACCTGGAGCAGTTTGCCAAAGAAGAATGGTCTACAATTCCAGCAGAGCATTGTAAGAAACTCATTGATGGTTACCGGAAGCGGTTGTTTGCAGTTATTTTGGCTAAAGGTTGTGCTACCAAGTATTAGGCTGAGGGTGGCAATACTTTTGTCTGGCCCATTTTTGGAGTTTTGTGTGAAATGATCAAGGATTTGATTTTTGCTTCATTCTCTTTTGTGTTTTTTCCTTGCAAGCAAATTAAATGAAGATAAAAATAGCAAATAATTTGTGATTACAATCATTTTCAGAAAGACACTGAGTATTATCTGACAGAATTGCAGGGGTGCCACCACCACCCTTCTAATGCATACTGTCCGGCACCCCTAATTCTTCACATATGTGGAATTTCAGATCCCTGACATGGTGCACTACACTGAGGGGTACCAGGTAATCTCCTATAAAATAGAGGACTGCTCCAAAAATATAAATCACGCACATTTCAGTTGTTGTAAGGATTGTAAAAAATATTTTTAAAGGGATTATCAGGCATTTGATATTGTAAAGCAAGCATTATTCATCACACTTCTCAGCAGTCTTGTGCTGTACATGCTACCATCATTACTGAGACCAGCGATTGGCTGTAGCTGTCAGGTGGATGTATGGCACATTACCACTTCAGGGACATCAAAAATAAAAGTGGGGTCCCCTACAGGGGTGGAAGATTCAGTATTTTTTTTATTGTACAGCCTTCTTGTTAGGTTAATTTTTACTCTAATTCTACATGTCTCTTAATAGGAACACATATTTGTGAACCCTAAGACTTGATAAGTAATCGACAAAGTGTGTAAATGTAAAGTAATAACATTACGAAATTAATTTTTCAGAATTTGTACCAAGAAATTTGGGTTATTTAGTAAGGACCAATGAGAATAAGTACATACCAAAAATGAAATTAGACTTAAATACTGTGAAGAGGGAAAGCTCACAACAAGAATGTTTGGTCAGAGGTTGTCCACACATAGGGTTACGGCAGTCTCTGGAAAGAAAATATGAAAGTTAATGCAGGAATCAAACCCCATATGATGAACAAAATGTGTGAGTTAGTATTGAAATCAGACAAGAAAAAGGACAAAACAGTTTTGCTAGCGGGTTTTCTTGACATTTTGCACTTCTGGTTGTCAGAACTTTTTCTTCAAATTAAGCCTACATTCGGAAATAATACATTTATATTAACTCCCAATACCTATATTTAAAAAAAAAAAAAAAAGCACCCGCCATATTGTAAAAATGCCACTCGGACATCTACAAAAAAATAAAAAAAATTTATTAAAAAAAATTGCATAAAAATTCATAATAGAGGCTAAAAGCTTCACTCAAATGGAAAATTAAATACAGCACAACCTCTTAATACATAATTAGAACTTTGTCTACATTTTATATGTCTTTAGAAAATCATCAGAGCTAGAGAAACCAAGACTAGTAAAGTTCTGGAAAATTCAAATCTGACGTGTTACTTTACGCAGCTATACCTTTGGACTGCTTTTACGTATTCTAGTGGTTCTGAGACTGCTTTTTCATGACGCATTGTTACTTTATGTTAACATTAAATTTAGAATTTATTAAACTAATGACTGAAATTTTTGTAAAACATTTTTGAACTGTGTGTCTGCCCAAAAATCTGATTTATTTATTATGCTTTGCTTATATAGCGCTACCTTAATCCACAGCCTGTTACTGACATCATTATCGCTGTCCCTATTGGGGCTCACAATCTAAATTCCTGATCAGTATGTCTTTGGAGTGTGGGAGGAAACCGGAGTACCCGAAGGAAACCCACGCAAATACAGGGAGAACATACAAACTCCATGCAGATGTTGTCCTTGGTGAGACTGCAAGGCTGCAGTGCTAACCACTGAGCCACCGTGCATACAACACGAAACGGTTAGGAAATTGATGTTCCCGTATGTTTATTTTATGATTACATCTTTTTTATTTTTTTCGGGGAGATTTAACAGATTAGAAATTTAGCAGTAATATTTCAAGTATAAAAGGACATTTAAAAAACAGGGATTTTTGTGTACTCACCGTAAAAACCTTTTCTCTGAGCCACTCATTGGGGGACACAGAACCACGGGTGTATGCTGCTGCCACTAGGAGGCTGACACTAAGTGAATACAAAAAATTTAGCTGCTCCTCTGCAGTAAACACCTACCACTGGCTCCAGCCCGAACCAGTTCAGTGACAAAGCAGTAGGAGATCATAACCATCAAATACAGGTACAACATGTCAAACCAAAGAACAAACATAGCCATCAGGCCAAAAAGGGTGGGTGCTGTGTCCCCCAATGAGTGGCTCGGAGAAAAGGATTTTACGGTGAGTACACAAAAATCTCTGTTTCTCCTTCGCCTAATTGGGGGACACAGGACCATGGGACGTCCTAAAGCAGTCCCTGGGTGGGGAACAATGACAGATCAAACCCAACGTATCAACTGACCAGTGGGGTGTAACTGCCGATTGCAGACACCATCTGACCGGAACCACATCCGTGGAAACCTGAGTAGGGATATAGTAACATAGTAACATAGTTATTAAGGTTGAAGGAAGACTTTAAGACCATCTAGTTCAACCCATATCCTATCCTAACCTGCCCTAACATGTTGATCCAGAGGAAGGCAAAAAAAACCCCAAGTGGCAAACAGTAAGCTTCACATTGGGGAAAAAAATTCCTTCCCGACTCCACATATGGCAATCAGACTAGCTCCCTGGATCATCGCAGTATCTAGGAAACTAGTGAATATAGCCTGTAATATTATACTTTTCAAGAAAGGCATCCAGTCCCTTCTTAAATTTTAGTAAGGAATCACTCATTACAACATTAGACGGCAGAGAGTTCCACAGTCTCACTGCTCTTACAGTAAAGAATCTGCGTCTGTGATTATGGCTAAACCTTCTTTCCTCCAGACGTAGAGGATGCCCCCTTGTCCCCGTCACAGGTCTAAGAGTAAAAAGATCATTAGAAAGGTCTTTGTACTGTCCCCTCATATATTTATACATTGTAATAAGATCACCCTTAAGCCTTCGTTTTTCCAGACTAAATAACCCCAAGTGTAATAACCTGTCTTGGTATTGCAGAACCCCCAGTTCTCTAATAACCTTGGTCGCTCTTCTCTGCACCCGCTCCAGTTCAGCTATGTCTTTCTTATACACCGGAGACCAGAACTGCACACAGTATTCTAAGTGTGGTCACACCAGTGACTTGTATAGAGGTATAATTATGTTCTCCTCATGAGCATCTATGCCTCTTTTAAAGCATCCCATTATTTTATTTGCCTTGGCAGCAGCTGCCTGACATTGGCCACTAAATGTGGTAGTGCTTAGAGAATAAGTGCAGACTGGATCCAGTCGCAACCTTGCAAACCTGCTTCGCCGACGCCTGGTGCCGAATAGCCCAAGCAACATTCACCAACCGAATGGAGTATGCCCTAATCCCTGCTGGGATAGATTTGCCTACGACACGGTAGGATTCATGAATTGCTGAGGGAATCCACCTGGCTATAATGGAGAGTGTGGTGACGGGAGGTAGCTCCCAACGGGGAAGGCTGGCAACGGTAGTAACCACTAGCCAATGGACTGGGAGAAAGGAACTCCCCTGGATGCAGGAAGACTCCAATGACCACCACGTGAGCCCCTGCTTGACACGTGGAGGCAAGCAGCCCAGCCGGTCGAGAGTAAACGGACTCTTGTCTGAGACTGCCAGAAGAACATACTGCAGAGGACTGAGGTGTAGCTGGGTGAAGGGAACAGCTTTCATCGGTGCCACAGTTTTTCCCAGTGCCCTCATGAAGAATCGGGTGGAATGAGGGGACGGACAACAAAGTGTCTAGGCTCCCTATTGAAGGACAAAGATCTTGTCTCGACGAAGAATCACTGACCCTTGAAAGGTGTCCAGGATCATCTCTAAAAGAGATATCAGCAGAGCTGAAGCTGGTGAAGACTTTTTTTTTTTTTTTAATATCAACCAGCCCCGGCGTGAAAGAGTATTCAAAAGTATACGCACGCGCTCCGCACAGGTATTGGAAGGATAGTCCCCTGACTGGAAAGTCGTTTGAGTATGGCAACACAATCATGTCCCGAGAGAGCAGAATGGACATTACAGCTGCCATGACCTTCGTATCGTGAGAACACTGGGAGCAGTGGAGAGACTGAAGGGCAATGCTGCGAACTGGAAGTGTTCCTTGTGAACAGCGAAGCACAGAAACTTCTGGAGAGGGGAAAAGATGGGGACATGAAGGCAAGCATCCCGAATGTCGATGGATGCTAGCAACTCCCCTTCTCCTTAGGGGTTTTGACAGTACAGAAGTACTCTGACTTGAAGTGCCAAACCCTGCCAAAACTTGTTTAGAAGTTTGAGGTCCAGGATGGACCGCACTAACCCGTCCCTTTCTTGGAACCATGGACAGATTTGAGTATCACCCCTGGAATCTTTCGTTTTCTGGAACAAGAAGGGAAGTATTTTATAACCAGAAGACACCAGGTCCCAGACCCATTCATCGCACACGACAGAGAGCCAGACCTGATGACAACAAAAGCAGGTGACCACCCACTTTACTGGTGTCGACCGGGTAATGCTACGAGTCATTGAGACAAAAACCAATGGGACCTGGATCCCTTTAGTGAGGACTGTTTTGGCTGCCTTCTCCACGGCTGGTTGGTCCTGTAAGGAAACTGGGAGTCGTTTGACCTTGTGCTGGGGGAAGAATATTTCCCCTGTGACATCAGTGATAAGGTGATCTGGCTTCTCTTCGACTAGACCAGGGTTCCCCAACTCCAGTCCTCAAGGCCCACCAACAGGTCATGTTTTCAGGATTTCCTTAGTATTGCCCAGGTGATAATTGCATCACCTGTGCAATACAAAAGAAATCCTGAAAACATGACCTGTTGGTGGGCCTTGAGGACTGGAGTTGGGGAACCCTGGACTAGACGGCCGCTCTGATAAGGCCGAGAAGCTAGAACTTTTGGCCGCAGAGTCCGCACGCCATTGCCTGAGCCACAGGGATCGCCTGATAGAGATAGCGTTAGAGGCTGCATCAAGAGAAGCGTGCACTAAATAATTCCCAGCCAAAGTAAACTGATGTGCCAGCAGAACGGTCTCCAGGGGAAGCTCACTGGTCTGTATAGCTCTGTCAAGGGCATCTATCCAAGAGAGAATGGTTTTGGCTAACCAAGCCATTGCAAAAGAGGGCGAGAGTGCCGAACCCGAGGCTTCCAACCCCAAACGGCAGGATTCTCTATCTTGACGCCAGATGAGATAACGGTAGGTCAACTGGAGGAGATTCCACCTACTCCTTACGCCAATCCAAGGATAACGATATCTCGCTTCAAGAGGTTTCTGAGCTGTGAAGTATTTATCCGGTAGTTCTCTATGCCGCCGAACTATGTCCTGAAACTCTGGTTGGTTGCGAACACTCTATGAGAACGTATAGTTCTCTTGAAGGACCCACATGGTCCAAGGCAGAGATAGAGTTCTCGTCAATCCTTAAAGTCTGGATGACGGCCTCAATGAGACTATCCACAGTCGCCTGAAAACTCTGACAAGTCTAGGTCAACGGGGTCTGTCAGACTTGAATACGGAGACATGTTTGATGCAGACCCCTGGGAGGGGGAGTAAGAGACGGAGATCACAGATGTTGAGGCGCTAGAAGGCTTAGGAGACGTGCTATAGGACAAAAGAACAGTGCAGGAGGGGTACGTGGAAGCGACACTCCGCGTTCCCGCCTGTTGTAAGTCTGGGGAGAACGGAGGCCTGAAGCGATCCATCGCCCCTCTGTAATCCGTGGATTTTGCGCCTGAGACCAACTCCTGCTGACTGAGTTCGCAAACACGAGGAGAACATACAAACTTCTTGCAGATGTTGTCCTTTGTGGGTCTGAACCCAGGACTCCAGCGCTGCAAGGATGCAGTGCTAACCACAGTGCTGCAGTAGGGATGGAGTCCTCTGAGGCCGGCTGGAGAGGAGGGATCATGAAGGGACTTGTATCGCTTTGGCCAATGATGCCATGGACTGCAAAAGCGACAAAGCCCACTTAGGGGCCTATGTACACTTGGGGCTTGTAGTCTGGATCCCAGTCCCTGCAAAATTAGGTATATCCTCTGCCAGGAAGGCCAATGGGGCTGATGTGTCAGCCGTATCAGACGCTATCTGACCTTGCGGTCCCCCATTCAGATCTGGCCAATACGAATCCTGCCCAGGATGGACAACAGTCCCCGTCTTGCTCAGGCCCAATACATAATGTATAAGGGCAACTGACAGAGAAAATGTAAGGGGTTAAGCTCCCAGCTCCAGAGGATTCAGCTTACCCAGGTCCTGGTCTTGTGTCCCCAGGGAAGGTGTCGGTGTCCTCACTCCTCGCAGCGTTTCTGTCAGCGCTGTTGTTCTGTGTCCCCGCTCCCCAATCCTGCTATGAGGTGTAGAAAGATGGCCGCCGAGAGCCGAAGGGGCGCCTCTCGTTTGGGCCCGAGAAGCGCCAGAAGCGCCGGCCACGGTGGGCTGAGCCATGCAAATCGCGGCATAGGCCGGCTAGAAGCAGGGGACAAAATTTATGAAGCCTGCCAGAAATGAGGGCCGGGGGGGCACAAACCGATAGGGCCCAAAAGCGGTGTAAAACACCGCTGGACGCCAAGACACAGCCCCACTAGGGACCAGGCCCCCTTCTGCATCCGGATGGTGCCAACCGCAGTCATATTCACAGGCCAGGTGATGTATAAGAGGTGCTGAGAACAGTCAACTGGACCAGGGATTCCCAGCCGGTCTCCTATTCCGGTACTTGCACGGCCTCAAGCTGCTTAGCGGCTGCAATCTGACGAGGGCAGGCAACTTCAGCTTAGAATGGCTATGGAACTCCCTCTCAATCCACCATCCCCAGAGCCAGGGGAGTGGAAAGGGACTTTCTGCCTCCTTCCATCATCTGCTTTCAATCAGTGTTGATGCAGTGAGGACTGCACAGACGCCATGGTGGGGGCCTCTGTATATCCTTGGAACAGGGCAAGTTGTCCGGCTATAGGCCTGGCTCCAGGAGAGGATACATGGAGGCGATACTCCATGTGCTCGCCTGTTGCTGGTCCAGTTGTAGCAGGAGAGGGTACAGGGAGCCCGTCAGGTCCAGGTTAGAGGGGAGAAGGGTTGTAGAATGAACGGTGCAGGCACCCTCAATCCGTCTTCCCTTGTAAGGGATTAGGAGACGGACCATTCGCCTCCTTCCATCACCGCAGTTTAAACATTGGTGATGCAGTGAGGGCCGCACCGACTGTCTATGTGCAGCCTAAGGTTTCACTACCTCAGGGTGGAAAGGGCTGTGTCCAGCAATGGTGTCCGACGTCGTAGCAGACGCAGTTTTCCTCTGCAAAAACGCTTAAAAAACATAAGTATTAAGCATCCTATGATTAGAATGCATCCGCAATTTTTGTGCACATGTTGCGTTTTTTTTCAGCGAAAAAAAAGCATTGCGGAAAAAAACGCAGCATGTTCATTAATTTTGCAGAATCGCGGCAATTCCGCCGAATAGGAATGCATTGAACCGCTTACTTTACGCATGTGGCTATGCCCACCATGCGCAAAGTGAGCGGTTCATGTGCGGATGGTACCCAGGGTCTGGAGAGGAGACTCTCCTCCAGGCCCTGGGTACCATATCCCTGTTAAAGCAATAATTAAAATAAAAAATCGTGATATTCTCACCTTCCGGCGGCCTCCGCAGCTTTTCCCCCCGCTCCCCAGCGACTGCGCATCCCCGTGCTAGCTCTTGTCCCAGGGATGCCTTGTGACAATTGCGACCACCAAGATGAATGTAGCATCTGCAGCGCTGAAAATTGCCATTCATGCATAGCTAAATTACGTTGTGCAAAACGCTAGATTTTTAGCGGGAATACGCATACCAATAAAAATGTGTATTTCCCGCGGCAGGGAGTGGCGGGATTGCCACGGAAAATTCCGCGGCAATTCCGAATGTGTGCACATAGCCTTAGTCCCAACTTTTTCATTTTTAAGATAATAAGAGAAATACACACCAGGAATTTGTAAACAATTTCTTCCAAGTATGGAAGTATCTTATGTGGTCGCTGCTTACTACTATTTGGGCGCACAACCAGAATAAGACAGGAAGGAGTGTCATTTGAAAAGCAAATTTTGCTAGAATCATCAAAATACTTGAAATCAGGCATTGATTTTCTTATTTTTTATGGTCAACTACTGAGTGGGATAAACAACATGCTCACTTTATAGTTTGGGTCGTTATGGACACAGCAATACCAAATATACATGTGGATATTTTTTTCCAATACTAAGGGACTTAAAAGAAAAAAAGGCCTACTTACTTTTTTACATGGCTTCTTTGTTTTAAAACTTTTTTAACCTGAATTAAAACAATTATTCAAAGAGTGGGCTGAAATTACTTTGCAGTAAAAGACTTATTAAGTTATTGCAAATGTCTGATTGAACTTGACACTGCCAAGGATGGCACAATTAGTTAGTAGGTTAAGGGCTCATTCACATGTCACTTTTTTCACGTACAAGAAAAGCTGACTGAGCTTCATCAGAGTTTGATCTGTGTTTCATCAGTGTCTCTTGTATGTGAAAAAAATAAAGTTTCTCCACCTTCTCCTGTCAAACAGCCAGTGAAAATCTGACCGCACTCTGTTGGCAAGTGAGAGCTGTCCGATTTTTTTCAAGAACTCATAGATTGCATTGTCGATTTTGATCCAATACTCAGATAAATATTGGACAAGTCTCTGCGATTTGCACGGAATGCTTGGTCCGCAAAAAATCAAGGCCATGTGAATAGTGCTATTCATCATTATACAGTGGTGGCCAAAAGTATTGGCACCCCTGCAATTCTGTCAGATAATACTCAGTTTCTTCCTGAAAATGATTGCAATCACAAATTATTTGCTATTTTTATCTTCATTTAATTTGCTTGCAAGGAAAAAACACAAAAGAGAATGAAGCAAAAATCAAATCCTTGATCATTTCACACAAAACTCCAAAAATGGGCCAGACAAAAGTTTTGCCACCCTAAGCCTAATACTTGGTTGCACAACCTTTAGCCAAAATAACTGCGAACAACCGCATACGGTAACCATCAATGAGTTTCTTACAATGCTCTGCTGGAATTGTAGACCATTCTTCTTTGGCAAACTGCTCTGGGTCCCTGATATTTGAAGGGTGCCTTCTCCAAACTGCCATTTTGAGATCTCTCCACAGGTGTTCTATGGGATTCAGGTCTGGACTCATTGCTGGCCACCTTAGAAGTCTCTAGTGCTTTCTCTCAAACCATTTTATAGTGCTTTTGGAAGTGTGTTTTGGCTCATTGTCCTGCTGGAAGACCCATGACCTCTGAGGGAGACCCAGCTTTCTCACACTGGGCCCTACATTATGCTGCAAAATTTGTTGGTAGCAGGGTGGATAAAAATCATGATTTTTTTTAAAAAATCAAAAAAATCGGATTTTTTTTATTTAAATCGGATTTTTTTGATTTAAATAAGATTTTTTAATCAAGTTGTACACAAGCAAAACTTTGTCTTTTTGCAAATCAAATTATTTTACACAAATAAAAATATTAAAACAGTTGATGATTATGAAACCTAATAATTTTTATTTGCACTATTAAACAATCAGAATTGAACTACAGAGAGTAAGTACTTTTTAACAATAGCCTATCTCTAACGTTTGAAGTAAGCAAACATCTTCAGTGAATACATCAGTCCTTTAAGCCTACTGTTTATTTAGGACTTTTAATAGGAAAACTAGTTGTCCTGCTTTAGCAGTTCCTAAGCGGTTTCGGACTGTTGTGTGCACAAAACCAAATGAAGAAAACAATCTCTCTACTCCTGCCGATGAAGCCGATGCAGTCAGTAGCTGAGTAGCTACATTTATTATCTTCGCTGGAAGAACAAGTGATTGCGACTTCCACCAGTCCAGTGGTTTTAGTTCATTAACGACGTTATCTGAAAACATGTATTTTTGAAATGGTGCAGATTCACACTTTAATTTCAGCACAGTTGCCACAATGTCATGGTTAGTATTGGCGAGCCACTCCATTGCAGAGTTGATTTCCGCCTCAGATAGTTTTTTCCCTCTGTAGATGGGATGCAAGATATTGGCTAAATAGTGTTCTTCTTTTAATGCTTGGTCCTTGCGGTGGTGTATTGCAACCTTTACATTGTTTGAGAGGTTCAAGCGATCTAGCGAACCTTCTAAATCTTTCCAAACTTCTGTGGCATCAGCTATGGTTGCAGTATCTTTCTGCATTTTATCCAACGCAATAGATATTGGCTTTAACCTTTCCAAAAGGTCCTCGGCATTTCTCTTCACACCAAGATTTAATACTTTGCTTCGTATATTAGCATCAATTTTATCCCGATGTGTTTCGCAAATGGACACTAATTTTGACCAGTTGTTAATAAACAGTTCCAAGCATTCAGCCAAGGTATTCCATCTAACATCTTGTGGTAGAACCAACTTCAGTCCTCCCATTTCCTTGTAGGTTGCATGTGCAAAATGATTATTGCGGAAATATTTAACAATTTCTACAACATGTTCCTTGACACCCGAAATAATATGCAGGTCTTTTGCCAAAAGATGCAACAAATGGGCAGAACAACCGTATGTAATGACATTTGTGTCATCCTCATGTGCCAGTTCCGCTCGCATTTTTGCCACATTGCTTGCGTTATCAGTAACTAAGCTCCTTACTTTACATCCAAACTGTTCTTGGCATTGGTGAATTGAGTTCTTAGCAATTTCAAGTAAATATTCAGCAGTATGTGAATTTCCAGATGTGTCGATTGTGTCTGTAAGGTAAGTTTCACCATCTTCTGTTGTGACACAAGTGCAAATTATGGGGTCGTTGTGGATGTTGCTCCAACCATCCAAGCTCATGTTAACAACTTTGTCTTTCAAATATTTTGTACAAGCCGCTCTTTCTTTGTCGTATACAGCCTGAAGATGTTTTCCTGAGATATCAAATCTACTTGGTGGTTTGTAGCCTGGTCTTATTTCTTTGATCATTTGTACAAACAATGGGTGTTCAACTAGTCGGAAAGAAGAATTGGTTGCAAATATGAATTTAGCAATTAATTCATCAAAATGTTCTTTCTGGCTTGTCGTAGTCTTTAAGAGGAATTTTTTTACACTTTGCACGCAAAGTTTTTTGTTGGGCTGCTTTGTTGAAGTTGTACCCAGATATTGATTGTCACGTGCAGCACAAGCCATATTTGACCCTGAAAGCACAGTAATTAAAAATATAATTCGACTGCGTATTTGAAGAAATATAACGAAAATATTTTGAAACAAACTTTTTGAACAATGTAATGGTCCTCGTCCTATAAGGGCTGTCTCAAAAGTTATGCTACTCAAGTTTCCGGTGAAGTTGCTGTAATACTAGTAATATCAGAGCAACTGAAAAAAATTATGTCACAAAAGTTTTAAAAATGTTTTTTTTTAAAAAATGGTCAATTTGGCAGACTTCAAAAGTGAATTGTAGCCTACAATAAAAAAAAAAATAGGCGTATACACACTCTTTTATTTTTACTTAACGTTAATCTTCTGTGAAATATTGCCTTAACATAAATTTAAATTCTATACTCCAGAACTAGTGCTAGAAATTTTTCTTTTCATAGACTTTAACCATTCCAGTAAAACGTCTGTTAAAATAGGTTGTAATTGCCAGACTTACCACTAGTGCTAGGGTCCTGGTGCATAAGAAGCTGTGGGGGTTCATTGACATTAGTTGTATCACTATCAACATCTTCATTTCCCCTTCTGGTTGCAGTTTTCATAATGTGATTTCAAACGGCAAACAAGTCCTTGGATATCCTTTTGACAGTATTTGCACTTTGCTCTCCCACCTTTCTTTCCAAGCTCTGCTGGCATCTCAACAAAATGAACCCAAATAGGGTCTCTCTTACGACCTGCCATGGCTCACGCAGATCACTTCTGAAGTTTGATTGTTACTACAGCCAAGTACTGCTGACTGACTATCCAACAAGTTTGGGCATGTCAACTGAATGGAAAAAGAAACTGAAACCAAGCTACAGAAAGTGAAACCAAGCTAGAAGTGTGGAGTTAATTGAACAATGATTGAAAGTTTTAGATTTTAATCGTGATTTATATTAAAAAAATCTTTTGATTTAAATTAGTGATTTAAATCATGATTAAAATCACGATTTAAATCGATCTGATTTAAATAGAAAAAAATCATTTGATTTAAAGCATGATTTAAATCGTTGATTTAAATCGGCGTGATTTAAATCAATCCACCCTGGTTGGTAGTCTTCAGACTTCATAATGCCACGCAAACGGTCAAGCAGTCCAGTGCCAGAGGCAGCAAACCCCAAAACATCAGGGAAACTCCGCCATGTTTGACTGTAGGGACAGTGTTCTTTTCTTTGAATGCCTCTTTATTTTTCCTGTACACTCTATGTTGATGGTTTTTCCCAAAAAGCTCGACTTTTGTCTCATCTGACCAGAGAACATTCTTCCAAAACGTTTTTGGCTTTCTCAGGTAAGTTTTGGCAAACTCCAGCCTGGCTTTTTTTATGTCTCGGGGTAAGAAGTGCGCTCTTCCTGGGTATCCTACCATACAGTCCCTTTTCATTCAGACGCCGACGGATAGTACGGGTTGACACTGTTGTACCCTCGGACTGCAGGGCAGCTTGAACTTGTTTGGATGTTAGTCGAGGTTCTTTATCCACCATTCGCACAATCTTGCGTTGAAATCTCTCATCAATTTTTCTTTTCCTTCCACATCTAGGGAGGTTAGCCACAGTGCCATAGGCTTTAAACTTCTTGATGACACTGCGCACGGAAGACACAGGAACATTCAGATCTTTGGAGATGGACTTGTAGCCTTGAGATTGCTCATGCTTCTTAACAAATTGGTTTCTCAAGTCCTCAGACAGTTCTTTGGTCTTCTTTCTTTTCTCCATGCTCAATGTGGTACACACAAGGACACAGGACAGAGGTTGAGTCAACTTTAATCCATGTTAACTGGCTGCAAGTGTCATTTAGTTATTGCCAACACCTGTTAGGTGCCACAGGTAAGTTACAGGTGCTGGTGATTACACGAATTAGAGAAGCATCACATGATTTTTCAAACAGTGCCAATACTTTTGTCCACCCCCTTTTTTAGGTTTGGTGTGGAATTATATCCAATTTGGCTTTAGGTCAATACTTTTTGTGTTTTTTCATTGAAGACAAATTAAATGAAGATAATAATACCAAATAATTTGTGTTTGCAATCATTTTCAGGAAGAAACTGAGTATTATCTGACAGAATTGCAGGGGTGCCAACAGTTTTGGCCACCACTGTAGGTAGGAGTATAGGCTCTCACTGTGGTTCGTTGGTGTCCCAAAGCTTTAGAAATTGAGTTATAACCTTTTCCATACTGATACATCTAAATTACCAGAATTTCTATGGGCATGACGTATAGCTTTTGAGGACCTTTATTTCTACTTCACTTTGTCAGGCAGGTACTATTTAAGTGATTTCTTGATTGAGAACAGGTGGCTGCATTTGGCTAGGGAATTTGAACTTGGCTTCCCAAAGATGCGACAAACCACAGTTAATTTATGTTTTAAGGTTGGGGAGGAGTGGTGGTCAATCACTTTTTAACACAGGGCCCTGTAGGTTTCGATTTCTTTTTGCCTATCCAGTAATATTCCTGTACGTTCCAGCTTATCCACCAATGACACAATACACTGTTTGGACTGAGGATTTCAACCTCCAAACTTCTTTAAAAACTCAACATGCTCCTCCAAACTGTATCTGAAAGTTGTTAACAAATGAAGAAGAAATCCAGCAGGAGTGAAATGCAAGCACCACACAAAAACTACTGACGAGCAGAAATGCATGCAGCAAGTCTATCTCACAGTGGAGACAACCAGCGGAGCGACAAGTCAGCAAGACCACTCGGTGCAAAGATGTTTTTCGTCACTGTTGTGGAGGTTCATTCACTTCTCATGAACCAAAGTATGTACAGTCCAAGTTTCAGTATGCTCAACAGTCTCTTAGAAGATACAGCAATTTTTCCAGGTAAATTAGCATGTGGATCACACTGTATATGAGACTGTCGAATTCATGTCAGATGCATCGAAGTACGTATTTAGACAGTGAAACACGGGTGTGTGAGTCTGACCTAAAGCAAAGCAAGGTGAATATTCTCTGCATGTGATTTCCTAATTTTTTTTTTCCAGTGGTTGTATTCTGATTTGTAATATAAAACAAAAAAACAAGAGTGATAAGAGCTTTAAAAGGAATTTTCCAGGAAAAGCTTTCTAATCTCTGATAGCCATTGCAGAGAAAAAATAAGCAGGAACACCTAATTTTATTATTTTAAGTGAGCATTGACCATCAGAGAGCAATGTTATAAATGAAAACCCCTTAAAATATTTAATCAAAAATAATAAAAAGTGTAAATATAGAAACAAAATATTTTCATAAAGTGAGAGCAATTACAATAAGGATCTACATAATAAAACGAATTGTCAACAACAAAAAGATTTGTCTACTCATTCCTCTAGCAGCTTTCTAGAAACACATACAGTAATCTGATTACGGTATGCTCTTTAGTAAACTCATAGACTAGTGGATTACTTCTTATTTTTACTTCTGGATGGCCATACCAGTTAGAGGGCCTATTTTTTGAGGCAGAACTTGATGTATTAACATAATACAATACTGTACTGAAAGTTGTGAAAAAGTCTGAATGAAGTTGACTACCGTATACACTCGTGTATAAGCCGAGATTTTCAGCACCTTTTTTGGTGCTGAAAATGCCTCCTCGGCTTATACACGAGTCATAGGGCAGAAACCAGCGGGGGAGGGGATGCCTCGGCAGGAGCCGGTGGCTGGGACATCATACTCACCCCTCCCCGTGCCATCGCTGAACGTCCCTGCAATCCTCCGTTCTCTCCCCCGTCCTCCTGCATGCTTCCCCCGTCCTCCGTTCTCCCCCCGTCCTCCTCCATGCTTCCCCGTCCTCAGTTCTCCCCCCGTCCTGCTCCATGCTTCCCCCGTCCTCCCCCCCCGTCCTCCTCCATGCTTCCCCCGTCCACCTACGTGCTCCTTGTCCTCTCCTCCATCATACTTACCCCTCCCCGTGCCATCGCTGAACGTCCCTGCAATCCTGCGTTCTTTCCGGCTTCCTGCAGCTCTCCAGCGATGAGTGGTGACGTAATAACCGCTCATTAAGGTCATGTAATATGGACGCGACGCCACTCCCATAGGCGTGGCGTCCATATTCATGGCCTTAATGAGCGGTATTGCGTCACCGCTCAGTGCTGGAAAGCTGCAGGAAGCCGGGGAGAACGCAGGATTGCAGGGACGATCAGCGATGGCACGGGGAGGGGTGAGTATGATGGAGGAGAGGACAAGGAGCACGGAGTAGGACGGGGGGGGGGGGGAGAACGGTGGACGGGGAAGCATGGAGGACGGGGGGGAGATCGGAGGACGGGGGAAGCATGGAGGAGGACGGGGGGGGGAGAACGGAGGACGGGGGAAGCATGGAGCCGGACGGGCGGAGAACGGTGGACGGGGGAAGCATGGAGGAGGACGGGGGGGGGAGAACGGAGGACGGATGAAGCATGGAGGAGGACAATGAGCACGGAGCAGGACGGGGGAGGATGGAGGGCACAGAGGAGCACGGAACCGGACGGGGGGAGGATGGAGGGCACAGAGGAGCACGGAGCAGGACGGGGGGGAGAGGATGGAGGGCACAGAGCAGCACGGAGCAGGACGGGGGGGCACAGGAGGACGGAGAAGGAATGGGGGAGCACAGCGGAGGACGGAGCAGGAGGGGGGGGAGTACAGAGGAGAATGGGGGAGCACAGAGCTGGATGGGGGAGCAAGGAGCAGGACGGGGGCAGCACAGAGCAGGAGGGCAGTTTATACACCCGGCATATACACGAGTCAATAAGTTTTCCCAGGTTTTTGTGGCAAAATTAGGGGGGTCGGCTTATACACGGGTCGGCTTATACACGAGTATATACGGTAACTCTGTTTTAGAAGAACTAAGTGTAATGAATGAAAAAATTAATATAAAAAAATAGACACTTCAACTTGTAAAGCAATTTCTTTTAAGTTCTACTGTTTGTTCACATGGCGAGCTCGGAAGGCAAGGAGCGGAATATTGTCGACTGCATGCCACTTTTACACTCCTTTAGATACGTCAAAAAACATACTAAATCAGGGGTCGACAAAGTTGTTCAGAATCTAGGAGCCAGCAAAAAAATTTAGGAGCCAGAATGCCTGCCCATCATCATCATTGCCTCCCCATCATCAACAATGCCTGCCCATTATCATCATCGCCTCCCCATCATCATCAATGCCTGCCCATCATCATCATTGCCTCCTCATCATCATCATGGCCTCCCCATCATCATCATTGTCTCCCATTATCATCAATGCCTGCCCATCATCATCATCGCCTCCCCATCATCATCAATGCCTGCCCATTATTATCAATGCCTGCCCATCATCATTTCCTCCCCATCATCATCATTGCCTCCCCATTATCATCAATGCCTGCCCATCATCATCATTGCCTCCCCATTATCATCAATGCCTGTCCATCATCATCATGGCCTCCCCATTATCATCAATGCCTGCCCATCATCATCATCGCTTCCCCATCATCATCAATGCCTGCCCATCATCAATGCCTGCCCATTATCATCGCCTCCCCATCATCATCAATGCCTGCCCATTATCATCAATACCTGCCCATCATCACAGACAGCACCGCAGCACACAAGCACTCTCTCACATACATACATACACAC
The DNA here is from genome assembly GCA_033576555.1 of Oophaga sylvatica. Classification (NCBI taxonomy): domain Eukaryota; kingdom Metazoa; phylum Chordata; class Amphibia; order Anura; family Dendrobatidae; genus Oophaga; species Oophaga sylvatica. The sequence continues at coordinate 448,080,299 of JARQOD010000002.1, read as the reverse complement.
ACACACACACACACACACACAAAGCACCACACTACATACACACACACACTGATATACACAGACACACACACACACATACACATCACATCTCACCTGTCCGGCGTCCGCGCGCTCTCTGCCACAGCCGGCCGCTGAATGACGTCATTCAGCGGCGCTGCTGTGAGAGTAAGCACAGGCGCCCCCTGGAGCCCGGAGCTGCGGCAGCGGAGGCACGGGGAGAGGTAAGTATTGTGCCAGCTGCTGCCGGGGCCCTGAGCAAGTGGGGGGGACCAGTGACGGCGCTGACACCGCTCTCCTCTGCTAACGGGTGCCGGGGTGCCCGACGGCGAGTGGGCCCCCCCGCCTGCTCAGGGCCCCGGCACTTGCCCGGGTTGGCCGGGGGCTGACGCCGGCCCTGCCTCCCATAACAAACATGCCGCTAGTGGCTAGCGGCAGTAAACAGAATTATAATGTAAGGTTCTTTGTACATGTTCTTGAAACTCAGTTTTTCCGTCAGCCATTTTGCTTTCTGTCTTGCTGCAGCTATTTTGCCCTCAGTCAATATGGAGTTTTCAGCTTTCATGTTCCCGCCCTGATTCTCTCCCTCTTGCTTCTTAAGCAGCCACAGCTGAGCAATCAGTGCTTCTGAATCTAGCCTGCAGTGAACCTGTGACCTGACTCCTGAAGCCTTGGACCTTGTATTCCAGCTATTCCTACTGAGAAACTCTGAAACACTTGTGGACTCTGGAACCCTGCTCTTTGAAAGATCCACGTTTGCATGGACTTACGGTAACAGAGAAGAAGATCCTGAACCTGTTGTGGAGAGTGATTGCTGAGCTTAGTTTACTCTGGCCTGCTGTGTCTCCTGCTTCTGTGTCTGCAAACTGTGTGACTATTTTTGCCAACTTGTATGAAGTAATACAAGATCTTCTATATCAAACCTGTGTCTCATGTATTTTCATCGCACCCAAGCACAAGACGCTATATGAACTGTACTACACACATTACAAGATTCAGAAGCCAAACGTTAGTGTCTGCTGGGTCTGGAAAGGCTGTGTCTGCTGTAACTGTGGATATCAGATGTACGGTTGTACTTTCTGTGATGACAGTGGTTGTGACTTCTCACAACCATTCCAGGTGAGCAGTTCCCTTAAGTTTTTTTTTCTCTGCAGTGTTACCACAGGTAAACACTATTGTTTTTTTTTTTCTTCTCTTTTCTCTTCTCCTACCAGTACTCTTGTCTTAAAAGATTTGGAAGATGGAAGCCCGTATAAAGGAACTTTGCGGAGTGACTGATAATATCCTTGCAGATTTACAGACTATAAAAACCCGCTTTACAAACCTACAGGACCTCACTAATCACAATTTGCAAGTGTTTGGACAGACTGCCCAGGATTTGCGAGCCAGGATTGAGGTTCTAGAGGAGCGAGTCCAGGCTCCTGCCGTAGCCCCGAGTTCTGGGATTCCCAAGTTGCCCCCTTTTCGTTTTGGCGGTGAACGTGAGAAATTCAGGGGATTTATTAACCAATGCAATCTTTTTTTTTCTGCACATGCTTCACAATTTCCCACTGAACGATCTAAAGTACTTACTATAATTATGTTGCTTACCAACAAGGCTTTGATGTGGGCAAACCCTCTGATTGAGACTGAGGATGAATGTTTGGATCATCTTGATGCTTTCATTTCAGCCATGGGGCAGGTGTTTGATGACCCCAATCGAGGTGCAACAGCTGAAGCAGCCATGTTAACTTTGCGTCAAGGTAAGCACTCGGTAGCCGAATATGCCTTGGATTTCAGGAGATGGGCCCTTGATACCACTTGGGACAGTTCCGCCAAGAAATCTATTTTTCGAAAGGGGTTGTCTCCACTAATTAAGGATGAACTAGCTCGTGCCGACCCTCCCACTGCGTTAGGTGACTTTATTAATTACTGCATCCGTATTGATGCTCGTCTGACTAAACGCAGGCAAGAGAGATGGTTCGAAAACAATCGCACTAACCTTTTCCTACCTTCCTCCCCAGCTAAGGAACCTTTGAGTAGGATCACACGGGAACCTGAACCTGAACCCATGCAGGTAGACTCTTTACAAAGACGGGTTAGCGATGCACGCAAAGAACATCGTTTTAAGGAAAATCTATGTTTCTATTGTGGTAAGCCAGGGCACTTCATTATAAACTGCCCCAGCCGTTCTCGTAAGACTACTGCAGCACTCATTCACTGTGAGTGTTGCGAGAGGAGATCTGTCAGGTCCGAGCCTCAGGCTCCAGAGAGATCTGCAGCAACAGATATTGATTTCTCGGACTTAAACTCTGTTACTTCTGAGGACGATGACTGTGTAAACGCTGCAATTTTTCAAGTTTCCTCAGCGGTGTCCCAGCTGAGTTGTAGGAAAAACAATTCTCATTGCTTCCTTTCCATCAAACTCTGGGTTGACTCAGTCTGGGTGTCTAGCTCTGCTATGATCGACTCAGGGACAAGTGGGAATTTTATGGATGTCTCCTTTGCTCTGAAACAGGGGATACGTTCAGTGAAGAAGGCTACTCCAGTACAGATGGAAACTGTGGACGGCTCCCTGCTGACCTCTGGACCAGTGGATCAGGAAACGGAGCCTTTGAGGGTCCTTATGGGTAAAGATCATCAAGAGAAACTGTCCTTTATGCTTATCTCTTCTCCCCACTTTCCCATTATTCTAGGGCTACCATGGCTGCAGGCTCAGAACCCTACCATTAACTGGGAGACCAAGGAATTACACTTTCCAGAGAAACAGATGACTCCAGAAGTTTCAGCGTGCTCTGTTCCTAAAGGAACCATGTCAGTCCCTGAACTACCAGCTGTATACCAGGACTATGTGGATTTATGTGACAAGAAGAACGCTGACCAGCTTCCCCCTCACCGTCCATATGATTGTCCAATTGAATTATTGCCTGGAGCAGAGATACCTTTTGGTAAGATCTACCCCCTGGCGGGGCCTGAGCTAAAGGCTTTAAAGGATTACATAGACGAAAATCTAGCCAAGGGCTTCATACGCCCCTCTTCATCTCCTGCAGGTGCACCCATCTTCTTTGTGAAGAAGAAAGATGGATCTCTGAGACCCTGCGTAGACTATAGGGAACTCAATAAGGTTACTATTAGAAACCGTTATCCATTGCCTTTAATCCCTGAGTTATTGGAGAGAGTGCGGCATGCCAAAATTTTCTCTAAATTGGATCTCCGTGGGGCCTATAACTTGGTCCGTATTAGACCTGGGGATGAGTGGAAGACTGCATTCAGGTCACGCTATGGACACTTTGAATATCTAGTTATGCCTTTTGGTCTGAGTACCGCCCCAGCCACTTTCCAACACTTGGTGAATGACATCTTCAGGGATCTCCTAGATACATTTGTGGTGATTTATTTGGATGATATTCTAATTTTTTCTAACTCCACAGAGGAACATCATGGACATGTGAGAATGGTCTTGGAATGTCTAAGACAAAACCATCTTTACATCAAACTTGAAAAGTGTGAATTCCATAGGACCGAAATTCAATTTCTGGGGTATGTACTGTCTACACAAGGAATTAGTATGGATGGAAGCAAGACCCAAGCCATCAAGGATTGGCCAAGTCCTAGAAATGTGAAGGAGGTGCAGCGCTTCATCGGGTTTGCCAACTTCTATAGACGTTTCATTAGGAATTTCTCTGAGGTAGTGTCACCTATCACCCAACTTACCCGGAAAGAGTCTAGGTTCTCCTGGACTCCCCAAGCCCAGGAAGCATTTTCCCGTCTGAAAGATAAATTTACCACCGCACCTGTCTTGGTACATCCCAACCCCGAACTTGCCTTCATAATAGAGGTGGATGCTTCAGACTGTGCCGTTGGAGCTATACTCTCTCAGAGAATAGGTGAGAAGAATGTCTTGCATCCCTGTGCCTTCTTTTCCCAGCAGTTGTCTTCGGCTGAGAGGAACCACGATGTGGGCAATAGAGAGTTGTTGGCCATTATTGCCGCCTTCAAAGAATGGAGACACCTTCTTCAGGGAGCTGCACAACAAATAGTCGTCCTGACAGACCATCGTAACCTTGAATTTATCAGGTCGGCTAAATGCCTGACTCCTCGCCAGGCTCGCTGGAATCTTTTCTTAAACCAATTTAATTTTGTTATTTCTTATAGACCAGGATCACGCAATGGAAAGGCTGATGCACTCTCTAGGATTCATTCAGCAGAGACCAGTCCACTTGCTCCTCCTAAGACTATTCTTCCTGACTCTAGATTCCTGGGAGTGATTCATAATCAAGACCTACTTAAGGACATCAAGGAAGCATACCATGCGGATTCCTTGTTGGCACAACCCCAAGGGACGTAAGTCTTGTCTTTAAGAATGGTGTGTGGATTCTGGGACAACGTCTATATATTCCTGAAACAGTCAGATTGAGAGTATTGCAACTCATTCACGATTCCAAGATAGCTGGGCATAGAGGAATTCTAAAGACACAGGAATTTCTTTCTCGTTTCTTTTGGTGGCCCACTTGCAGGAAGGATGTTTTAAACTATGTCACTTCATGTGAAGTCTGTGCAAGATGCAAAACACCTCGCTCCTCACCAACTGGTCTGTTACAACCTCTTCCCACCCCGTCCCGCCCGTGGGGATCCATTTCTATGGACTTCATTGTGGAGTTACCAACCTCTCAAGGGAAGAACACCATTCTAGTGGTGGTTGACCGTCTAACAAAGGCAGCTCATTTTATACCTGGTGTCGGCTTACCCACTGCAAAACAGACATCAGATTTGATGATTAAAGATGTGTTTCGCTTACATGGAGTACCGGATGAGGTTATTTCGGATCGAGGGGTGCAATTCACTTCTAGGTTTTGGCAAAATTTCTGTGCAGCATTGGACATTAAAGTAAACCTTTCTTCTGCTTTTCATCCCCAGACTAATGGACAGACCGAACGAACCAATCAAACCCTGGAGCAGTATCTCCGCTGCTTTATCTGCCACCTACAGGATGATTGGGTGGATCTACTTCCATTAGCTGAGTTCTCTTATAACAACTCTCAGAGTGCCTCCACTAAGCAGTCTCCTTTTTACTCCAATCTAGGTTATCATCCTAACATTCTACCACGATTTCCCATAGAAACGCCTTTACCAGCAGTGGCTGAAAGAATCACGTCTTTACAGAAGAATATGGATCTTCTAAAGGAGAATCTGGAATCGGCTCAGGAAAGGTACAAGAAAGCAGCAGATAAATTTCGTAAACCTGCACCAGCTTTTAAGGTAGGAGACCTGGTCTGGCTGTCAACCAGAAATCTTAAGTTAAGGATTCCATCGTCTAAGTTGGGACATAAGTACATTGGACCCTATAAAATCAGTAAAATTATAAGTGCCGTTGCTTGTCGTCTTCAACTGCCCAGAACTATGAGAATCCACCCTGTCTTTCATGTATCCCTACTAAAGGCTGCAACACCCAATACGTTTCCTGGACGTTCTTCTCCTTGCCCTGACCCAGTGCTAGTCGATGGTCAGGAAGAATTTGTGGTGGAAAGGATTCTGGATTCCAGGTTATACAGAAATCAGTTACAATATTTGATTAAATGGCAAGGCTACCCAGTGGAGGACAACTCATGGGAACCAGTCAATAACGTTAATGCTCCTCGTTTGCTCCGCCAGTTTCATCGGAGGTACCCAGACAAGCCTGGTCTGAGGCCATCCGGAGGTTGTCCCTAAGGGGGGAGTAATGTAAGGTTCTTTGTACATGTTCTTGAAACTCAGTTTTTTCCGTCAGCCATTTTGCTTTCTGTCTTGCTGCAGCTATTTTGCCCTCAGTCAATATGGAGTTTTCAGCTTTCATGTTCCCGCCCTGATTCTCTCCCTCTTGCTTCTTAAGCAGCCACAGCTGAGCAATCAGTGCTTCTGAATCTAGCCTGCAGTGAACCTGTGACCTGACTCCTGAAGCCTTGGACCTTGTATTCCAGCTATTCCTACTGAGAAACTCTGAAACACTTGTGGACTCTGGAACCCTGCTCTTTGAAAGATCCACGTTTGCATGGACTAACGGTAACAGAGAAGAAGATCCTGAACCTGTTGTGGAGAGTGATTGCTGAGCTTAGTTTATTCTGGCCTGCTGTGTCTCCTGCTTCTGTGTCTGCAAACAGTGTGACTATTTTTGCCAACTTGTATGAAGTAATACAAGATCTTCTATATCAAACCTGTGTCTCATGTATTTTCATCGCACCCAAGCACAAGACGCTATATGAACTGTACTACACACATTACATATGGTGGCAGCCAATCAGCGCGGCGCAGCGGAGGCAATCCAGATGGCGCAGGAGGAGCTGCTAATCAGCTGAGTAAAAATTTTTTTTTTCCTCTTTAATTCCCCGGGCGCCAGGCATGATTTTCTAGGTTTGTCGAACCCTGTACTAAATGACCCTATTTTTGCATTCAGCACTCAAGTAATTCATCTAAGGGTGTCGTGACCATTTTGGACCCACGGATGCGACACAAAAGTTCATAAAGTACATATGGGCAGCACGGTGGCTCAGTGGTTAGCACTGCAGCCTTGCAGCGTTGGAGTCCTGGGTTCGAATCCCACCAAGCACAACATCTGCAAGGGGTTTGCATGTTCTCCCCGTATTTGCGTTGGTTTCCTTTGGGCACTGCGGTTTCCTCCCACACTCCAAAAACATACTGATAGGGAATCTAGATTGTGAGCCCCATCGGGGACAGCGACAATAATGTGTGCAAACTGTAAAGCGCTGTGGAATGTGTTAGCGCTATATAAAAATAAAGATTATTTTTATCATAAAGTTGGGAAGCAAAAATGAGAAATTACATTTTATCAACACAAATGTTGCTTTAGCCTAAGACTTTTCTTTAAGATAAGAGAAAATGGACCGATGGACCACATTTTGTTACAAAATTTCTTCTAAATGTAACAATATCCCATATGTAGTGGAAAATTGCTGTATGGGAGAATGGCCATACCAGGAAGGTAAGGACTGCAACTTTTTATGCAACAGACTGCGGACGCCATGTCACATTTGATGACTCTTTGAGGTGCCTAAACAGCAGAAACACACTGCTTTACAGTATGTTATTACATTGGATGTGAAATACTAAAACTACGGTATGTTTCTTCCATTAAATGTTGCTTTAGTCCCAAATTTTTGAAACCTCACAAGGAGTAATAGGAAAATGGGCCCTATAAACCAATGTCTCCAGAACGTGGCAATGCAATGCAAAATGGTTCAAACTACTGCTTTGACAAACAGCTCGGAAGGGAATAAACTCCGCTTTAACTCTGAAGCTGTTGTGAATGGGTTTGAGATGAGTTCTGAGCGGAGGCTCCCTCTGGTGGTTACAAGCAGTGCTAGTCTGTCCAGTGAAGATTGTGAGGACTGGGAATCAGGTGTTACTGACTGGTCTTATATAAGGGAGTCACCTTCCTATCAGGGTTGCCGGTGATCAATTGTTCTGGTCTGAATCCTTTATTCCAGTTTCTCTTGTAGCCTGCTGTGTCGTGTCTGCATCTCCTGCTAACAGATAAGACATTTTCTTCTTTTGTGTTTGTGCTATATTTTTGCATTTTGTCCTGCACTTCTGTGGGGGCCTTCAGGGTCCCCTCCGGGGGCTTCTGCCCTCTCAGTTTTGTTCAGCCACTGATGTTTGTACTTTTGCTTTTTCCAGTTTTTTCAGTGGCTGCTGTTTTGATTTTGTTACACCAGAGAACTAATTTAGGTGGAAGAGGTCGTGTGATCTCAGGTGTTTTTGAAATTAGTAGAGTTGTTGCCTTTCAGGGTTTTCTGGGATTGCAGTAAGTACCCTTCCTATCCTTTTCTATTTAGTTAGTTTGGGCCCCAGCGTTTGCTCATACTATTTTCTATCTGTGTCAGTATTTCATCGTCTAACCGCCATTACATGTTTGGGGGCTTTCTATTATCTTTGGGGTTCTGCTCCGGGGCAGATAGCTTTCCTATTTCTATCTTTAGGTGTAGTTAGTTTCTCAGGCTGTGACGAGGCGTCTAGGACCAACGTAGGAACACTCCACGGCTGCCTCTAGTTGTGGTGGTTAGTCAGGGTACTGCAATCTCATAGATTCCAACTGCTCTGGTGTATTGCCTTTTTTACCTGCACTCCTCAGCTACCGAAACATAACAGTATCACCGGCCTAAAAATTGAAAATTGTATTGTACTCACAGAAGGGAAAAAATATTGTGAAAGAAAAAAGGTTGTCAGAGTTGTCAGAGATATTTTTCTGTTTGTTGCATTTTTTTTTTTCCCTCTGTATCTCTGGGTGCTGGGGAGGATCTTTTCTCTCAATGGAGTTTGCACAGTTGTCTGGCCGTGTGGATCAGCTTGCCACTGAGGTTCGGAGTATTGCTATCTATCTTGCTGGGTTGCCTGTTGTGGAACCTAGGATTCCCATGCCAGATTTGTTTTTAGGGGATCGAGCTAAGTTTCAGAATTTCAAAAATAATTGTAAATTGTTTTTTGCCTTAAAATCTAAGTCCTCAGGAACGCAGCACAGCAGGTTCAAATTATCATCTCTCTCCTGCGCGGCGATCCTCAGGATTGGGCTTTTTCCCTGATACCTGGGGATCCTGTTTTGAGTGATGTTGATGCATTTTTTCAGGCCTTGGGGTTATTGTACGATGAGGCTAATGTCACTGATCAAGCTGAAAAAGCCTTGTTGGCATTAAATCAGGGGCTTGATGACGCTGAGTTATACTGTCAGAGATTCCGTAGGTGGGCAGTCCTGACCAAATGGAATGACGACGCTTTGGCAGCCCTTTTCCGGAAGGGTCTGTCAGATAATGTAAAGGATGTTATGGTGGGATTCCCTGTCCCCTCTGGTCTCAATGATTCTATGTCATTAGCGATTCAAATTGACAGACGTTTGCGTGAGCGGAGAAGTATGTGTGGTATGGTGTTGCCTTGTGAACCAGCTTCTGAACCCATGCAGTGTGATAGAGTGGTGTCTGGGGCACAGCGTCATGAGTTTCGAAAGCGCAATGGGTTATGTTTCTACTGTGGTGATGCCTCTCATGCTATTTCAGTCTGCCCTAAGCGGGGAAGACGTTTTGCACGCTCAGTTGTCTTGGGTAGTGTTCAGACTAAGTTTTTATTAACTGTCACTCTGATATGCTCTCTGTCCTCATTTTCTGCTCAGGCTTTCGTTGATTCTGGAGCAGCTATTAATCTGATGGATTATGATTTTGCTAAACGTTGTTGATTTCCTTTGATACCCCTACAGAAGTCTATTCCCCTACTGGGGATCGATTCTACCCCTTTGGCTGAGAATAAACCCCCGTTTTCTACTCAGGTAATAATGAGGGTTGAACCTGATCACCAGGAGTGCTGCAAATTTTTGGTTCTGTATAATCTGCATGACATTATCGTGCTGGGTTTTCCTTGGTTACAGTCTCATAATCCTGTTTTGGATTGGAAATCTGTGTCTGTAACCAGTTGGGGCTGCCAATGTGTTAATACCAACACTCCTGTTTTTTCTGCCTCCCCCCAGGCTCAGGATGTTCCTGACTTTTTGATTGATTTTTCTGATGTGTTTAGCGAAAGTAAATCTGCATCTTTGCCTCCCCATAGGAGCTATGACTGCGCTATTGAATTAGTGCCTGGTAGTAAATTCCCTAAAGGTCGCCTTTTTAACTTGTCTGTACCTGAACATGACGCTATGCGGTCTTATATCAAGGAATCATTGGAGAAGGGTCATATCAGACCATCCTCTTCACCCTTAGGTGCCGGTTTTTTCTTTGTGGCCAAAAAGGATGGTTCATTAAGGCCGTGTATTGATTATCGTCTCTTGAACAATATTACTGTGAAATATCAATACCCGTTACCCTTGATTTCTGACCTGTTTTCCAGGGTGAAAAACGCTACTTGGTTTACCAAGCTTGACCTCAGGGGGGCGTATAACCTTATTCGCATTAAGCACGGGGATGAATGGAAGACGGCATTCAATACCCCTGAAGGGCATTTTGAGTACCTGGTGATGCCCTTTGGGCTCACTAATGCTCCTTCCGTCTTCCAGTCCTTCATGAATGACATTTTCAGGGATTTTGTGGACAAATTTCTGATTGTTTATTTGGATGATATCTTGATTTTTTCTAATGACTGGGACTCTCATGTGAAACATGTTCGAACTGTATTCCAGATTTTGAGAGAGAATGCTCTGTATGTGAAGGGATCAAAGTGTCTTTTTGGCGTACAGAGGATCTCATTTCTGGGATTCATTTTGTCCCCATCTGTTATTGAAATGGACCCGGTCAAGGTTCAGGCCATCTGTGATTGGGTCCAACCTACTTCATTAAAGGCTCTTCAGAGATTTTTGGGTTTTGCCAATTTTTATCGTAAATTTATTGGTAATTTCTCGGTTATTGTTAAACCATTGACTGATTTGACCAGAAAGGGTTCTGATGTGGTGAATTGGCCTCCTGAGGCAGTCTCTGCATTTCAGGAACTTAAGCAGAGATTCACTTCTGCTCCTGTTCTACGGCAGCCTGATGTTTCTCTGCCATTTCAGGTGGAGGTTGATGCCTCTGAAATTGGGGCAGGTGCCGTTTTGTCCCAAAAAGATCCAGAGTCCTCTAAAAGTAACCCTTGTGCCTTTTTCTCTCGAAAATTTTCTCCTACTGAACGTAATTATGACGTGGGTAATCGGGAGTTATTTGCCATGAAGTGGGCTTTTGAAGAGTGGAGACATTGGCTGGAGGGAGCCAAACATCAGGTGGTGGTCCTTACGGACCATAAGAATCTGGTCTATCTGGAATCTGCCAAGCGACTCAATCCTAGACAGGCCAGGTGGGCCTTGTTTTTCACACGTTTTAATTTTGTGGTTTCCTTTCTTCCTGGCACTAAGAATGTTAAGGCGGATGCCCTCTCGAGGAGTTTCCTTGCGGACTCTCCTGAGTTATCTGATCCTTCTGTTATTTTGAAAGAGGGTGTAGTTCTTTCCGCCATCTCGCCCAATTTGAGACTTGCTCTGGAGGGGTGTCAGGAGGATAGGCCCGAGTGCTGCCCTGTTGGAAAATTGTTTGTCCCGGACCAGTGGAAAAAGAGTGTGATGTCTGAGATTCATTGTTCCGCGTTGGCTGGGCATCCCGGAATTTTTGGTACCAGAGACTTGGTTAGTCGGTCCTTTAGGTGGCCTACCTTGTCTCGTGATATCAGGGAATTTGTGCAGTCCTGCGGGACTTGCTCTCGCTCCAAGCCTTGCTCTCGCTCTAGTGGTTTGTTGATGCCATTGCCTGTGCCCAAGAGACCATGGACCCATATCTCTATGGATTTCATTTCCGACCTTCCTGTTTCTCAGAGAATGACCACCATCTGGGTAATTTGTGATAGGTTTTCCAAGATGATACATCTTGTGCCATTACCTAAGTTGCCTTCCTCCTCTGAATTGGTGCCGTTGTTCCTTCAGCACGTGGTTCGTTTACACGGCATTCCTGAGAACATTGTGTCTGACAGAGGAGTCCAGTTTGTTTCCAGATTTTGGAGGACTTTTTGTTCTAAACTGGGTGTTCAATTGTCTTTCTCCTCGGCATTTCATCCTCAGACCAATGGTCAAACTGAGAGAACAAACCAGACATTGGAGACTTATCTAAGATGCTTTGTGTCTGCTGATCAGGATGACTGGGTCTCTTTTTTGCCTTTGGCTGAGTTTGCTCTTAATAATAGGGCTAGCTCTGCTACTTTGATGTCTCCGTTTTTCTGTAATTCTGGGTTTCACCCTCGATTTTCTTCAGGACAGACGGAGGCTTCTGTCTGTCCAGGTGTTGACTCTGTTGTGGAGCGTATGCAACTGATTTGGGACCAGGTAGTGGAGAGGTTGTCCCTCTCTCAGGAGAGGGCCCAGCGGTTTGCTAACCGGCATAGGACTGATGGTCCTCGGTTTAAAGTGGGGGACTTGGTCTGGTTGTCCTCAAAGAATATTCCTATGAGAGTAGCATCTCCTAAATTTAAGCCTAGGTTCATTGGACCTTATAAGATCATGGAGATTATTAATCCTGTTTCTTTTCGTTTGCTTCTTCCAGGGACATTTAAGATCCATAACGTGTTCCACAAGTCCTTGTTGAAGAGGTTTGTTGAGCCAGTGGTTCCTGCTGCTGTGCCTCCTGACCCTGTTTTGGTTGAGGGCAATCTGGAGTATGTGGTTGAGAAAATATTAGATACTCGTTTTTCTAGACGGAAACTCCAGTATTTGGTTAAATGGAGAGGTTATGGTCAGGAAGACAATTCTTGGGTGTTTGCTTCGTTCATCCATGCTAGGAGACTTATCCGTGCGTATCATAGAACTCATCCTGACCGACCTGGTTGCTCAAATGAGGGTTCGGTGACCCCTCCTCAAGGGGGGGGTACTGTTGTGAATGGGTTTGAGATGAGTTCTGAGCGGAGGCTCCCTCTGGTGGTTACAAGCAGTGCTAGTCTGTCCAGTGAAGATTGTGAGGACTGGGAATCAGGTGTTACTGACTGGTCTTATATAAGGAGTCACCTTCCCATCAGGGTTGCCGGTGATCAATTGTTCTGGTCTGAATCCTTTATTCCAGTTTCTCTTGTAGCCTGCTGTGTCGTGTCTGCATCTCCTGCTAACAGATAAGACATTTTCTTCTTTTGTGTTTGTGCTATATTTTTGCATTTTGTCCTGCACTTCTGTGGGGGCCTTCAGGGTCCCCTCCGGGGGCTTCTGCCCTCTCAGTTTTGTTCAGCCACTGATGTTTGTACTTTTGCTTTTTCCAGTTTTTTCAGTGGCTGCTGTTTTGATTTTGTTACACCAGAGAACTAATTTAGGTGGAAGAGGTCGTGTGATCTCAGGTGTTTTTGAAATTAGTAGAGTTGGTGCCTTTCAGGGTTTTCTGGGATTGCAGTAAGTACCCTTCCTATCCTTTTCTATTTAGTTAGTTTGGGCCCCAGCGTTTGCTCATACTATTTTCTTTCTGTGTCAGTATTTCATCTTGTCTAACCGCCATTACATGTTTGGGGGCTTTCTATTATCTTTGGGGTTCTGCTCCGGGGCAGATAGCTTTCCTATTTCTATCTTTAGGTGTAGTTAGTTTCTCAGGCTGTGACGAGGCGTCTAGGACCAACGTAGGAACGCTCCACGGCTGCCTCTAGTTGTGGTGGTTAGTCAGGGTACTGCAATCTCATAGATTCCAACTGCTCTGGTGTATTGCCTTTTTTACCTGCACTCCTCAGCTACCGAAACATAACAGAAGCGCAAATTTTGTTGGAATACTTCCATAGCCCCGAAGTGCCAGAACAGCAAAATAAACCCCCAAATGATCGCACTTCAAAAGATACACCCTTCATGGAATTTATCTCAGGGTATAAACGAGCATTTTGCCCCACAGGTATGTCACAGAAATCATCACCTCAGGGCTGTTCGAAAATAAAAAATTGCTATAAGAAGAAGAATATTTAGCTCAAAATATTTTATTTTTACCATCACAAACTATTTCGCTATTTGCAGCAATACTCAATATATGGTCTTTCAGCAAGGTTCAGAAAAGAAAGAGTGCGATTTGGATTTCATGGTGTAGTTTGTGGTTGCCGTAATGTACCAGAACAGCAGAAACCCTCAAAATTATTAACCCACATTGCAAATTGCCCTCAGGGAAATAATCTATCGGTGCAGTGGACATTGCAAAGAGGAAATTGCAAATATGTCATTTTATTGCCCAAAATAAATTGTTAAACAGGCTGTACAAGACTTAATTGTTGACCTATCTCAAAATGAGATCGGTAGGGGTCCAACCCAACCCACTATTAAGCTGAAAAGTGCACCGGCAGCGGTTAGAACTAAGTGATCTATGTGCAGAACACAACTGCACTGCACCTTGCTTAATTACCAATGACGAGTACTGCAGGACATCACTTCAACGAGTGATAAAGCGCAGCACCGGCAGCAGCTACTAAGCAATGTACGTGGCTGCTGTGTTTCACCCATACATCACTTAGTTACAGCAGTTGCTGGAGCAGTTTTCAACGGTGGATGTGCCGGTTGTTGGACGCCACAATCTCATATTGATGACGTACCCAATAAATAAGTCATCAAATGATAATTCCTGGGGAACCTCGTTACAGGGGTTTTCCGGCTTTAGGCTACAAGTCTGCAGTCACTCTACATGACTGCAGATTTGTGAATCTTCACATCACGTTCACAGCATGCTGTGAGGATTTTCCTGTGCCAGGAGCAGGCAGTCATGCCACCCCAATCATGCAATTTCCATACGTCGGCCCATTCCGGCTAGGCGGGTACAGTCTCACTCAATGTACTTGCATTGAGCGAGGCTGCACAAGACTAGTCGGCACGCGGAAGGGATGTATGCAAATCGCACACTTGTCATCAAGGGCCCAACGTCGGCACCGAAGAATCCTCACAGCACGAAATGAATGTGATGTGAGGATTCACAAATCTGCAGTCATATACAGTTGTAGCCTAAGACCGGACAACAGCTTTAAGTAGGTTCTTTCCTCTGCAGCAATGAAATGCAATACAAGCGGATTAACTGCCGTTTTGGCACACTACAGAGCTCAAAAGTGAGGCCAATTTGCTTTGAGAAAGTGAATTTTACTGGATTGCTAGCATTTTCCAACAATGTACCGTATTTGATTTTACATCGACATACTCTGAGAGCTATAACTTTTTGATTTTTCCACTGAAAGAGCGGTGTGGTGGCTTGTTTTTTTCAGAATGAGTTGAAGTTTCTATTGGATCCAATTTGGACTACACACCATATATTATTATTTACTGCCATGATTATTTGAATCAGAGATTGAACAAAAATCAGCAACTCATGTATTACTTTTATTCATATATTTTTACACCATTCCTCATGTGATAAACAGTAAGTTATAAGACAGTTTTGTTCCATATTTATAACATATTTATATAGGATTTCTTATGTTTCGCTACTTTTGCACACTAAAATTGTTCTTACAAAAATTATTTGATTTTGTATAGCCATATTCTGATAGCTATAGCTTTTTTATTTTTTCGAAGACAGAGCCGTACGGGTTAAATGTCTTATAGCTTGGGTCAGACAAGATGCGGCATGACCAATTATGTGTAGGTTTTAGTTTACTTTTAGTAGCGAAACATTTTCCCATATTTTGTTACTACGTTATTCATATATATATTCTACATTTTCACAAATTATACTGGGTTTTTTTGCTTGTTTTTTTTTGGCCCACTATGGTACTTGAACTTTCAGGCCACATTCCCATATTCAATATTTGGTCAATATTTTACATCGGTATTTTTAAGCCAAAACCAGGAGTGTAACCATTTCTGCATGTATCACGCCATCTTGGTTTGGGCTTACAAATACTGATCAAATACTGAACGTGTCAAAATGGCCTAACTTGTATGATTGCTGCAGAGTTTGGTCAGTGTTACGTGTTAGTTTTTTCATCAGTTTGGCCAGAGTTACAGTAGTTCATCTCAGATCAGAAAAAAAAACTGATGGAGATTTCTCAAGCTTATCTTATTTATGTTAATTACTAAATTAGTTCTATTAGTTTCACAGTGCTTTACATACAGCACAGAGATGGCATCCAAGTGCTGTCCGATTTTTCACAGACCCATAAACTCGTATTATGATTTTGATCAGATACTCAAGATATTGGACTCCGTGCTTTTTTGTGGACCACTCAGTCTGAGGAAAAAATCATACATGTGAACTACTCCATAGACTATCATAGGGTAATATCAACGAGAAACACAGATTCTCGCACAAGTAAAACTGATGTCTGAATAAGCCATTCCCCGATGAGTATTTGGCGAGTTTTTGTTGTTACAGATTTTCTGCAGCATTTCTGCTCCTATTAGGTAAACTACGGGTAAGTTGCTTGCGGTTTTTTTCATCAAGTTTTTGAGAACTTTTTTTTTTTTTATATGTTTTTGTCTCTTTTTGGTATGTAATGTTTTAAATTAAAGGGAATCTGTCACCCCATTTTGGCTATATCAGATAAAGATATGACTGAATAGTGCGCCCCATAAGTAACCTATCGGTATCTATCATATATCCTGACACCCCCGTTTTCATGCCCAAATAACTTTGTAAAGTTCGGTTTTCTGTATGCTAATCTGGGTGGTCCGGTCCAGAGGGCGGTGTTTTTTGCTTCTTCCCCCCTGCTCCTCGGCTTCTCTTGCATAGGTCCGTCTGTGCATAGCACAGACGGCGTAGTGTTCCCGCCGCAAGCAGTCATTTCTGGGGCAAGGAAAGTGACCGAAAATAGTTGCGCATGCGCTGTAATGATTTTATGTTTTGCTTTTGATACTTCCTGGTATTGCAGTAGCTTAGATATCCCATTGTTACGATCACTAACAACTAACTGTCACTATATGAGAGGTCGTGTCCATGGATACCTAAGCTACTAAAATGTCCTGCACAAGGGGTAAGTGACATAGATAATCAGAAGAACTATACTACATTTTTAATTGGATGCATTTGCTATTATTACACCCACTACATATTGGGATCGCATCTGTGAGATGGGAATACTTCTTTAACCTCACACTGACAGGAAGCCTGTTAGAGCCTTCTTGTGGCAGGGCCTAACAGGCCACTGTAGCTGGCACACCTGGAGGTCATTGTTTGACCACTGGTTACCATGACACCAATCAGCACACTGCAATACCGTCACAGTTGTGCCTTTGGAGTGAAAGTGGGAACCTCCTCTCACTCAAAACCATCTACATGCAGCAGTCACTATTGATCGCAGCATATACCGTATTTTTCGGACTATAAGACGCACCGGACCATAAGACGCACCCCAAATTTTCAGAAGGAAAACAGGGGAAAAAAAATAATGTGTCAAATGGGGGTCCGTCTTACAGTCCGAAGTGCTCTGTGTTGCAGGGTGCTCTGTGGGGTGGCTGTGCTGTGTGGGGTGGCTATGCTCTGTGGGGTGGCTGTGCTCTGTGGGGTGGCTGTGCTCTGTGGGGTGGCTGTGCCCTGTGGGGTCGCTGTGCAATATATGGTACTCACATCCCATAGCGGTGGTCCCAATGCAGCCTCCTGTGCTCTGTGGTGTCTGGCCAGCAGCGGGGCTCTGTGCTGCATGGGGGGCTCCGCCGGCATTTCCCTCTTAGCCGGACAGCCCCCCGCAGCTCCGCTGCTGTGGCCTCCTGATTCATGGCCGCCAGCGGCCTCCGGTGGCGGTCCCGACGAAGTCTTCCGTGCGGTGGCTCCGGGGCAGCAGCCGGCTCTGTGCTGCAGGGGGGCTCCGCCGGCATTTCGGTCTTAGCCGGAAAGCCCCCCGCAGCTCCGCTCTCTCCTGCATCTCGGTGGCGTCCTCAAACATGGCCGCCAGGGGACTCCGGTAAGATGGCCGCCAAATCTCATTCAAGTCTCGGCAACGAGATCTCGGGAGAAGAGATCTCGTTGCCGAGACTTGAATGAGATTTGGCGGCCATCTTACCGGAGTCCCCTGGCGGCCATGTTTGAGGACGCCACCGAGATGCAGGAGAGAGCGGAGCTGCGGGGGGCTTTCCGGCTAAGACCGAAATGCCGGCGGAGCCCCCCTGCAGCACAGAGCCGGCTGCTGCCCCGGAACCACCGCACGGAAGACTTCGTCGGGACCGCCACCGGAGGCTGCTGGCCGCCATGTATCAGGAGGCCGCAGCAGCGGAGCTGCGGGGGGCTGTCCGGCTAAGAGGGAAATGCCGGCGGAGCCCCCCACGCAGCACAGAGCCCCGCTGCTGGCCAAACACCACAGGAAGGCTGCCGCCGCCACCGGGACCGCCGCCGCCACCGGGACCGCCGCCGCCACCGGATTTTTTTGGTATGTTGGGACCATAAGGCGCACCCCCATTTTCCCCCAAATTTTGGGGGAAAAAAGTGCGTCTTATGGTCCAAAAAATACGGTAATTAATTAAACAGGCGAGATCGGTACTAGCACCTATCACAGACTTTGCAGCAGGGCGTCAGTTATAATTTATGCAAATCCCAGGAAGATGTCAATAAGGCTAGCTTCACATTAGCGTCTTTTTGCGCTGCGCATCGTGCGCAAGTGGAAACGCATGCAAAAACGCATGCAAATGCAAGACCATGCTCCTCCATGTTAAACATAGGGGCGCATGAACGCTTGCGCAGGTCACAAAAACGCTAATCTGAAACCAGCCGTCTAGACATGTTTACGCTTAAAATGCATGCGTACACAAACGCAGGCGTGCGGGACATGCGCACGCCTGCATTCCCATAGACTGTAATGCTTTGTTTTGACGCATTCCGTGCACAAGCGAACGCATGCGTTTTTTTTACACCTTTCGACAGACCCAAAAATGCAACATATTGCGTCGGGCGTGACTAGACGCATACCTTGAAAAAACGCATGCGCACGAAAACGCAAACAAACGCAAGACCATGCGCCCCCATGTTAAACATAGGGGCGCATGAACGCATGTGTAGATGCAGATGCGCTGCGCAGAAAAAAACGCTACTGTGAAACCAGCCTAAGGGGTTAAAATATTGAATATAGGAGCATGGGAGTCTTTCACTCATATTACATTATTTGCTTCACTGGAAGAAAAAGACCATTTACATGATTAGGAACTGATACAGTTACTGGAAATCCCTGCTGGACACGGAGCATAAATCAATATAAAGTTGGCAAGCAAAATACTTGATCTGCCATATGAATTTCTAGGTTTTAGTGAGTACAGGGAAAGTCATATGCATTGGTCCTGGAAGTAAGCACAAGGAGTCACTAGGAGTTTTCTCCAAGATGCAATACATACAAAACTGAATATGTTGAAGTTTTTCAATAAAACAGAGGGGGATGTTAAAGTGAACCTCCCCATCTATATTAAATATAACTATACTTTTATGTCAAATGGACCAGCCCTGACGATCAGGGCCGGCTCCAGGTTTTTATGGGCCCCGGGCGAAAGAGCCTCAGTGGGCCCCTTTAACACAGACCACAATTCATGATGCACAGATACGGCAGAAAAATATAGGTACAGTACAATGCCAAATACTTCACTTCTTCCATTACATGAGTAATGTTACGTCTCCCCATCATCATCATTGCCTCCCCATCATCATCATTGCCTCCCCATCATGATCATTGCCTCCCCATCATCATCAATGCCTGCCCATCATCATCATTGCCTGCCCATCATCATCATTGCCTCCCTATCATCATCAATGTCTGCCCATCATCATCATGGCCTCCCCATTATCATCAATGCCTGCCCATCATCATCATGGCCTGTCACGCTGTCTAATGATATGACTACAATGTCAGTAAACTATTTATACAGGAACCACACTCTATACAACATATAGTTTAGCAACATAAGAATGTAAGTATAAAATAGATTTACCTGACACAATATCAGCAGAACTTAGGGTTAATCTTGAGGACTAGATGTGCAGAGACGATATCAGTTGAACTCAGGGTTAATCTTGAGGACTTGATGAGCTGTAACAGGAAAGAGGAGGACCGGGGTCTAACCTGAACCTACACTGGGGTCCTAACTAATCCCTTACCTTGGAGGTACTGATAATGGTTCAGAGGTCCAAGTCTCCAGCCTAACCCTGTCTCCTATCAGACCCTGAACCCTGTAATCAGTCCTAAGAAGGATCCTGATTACCACCAAAGGGATATGGGCTGATCTCAGCTAAATACACAGATTAGACATATAAGACAGACAGGATAGCACTCTCTTGCATACACACTCAAACACCGAAGGAACATAAATGGTCTGGGAAAAAAACTCTAAGCAAGTTAAGCTTAAAACAACTAAGGAGCTCTTAACTAGAGACTATACAGATTCATTCCTATCTGTGGTCTGCATGAAGTGTTTCACTGGCAACTCCCAAAGCAGACAACCAGAAACTTAAAGGAAACCAATCAACAAATAATCAATTGCAGCCGGGAGAAACTGCACCCAGTCCCAGCACCGAGCACAGACAGAATTAACTCCCTAGCTGCCAAACACAAAGAAACAGCAACTCAGCTGTGAGAAGTCAAAATGTGCAACCGCGACGATCTTCGTGGCAATGCACACATGACAGTACCCCCCCTTCTACGAGGGGCCTCCGGACCCTCAGGGCCAGGCCTGCCCGGGTGAGTTCTGTGGAAGGTCCGAACCAAACGATCTGCGTTAACATAAGACGCAGGGACCCACGTCCTCTCCTCCGGACCATACCCCTTCCAATGCACCAAGTACTGAAGGGACAGGCGATTCAGGCGAGAGTCAATGATTTTTGATACTTGAAATTCCAAGTTACCATTGACCAACACTGGAGGAGGAGGTAGAGGTGACGGTATGACTGGTGCCACATACCTTTTAAGTAATGACTTGTGGAACACATTATGAATTTTAAAAGTAGAAGGGAGTTCCAGACGAAATGCCACAGGATTAATTATGGAACTGATCCTGTACGGCCCGATGAATCTGGGACCCAGTTTCCAGGAGGGCACTTTAAGTTTTATATTCCTGGTAGACAACCATACCAGATCGTTCACATTCAGATCTGGACCAGAAACTCTCCTCCTATCAGCCATACGTTTGTAACGGTTCCCCATCGTACTCAAATTATTCAATACACCTCGCCACACAGAAGCAAGTGACAACGAGAAACGCTCCTCCTCAGGAACCCCAGAAGGACCCCCCCCATTGAAAGTACAAAACTGGGGATGAAAACCATATGCCCCAAAAAACGGGGACTTACCAGTGGACTCGCTCCGCCTGTTGTTAAGAGCGAACTCTGCCAGAGGCAAGAAAGATGACCAGTCCTCCTGGTTCTCCGAGACAAAACACCGGAGATATGTCTCTAAACTCTGATTCAGACGCTCTGTCTGACCATTGGTCTGTGGATGAAAAGCCGAGGAAAACGACAATTGCATCCCCCGACGTAAACAAAATGCCCTCCAAAATTTGGACACAAACAGACCCCCTATCTGACACCACATCAGAAGGCAACCCATGAAGTCTCACGATCTCCCTAATGAACACCTGCGCCAGAGTTTTAGCATTAGGGAGTGCAGGAAGAGCAACGAAATGTGCCATCTTACTGAACCTGTCAACAACCACCAGTATGACAGTATTCCCTGACGACGGAGGAAGATCCGTAATGAAGTCCATAGATAAATGAGTCCATGGACGCTCCGGAAGTTTCAAGGGTAAAAGGGTCCCAGATGGACGGGTATGAGGAGTTTTAGAGCGAGCACAAACCCCACAGGACGCGACAAAAGTTATAACATCTTTATTAGCGTTAGGCCACCAAAATCGGCGAGAAAGGAGATCTAAAGTAGCCTTACTCCCTGGATGTCCTGCTAAAGCAGAATTATGATGTGCCTCAATAACCTTTTGTCTTAACTGATTCGGGACAAACAGTCTCCCTGGAGGTCCTGCAGGGGCGTCCCCCTGAGCCTCTAACACCTCCTCCTCAAGCTCAGAACATACAGCCGACACTACCACCCCCTCCTGAAGGATAGGAATCGGGTCATCCGTTTCCCCGGACGATAAGTGACGACAAAATTAAACCTGGTAAAAAACAACGACCATCGAGCTTGTCTGGAATTCAGACGCTTAGCGGATTCTAAATACAGCAGGTTCTTGTGATCAGTAATAACGGTGACCGGGTGGACTGCCCCCTCCAAAAAGTGACGCCATTCTTCAAAAGCCAATTTAATGGCCAAAAGTTCCCTATTGCCGATATCATAATTCCTTTCGGCGGACGACAATTTCTTAGAAAAGAAAGCGCACGGATGCCATTTACCAGGGGACGGACCCTGGGACAATATAGCACCCACCCCTACGTCAGACGCGTCCACCTCCACAATGAACGGCTGAGATACATCTGGTTGGATGAGAACGGGTGCCGAAGCAAAACATCTCTTTAAAGAGGAAAAGGCTTGGCAAGCTTTGTCCGACCACCTAGAAAAATCCGTCCCTTTTCTCGTCATGTCCGTGAGAGGTTTGACGACAGACGAGAAATTACAAATAAATTTCCGGTAGTAATTAGCAAACCCCAAAAAACGCTGCAGAGCCTTAAGATCCCTGGCTGATCCCATTCAAGCACTGCTCTCACCTTTTCAAGGTCCATATGGAAACCGGAGGCTGACACCAAAAAACCCAAAAACTGAAGTTCCTGTACGGCAAAAACACACTTCTCCAGTTTGGCGTATAGTTTATTGTCTCGCAAGATCTGCAACACCTGTCTCACATGCTCCTGGTGAGACACAAGATCTGGCGAGTAAATTAAAATGTCATCCAAATATACGACCACAAACACCCCCACAAGGTGACGAAAAATGTCATTAACAAAATGTTGGAATACTGCTGGTGCAGTAGTCAGACCAAAAGGCATAACCAGGTTTTCATAATGTCCCTCCGGCGTGTTAAACGCCGTTTTCCACTCATCCCCCTCTTTTATTCTAATCAGATTATACGCCCCCCTGAGATCCAATTTAGAGAACCATTTGGCGCCAACAATTTGATTGAAGAGATCAGGAATAAGAGGGAGTGGATACGGATCTCGAACAGTAATCCGATTAAGTTCGCGGAAATCCAAGCAAGGGCGTAGGCCTCCATCTTTTTTCTTCACAAAGAAGAACCCCGCGGCTACAGGGGAAGATGAAGGTCTAATATGCCCTTTGGCCAGACTTTCGGAAATATAATCTTTCATAGCCTGTCTTTCAGGACCAGAAAGATTATACAACCTAGCTTTAGGTAACTTAGCATCAGGAAGAAGATTAATAGAGCAGTCATACACACGATGAGGAGGCAACTCCCGACACCCCTCCTCAGAAAAAACATCCCCAAAATCCTCCAAAAAAGGAGGCAATGTACTAGGTACGACCGCACTGATGACTGTGTTCATGCAGTTGCTTTTGCAAAACTCACCCCATTGGCTTATCTCTCTGGACTGCCAATTAATTACAGGGTTATGTTTAACCAGCCAAGGAAGTCCCAACACAATGGGAGTAGGTAGACCCTCCAACACATAACAAGATAATTGTTCCCTATGTATTGCCCCTACCCGAAGGTCAATGTTATGAACCTCATGAACAAAGCTACCTTGGCCGAGAGGCCTGGCGTCAATGGAAAAAATAGGGATCGGTTTGACCAATACACTCAGATGCATACCTTGAGCCTGAGCAAACTGAGCGTCAACCAGATTGGCGCCGGAACCACTATCCAGAAGAACAGACAATCTCTTCACTCTAGTACCAAACACCACCTCCACTGGTACAAGGAACTGAGAAGAACCGGCGGATGAAATACATACTCCCAGGTTGTCATCCACCACACAACCTGGGATTAGCAGTTTTCCGGCGACTTTTTACTTAACAAGACACGGGATGGACATTCTCCAACAAAATGTCCCTCTTTCCCGCAGAAAAAACACCTTCTAGTCCTGCGGCGTGCCGCCAATCCCCTACTACGAAAAGATGTCCCTCCCAACTGCATAGGCTCATCCGAACAGACAAGGGGAACCTCAACATAAGGGACTTTAGTAGTAGGTGGAGTAACAACAGGGAGTGGAGTTACCTCACCCCTCTCCCGAAGCCGTCTATCAGTACGGATAGCTAGGGCCATAGCAGCCTCCAGAGAAGGAAGAGACTCATACTGAGCCAAAACGTCTTTTAATTTGTCAGAAAGCCCATGGCAAAACTGGCTCCTAAGAGCTGGATCATTCCACTGAGTATCCGTGGCCCATCTACGAAACTCAGAAGCAAATTCCTCCGCAGGACGATCTCCCTGCTGTATCTTACGTAATTTAGTCTCAGCAAGAGAGACCCGATCTGGGTCATCATATACCAATCCCAGAGCAGTAAAAAATTGATCTACAGACTGTAGAGCCGGGGATCCCGGAGGAAGGGAAAATGCCCAGGATTGAGGGTCCCCTTGAAGAAGTGAGATAACAATTCCCACTCTCTGCTCATCACTCCCTGATGATCGCGGCCGAAGCCGAAAATATAATTTACATGCCTCCCGGAAGGTAAAAAATTTGTCTCGCCCACCAGTGAACCTATCTGGAAGAGCCACCTTAGGTTCAACTCTGGTTTGCTCCAGGGGAGACAAAACTTTGGACTTAATGTCCGTCAGCTCCATGGATAATCCCTGCAACTGCAGAGCCAGCTGGGCTACTGGATCCATGGTAACTAGAGATAATTTTTTATGGCCAGTGAAAATGTCACGCTGTCTAATGATATGACTACAATGTCAGTAAACTATTTATACAGGAACCACACTCTATACAACATATAGTTTAGCAACATAAGAATGTAAGTATAAAATAGATTTACCTGACACAATATCAGCAGAACTTAGGGTTAATCTTGAGGACTAGATGTGCAGAGACGATATCAGTTGAACTCAGGGTTAATCTTGAGGACTTGATGACTTGTAACAGGAAAGAGGAGGACCGGGGTCTAACCTGACCCTACACTGGGGTCCTAACTAATCCCTTACCTTGGAGGTACTGATAATGGTTCAGAGGTCCAAGTCTCCAGCCTAACCCTGTCTCCTATCAGACCCTGAACCCTGTAATCAGTCCTAAGAAGGATCCTGATTACCACCAAAGGGATATGGGCTGATCTCAGCTAAATACACAGATTAGACATATAAGACAGACAGGATAGCACTCTCTTGCATACACACTCAAACACCGAAGGAACATAAATGGTCTGGGAAAAAAACTCTAAGCAAGTTAAGCTTAAAACAACTAAGGAGCTCTCAACTAGAGTCTATACAGATTCATTCCTATCTGTGGTCTGCATGAAGTGTTTCACTGGCAACTCCCAAAGCAGACAACCAGAAACTTAAAGGAAACCAATCAACAAAATAATCATTGCAGCCGGAGAAACTGCACCCAGTCCCAGCACCG
>JARQOD010000002.1:447942654-448055378 GCA_033576555.1 Oophaga sylvatica | reverse complement strand
AGATGGCCTGAACCTTGACCGGGTCCATTTCAATAACGATGGGGATAAATGAATCCCAGAAATGAGATCCTCTGTACCCAAAAAGACACTTGATCCCTCACATACAGAGCATTCCTCTCTCAAAATCTGGAACACGTCCGAACATGTTTCACATGGGAGTCCCAGTCATTGGAAAAAACAAGATATCATCCAAATAAACAATCAGAAATTTATCCACAAAATCCCTGAAAATATCATTCATGAAGGACTGGAAGACGGAAGGAGCATTTGTGAGCCCAAAGGGCATCACTAGGTACTCAAAATGCCCCTCTGGGGTATTAAATGCCGTCTTCCATTCATCCCCGTGCTTAATGCGAATAGGTTATATCCCCCCTGGGTCAAGCTTGGTAAACCAAGTAGCACTTTTCACCCTGGAAAACAGGTCAGAAATCAAGGGTAACGGATATTGAAATTTCACAGTGATATTGTTCAAGGACGATAATCAATACACGGCCTTAATGAACCATCCTTTTTGGCCACAAAGAAAAAACCGCACCCAAGGGTGAAGAGATGGTCTGATATGACCTTCTCCAATGACTCCTTGATATAATACCGCATAGCGTCATGTTCAGGTACAGACAAGTTAAAAAGGCGACCTTTCGGGAATTTACTACCAGGCACAACTTCAATAGCGCAGTCATAGCTCCTATGGGGGGCAGGTGCAGATTACTTTCGCTAAACACATCAGAAAAATCAGTCAAAAAAGTCAGGAACATCCTGAGCTGGGAGGATGCAGAAAAAACAGGAGTGTTGGCATTAACACATTGCAGCCCCAACTGGTTTACAGACACAGATTTCCAATCCAAAAACAGGATTATGAGACTGTAACCAAGGGAAACCCAGTACAATAATGTCATGCAGATTATACAGCACCAAAATTTGCAACTCTCCTGATGATCAGGTTCAACCCTCATTATCACCTGAGTAGGAACTGGGGTTTATTCTCAGCCAAAGGGGTAGAATCGATCCCCAGTAGGGAATAGACTTCCGTAGGGTATCAAAGGGAAACCCACAACGTTTAGCAAAATCAAAATCCATCAAGTTAATAGCTGCTCCCGAATCAACAAAAGCCTGAGCAGAAAATGTGGAGAGGGAGCAAATCAGGGTAACAGTCAACAAAAATTTAGTCTGAACACACCCAAGACAACTGAGCGTGCAAAACGTCTTCCCCGCTTAGGGCAGACTGAAATAGCATGAGAGGCATCACCACAGTAGAAACATAACCCATTGCGTTTTCGAAACTCATGACGCTGTGCCCGAAGCCACTCTATCACACTGCATGGGTTCAGAAGTGGTTCACAAGGCAACACTATTCCACGCATACCTCTACGCTCACGCAAACGTCTGTCAGTTTGAATCGCTAATGACATAGAATCATTGAGACCAGAGGGGACAGGGAATCCCACCATAACATCCTTTACATTCTCTGACAGACCCTCCGAAAAAGGGCTGCCAAAGCATCTTCATTCCATTTGGTCAGGAACTGCCCACCTTCGGATCTCTGACAGTATAACTCAGCGTCCTTAAGCCCCTGATTTAATCCAACAAGGCTTTTTTCAGCTTGATCAGTGACATTAGGTTCATTGTACAATAACCCCAGAGCCTGAAAAATGCATCAACATTACTCAAAACAGGATCCCCAGGGTCAGGGGGAAAACCCAATCCTGAGGACGCCGCGCAGGAGAGAGATGACAATTTGAACCTGCTGTGCTGCATTCCCTGTAGGACTTAAGATTTAAGGCAAAAAAACAACTTACAGTTATTTTTGAAATTCAGAAATTTAGCTCGATCCCCTAAAACAAATCTGGCATGGGAATCCTAGGTTCCACAACAGCAACCCTGCAAGTAGGTAGCAATACTCCGAACCTCATGTGCAAGCTGATCCACACGGCCAGACAACTGTGCAAACTCCATTGAAGAAAAAAAAATCCTCCTCAGCACCCAGAGATACAGAGGGAAAAAAAAAAATTCTCTGACAACTCTGACAATCTTCTTTCTTTAACACTATTTTTTCCCTTCTGTGAGTACCATAAAAATATCAGTTTTTTGGCCGGTGATACTGTTATGATTTGGTAGCTGAGGAGAGCAGGCAAAAAGGCAATACACCAGAGAGGTTGGAATCTATTGGATTGCAGTACCCTGACAAACCACCACAACTAAAGGCAGCCGTGGAGCGTACCTACGTTGGTCCTAACGCATCGCACAGCCTGAGAAGCTAACTACACCTAAAGACAGAAAGAGGAAAACTATCTGCCCCGGAGCAGATCCCCAAAGAACATAGGAAGCCCCCAAACATGTTAATGGCGGTTAGACAAGAGGAAATACAGACAAAGACAGAAAATAGTATGAGCAAACGTTGGGGCCCAAACTTTCTAGATAGAAAAGGATAGGAAGGACACTTACTGCAATCCCAAAAAACCCTAAAAAGTCCAACTCTACTAATTACAAAAACACCTGAATCACACGACCTCTACCACCTAAATTTAGTTCTCTGGTGTAACAAAACTAAACAGCAGCCACTGGAAAGGCAAGTGAACAAATAACAGTGGCTTGAACTAAACTGAGAGGAGCACAAGTCCCCGGAGGGACCCGGCAGACCCCCACAGAAGTGCAGGACAAAATGCAAAAAGCAAGCACAAAAAAACTAAAAGAAGAAATGTCTTATCTGTTAGCAGAAGATGCAGGCACGACACAGCAGGCTTCAAAGTGAACCAGGAATCAAAGATGAGACCAGAAACAATTGATCACCGGCAACCCTGATGGGAGGGAACCTCCTTATATAAGACCAGTCAGTAACACCTGATCGCCAATCTTCACAATCTTCATTGATGGTTCAGTACGTTTGTAAACCACCAGAGGGAGCTTCTGCTCAGAATTCTTTCTAGCACATTCACAACAGGCTAAGCATCTCTGGGAACTTCTTCAAGATTGTTCGAAGACATTTCCGGTGACTACCTCTTGAAGCTCATCAAGAGAATGCCAAGAGTGTGCAAAGCAGTCATCAAAGCAAAAGGTGGCTACTTTGAAGAACCTAGAATATAAGACATATTTTCAGTTGTTTCACACTTTTTTGTTTAAGAATATAATTCCACATGTGTTTAATTCATAGTTTTGATGCCTTCAGTGTGAATGTACAATTTTCATAGTCATGAAAATACAGAAAAATCTTTAAATTAGAAGGTGTGTCCAAACTTTTGGTCTGTACTGTAGGTCATTATGTGGTGGTAATATGGTGTCGGTAATAGTGCTGTGGTATTTGTCCCTTGTATGTGATATTATTGGTTATTTTAAAAATTGAAAAATAAATAAAAATATACCTAAATTGTATTGCATATTTTAACAAATGTTTAATAGGTTAGAGAAGAGTAGTACCAGTCAAAAGAGTTCTACCTTGTCGTATGGCAGATTAAAAAAAATATTTTGGCCAAAAGAAAAGCTGCTGGCTGTATGTGTGATCTGGTGATGGGAACTGTTAATGTGTGATTGGTGAGAAGTGAAGTTTTTCCAAGAGAGAGCGGTGGGACTGTGGACAGTTCGAGGGGTGGAGGTGGGGCTGTGTGGAGCCTGGGTGGAGTCTCAAGGGTGTCCCGAAAATTTTGCCAGTATGAGGCCCCGAAATTCCTAGTGGCAGCCCTGACTGGACCACTCCCATGGGTGGTACCATGTTTATTTATATTCATCTTTTTGATCACGTTTTTATTCCACTTTTTGTTAGGCGGTATGATAAAAAAAAGCATTGTTTTTTATTTATAATGTTTTACTGTGTCACTAAAGGGGTTAACTAGTGGACAATTTTAAAGGTTTGGTTGTTATTTTACTGCTGATATATTTTTTCATAAAAATATTTATTTAAGGGTACAGTATATATACAATATGTATGTACAGTGCAGAAAATAATTATTTGATCCCTTGCTGATTTTGTAAGTTTGCCCACTGACAAAAACATGAACAGTCTTTAATTTTAAGGGTAAGTTAATTTTAACATTGAGAGCTAGAATATAAAAAATAAAATCCAGAAAATCACATTGTATAAATTATATAAATTTATTTGTATTTTGCAGTGCGAAATAAGTATTTGATCCCTCTGGCAAACAAGACTTATTACTTGGTGGCAAAAACTTTGTTGACAAGCAAAGTAGTCAGATGTTTTTTGTAGTTGATGATGAGGTTTGTGCACGTCAGGAGGAATTTTGGTCCACTCCTCTTTGCAGATCATCTCTAAATCATTAAGATTTTGAGGCTGTCGCTTGGCAACTCGGAGCTTCAACTCCCTCCATAAGTTTTCTATGGGATTAAGGTCTGGAGACTGGCTAGGCCACTCCATGACCTTAATGTGCTTCTTCTTGAGCCACTCCTTTGCTGCCTTGGCTGTATGTTTTGGGTTATTGACTTGCTGGAAGAACCAGCCACGACACATTTTCAATGTCCTGGAGGAGGGAAAGAGGTTGTCACTCAGGATGTGACACCTAGGAGGGTTAGCTTCCAGGAGTGGACCCTCTGGGTCACGCCAACCGGAACTCCCTCGGGTGAGCGAACCAGGTGGAGCCGACCCCTATACAGGAATCGTTAGGGGCAGGCTTGGGGGAGCCAGGTACCGCGACAGCCGTTATAAAGAGGGGAGGCTCGTGGTGAAGCAGAGACAAGAGTAGATAGGGAAGACTGTAAAATAAGGACCTAGAGGTTCTGAGCGTGCTTGAGAATGAGCCCAGAAGCACAGGGTAGGGACAGGACAGAGGGAAACAGGGACCGCAGAGCAGGGCCAGGAGACGAAGGAACTCCAGGACAGCAGGGGACAGGAGACCCAAGGCAGAGTTACTAGGGACAGCCGTGAACTGAAGAAAAAATAAAGGCTTAATTAGTAACAGCGGGCAAGGACCCGCAGAGACGGCCTTGAAAAGTACAATGAAGCACAAAACAATCAGGTACCTCCACTAAGGGAGGGCGGCCTGATATAGCCAGCAAAAGCACCTGATTGGACCACAGATGGTCCAGATCAGGTGTGAAGGACTAAAAAAGCCGCGGCCTTAGACGCATGCACAGTCCCCCGCCAGGTGTGAAGCTGGCAGAGCAGAGAAGGACGCCGGGACCCACGAGCAGCCGGTCGCTGCCGGAACGGAGCGGTAAGTATTAGGGAGCGGGGCGGGCGCGGCGGCTGGAGTCATGAGGTGAGGAGGGATGCTGTGGTATTCTGTTGGCAGCTGCTTTCTGCAGGATATTTTTGGTAATATATGTCACTTATCCATTTACCTTTTATATGGTTACCAGCTGAAGAGCCCGGGCATAGTAACTAACTACGTAAATTAAACAAATTATAATGATTATATATATATATATATATATATATATATATATAAATAAAGCTGAGTGTATAGCCCCACCCACTCCACATAGCCACATTCACTATAATATCCCACACAATCCCGTCAGCTAGAGCCACCGGACTACTACCCCTAATATCCCACATCATCCCATCAGCCAGAGCCAACATACTACTACCCCTAATATCCCACATCATCCCATCAGCCAGAGCCACCGGACAACTACCCCTAATATCCCACATCATCCAGTCAGCCATAGCCACTGGACAACTACCCCTAATATCCCATATCACCCCGTTAGCCAGAGCCACCGGACTACTGCCCTTAATATCCCACATCATCCCGTCAGCCATAGCCACCGGACAACTAATATCCCACATCAGCTAGAGCCCACCGGACTACTAATATCCCACATCATCCTGTCGAAGCCACCGGACTACTACCCCTAATATCTCACATCATCCCGTCAGCCATAGCCACCGACTACTTCCCCTAATATCCCACATCATCCCGTCAGCCATAGCCACTGGACAACTACCCCTAATATCCCATATCACCCCGTTAGCCAAGCCACCGGACTACTGCCCTTAATATCCCACATCATCCCGTCAGCCATAGCCACCGGACAACTACCACTAATCCCACATCATCCCAACACAGCCGCCAACTACCCCAATAACCCACATCATCCCATCAGCCAGAGCCACCGGACTACTACCCCTAATGTCAAGTAAAATATAATTTTCTACTTTTATATTTTATATATATTTTATATGCTATTTTTATATCTTTATATTCACATGTTTATATGTTTTCTTATACTCCATATGCTTATGTACTTAACACTATTTAAAACACAAAGTTTTTCCTTGAATGATAGTATTCAGATTGAAATTTATTCTAAGAAGATGACGTCAGTACCAGTTAGTGTCTGTCTCCGAGAAATGCACTGGTGTCTGTCTCCACCTTGTGTCCTACCACTGTACTACACTAACTATCTAATAACTCGAACTGAGAGACCACGTGATATACAAGAGAACCAGAATCGATTCTTAGGAAACGAAACTTAAGGATGACACAATGAAAGGAGGACTTAGAAGAAGATCTAAGGACCAATTAGAGATGGCCAGATGCTGGACATGTACATATATGGACATCTATAGCTTACCTCCTCTCCCCCATCCATCCCTTACTCCACCCTGATATCCTGTGTATGTAATTCTATGTATGTGAAAATAAAGCTCAGAACTTGCTGAGATGGTCGCCTGTTAGCACCATTTTAAGAGCATGCTCTAAGACTGAACCAGCCTGATTGTCTGACTCTTTCTTATAATTGGTACCACATGCTCATAATCTAATTTGGAGTGACTGAAGGACGAGTGATTTGTCGCTACGACCCCGGCAATTGGCGCATCCAACGTGGGGCAGTGGATTGCCGCCCGTCCGGACCCGTCCTGAGGACTTTGCGGTGGTGCCCGCGGTGACTGAGTGCGAGGACTGCAGCCTCCATTGAACACGTAAGTTGAGATCATATACTTTATATGCGTCCCACTTGCCTGTGTGTCAGTCATTGCCGGTTTTGCTGTATTGTCTTTTTTTGGGTCTGGGTGGTGACTGGTTGAGTGGTGAGACCAAAGGCGATCCCACGCCACGCTCCGAACCAGCAAGTGAGACCGAGTGACGTCGCATGTCTGCGTGTACTCGCATCAGCATCACTTTCCTCCTCCTTCGGTCACTGTACCTTTATGTAGATAGCTACCTTCCTGTGACTGTTAGAATAAAGTTGGGACAAATTTTAGATTCTTGAAGTGTTGAGTGGGGTAGAAGACGCACATGATAGTCTAGTTAGTGACAGATTGATTAGGATTCTCTGTCTTATCATGACAAATTGAGCAGGGGCTCTTTGTCTAACACGGGAGCCTCATTAGGAGAAGCCCCGTGTCAGTACATGGAGCGGGGACTCTGTGCTGTGTAGGGTGTCACAGCGAACTGTGCTGTAAAGTCACCATCCACAGTTAGGAGAGGGACAGATTGAGTAGGGCTCTTTGTCTTGTCAGTATATAGAGCGGGGACTCTGTATTGACGGGTGGTGACCTGCAAGTGACGCCGGTGGTCTGAGTCGCGACAGATCATTGCACTCTGTTAAAATCATGATGCGTATGTTTAGATCTGAGAGACCTCATAAGTTAGAGGGTGGTGCTGTGGGAGTCAGTGAGCTTGTTCAGTCACGGGAAGGCCGGAAGGCTGTTAGAAATGTGAGAAGTTTGTATAAAATGATGGGTCTGCCCAGTACCGGAGACTTCAGCCTTCAGTGTGGAAGGATTATGTAGGACAGAAGAAGGAAAGTTATGTGATGAGGGACTCCTGTATCAGGCTCAGGCACATCTCAGAGTAGCAAATGATTTGAAAGTTGAGGGCTGGAGGGAAGTAGATGGTATAGGAGGTTCAGAAGGTGCTGAGCCTTTGTTCGGATATGTAAAATGCTCTGCATCTGATCTTGTTGATGTAACTAAAATGGCTGCCTTACCACTCATGCCTGTGGTTCCAAGCCCCCAGCCACCACCCTATAATGGCACCGATCTAAGAACAAAGGGAGGTTGGACTTGTAGTGCATGTGGTGAACAGAATCCACCCTGGGCGGAGACCTGCCGTGTCTGTGGGGCGGGTCGCCCCTGGTGTAATGCCCAGCCCAATGCCCCTTCCATATCCAGCAGTGGGACGCCCCCAGACAACGCCCTTCCCACAACACCCAGCGGCCATATTGGAACACCCAGCAGCCATCTTGGGACACCCGGAACCACCCAGTCAGCCTATATCCCCTCCTGACGCCTTCCGGCACCTACTACCAACCATCCGGACAGCCGGAAAAGGTTTTAGTCCCCGTCGCTGAGGCCCCTGTCCCAGGGCTCGGTCCTTCAGCCCCTGCCTCTGTTCCTAATCCAGAAGCTGCTGCACTACCTCTGTTCCCAGTGGGTGCCCCTCCTGCCCCGGATATAGCAAGCCTGATTCGGTCTGCTCCTTTTCAACAGCGTATGAGAGAGCTCCGGGAGCGCATGGAAGATACGGAGGGGTCAGAACCCGGGGAAGGTTGGGCTGCAGCTCCTCTCCCAATGTCTTCTTTTCCTCATCCCTCTCCACCAACTCCACCACCCATATCCACTCCCCGAGGTAGGCCCCGACCTCCTCAGAGGCCCACAAGTGAAAGACCCCCGGGTCCTCCAGTCCTTTCACCGTGTAATACTATTGTAGGAACTCGAGGATTCTGATAGCGTGGGGCAATGAACAATCAGAGACGGGTTTCTTTGAATGCAAATAATGTATTTGTGAAACAGCAAAACACCCAAAAACAATATTCAAACAACCCGTAGTGACATGCAATGAGTCCAATATATATACACAAGTCCAGTTATATGAATCCGGATATATAAGTCCTTGAACCTCTATAGCGAAGGTGGTAAAGTTCTTACGACGGAGTCCTCACACAAATGTGACCACAAGGTAAGTCTGATGCACAGGTAACGTGGCTGGATTTACACACTGCTGGTGTGTGAAGAGTCAGATCCAGGTATGCAGAAAACACAGGGAGGTCCAGGAACAAGTTAATCTCAGTTGTGGCTTAATTCAGTGAAGTCCAACAACAAGTTCATATGTCAGTAAGGTTCCAGTAACAGTTTCCAACAGCTCTCACCAGAGGTAATGCACGAAGGGTTAAACAGCAACAGTTCAGAAACACAGTTCTTATCAGATGGAGTGAACCAAGGGTTAAATTCCCAAGTCAACAGTTTAGTGATAACACAGTACGTGCAACTTACATATGCAGAGAATGTCCAGAGCCATGGGTAGAAGCTGCTGTGGCTGAGAAACACCTGAAGATAACCTGGTTATGCACTTTCCTGGTAAATACACAAAAGATCTGTGAGGAACAAAGCAGCTGGTTGCAGGGAAACGGAAGCAGAATATTCCAGCAGTGAAGCCAGCACCTGAGCCGGGTTTTAAACAAACGAACAGGAAGTAGGGCACAGAAAACAGCAAACTCCATTTTAACAAAGGGCAAAATCATTGACAAAGTTACCTAGAAAACCCGGAATACTGACATTACTCCCCCCCTAAAGACGGCCTCCGGACGGTCCTGGACCAGGCCTGTCCGGGTATCTCCGATGAAACTGAGCAATCTTCAGAGGCGCATTGATGTTACTTACTGGTTCCCAAGAATCATTTTCAGGAGAGTAACCTTGCCATCTAACTAGATACTGAAGCCGGTTTCTATGAAGTCTCGAATTAACAATATCCTGTACCACGAATTGTTCTTCGCCATCAACCAACACTGGTGGAGGGGAGGTACGATACGTCCCTGAAATGTGTTAGGAGAGACTGGTTTTAATAAGGAAACATGAAATACTGGGTGTACCTTTAAAGTCCGTGGTAGCTTCAACCGACAGGCAACAGAGCTCACAATCCCCATGATCTTGAATGGACCGATGAATTTCTGTCCCAGTTTCTGCGAAGGAACACCCAATTTTAGATTCTTGGTGGACAACCAAACTGAGTCTCCTACCTTATACATAGGTGCTGGTTTCCGGAATCTATCGGCCGACTTTTTGTAACGCTCCTGTGCTGTGGTCAGGGAGTCCTTCAAAACTTCAAGATTACGTTGCAACGCCGTCACTCTGTCTTCAACCGCTGGTACCGAAATCGTAACCGGAGACCTAGGCAAAATACTTGGATGATAACCCAGGTTGGCAAAAAAAGGCGTTACCTTCGTGGAACTGCTTTGGGAGTTGTTGTACGAAAATTCCGCTAGAGGAAGTAGCTTCAGCCAATCGTCCTGCAAATGACTGACGTAACAGCGTAGATATTGCTCCAAGGTTTGATTTGTCCGTTCGGTCTGCCCGTTGGTCTGAGGATGGTATGCAGAAGACAAGCAAACATTAATGTGGAGCGCAGAACAAAATCCTTTCCAAAATCTAGAGGTAAATTGTATTCCCCGGTCAGAAATGATGTCATCTGGTACCCCATGCAGCCGGAAAATGTTCTGGATAACTAGATCTACTGTCTCTGTAGCTGAGGGAAGACCAGCACACGGAATGAAATGAGCAGCTTTCGTTAAACGATCTACTACCACCAAAATAGTATTTTTACCACCAGAGGTGGGTAACTCCACAATAAAGTCCATCGAAATAGACCCCCAAGGGCGAGACGGTACAGGTAGCGGTTTAAGAAGACCAGTAGGTGAAACACGAGGAACCTTGTACCGGGCACAAACTTCACAAGAGCGGACATAGTCATTCACATCCTTCAAGCAGGTAGGCCACCAAAAAAAACGATTTAACAATTCCTGCGTCTTCTGTACCCCCCTATGACCAGCCAATTTAGAGTCGTGGACCAATTTGAGAACTCGAAGTCTTACAGCCTCTGGGACATAAATACATCGATCTCTAAGCCACACACCATTCCGAAGGACAAGATTCACATTGTCGGGTGGAGCTGC
Source organism: Oophaga sylvatica (assembly GCA_033576555.1). Classification (NCBI taxonomy): domain Eukaryota; kingdom Metazoa; phylum Chordata; class Amphibia; order Anura; family Dendrobatidae; genus Oophaga; species Oophaga sylvatica. The sequence goes on along the minus strand of JARQOD010000002.1, from coordinate 448,044,533 downwards.
AAGAAATACGTCACCGTCATAGGCCAGCTTGATCTCCTGCCACAAGTCCCGGTTCCGAGCACTCCAACGAAATTGGCCTCCGACAAGATGGTCTTCGACGGGGTCCCAGGCACGGAATCCACGGTATGGATTCGGGATAATGCGTCAGCTTTCCCATTACGTGAACCTGGGCGGTACGAAATAATAAAATTAAACTGGTTCAAGAACAAACTCCACCTAGCTTGTCGAGGAGAAAGACACCTGGCAGACTTAAGGAATTCCAAATTGCGATGATCCGTGAGTACTACTACCTGCTGAGTTGCCCCCTGCAAATGGTGTCTCCATTCCTTAAAGGCAGAAATAATTGCCAAAAGTTCCTTATCTGCCACATCATAGTTCAGTTCTGCAGAAGATAACCTACGAGAGAAGAAGGCACACGGGTGCAGCAAACCTTTGTCTCCGGTACGTTGTGAGAGGATAGCTCCCAATGCACAGTCAGACGCGTCCACCTCCACGATAAAAGGCTGTGCAGGATCCGGATGCATCAATATTGGAGCCGTGGTAAAACAACCCTTCAGGCGATCAAAGGCTTCCTGAGCTTGCGAAGACCATTCAAACTTCTTCCCCTTCTTGGTGAGGAGAGTGATGGGACGGACAATTTCTGAAAAATTTCGGATAAACCGTCTATAAAAGTTAGCAAAGCCAATGAATCGTTGTACCTCCTTAATGTTTCCTGGTACCCGGCCAGTCCAAGATTGCCTGGATCTTGCTGGACTCCATATTCAATCCCTGAGGCGAGATAACATAGCCCAAAAATTGAATTTCAGAACAATGGAACTCACACTTTTCGAGTTTGATGTACAAATGATTATCTCTCAAACGTCTAAGTACGGTCTTGACATGTTCCTGATGTTCCTGTAAGGAGTCAGAAAAGATTAAGATGTCATCAAGGTAAATTACCACATATTGGTCCAATAAATCCCTGAAAATGTCGTTGGCTAAATGTTGAAAAGCAGCAGGAGCGTTACAGAGTCCGAATGGCATCACCAAATATTCAAAATGTCCATACCGGCATCTAAAAGCTGTCTTCCATTCGTCTCCGGGCCGTATACGGAGTAAATTATATGCCCCACGAAGATCTAATTTGGTAAATACTTTGGCCTGGCGAACTCTTTCCAACAATTCTGGAATTAGGGGCAACGGGTACCTGTTACGAATGGTTACCTTATTTAACTCCCGGTAGTCAATGCAGGGTCTTAGAGTACCATCCTTCTTCTTTACAAAGAATATTGGAGCTCCCGCTGGTGAAGAAGATGGTCGGATAAACCCCTTGGCTAAATTCTCATCTATATACTCTCGTAAAGATTTTAATTCCGGAGCCGCCAACGGGTAAACATGGCCGAAAGGAATCGCTGCTCCAGGAAGCAATTCTATGGGGCAGTCATACGGTCTATGTGGGGAAGTTGATCTGCCTTCCTTTTATCACAAATGTCTGAGAATTCCTGATAAATCAGAGGGAGAGTAGGTACCTGTATCACCTCTTCCAAGTTCTGGGTAACTGGAGCCGCCACAGTTGGACTGATGGTAGAACTGCACTTCGGAGAAAGGTTATCTCCTTGGTTTCCCAATTGATGATTGGATTTTGTGACCGTAACCAGGGAATTCCTAAAATTACAGGAAAATGAGGAGAAGATATTAACATGAATGAAAGTGTTTCTTGATGGTCTGGTTCCATCTTACACTCCAGAGGCACTGTCTCCCGATCTACTGGTCCAGAAACTAATGGGGAACCATCCACCGTTTCCATAGTGATTGGTGAAGCTCTTAGTTGTGTCTTTATACCATGTTCCTCTGCAAAAGAAGAATCCATGAAATTCCCACCTGCTCCAGAGTCTATCATGGCAGAACTTGATATCCACTGTTCCTCCCACTGAATCTGTATAGGAAGAGAACAATGTGAATATTTCTCCCCTTGATCTTTAGGGGAAGTCGGCATCAGTATTGGGGGAAAAACCGCATCTAGATGTAGACTGGTTTCCGAAACTTCAGACTCAGCGTCTGTGTTATCATAATCCCCTACTACCCCAACACCTTGTTGGGTCGCCTAGGACATTTAGGACAATTGATGAGGAAATGGTCCGATTGACCACAATAGAAACATAAGCGCTCACGGAGACGGTGTTCGCGGCGTTCATTATTCTCACGTCTCTGCAGTGAGTCCACCTGCATAGGCACCTCCTCAGCCTCTCGCGGGTTTTTGCCTGTGGTTTCCCTGGACGGAAGAGAGTAATTAGTAATGCGATTTACAGCGGCCCATTTTTCTTGTCTGCGTTCAGTTAAACGGATATCAATACGTACACAGTGCTGTATAAACAATTCAAACTCCTGTGGAGACTCTGAACGAGCTAGCTCATCCTTGATTGCATTTGACAAACCTTTTCTAAAGATTGGTAATAAAGCATTGTTTTCCCACTGGGTGTCCACCACTAACCTTTTAAATTCAGTAACATATTCTATGACTGACCGTTTCCCCTGGCGTAAGGAAAGCAAGGCAGATTCAGCGGTAGCACGGCGGTTGGGATCGTCGAACATTTGCGCCATGGCTGCCAGAAAATTGTCCAAATTATTTAGACGGGTATCATGACTTTCAACCATAGGATTTGCCCAAGCCAGTGCACGTGATGTCAACAACATAATAATACATAGAACCTTAGATCTATCAGACCGGTAGTAGGAGGCATGTACATCAAAAAATAATATACATTGATTAACAAACCCACGGAATTGACTTCGGTCACCATTAAAACGGAATGGAGGCAATTTGGGCATACTGGTGGATGAGGTAGGCTCAGTAGGTAAGGCCTCCAGGACTCCTAACCTAGAACGTAGATCTTGGAGAGCCTGACCAAACCCCTGTGCATTGTGGTTAACCCGAGACTCCAAGTCTCTAATCTGATTGAGTGCAGCCGCCACCTCCTGCTGCAAGGAGTTAACTATGGTGAACAGTTTGTCTGCCCGTGTCTCCGTCATTGCCCCAGCAGAATCCTCTTTTTTAGGCTGGAATATCCTGTAATACTATTGTAGGAACTCGAGGATTCTGATAGCGTGGGGCAATGAACAATCAGAGACGGGTTTCTTTGAATGCAAATAATGTATTTGTGAAACAGCAAAACACCCAAAAACAATATTCAAACAACCCGTAGTGACATGCAATGAGTCCATATATATATACACAAGTCCAGTTATATGAATCCGGATATATAAGTCCTTGAACCTCTATAGCGAGGGTGGTAAAGTTCTTACGACGGAGTCCTCACACAAATGTGACCACAAGGTAAGTCTGATGCACAGGTAACGTGGCTGGATTTACACACTGCTGGTGTGTGAAGAGTCAGATCCAGGTATGCAGAAAACACAGGGAGGTCCAGGAACAAGTTAATCTCAGTTGTGGCTTAATTCAGTGAAGTCCAACAACAAGTTCATATGTCAGTAAGGTTCCAGTAACAGTTCCAACAGCTCTCACCAGAGGTAATGCACGAAGGGTTAAACAGCAACAGTTCAGAAACACAGTTCTTATCAGATGGAGTGAACCAAGGGTTAAATTCCCAAGTCAACAGTTTAGTGATAACACAGTACGTGCAACTTACATATGCAGAGAATGTCCAGAGCCATGGGTAGAAGCTGCTGTGGCTGAGAAACACCTGAAGATAACCTGGTTATGCACTTTCCTGGTAAATACACAAAAGATCTGTGAGGAACAAAGCAGCTGGGTTGCAGGGAAACGGAAGCAGAATATTCCAGCAGTGAAGCCAGCACCTGAGCCGGGTTTTAAACAAACGAACAGGAAGTAGGGCACAGAAAACTCCATTTTAACAAAGGGCAAAATCATTGACAAAGTTACCTAGAAAACCCGGAATACTGACACACCGGCTCCTCAGACATCCCCCTCTCCGAGTGTTAAGTGGGACGAATCCACCCCACATCCTGGACAGCAAAGCAGGCCCGTACCCTCGGCCCCTCTTTCTACTGGGCTTCCCCCGGTGAGGCCTGAGGACTGGCACCCTTGTCATTCACATATCTACTATGGACCAAACAGACGGCCTGTTACCCTGTCCATAGGCTATGGGATATCCTAACCCACCAAGTTGGTGCCATAGTTAATCCTACAAATTCCCATCTCACCAATGGAGATGGTCTAGCCCATAAAATTATACAGGCTGCAGGCCCTCTTGTTGACAGGTTGTGTGGTGACCACGTACATAATCATGGCCTACTCCCGCCTGGACAGACCATGATGACCAGTGCTGGTGACCTTCCTGCAGATATAATCATTCATGCTGTGGGTCCTGTGTATAACTCTGAAGATCCTGAGGAGTCAAGATCTACCCTCAGGTCCACTATTCGTTCTATACTCTTCCATGTGGGTACAATAGATCCTCAGGATATGCCCAGACGTACGTTGTCTATACCCCTAATATCTTCTGGTATTTTTGGGTACCCCCTTGGCCCATGTATGCAAGAACATGTGTCCTCTTTGAAAGATGGCTTAAAAACTCACAGACTGAACTCTGTACGCATCGTTTGCATCCGCAGTCCTGCGGTGGAAAGAACCATAACTCTGGTAGCTCAACAGTTGACCCATGTTTTGCCTAATATCATGGATATGCCCAACCGACCATTGGACAGTGCTCCTTTGCCACCTGAACATGTTGCCATTGGATATGGGTCTGAGGAAGCCTCTCGCCTTCCAGATTCACAGACTGTCCCTGGACCCATGGAGGAGTTAAGTATCAGCCTTTTAGCCCTACACAAATAGATGCTTTGGTTTCTAAGCTCCCAGATCCAGACAAACATCCTATGCAGTATGTACGGCGTATGGAGCAGACCCGTAAGGCCTATGGGGCAACCTGGACGGATCTATCAAGTATAACCTCTGTGAAAACAACAGAATACTTTCTGCCCACCATTGAAAAAGCATTGGACCCAGCCAAGGCAGGTGCACACAACACTTATGAATCTGGCCTCGAGTATATTAAACAGTTAACGGCTTGGGCACAGGACCGTTTGTCTGATCAAGCCGGAATCATTCAAGATATGCAGCAGGAGACAGATGAAAGTGTGGAAAAATATGCTGCCCGGTTAAGTATGCACTTTGAGGACCTGGGGTATAGCTCTCACATCAAAACACAAGCCACTCTGTTGGTCTACTCCTTTATCAATGGCCTTCAGGACAAATTGAAGGACCAGGTTCTATTAACACGCCCTGAAGTGTTTAGTGCGTCTTTCTCAGATGCTATCACCATTGTTAAGGCCTTCCAAAAAGCCCAACAAAAACAAGAAAAGGAGGACAGACTCAAGAAAGAGACTGTCACCACTCCCACCATGGTTTACCAGACACAGGAAGACTACCCACCACCTTCACAAAGGAATCAACCAGGAATTAAGTGGTAATGGTCAGAGGCTCTGGGGATGACTCACCACCTCACCAAAGAAGACAGGATTATCGGCAGGACAGAAGGCAGCCTTGCCGAGGTAGAAGGTCAACGCGTGATCAGGATGGCCGTATGTTGTGCTGGGAATGTGGCAGCCCTAACCATGTTCGAAGGGATTGTCCAACTTCCAACCGAAGAAACAACTCTGGTGACTATAACTACAACAGCGTGACGACTACTCTGAAAGGCCACCCCCAAGCCAATGACGGGAGGCCAACCAGTGTCCACCTTCCCGGCTACACATCCTTCTGCAGCCTGTGGAACAGTCACCTTACAGGTGGACCACCAACCTCTGAAGTTCCTAGTGGACACTGGGGCGGCCACTTCTGTCATCTCTTCTACACAGCTTCCTTCATCAGTATCTCTATCCTCTGAAACTCTTACATGTGTGGGAGTAGAAGGTCAGCGGACTGTTTCCCCGCTCACTGTCCCAGTGTCTGCAGGACCCTTTACTGGAGTACTTACGAGGTTCCTGGTTTCTGAAACCTGTCCTGTCAACCTACTTGGAGCCGATCTACTCGAGAGGATGAAAGCTACCATTACCTTTGGAGAGCAAGGTATGGAACTCCTCCTACAGGACCCTAATTCACAACAGGGCACAGAAGATCGTTGTGTCTTGAAGGCTTTCCCTCTGATGATGATGACAATACAACCAGAAACTTTCCCCAAGGGTTTCCTCGATCCTTCCCGGTATCCAGACTCCCTGTGGTCTAACGGTCCAGAAGATGTAGGACTACTACAAGTACCACCAGTCAGAGTACATTTAAAGCCTGGACATAAGTACCCACGTTTGCCCCAGTACCCTCTCAAAGCTGCACAAGAATATAGCCTGGGTGCTCAAATTTCTTCTCTTTTGAAGTCTGGAGTTCTGATAAGATGTGTATCACCCTGCAACACACCTCTGTTCCAAGTGAAGAAGAAGACCGCTCCAGGAGAACCCCCAAAGTACCGGCTGGTACAGGACCTCAGAGCAGTCAATGCGGCCACCATTCTGGAGACTCCTGTGGTACCTAACCCAAACACCTTGTTGTCTCAGGTGCCAACAACGGCAACATTGTTTACCGTCATTGACTTGGCCAATGCCTTCTTTAGTGTACCCCTACATGAAGACTCCTGGTTTCTCTTTGCCTTCACCTTCCAGGGCTCACAGCTTACATGGACCAGGACCCCACAGGGAGCTCAAAACTCACCTAATCAATTTACACAGGCCATGAAACTGGTCCTGGAGCCTTGGATCCAAGAACACCCACATGTTACTCTTCTACAATATGTGGATGATCTTCTACTCTGTGGGACTGATGATAATTTGGAAGAGGCGTCCATATCTCTTCTAATGTTCCTTCATTCAGCTAACTGTAAGGTCTCACAGAACAAGGTACAATGGTGCCAACTGAAGGTTGTCTTCCTAGGCCACTGCATATCGCAGGGAGCCAGACACTTGACTGAAGAAAGGAAGCAGGCCATTCGAGAGATATTCTACCCTGAGACTTACTCTGCTATGCAGACTTTTATTGGACTGATCACCTACTGCAGACAGTGGATTCCCGATGCCTCCAGACTCATGCAACCCTTGTATGACTGTCTCAAGAATGGAGGCCCAGACTGGCGAAATGCCCCGGATCCATCTGTCTATGAACAACAAAGACAGTTTTTCAACCAACTCAAGGAGAGTGTCATCTCTGCTCCTGCCTTGGGCATCCCGGATTACACTCAATCCTTTCATCTCTTCGTGTCTGAATCCGGGGGACACGCATCTGGAGTTCTAGCTCAACATCATGCCGACAAGTACCGGCCTTTAGGCTACTACTCAGCTCGTCTGGACCCTGTGGCTCGTACAGCACCAACTTGTCTCAAGGCAGTTCATGCTGCTCATATTCTTCTGGACAAATCTGCTGATGTTGTTCTTGGACATGATTTGGTCATACAAGCTGGCCATGACCTTTCTGTTGTTCTACAACAAACCTCTTCCAGACACCTTACACATCAGCGACATCTCAGATTGCAATGCTCATTGCTGCTGCCTTCTAACATCACGTTCAAGAAATGTACCACCATAAATCCTGCCACTTTGCTTCCACCTTCTGGGGGGGAAGAAGAGCTTCCCTGCACAGGACCTCATGATTGTCTGGAAATTCTGAAACTGGAAACTTCCACCCCAGAAAATATGGTGTCACACCCGCTTCTTGACCCAGCCCTTCACTTATGGACTGATGGCTCTCGCTTTGCAGACCCTCAAGGTAAATTTCATACAGGATATGCAGTTACCACAGAAACAGAGGTCCTCATGACTGAGGCTCTACCACCTCATATGTCAGCACAGGAAGCTGAACTGGTGGCTCTCATAGAGGCCTGTCATTTGGCAGCAGGAACAACAGTCAATGTCTACACAGATTCAAGATACGCACATGGCATCTCAAATGACTTTGGATTCTTGTGGAAAACAAGAGGATTTATCACGGCTGCGGGAACACCAGTAAAACATGCAGTATGGATCAAGGCATTGATGGAGGCCTTGGAAGAACCCTCCCAGATTGCTGTTGTCAAGGTCAAAGCACATGGAAAACTGGACTCAAGAGAAGCCAGGGGAAACCACCTGGCAGACCAGGCTGCCAAAGCTGCAGCAATGAAGAATGTGTCACCAAAGTGGCAGGAGAAGATGGAAGAATTAGAGAGAACTTCACAAGCTGTGGTGATGGCCCTTACCAGGGCAAAAGCTAAAGAACAAGCTGCTCAAGCCCATCTTGATCACCAAGCAAGAAAGAAAAGGAGGCAAATGATTGAAGCTGACGAAGTAGAACATTTGGACCGGCATTCAAGCCCACAGCTTGCAAGGACGCCAGAGGAAAAGCTGTGGGAAGAACAAAGGAAGACCCCTATTGAAGAAGTGAAACAATGGAAAGCAGCGGGGGCCATGGGATCAGGCCCATATCCTCCTTTCTATAAAATAAAAGGAAAGCCTTGCCTGCCCAGGCGAATGTATCCAGCTGTGGCTGCATGGGCCCATGGACCTACTCACAGAGGGAAGAATCAAGCCCTAGCCTGCATTCAGAAGCTATACTTTGCACCTGGGATTTCCTCTGCAGTGGCTGCATACTCAAGATCCTGCTCTGTCTGTGCCACCTGCAATCCAACGGCCACGGAGCGAGTCCCTCTTCAACATTTGGCCAAACCAGACTATCCCTGGCAGAGAATACAAGTTGATCATATTCAGATGCCAAAATCAGGGAAATATGAATATGTTCTTGTGGCTGTGGACATGTTCTCTGCCTGGCCAGAAGCCTACCCAGTCACCAACATGACTGCCAAAACCACAGCCAAGAAACTGATCATTGAAATTGCCTGCAGATTTGGAATCCCAGAAGTGATAGAGTCAGACCAAGGACCAGCCTTCACTGCAAGTGTTTACAAGGAACTCTGGAACATGCTGGGAACAGACTTAGGTCTCCATACTCCATATCATCCAGCCAGCTCAGGCAAGGTGGAGAGAATGAACTCCCCCTCAAAACCCAACTCCTAAAAATGACCCAAGATCACCCCCTCCCCTGGCCTGATCTCCTACCCATAGTGCTGTATCACATTAGGCACACTCCCCAGGCCAAACATGGGTTGACTCCCTATGAGATTTTGTTTGGTGCCCCTCCCAAGATAGGAGACATCAGGCCCCAAGAGCTATCTGAAACTAATGATAAAGTGGTAAAATTTGTGATTGCTTTGTCTAAAGAGTTGACTAACACCCACTCTACAGTGTCTGCTTCTCTCCCAGAATCCACAGGTGACACGGTGCACGACTTCTTGCCTGGTGACCTCGTGTACGTGAAAAAGTTTGTGCGGAGAGACTGCCTTCAGCCCAGATTCGAGGGTCCCTACACCGTGGTCCTGACTACCCCTACTGCTTTGAAGCTTGAGGGCAAGAACACCTGGATTCACGCCTCTCACTGCAAGAAGGACAAGACTAGCCAGCGGTCATGAAGCTCCTGCTGCATATCCTTTTAGGCTGTACCCTGACCTCCAGTAGTATCAGCCAGCCACCTACCCTCTGGTTAATACTACAGCCCCTGTGGTCACTTTTAAGTTCGACTTCTGCCAAATATTTAATTGTGATAGAAGAAATGATTTCAAGGGATCAGCGCATCAGACTTGGAGGAAAGCGACTTTTTATATTTGTGTAACCCGCCCTGGGAATGAGAATTGTTATTACTGGTCAGATGTAGGTGGAACACAGGGAAAGATTGGGGTATAAACCCAAGGAAGCAATGGATAGAAAAGATGAAAATTGCAGATCTCTGCTTGTGAGAATGAAACTGACGAAAGGGGAGATGAGTTCTCCCGGTGTATACCTCCCCCAGTGACAAGGGGCACTCCAACCTGTCTCCCGCTATATTTAAATATAGAAAACCCTCAACCCTGGGATCTTGGTAAATATGTGCTAGGTGCGTGGTTAGGGAGAGGGGGAGTCAGGGGCCAAATTGAGCTTAAGGATATTTCCCAGAGAAAAGGAGGTGGGATAAGTCCTCAGACAGGGCCAGACACAACAACCATGACATCACCCCAGAATGGTAAAGTTTTGCAACAAGTAGTTAATGAAGTACTTCCAATCCCAGGGCTCAAGTGGGAAGAGGTATTTTCCATAGAAACTCAAGTCAATCCCCGTAAGAACCTCTGGCTTGAATGGGTCAGATATAATGTTAAAGTTCAAAATATATCAGTAGGATGTGTTGCCTGTGCTGCTGCAAACACTCACCTGTATACTCATGCTTTCCCTGCTGACCACAATACTACTCTTTGTTTACTGGGATTGCTGAAGGGGTCCGATGGTAGTGCATGCCCTGACTATATACCCTTAGTCACCAGTATAGCTAAGGTTCGGACCCCCGGTGATGTGATTGTGACTGAGAATAACTATACCTGTTATTCCCCTGATAATTCTTCAGGCCCCCCTGTGGGTATCTTTGAGGATGGTTTCTGTAAAAATAACGAGACTTTGGAATCTGTCCTACTGACTAACCATTCCAGATATATGTATGACACGTATTGGCTTTGTGGTGATGGGCGACTTAGGTCCAAACTCCCAACGATTTGGACTGGGCAATGTACCTTGGTAAAATTGGCAATGCAGTTTAAGATTATGCCCTGGGAAGACCCTGACAACCATAGCCCCGAGAATATAGCTCCACTGATATCTAGAAAGAGAAGGAGTCTGGGTCAGCTGCACACTGGTTATGCTGAAGATCCCAAAGTTTACATAGACTCTATAGGGGTTCCTAGGGGGTCCCAGATGAATACAAAGCTCAGAATCAGATCCTGGCGGGTTTCCGTTCTCTCTTCCCAACTGTACAGATCAATTACTGTAACGGGTCTGGGAGGCGGAACCTCTGAGCTTTATTATACAAGGAGGCTTTCCTTGTAAAGGAGCGGGTGGCGCCCGGGGAGACGGACAGGAAGTCACTGCAAGTGATGGGGGCAGTCTCTGGACAGACAGGTGGGAGGTCACGGCAAGTGACCGGGGCAGTCTCTGGATAGACAGGCGGGTAGTCACGGCAAGTGACCGGGCAGTCTCTGGGTAGACAGGCAGGTAGTCACGGCAAGTGACCGGGGCAGTCTCTGGATAAACAGGCGGGTAGTCACGGCAAGTGACCGGGGCAGTCTCTGGGTAGACAGGCAGGTAGTCACGGCAAGTGACCGGGGCAGTCTCTGGGTAGACAGGCAGGTAGTCACGGCAAGTGACCGGGGCAGTCTCTGGATAAACAGGCAGGCAAGGGGCCGGGGCAGTCTCTGAATGGACAGGTATATACGACCTGAGACGGTGGAGCCTCCCGGTAGGCTAGCAGGCAGATGACAGATGAGCGCCCCCAAGTGAGCAGGCGAGATCTCTGGAATAGCCGATGGACACCGCGGGTGATGGCCGAACCTCCAGGTAGGCTTGCAGGCAGATGGCAGATGAGCGCCCCCAAGTGAGCAGGCGAGAGTCTCTGGAACAGCCGATGGACACCGCAGGTGATGGCCGAACCTCCAGGTAGGCTTGCAGGCAGATGGCAGATGAGCGCCCCCAAGTGAGCAGGCGAGAGTCTCTGGAATTGCCGATGGTCACCGCATGTGACGGCCGAACCTCCAGGCAGGCTTGCGGGCAGGTAGCAGACAGCAAACTGGCAGGAAACAGGCAGGTAACTGGTAACGGACCCTGAGGGCTGAAGCAGAGTAAACAGTGCAACAACAACATTGCTCGGGCACCTCCATTAAGGAGGAAGTACTTTATATAGGGTGGAGTCCTCCGGCATTGGCCGGGGACCTTTTTTTGAAAGATGCGCGGTGCCCCTTTAAGAGCGGGGGCGTGCACGCGCGCGCGCCCTAAGCCCAGTGGCAGGGAAGGAGCGCGCAGCCCCAGCAGGGCGGAAGGAGGACGCTGTGTGAGGGTAAGGGGAGCGACGTCCCTGCCTGGCAGAGGACGCTGGCGCAGGGGAACAGCGTCCCTGCCTGGCAGAGGACGCCGGCGCTACAGTACCCCCCCCTTTAGGCCCCCCCTTTTTTAGGCCAGAAAGAAATTTAGCTAAGATGAGAGGGGAATGGATGTTCTCCCGAGGCTCCCACGTTCTCTCCTCAGGACCAAACCCCTTCCAATCCACCAGAAAATAGGTCTTTCTTCCTACCCTTTTGGTGGCCAGAATGTTCTCTACCTCAAATTCGTCTTCAGCAGACACTGGAGCAGGAGGTGTACCTGTAGACTTGACAAAAGAGTTAAGTACCACCGGTTTGAGGAGAGATACATGGAAGGAGTTAGGAATCCGCAAATTGGCCGGGAGTTTCAATTTATAGGACACCGGGTTGATCTGACTGATGATCTCAAAAGGACCGATAAACCGAGGGCCTAACTTGTAGGAAGGAATCTTGAGCCGGACATACTTGGACGAAAGCCAGACCTTATCCCCCGGACGGAATTGAGGAGGATCCAGACGTTTTTTGTCAGCATGTTTCTTCATGCGCTCGGATGACAGAATGAGTGCGGACCGGGTACTCTCCCATATGGAGGAAAATTCGTTAACCAGAGATTCCGCAGCTGGATTGTCCACAGAGATGGAGACAGGAACAGGGATCCGAGGATGTTGACCGAAGACTACAAAAAACGGAGATTTGGAGGAAGATTTGCTCTCGTGATTGTTGTAAGAGAATTCGGCCCAAGGCAGGAGATCCACCCAGTCAGAATGGTGGGCATTAACGAAGTGTCGGAGATAACTGGTCAGATTCTGATTGATTCGCTCGACTTGTCCATTGGACTGTGGGTGGTAAGTGGAGGAGAAATCCAAGGTGACGTCTAGCAACTTACAAGTGGCTCTCCAGAAACGTGAGGTGAACTGTACCCCACGATCCGACACAATGTGACGAGGCAGACCATGAAGACGGAAGATGTGGCGGATAAAGTCTTTAGCCAACTCGGGTGCAGACGGAAGCCCTGGCAGGGGAATGAAGTGAGCCATCTTGGAAAATCGGTCAACGACCACCCAAATGACCGTACAACCGGCAGAGACGGGCAGATCTGTTATGAAGTCCATGGCTATATGCTGCCAGGGGGCAGCGGGTACAGGAAGCGGAAGAAGACGGCCGGCAGGCAGGTGTCTTGGAACTTTGTTGCGGGCACAGGAGACACAGGCAGAAACAAAGTCTATTACGTCCTTGTGCAGGGTAGGCCACCAGTAATGCCGAGTAATGAGCTGGAGGGTCTTTTTCTGACCAGCGTGGCCAGCTAGTTTAGACGAATGACCCCAGTGTAGGATTCTCTCCCGATCGGTTACCGATACGAACGTCTTACCAGGAGGGAGACGATTTAAACTCACGGGAGCCACCTGCATCACTCTGGCGGGATCGATGATATGTTTAGGTTCCTCCTCGAGATCCGACACCAGGAAGGACCGGGACAAGGCGTCCGCCTTGATGTTCTTGTCGGCCGGGCGAAAATGTAAGAGAAAATCAAAGCGGGCAAAAAACAAGGACCACCGGGCTTGGCGAGGGTTAAGTCTCTGGGCATGCTGGAGGTAAGCCAGATTTTTGTGGTCAGTGTAAATGATTACCGGATGAAGAGCCCCCTCGAGTAGGTAACGCCACTCCTCCAATGCCAGCTTGATGGCCAATAACTCTCGGTCTCCTATGGAGTAATTGCGCTCTGAAGAGGAGAAGAGTTTGGAGAAGAAGCCGCAAGATACCATCCTCCCGGATGAAGATTTTTGAGTAAGTACCGCTCCGGCTCCAGAAGAGGGAGCGTCCACCTCCAGGAAGAACTGCTTGTTGCCGTCCGGGCGATGCAGCACTGGAGCGGAAGAGAAGGCCTGTTTTAAAGAAAGAAAGGCCTCCTCTGCTTCGGGCGTCCACTGTTTGGGATTAGCATCCTTGCGGGTGAGCGCGGATATTGGAGCCGTCCGGGAAGAGAAGTGCGGTATGAAAAGGCGGTAATAATTGGCGAATCCCAGGAACCGCTGAATGGCCTTCAACCCCTCCGGTCGGGGCCATTTCTCGATGGCAGACAGTTTCTCCGGATCCATTCGTAGGCCTGTCTGAGAAATGATGTAGCCCAAAAACGGAAGCGAGGTCTGCTCAAAGAGGCACTTCTCATATTTGGCGAAGAGGTGATTCTGCCTGAGCCTGAGCAAAACCTGACGAACATCCCTCCGGTGAGACTGGAGATCCGGAGAGAAGACCAAGATGTCGTCTAGGTACACCACAACGCAGGAGTAGAGAAGGTCCCGGAAGATGTCATTGACCAACTCCTGAAAGACTGCTGGAGCATTACAGAGACCAAAGGGCATCACCAAATACTCGTAGTGGCCGTCCCGGGTGTTGAATGCCGTCTTCCATTCATCTCCCCGACGGATACGGACTAGGTTATATGCCCCACGAAGATCCAGTTTGGTGAAGATTCTAGCCCCCCTCAGACGATCAAACAATTCTGGAATGAGCGGAAGAGGGTACTTATTCTTCACCGTGATCAAATTTAGGCCTCTGTAGTCAATACAGGGACGGAGAGAGCCGTCTTTCTTTTTTACGAAGAAGAAACCTGCTCCCGCTGGGGAGGTGGATTTCCGGATGAATCCCTTGGCCAAATTCTCCTCGATATATTCGGACATCGACCTGGTCTCAGCAGCGGACAATGGGTAAATACGCCCACAGGGAGGCGTAGTACCGGGTAGCAGGTCGATCCGGGCAATCATACGGTCTGTGAGGGGGTAATGTCTCTGCTTCCTTTTTATTAAAGACATCAGCGAATGACCAATATGGAATCGGGAGCCCTGGTAGATTAGTTGGTGTAGGAGAAGGATGGACGGGATGAACAGGAACCAAACACGTTTTATGACAGTCCTGTCCCCAGCGAAGGATCTCTCCAGTCTGCCAGTCGAGCACGGGTGCATGCTTTTGGAGCCAAGGCAGACCTAGTAAGAAAGCGTGAGAGAGTCCAGGCAGAACATGAAACGAGATGCTCTCAGAATGCAACATTCCCACCTGCAGGGTTATGGCTTCAGTGATAAGTTGGATGGGACGTGGTAGGAAACCCCCATCCACAGCAGCAACAGATACTGGTTCAACCAGAGGTTTGGTAGGAATGCGATATTTTTCTACTAGAGCCTGTGAAACAAGATTCCCGGCTGCTCCAGAATCAAGTTGGGCTAGTTCGAAATAACGGTTCTCACCGAGGAGAATTGAGACTGACAGCAGCAGAGATGAAGAGGATTTATTTTTGTGTAGGTGGACCTCTCCGAGCGAACCTAGACACAGGCGTTTCCCGACCTCTCTGGGCAGGTACGGATCCGGTGCTCCTTACTGCCACAGTAGAAGCAACTCCCCTCGGCACGACGTAAGTCCTGAGGGCTTTGACCATCTTGGTCTGGTCGACTTGCATAGGCTCAGAAGAGTGTACCTGAGGAGAAACGGAAGGAGTTACAGGTCTCTGAAAAGAAGGAGCTAGACGAGGAAACCCTCTCTCATGGGTGACCTCTTTAGCGCGCTCCTGGAACCGTAGATCAATTCGATTGGCAAGAGTTATTAGGTCATCGAGAGAGGTTGGAATGTCCCGACCGGCAAGTTCATCTTTAATACGGCCGGACAGACCCTCCCAGAAGACAGATATCAGAGCGTCATTATCCCAAGCCAGCTCCGAGGCAAGGGTACGGAACCGTATGGCATATTGACCCACGGTGAGACTTCCCTGACGGAGACGCAGCAGAGATGATGCAGAGGAGGTCTTCCGTCCGGGTTCGTCGAATACCTTCCGGAAGGCTGAGAGAAAAGCAGACAGGTCAGACACCAGAGGATCTTCTCTCTCCCAAAGAGGATTTAGCCAGGCCAGGGCCTCTCCGGTGAGATGGGACATGATGAAGGCAATTTTGGCCCGGTCGGAGTTAAACTGGTGTGCCAGGAGTTCAAAATGCAGGGTGCACTGGTTAATGAAACCCCGAGCCAGAGCAGGGTCGCCTCCAAACCGAGGAGGAGCTGAAAGTCGAGGTCCAGGAACGGAAACCACGGAATTGGTAAGCAGCGGAACTGCCGGATTGCGAGTCATGGCGCCCGCGGTGGTTGCTGGTGAAGTAGTCAGGGTGTCCAGGCGGGAATTAACATTCCGCAGGTGACCCAGGATGGACTCCTGTTGAGACCTCTGACGAGACAGTTCATGACACAGGTCAGAGAGCGAGGGAGTTTGGGTGCCACCGGGTTCCATGGCCTGAGCAAACTGTAACGGGTCTGGGAGACGGAACCTCTGAGCTTTATTATACAAGGAGGCTTTCCTTGTAAAGGAGCGGGTGGCGCCCGGGAGACGGACAGGAAGTCACTGCAAGTGACGGGGGCAGTCTCTGGACAGACAGGTGGGAGGTCACGGCAAGTGACCGGGCAGTCTCTGGATAGACAGGCGGGTAGTCACGGCAAGTGACCGGGGCAGTCTCTGGGTAGACAGGCAGGTAGTCACGGCAAGTGACCGGGGCAGTCTCGGGTAGAAAAGGCAGGTAGTCACGGCAAGTGACCGGGGCAGTCTCTGGGTAGACAGGCAGGTAGTCACGGCAAGTGACCGAGGGGCAGTCTCTGGATAAACAGGCGGCAAGGGGCCGGGGCAGTCTCTGAATGGACAGGTATATACGACCTGAGACGGTGGAGCCTCCCGGTAGGCTAGCAGGCAGATGACAGATGAGCGCCCCCAAGTGAGCAGGCGAGAGTCTCTGGAATAGCCGATGGACACCGCGGGTGATGGCCGAACCTCCAGGTAGGCTTGCAGGCAGATGGCAGATGAGCGCCCCCAAGTGAGCAGGCGAGAGTCTCTGGAACAGCCGATGGACACCGCAGGTGATGGCCGAACCTCCAGGTAGGCTTGCAGGCAGATGGCAGATGAGCGCCCCCAAGTGAGCAGGCGAGAGTCTCTGGAATTGCCGATGGTCACCGCATGTGACGGCCGAACCTCCAGGCAGGCTTGCGGGCAGGTAGCAGACAGCAAACTGGCAGGAAACAGGCAGGTAACTGGTAACGGACCCTGAGGGCTGAAGTAGAGTAAACAGTGCAACAACAACATTGCTCGGGCACCTCCATTAAGGAGGAAGTACTTTATATAGGGTGGAGTCCTCCGGCATTGGCCGGGGACCTTTTTTGAAAGATGCGCACGGCCCCTTTAAGAGCGGGGCGTGCACGCACGCGCGCGCGCCCTAAGCCCAGTGGCAGGGAAGGAGCGCGCAGCCCCAGCAGGGCGGAAGGAGGACGCTGTGTGAGGGTAAGGGGAGCGACGTCCCTGCCTGGCAGAGGACGCTGGCGCAGGGGAACAGCGTCCCTGCCTGGCAGAGGACGCCGGCGCTACAATTACAATGTAGATTGGATAAATTATATATACTACACTGAGCAAAGATTTATCAATTTTAGTCAAGATGCTTTCCAGGGTATAGTTGAGGAATTGGGCCCCAACACAAGAATGACTCTTCAAAATAGACTGGCCATTGACATGATTCTAGCTGAAAAAGGTGGAGTCTGTGGGATGATAGGGGAAGAATGTTGTACTTATATTCCTCAGAATTCTGGAGTCAATGGTAAAACTATAGTGGCCCTTACAAAGATTAAAAATCTAGCTCAGGAAGTAAAGGCCAATGCAGGAGTAGATACCTCTTTCTTCTCAGGGTGGCTTGGAGGACTCAAAGGATTTCTTCAACAAGCCTGTCTAGTGGTAGCAGGGCTTTTGGTGCTAGGATTGATAATTCTATGTTGTGTGATACCCTTGTACAGGAAAGCTGTGACCAATGCAACCGCCTCCTCAGGTACTTTCCTTCATCAGGAAGTTGTGTCCCTGCTATATGATGACACTGATAAGGGTGATATGGAGAAATATACCCCGCAGGATAAACCTGATAAAACCCCTATGACAAAATATAGGTGGAAATGAGAGATTTAGTTTAGGGATAGTGGGAGAACTCCATGTGCAGGTTTGGTAGGGACTTAGTTGTTTGGGGGCGGTCCATAAGGGGCCAGCTTCTAAAATGACCAAGCGAAGAAATCCACTACCCCTGTCCCCACACATGGACAGTCTCAAAGGCCACATATATTAAGGGAAAACTTAGTGTTTAGGGGGATTGTCAAGGTAAAATATAATATTCTACTTTTATATTTTATATATATTTTATATGCTATTTTTATATCTTTATATTCACATGTTTATATGTTTTCTTATACTCCTATATGCTTATGTACTTAACACTATTTAAAACACAAAGTTTTCCTTGAATGAGTAGTATTCAGATTGAAATTTATTCTAAGAAGATGAAGTCAGTACCAGTTAGTGTCTGTCTCCGAGAAATGCACTGGTGTCTGTCTCCACCTTGTGTCCTACCACTGTACTACACTAACTATCTAATAACTCGAACTGAGAGACCACGTGATATACAAGAGAACCAGAATCGATTCTTAGGAAACAAAACTTAAGGATGACACAATGAAAGGAGGACTTAGAAGAAGATCTAAGGACCAATTAGAGATGGCCAGATGCTGGACATGTACATATATGGACATCTATAGCTTACCTCCTCTCCCCCATCCATCCCTTACCACCCTGATATCCTGTGTATGTAATTCTATGTATGTGAAAATAAAGCTCAGAACTTGCTGAATGGTCGCCTGTTAGCACCATTTTAAGAGCATGCTCTAAGACTGAACCAGCCTGATTGTCTGACTCTTTCTTATAATTGGTACCACATGCTCATAATCTAATTTGGAGTGACTGAAGGACGAGTGATTTGTCGCTACGACCCCGGCACTAATATCCCACATCATCCCATCAGCCTGGGGTCAGAACCAGAGCGCTGAGGGATTTATCCTAACTTCCATACCGGAGATCCCTTTAAAAGAGGCCTGGGGTCAGTACCAAAGCGCAGAGTGGATTTGCCCTCACTTCCATACCGGATATCCCTTTAAGAGAGGCCTGGGGTCAGTACCAAAGCGCAGAGAGGATTTGCCCTAACTTCCGTACCAATGATCCCTTTAATAAAGGCCTGGGGTAAGTACCAGAGCATTTGAAGGCAATTGCTCTGACTTCCTATCGGGGATCCCTTTAAGAGACCCTGGGGTCAGAACCAGAACGCTGAGTGGAATTGCCCTAACTTCCATACCGGGGATCCCTTTAAGAGAGGCCTGACGTCAGAACCAAAGTGCTGGATGGATTTGCCCTGACTTCCATACCAATGATCCCTTTAAGAGAGGCCTGGGGTCAGATTCAGAGTGCTGAGGGATTTGCCCTAACTTCCATACCGGAGATCCCTTTAAGGGAGGCCTGGGGTCAGAACCAGAGTGCTTAGTGGAATTGCCCTCACTTCTATACCAATGATCCCTTTAAGAGACCCTGGGGTCAGAACCACAGAGCTGAGTGGAACGGTCCTAACTTCCATACTGGGGATCCTTTTAAGAGAGGCCTGGGGTCAGAACCAAACTGCTGGATGGATTTGCCCTGACTTCCATACCAATGATCCCTTTAAGAGAGGCCTGGCGTCAGAACCAAAGTGCTGGATGGATTTGCCCTGACTTCCATACCATTGATCCCTTTAAGAGAGGCCTGGGGTCAGATTCAGAGTGCTGAGGATTTGCCCTCACTTCCATACCGGAGATCCCTTTAAGAGAGGCCTGGGGTCAGTACCAAAGCGCAGAGAGGATTTGCCCTAACTTCCGTACCAATGATCCCTTTAATAGAGGCCTGGGGTAAGTACCAGAGCATTTGAAGGCAATTGCTCTGACTTCCTATCGGGGATCCCTTTAAGAGACCCTGGGGTCAGAACCAGAACGCTGAGTGGAATTGCCCTAACTTCCATACCGGGGATCCCTTTAAGAGAGGCCTGACGTCAGAACCAAAGTGCTGGATGGATTTGCCCTGACTTCCATACCAATGATCCCTTTAAGAGAGGCCTGGGGTCAGATTCAGAGTGCTGAGGGATTTGCCCTAACTTCCATACCGGAGATCCCTTTAAGGGAGGCCTGGGGTCAGAACCAGAGTGCTTAGTGGAATTGCCCTCACTTCTATACCAATGATCCCTTTAAGAGACCCTGGGGTCAGAACCACAGCGCTGAGTGGAACGGTCCTAACTTCCATACTGGGGATCCCTTTAAGAGAGGCCTGGGGTCAAAACCAAAGCGCAGGATGGATTTGCCCTCACTTCCATACCGGGGATCCCTTTAAGAGGGAAGATGTGCCTATGGGATGGAGGATGTGTGATGGGTATATTTAGCAATGGGAGGGGGTGATTAATTTCTGTCATGTGCTCTCTGCTCCTTTCTGGGGGGCAGACAATGGCTGGGAGCTTATGTTCCCGGGGATGCTAGATTACTCCCACCCAGTCACTGTCTGCTGAGGTGTTGTCGTGGAGAAAACTGTTGCTCATAGCAACCAATCACAGCTCAGCTTCTTTTAAACAGCTCTGGTGAAATGAAAGATGCTTAGTGATTGGTTGCAAGGAAAACTGTTGCTCATAGCAACCAATCACAGCTCAGCTTCCTTTAAACAGCTCTGGTGAAATGAAAGATGCTTCGTGATTGGTTGGTGATACACACACATATTCAATTTTATATATAAAGATGTACGCAGTTAGCCCGTATTTACTTGATGATGTCTGTTTATGGGAAAAAAAAATGTTCTTCCTCTTTTCTGATTAATGTTTAGTACAGGCAGTCATTATTTGTATTATATTATTTTTGGGTATACGTACATCTTTAAATTTTTAATTACCATCTCCTGTGGTTCCATTATATGTCTGCCGTTTATATGGGCCTTAATTGTGCATAATGTGGATTATTACCCAGTATCCCTTTGGTTAGGGCGCTCTTATACCTTGTTTTAATATTATGTTTTATAACTGAAATATTTAATAAAGCATTGTAATTTTTATTTATCATCTGGATCGCTTCATTCAGCAATTGGTTATATAAGTCAGAATAGTGTGTTCAAACCGCAGTCATGACAGTACCCCTCCCTTACGCCTCCCCCTCCGAAGGTGGCCAGAAATCTCCCCAGAATACGAGGAGCATTAATATTCTCCCGTTGGTCCCACGATCTCTCCTCTGGACCAAAACTTTTCCAATCAATGAGAGAGAGGGTTTTCCCTTTGACTTCATGGCCAAAATATCCCTTACCTCATAAACGTTGTCGGTACCAGTTGGCTGAGAGACTGAGGTGGATGCAGAATGGTACCGATTAAGAACAACCGGCTTGAGGAGAGAGACATTGAAGGCATTTGGAATCCGGAGCGAAGCAGGCAACTT
The DNA here is from genome assembly GCA_033576555.1 of Oophaga sylvatica. Classification (NCBI taxonomy): domain Eukaryota; kingdom Metazoa; phylum Chordata; class Amphibia; order Anura; family Dendrobatidae; genus Oophaga; species Oophaga sylvatica. The sequence continues at coordinate 448,023,315 of JARQOD010000002.1, read as the reverse complement.
CAGTTTGTAGGCCACATCATTAATGCGTTCTAGGACCTTGAATGGACCAATATACCGAGGACCCAACTTGTATGAGGGAATCTTCAGTCGGATGTACAGTATTTAGACGAGAGCTGGACTTTATCGCCAGGACAATGTGGTGGGAGATCCCTCCGCTGCTTGTCTGCATGCCTCTTCATCCAGCCCCCAGCTTTTTTGAGTGCTTCTTTGGTCTCCTTCCAGATTTTAGAGAATTCCACGGACAGGGCGTCCGCTGCGGGCACTCCTGAGGCTGAGGTCACAGGGAGAGGCACCCCAGGATATCGGCCAGAAACAACAAAAAACGGCGACTTGGTGGAAGACTCGCTGGGATGATTGTAAGGCCGGGGTCAGACACAACTACAAAAAATCGGACCGTTTTAGTCGGTCGATTATTGGAACAAAATGAAAACATCACACATCCGCTTGGCACCGATTTTCCTTCAAAGATGCGATTTAGTCGCATGTGTGTGTACCTTGTAACATCCGATTTTCATCCGACTTGCAAGAATTTCTCGCAGGCTTGCAAAACTGACATATAATGGATCCAAAAGAATAGTATTTAAATCACAAAAGAAAGAATAGATATATACACATAGAGCACTATATATATATATACACATGTCATTGTGACATGTATATATATTTGTAGTTCCTAGACTTTTACATACTGTAATAGCCGCTAATTCAATTGCCGGCTTTTGTAAAATCACAGAAGCCGACATGAAATGATACATTGTTTAGACACAGTTAACCATGTCATTTCCTGTATTTTGATATATGGTTTGAACTTACAATTACAGAAGTGTATGTGTGCAAAATTTCAGACATGTAGGGGTTAATTAAAGGTGTAAATTCGTTGAAAAAAAATGCGTGGGCTCCCGCTGTATTTTCTCCACCAGACAGACAAAGCAAGCGAGTGGGGGCAGATAACAATAGCCTAGGGAGGGTACATTTTTTTTGTGCCCCCCCGGCTACTAACATCTGCCCCCAGACACCCCAGAAAGGGCAAATCTCTAATTAGATTTGCCCTTTCTGGCACTTTGCCCGTCTATTCCCATTGCCCTGTAGCGGTGGCGAATGGGTTAATAAGGGGTTACAGCCACCTTGCAATTGAAAGGTGACTGTAAGCCAGGTTAATAATTGAGATCTGTCAATTAGACAGAGCTGACGCCCCCGGAAGAAGCTTTAGCGAAACGCGCGTTGGGGTAGAGGAGGAACTTTCATGCACACCAGCACGGTCTCTTTCTTAGGTAATTACCAGCATATGTGTTATTATTTCATTGTATATCTTAGCCGCTTTGGATGTTACTAGTTCCTGCTGTTATAGTTAGACGTTAGGACTTTAGAGTCCAGTCATTAATTCAGACTTATGACTTTCAGTTCAGTCTGTTCAGAGGCAGTGACTTATATCTCAGGTCAGCAACCGGAGCTCTATTTTGAGTTAATTAACTCTTTTATTACCATATCCACGCTTTGTTGGGGCATTTATCATTTAAGGCGGTTCTGTGATAATTTTGATAGACACATTCGTATATACTGGATATACATTATTAGATACCTATGCATTAATGTAGCGATATGATATTTACCTCCTACTGGGCACCTTTGTTATTTTATTGGTTTTAAATTTGTATGTTATATGTTAATAAAGGTAATTTTTTACATTTCTTGCTGGAACACTTTTTTTGCGTTTATCCGCAATGTATGTGATTATGATACTCTGTGGAGACAAATAGTATGAGCAAGTGCACAGAGACTGCTAACGCAGCGCAGACAGGTCAGAGACAGAACCAGATGTAGCAATGGTAGATACTCATTGCTCCGGCGCTCTCCCTATGGAGGAGAGACCAGAAATAGTAATCAGAGCGCTGCCATTGGATAATTACCAAATTCAAAAAATGCACGCTGTCCCTTTAAGAAACCAGAGGAGTGCGCGCTCGCGTCCTAATAGCTTTCCCTGAAGATCTGCTGACAGCACGCCAGGGAATGGGTGAGGGAGCAGGACGCTGAGAAGCAGAGAGAGCATTAGACCCCAGACAGGGAGCTCGCTGCTGCACAGGGACAGCTTGAAGAGCAGGAGGTGAGTGACCGGAACGGAGTGCAGAGCCTGCATGGGGACAGGGTGTAACACCAGGGAAGAAGGCTGACCTAGTCGTCATGATGGGCGTTAGAGAAATGGCGCAGGTAAGATGTCAATACTTGATTAGTACGTTCCACCTGCCCGTTGGTCTGCGGATGATAAGCAGAAGAGAAGTCCAGAGACACGCCCATGAGTTTACAGATTGGTCTCCAAAATCGGGAAGTAAACTGAACTTCTAGGTCAGACACGATACGCAGAGGGAATCCATGGAGTCTGAAAATTTGATGAATAAAAATCTTGGCTAACTTGGTGTCGACAGTAGCCCCGGCAGGGGAACAAAATTAGCCATTTTGGAGAACCGATCCACAATCACCAGGATAGCTGTACAGCCAGAGGAAAGAGGCAGGTCGTTGATAAAATCCATGACAATATGCTGCCAAGGAATCGCAGGAACTGGCAAAGGGTGAAGAAGACGGTAGCTGTCTTGGGACTTTGTTATTTTGCACAGGACGTGCAGGAGGCTACAAAGTCTATTACATCTTAGCGGAGGGATGGCCACCAATAATAGCGAGAGATGAGAGCGAAAGTCTTCTTAGTCCCCACGTTTCCAGTGATTTTGGAAGAGTGTCCCCAATGTAACACCTCAACCCTTGCTTCTTCAGAGACGTAGCTCCTGCTTGGTGGAGGGGTAACAAGATTCACGGGAGCCACAGTGATGATCTTGGCAGTTTCAATAATATGCAGGGGAGCCTCCTCCGCCTCAGTTGACTCAAGAGACCTGGAGAGGGTATCAGCTTTGGTGTTTCTGTCACCGGGTCGGAAGTGGAGCTTGAAATCGAAGCGAGCAAAGAACAGAGACCATCTTGCCTGCCAGGCATTGAGTCTTTGGGCAGATTGGATATAGGCCAGATTTTTATGGTCAGTGAAGATTATGAAGGGATGAACGGCCCCTCCAGAAGGTATCACCATTCCTCCAGAGCCAGCTTTATAGCCAACAATTCCCGATCTCCAATCAAATAGTTACATTCTGCTGGAGAAAACGATTTGGAGAAAAATCCACAAAGAACTAGGCGACAAGACGATGTTTTCTGAGAATGTACCGCACCGTCTTCCGGGGAGGATGCGTCCACCTCCAGGATGAAGGGTCTGCTGACCTTTGGCCGATTAAGGACTGGAGCAGTCGCAAAGGTTCGTTTCAGGGTCTGAAAGCCAACTTCAGCCTCTGGAGTCCAGGAATTACGTTTAGTTTCCTTCTCCTAAGAGCGGAGATAGGCTTGGACACAGAGGAGAAATGGGGAATAAATTTGCCTGTAATAGTTTGAAAAGCCAAGGAACCGTTGGATGGACTTGACTCCCACAGGACGAGGCCATTTGTGGATAGCGGACAATTTTTCAGGGTCCATCCTCAGTCCTGAGTAAGAGATAATAAACCCCAAGAAGGGGAATGAGGTTTGCTCAAACAGACATTTTTCAATTTTAGCATAAAGGCGATTCTCTCGTAGACGTTACAACACTTGGCCAACACTTCTTCTATGGGAGGAAAGATCAGAGGAGAAGACGAGGATGTCATCCAAATATACCATGACACAGGAGTAAAAGAGGTCCCGGAAGATCTCATTAACAAACTCTTGAAACACTGCCGGAGCATTGGAGAGTCCAAAGGGCATGACCAAATATTTGTAATGGCCATCCCGTGTTTTAAAGGCGGTCTTCCACTCATCTCTGGCACGTATACGGATCAGCTTGTAGGCACTGCGAAGATCCAATTTGGTAAAAATCTGCGCCCCCTCGTAATCGGTCAAAAAGCTCAAGGATGAGCAGCAAAGGATACCTATTCTTGACCGTGATGACATTTAGACCTCTGTAGTTGATACAAGGCGGGAGGGAACAGTCTTTCTTCCGGACAAAGAAAAAACCCATTCCTGCAGGGAAAGAAGATTTTTGTATGAAACCTTTAGCTAAATTTTCCTGAATGTATTCAGTCATAGCCGAGGTCTCTGCTGGAGACAGCGGATAGATCCTGCCCCTAGGAGGGGTGGCACCAGGGATAAGCTCAATCGGGCAGTCATATGGCCGATGCGGGGGAAGACTCTCCGCCTCCTTCTTATCGAAGACGTCCGCACAAGACTGGTAGGCGGCAGGAAGTCCAGGAAGATCTGAGGAAAAGCATTGAGAGCCGAGTCGAGGACTGGCTTGTGCGACCTGAGCCAGGGAAGGCCAAGAAGCAATGAATGATAGGTGGGGTAAGATGTAAAAGGCAATCTCCTCCTGGTGTAAAGCTCCTATTTGCATCACTACCTCCGATGTAACCATGGTGATGTACTCTTGTAGAGGTTTGCCATCCACCAACGCAATCTGACGTGGATTTTTCAGTTACCACCGGAATCTGATACTTGTTCACTTCTTCAAGCCGAATAAAGGTGCCTGCCGCCCCCGAATCCACATACGCCTCCTTGGATTCACGTCTCTGTCCAAAAACGAGAAGAACGGAAAAGGTAAGGGGTAGAGAGGAATTATGTGCACCTAGGGAGGCCTCTCTTACCTGGCCTAGGTGGACGAGTTTTCCGGACGCTCTGGGAAAGAGCGAAGAAAATGTGACGAACCTCCGCAGTAGTAGAAAAGACCTTGCGCACGTCTCTCCCTTTGGCGAAGTTCTGCCACCTTGAGTCGATCCATTTGCATTGGTTCCACAGTGGACACCGTGGGAATAGTGGTGGGTCGTGGACTAGGATGCCTATATACCGAAGGAGAGGATCTAAAGGACCTCCTCTCCCTCGCCGACTCCCACGAGCGTTCCTGGAATCGAAGGTCAATGCGGGTAGCTAGAGAAATAAGATCCTCCAATGAGGTCGGAGTATCCCGATCCGCAAGTTCATCCTTAATTTTGCCTGAGAGGCCCCGCCAGAAAGCCCCCACCAGTGCCTCATTATTCCACCCTAGCTCGGAAGACAGCGTGCGAAAACGGATAGCATACTGTCCGACTGTAAGGGCGACTTGATGGAGATTAAAGAGGGATTCAGTAAGGGAGGCTAACTGACCGGGTTCGTCACAGACTCTACAGAAAGTGTCCAAAAAGGTTGGTAGACTTGAGACTAAGGGGTCGTCTCGTTCCCATAGGGGGTTTACCCAGGACAAGGCCTCTCCCTCAAGGTGGGAGATAATGAAAGCCAATTTAACTCGGTCAGTTGGGTACTGCTGGGGTACTAACTCGAAGTGTAAACGGCACTGATTTAAAAAAACCCTGCACAGCTTTGGGTCGCTGATATATCGAGGTGGTTTACGGAGGCAAGGAGGAGGGTGAGGAATAGAATCAGGTGCGCAGACCGATGCCTGCAAGGAGGCGGCTGACTGCAGGGATAGCAAACTATCAGCCACGGAAGCCATATATGTCAAAATGTGGGCTTGCGTATCACGCTGCTGGACAAGCTCCTGCTGGAGGTTAGCTAGTTGGGAGGCATTTCCGGGTCTGCGGCCTGTAAGGCCGACAATCAAGAATCCTTGGTTTTTATGAAGGACATGATGCGAGTCTGATTCTCTTGCAAGAATAATAATTCCTTCTGAGCAGTGGCGGAGGCACCGGCGGGATCCATGGCCTGATTGTACTGTGACACCTAGGAGGGCTAGCTTCCAGGAGTGGACCCTCTGGGTCACGCCACCGGAACTCCCTCGGGTGAGCGAACCAGGTGGAGCCGACCCCTATACAGGGATCGTTAAGGGCAGGCCCGGGGGAGCCAGGTACCGTGACAGCCGGTACCAAGAGGGGCGGCTCGTGGTGAAGCAGAGAGACAAAAATAGATAGGGAAGGCTGGAAAATAGGGACCTAGAGGCCCAACAGGTTCTGAGCGTGCTGGAGAATAAGCCCAGAAGCACAGGGTAGGAATAGGACAGAGGAAAACAGGGACCGCAGAGCAGGACCAGGAGATGTAGCAACTCCAGGACAGCAGGAGACCTTCCCGGCTGACAGGAGATGAACTGATTAGTGTGGGAAGCTTAACTGATTGTTTCCCACGCTATTCAGTTCACTTCAGGCCAGCTGTGGACTCCGCACAGCCTCAGTGACGTCAGAGGAAATCCCCGGATGACCTGAAGTGAACTGAATAGCATGGGAAACAATCAATTAAGGTTCCTACACTAATCAGTTCATCTCCTGTCAGCCAGGGAGGCTGCACAGAGATGAACTCATTAATTCTGCGGGGGTTTACAGCTGGGCTAGTCGCATTAGCATCAGTCCCTGCTGTAAACCTGTTAACCCCTTCAGATGGATTGCAGCGGAGGACCTGACTGAACCCCGGAGAGGTAAGGATATTGTTGCTTATTTATTTTATTTTTATTACAGGAGAACAAGGGATTCAGAAGGATTACCAGTACAATAAAATATGGTCAAAAACTATGTGTATTTATTTCATTAAAATAATTTTAAATTTATGTGTGTGATTTTTTTTAACCATTTCCTACAATAGGATTAATAATGGATAGTTGTGTAATTGACAACTCTCCATTATTAACCCTGTTTAATGTCACCTTTCAATAGCAAGGTGGCATTAACCCATTAGCCACCGCTAAAGGCAATGGGAATAGATGGGCTAAGTGCCAGAAAAGGCGCATCTAATAATAGATGTGCCTTTTCTGGGGTGGCTGGGGGTAGATGTTAGTAGCCGGGGGGGGGGGGGGGTGCACAAAAACAATGCTCCCTCCCTAGGCTATTATTATGTCTTTAGTCACTGGCTTTCCATGTCTGGCAGAGAAAATACCGCGGGAGCCCACACATTTTTTTTCAACGAATTTACACATTAAACTAACACCTACATGTATGAAATTTTGCACTCATACACTCATCTAATTATTAGTGAAAACCATATATCAAACTACATGAAATGAAATGGTTTACTGTATGTAAACCATGTGTCATTTCATGTCAGGTTCTGTAATGATTTTACAGAAGCCGACAAGTGAATTAGCGGCTATTATGCTATGTAGAAGTGTATAAACTATAAATATATATATATGTCACAATGACATATATATATATATATATATATTGTATTCTATGTGTATATGTATTCTTTCTTTTGTGATTTAAAAACTGTCATTTGGATCCATTATATGTTGGTTTTGCAAGCCGGTGAGAAAATCTCGCCGTACGGATGCCATACGGATGACACACGGATATTTTGAGGCGAGGCAATCGCATCCTTGCATTGCACACGGATGACATACGGATCACTGTTCAGGGAAGTTTTGTGCGATTCTCGTCCATAAAAGACGGACCGATTTTTTTATATGTTTTGTGTGACTACAGCCTTTAGAGAGGTATTCACATTGATACGTAGGGACCCATCAGTTTTTGAGACCACCTTGACGTTGGTTGATGAGCAGACATGAATTGGCCAAATTATGTGCAAAGCGTCTCATTTTTTCCTAATATTCAGAAGCCGTATTGCTATCCATATTTCATATACAGTATTTCACATTGACATGCTTTAGCAACTTTTTTGTATACAATATATATCTACAATATGGGGAGATGACTACAATATGGGGACCTGGATGGGGACATATCTACAATGTGGGGACCTGGATGGGGACATAACTACAATATCAACGCATATTTGTTATCACCACATCCATAACGACCCAAGCTCTAAAAAAATAAAAAAACACAGCAAAAATGTTCAAAAGGTGTCACGACTCAGCTGTCGGGTGACCCGGGGTTCCTTCCCTGTCACTAACACTAGGGGGCGCCTTATTCCTTGGGATACTTCTGAAGGTGAAGATGCCGGGGCCTCCACTCTTGTCTTATCTCCTGATTCAGCCCACCATCTGATTCCTTCCACCACCCTGGGAAGAGGGGAGCTGCCGTGCACTGCAGTACACCGACCAGTTGTCACGTTTGGGGATCGCAACCGCCCACATGGCGTGGGGCGGGCATCCCTCGGGTACGAAATCTGGACCCTCCATACCATAGAGGGGGACCCGGTCCTACCCATACTTAGGGAAGGGCAGAGACCGGGGTTCTGTGGCAGCTGAGCATGAGGACGAGGAAGAGACACGTAGGACTTGATCACACCGCACAACTTCAGATATAGTGAAGTAAAGTTTACTAAAGTAAATACGTAAGAACACAGTACATAACATCAGGGTAGACGAGGTCATCAGAATCACGAACTCAGGAACACGAACTGAACTTCAGGAACACGGACTGGATCTCAGTATCACGAACACACGAACACGAACTCAGGAACATGGAATCAGGAACACGAACTGGACATCAGGAACACGGACTGGATCTCAGTAACACGAACACACGAACATGGACTGGACATCAGGAACACGGACACCGGAACACGGACTGGACATCAGGAACACGGAGAACACTGGCATCGGACTCCGGACATCTGGCAACGATCGGCAGGTTCCGGACATCTGGCAACGATCGGCAGGCTCCGGACATCAGGCAGGAAAGGATCGGATCCGGACATCTGGAAGTGATCTAAAAAGGAACCCAAGCGGTCTGGTGCAAGTCCCACCAGGCTCAACTGGAGCCGGGCGGGGATTGCACCAAAAGCAAGCTGAGCACAGAGTAACAGAAACTCAGCACACCCACACCGGACTCCTCCTTCCAAGATGAACCCAGGTAGTATCAAAGGAAGTCAGTAGCAAAGTCTCACAGTCACTAGGCACTGGGTTCAGGACACAGAAGGATTCAGGAACATTACACAGCAGACACAGTTCAGACTGTCAGGTACCGGACAGGTACAGGATCAGGGATACGAGCCTAGAATTACCGCCTCTAGGAAAGGCACAGGAACGAGTTCAGCATCAGGGATACGAGCCTAGAATTACCGCCTCTAGGAAAGGCACAGGAACGAGTTCAGGAACACAAAACAGGACTAGGGAATCAGCTCTCCAGAGCTGATCAAACTCAGAGCAGGAGCTGAAAACACACACACACACAAGGCTAGGTTCAGAAGCTATGTGAACAATTGAGTTTTTCCTCATTTTTGTAATGTTTATTTGAGTTTTGTTATTGCATATCTCCTTCACCATCACTTCTTTCCCCCCCCCTTTTTCTCTTTTCTTTTCTCCCTTTTTTTACCTTTGTTCTTGTTTCACTCCTCAGAACCTTTTTATATATTTTTAATTGTGTGTTTTTTTGCTGCTTTCAGTTTTTAGGATGAGTCTTTCTCCCTTCATTTCAACCTTTGGACCTTCGTTGGGTTTATATTCGCTTTATTGTTCCTGCTGATTCCATGGAATAAGAACATTATCTAGGATCCCCTTCCCGTGCTGTTGTTTGGCCTCTACAATTATATATTTGTCTCCACTTATTGTTTATATGCTATGCATGTTGGTCACTATTGGGATCCAGATAGATTTTCCACATTTTGATATATGTATATCTTTATATTTGTATGCTCAATTATTTGGCCGATATGTTATATTTTGTATTGCTATATCTGTATAAACATGTATTCATACTGTTTGTATACCTCGTTCTATAGCTCCATCTGCTTCGCCCTTGCCAGTGCCTCCGCTATACCCCCGTCACCCAAGGCATCAGTACGGAGCACTTAGTATCTATGACGTCTGTGGGAACACTTGTTCCATGCTCTGTGTTCCCGTGATGCCGGAAGTGACGGAACGGACACCGGATGTCCTGTCCTGGGGCGATGAGTACCAAGATGGAGTCTATACTTCCGGTCTGCTACGGCGGGATTCGTGATCACATTACAGCAGGAACTATTTAAACCCCGTTTATCAGTAGAACTACACACTGCCCCCCGAGGAAGCGGAAACGCGAAACGGGCCTTGGTGCAATCTAGCGGTCTCTACAATGGGTGAGTGATGCTGCAGGCTCACATGTTTAGACACCACTTTGGTCTGTACCACTTTACTATGTGGGCATGAGCGCCGTACCAGCCATTTACAGGGTATTTATTGATATATAGGCTTTCGTGTCCTGTATAGGAGGGGAACTATTGGCAAGTACACCCATTCAATATGACACTGGCCCCCTCCTTAATCTTCCCTGGCTCATAGTCATCACTGCTCGTCACTCCCTCATTGATGTGGAGTACTACTATGTATTGATTGTCTGCTAGTTTTGCCACATGGTCTTATTATCTCCCTTGACTGATTTTTAACATTATTGTTATGTGTTTTTTTTGTTATGTTTTTGATTAATAAAATTTGTTATATTTTTTGCATTTTTGCATCCATTATTAGTATTATTATTTGACTATATATTAGAGATCAAGCTCCCTTTTTGGTTCTTATGATACATCAGAAGCTATGTGAGTAGCAAAGGCTCCGCCCATAGGGCAGGGAGCCTTTACTATATGAGCTGCCCCTCAGCAATTGGCTGGGGACAGAATTTCAGGTACACACACTAACCCTGATAAAAGCAGGGCAGGTGTGGCCTGCGCACCCTATGAGAGCAGACATAAGCACAGCAAGGGCACCTGGAAATGGCTGCAGCCCAAACACACGTAGCAAGTCATGCACCAGTGCAGAGGAACTTGCAACCTACGGGTAGCTTTCACAGCAGTAGCCAGGGACCGCACATGCGGAGACACCCACGCATGCACGGTTACGCAGCGGAGCTGGGAACTGACCATCATCCATACAGGTAACAGCTATCAGTATCCCAGCTATATTAGGGGGAAAAGGAGAAAAGGGTTAAAGCATACACATGCATGTCACAACATGACACCAGTAATACAAGCAATCTCCAAAACATCATATCAATATTTCATGGGATGCAAAATAATGCATCTATATGCAAATAGGCATATCAAATATAGCAACTCATTATAACCTGATATACAAAAATAACATTGAGTCCGTGCTATGAATATGAAAATTGTATACTTTATTCAAAATTACCAATGTGGTCACACACACTAAAAACAACATTAAATGGAAACAGACGTGTAGACATAAATATGTCAATAATACGGTTTACATAACAATGTCCAAAATAAACAAGGAAATGAGGCCCACACGGAAAAAAGTATATGAAGGCAAACTGCTCCAATTGTTGCTGTCACAGATATCCATGTCAATATAGTAGCATGCCTGCAAGTTCATGGGCACAGCCACATGGGGACAAAAACCTCCTTGCTGGTTGATAAGGCTCAAAACCATGAGCTCAATACCCACACATGTGCAGAAAAAGTGAAATGCAACAATATAGAGAGGAAATAAAGCGCAGTAATTACCTATAAACAGAACCGAGTGGGACCCAGATCCAACTCCCCAACGCACGTTTCGGTGGTATCTCCTTTTCAGGGAACTTGCAGGCATGCTACTATATTGACATATTTATGTCTACACGTCTGTTTCCATTTAATGTTGTTTTTAGTGTGTGTGACCACATTGGTAATTTTGAATAAAGTATACAATTTTCATATTCATAGCACGGACTCAATGTTCTTTTTGTATATCAGTACACCGACCAGATGAGCAAGGCAACACGAACAAGGGGTAACTGAAAATACAAGGCATACAAATATTCACTCACATATACCAGAGGAATGCACTGGGGAGTGGAGGATGTGGAAAATCAAAATATGAGGAGGAAAGAGAATTATCACATTTACAACCCCACGCAACAGTCACAGATAACAACTACAAACTCTTTCTCATATAAGCACCCAAAAAACCTCTCCTCCAAGCCATGCCGCATAAGATAGCTCTGACTATGTTTTTCAATCAGGACCCAGATTATATAAAGGATAGGAGTGGCTAACCGAGCTCAGCTGAGAGCCAAGACTCCCATAGATCCTAACATGGCCAATTAACCCCTGTTCTGCCAAAAGAAATTAACACCAATGAAAAAGAAAATGAAGTGCTTCTGTTTAGCGCAGGAGTTGTAGCAATCAGATGCTGCAGTCTTCTGGCTCCTCTCTGTTGCGTTAACCCTGTGACAAAAGGTGTACAGAGAAAAAATGGTATCAGTAAAAATGTCACTTTGTCCTTCAAAGAATGCAGCTCCCCAAATTCAAATTTTTTCTATATGCGGCCCATATACCCAGACGAGTTTGAGACCCCTGCCATACACTATGCCAACCGACACAAGCAAGAGTAGGACCAGTGTGACATTCCCCCATGAAGGCTTCTTCATGGAATTTCCATGAGGTCTCTAGGCCAATCTCTGGCTATCACTGCATTCAAGACCAAAGTGGGACTGATTGCTGCAGAGGATAGACCTCCACTCCAGCCTGCAGTCTTGCTCTGCAACAAGATAGCCTTTGAGAGTGGATGCATGAGGTCAATGCTAGCTGTACATCTGGATCATAGCCCAATGTAAGGCAAATGACTTCTGATGGTTTGTGCATATTCTCTTTGATGCCTTAATCTTGGCATGTGACTTTCATTTTTACTTGCAGAAGATAATGGATCAGTTGTGAAACCAGTGGTATGGCCATTTCATAAAAGTGTAATTTTCTTTTAAAGCGAACCTGTCAGCAGTTTTGGCCGATAGAAAATGTGGCCACTGCTTTCAGGGATTATCTACAGCTTTCTATAATGTTGTAGATAAGCCTCCGATCTGACCTGAAAGATAAGTTTTATTATACTCTCTCGGGGGCGATCCTGTCCCATGGGTGTCGCAGGTCCGGCACCTCCCATCTTCTTGCGATGCCGCCCTCCTGCTTGCTTCATGGCTCCCCTGCATCACGCTCCTGTGCAGGTGCACTGATCTGCTGTGTTGAGGGAAGAGCAAAGTACAGCAGTGCGCAGGCGCTGGGAAAGGTCAGAGAGGCCCAGCACCTGCAGTACATTGCTTTGCCCTCAACAGGGCAGGTAAGTACACCTGCGCAGGAGCGAGATGCCGGGAAGCCTGTGAAGCAAGCAGGAGTGCGGCATCACAAGAAGATGGGAGGTGCCAGAGCCGAACCTGCGACGCCCATCGGACCGGACCGCCCCCAGGGTGAGTATAATAAAACTTATTTTTCAGGTCTGATCGGGGGCTTATCTACAGCATTATATAAAGGTACTGCCACACTAAACAATCCCGCTAGCGATCACGATAACGACGCATACTAATGCGATCGCTAGCGGGATTGTTTCTATATCGCTAAGTGCGGCCACATTTAGCGATATAGTTAACGACGCTATCGCCGTTAGCGATCTTCTTAACGACTTTAGCGGTACAAAAGTACCGCTAAATCGCTAAGAAAAGGTGCCACACTAGCGATATATACTTACCCAGCGGGAGCGCCGACGAGAAAATAGGGTCCGGAACGATTCCAGCGACGAGCGAGATCACAGCAGGAAGCTCGTCGCTGGCAGCTGCCGCACTGAACAACATCGCTAACGGGATCGCTAAATAGTGACGTTTTTTAGCGATCCCGTTAGCGATATTGTTCAGTGTGGCATACCCTTAATGCTGTAGATAAGCCCTGAAAGGCAGTGGCCGCATCTTATATCGGCCAAAACTGGTGCCAGGTTCCCGTTAAACAATTGTAAAATATGAGAACGCCAGGCCACATGTTGCTCGTACTGCTGTGAGCAGCATGCATGGCCTAAAAGTGCTACTGTGATCTGCGTCTAGTCCCGTCTCTCATTGAGCCCATCTCTGACATCATTGGTCGGTAATTGCAAAGGGGACGGATCTGGATGATTTACTTACCCAAGTGCGTTCAGCGAGCAGAACTTTCCTCAGACAACCATTAATAATCTCATGGACAGCAGCCAAGCTGTGTAAGCATGTGTATTTCTTTGCGTGGCGCTCGCAGGTGCAAAATGTAAAAACAAACAAAAAACCTTAGGCAGAGAAAGGGTCACCAATTAGATGCCGCTGTCACTTATGGCAGCTATGCAGTAAGGAACAGGAGGACGTATCTCCTTCGTCACCCCAACTCTTAATTTGTGGTATTGTCCTAATAGCAGCGCCCCCAATGTCTGCCATGTTTGTACCCAGAGAAGCCCAGGTGATTGTTAATTCTATAATAAACAGCAAAACTGCAATGTGAAAAATAACATCCCCACTTTACATAAAAAAATAAACAAGAGAAATCCAAAAAACGTATGGACCTCAAAATGCAACAATAAAACTATTGTTTATCCTAAAAAACAGGCCCTCATCCTGCTGTATCCACCAAGAAATAAAAAAAAATAATAGTTAATCGCCTTCAGAATATGATGACACAAATCGTTTTTTGTACCTTTGTTTCGTCATATCTCAGGACTTTACTTTGGTTAAATGAATGTTGTAATTTGAAAACTAAAAATGGCTGCGCCTCAAGGGGTTAAATGAACGGGCAGGTGCAAGACAGTGGCGACCGGGCATTGGATGGTTTGTGGATGTACCCCAAAATGGTGGATAACAAAGAGAAGCGCTCACAGATCTACTGATGGAAAAATAGAGTCATGGTCGGGGAAAATGGCAGAAACGAGCAGTTTATTGTTTAGAAATTTCAGATTTTTTTTCATTACCAAGTTTGGGATCATCGCACTTCAAGACTGACCTCAGGGCCCCTGACCTGGACTTAGGCCTCTTTCACACATCCGTCTTTTTGTATCAGGCATGATCCGTCAAACACCTGAAGGGACGGATCCGGCCTGAAATAAAAAAACTGATGCAACGGATCCGTTTTTTTTGCTGGATCCGACCTGAACTTTTGAACCCAGAAAAAGAGGGTTTTGGATGCCCGGGGACACTGGAAAATGTAGTATGTAGTAGTAGACCTTGATTTCCAGAATCCGAATTAGGGTATGTTTCCACGATAAGGAAACAGTCCGAATTAGCTGCGTGTTTGACGCTGTGCGTTGGCGCAGCGTCAAACACGCAGCGTCCAGATGTTACAGCATAGTGGAGGGGATTTCAAGAAATCCCATCTCCACTATGCGTAAAAATACGCAGGCGGAAGACCTGCGTATCCGGACATGCGGCGCGTCTTTTCAGACCGCAGCATGTCCTAGCGTCTTGCGGCGACGCTGCAAGGTAAATAACACAGGGCTATGTAGCCCTGCAATCATTCCGGATGTGTTCTGGAGGTGTCCTGAACACATCCGGAAAGAGCGCGCGTCAGAAAGGGGGCGGGGCTTTGGGCGGTGCGGAATTTCCGCTCCGTCAAATGCGCTGTGGTTCCGGACCGTGGAACCACAGCCTCAGACTTTTGTCGGATTGCACAAAAGTCTGATCCGGTTCCATTGACTTGTATTATTTCCGGCCGCCTGATGCGCGCTTCAGGCACTATCAGGCGGCTCCGGCAAACAAAAAAAAAACGTTACATGCTCCGTTTTGTCCGGCTGCCGGAATGTACATTTCCGCCGGATCCGGTCAAAAACGGATACAACGCAATGCCATCAGGCACGATCCAGCGCTAATGAAAGTCAATGGTAAAAAAACGCATCCGGTACCGGATCCGTTTTTTTACCAACACGCCGGATCATGCCTGATACAAAAAGACGGATGTATGAAAGAGGCCTTAATCTCACGGACGCGTCAGACCATGCTCTGAGGTCCATATACAGACAGACCGTAAAGACGCTTGTGTGAATACGGCCTTACACTTCAGAAAATCCCTTGTGCAGCCCAGCCTTTCATATTTGGAAAGCTGCCACCTTACTCCACACATGGAGGAAACATTTATCCTGCCATGAATACAGCCAATGCCCAAGCATGCCCCACAGTCGGGGAGAAGCCCGTGTGTCTGCCGTGTGTCCAGCGGATCTTCCCTCCTCCTCACCTTGTTCACGGCAGTACAGCATTCCCCTGCAGTGCCCGTTTCCGCCGCTAGGTCTCCGCGCCTGACAAGCAGTTTCTTCTGTGGAGGACACAGACTGCCATATCCAGGATCCCCCTGACTCCATGGTCCTGGAAGTGTGTGGTAAGATCGCGTCCACACGGGGCTGCATTACAAGCGGCTTCCCTCGGAGCTGAGGCAGCTGCTGCTGACGGCCGCTCGTCGTTGCCAAGATCCGGTGGGTACATCCGCTTGTCTGTTTACGTGGGGATCACAGGGAGCTGCATGAGGAGATTGAGCGGGGCTAGCGCGGCGTCCGTGACGCTGACATGAATGGCCGGTGCAGCTGCTTCTTCACAGAGGCCTCGCTGCCCCCGCGGCCTCTTGGCTCTGTCCTCCCGGCCTGCCTAGTCTCCAGGCCAGCATCTGTGGAGGCGAGCGCCAAGTCTCACGGCGGCTGCAGCTTCTCCTCGCTCCAGTCTTTCTGGAAACTTGTCTGTTGTGGCTGCATCGTCTTACAGCAGGCTCCCAGTACGGGAGGAAGAAGTCATTCTAGCCGAGGGCTGCGGGGTTACCGGCCGAGGGCTGCGGGGTTACCGGCCGAGGGCTTGTGGGGTTACCGGCCGAGGGCTGCGGGGTTACCGGCCGAGGGCTGGGGGTTACCGGCCGAGGGCTGCGGGGTTACCGGCCGAGGGCTTGTGGGGTTACCGGCCGAGGGCTCGGGGTTACCGGCCGAGGGCTGGGGGTTACCGGCCGAGGGCTGCGGGGTTACCGGCCGAGGGCTGCGGGGTTACCGGCCGAGGGCTGCGGGGTTACCGGCCGAGGGCTTGGGGGGTTACCGGCCGAGGGCTGCGGGGTTACCGGCCGAGGGCTTGTGGGGTTACCGGCCGAGGGCTTGGGGGTTACCGGCCGAGGGTGCTGCGGGGTTACCGGCCGAGGGCTGCGGGGTTACCGGCCGAAGGCTGCGGGGTTACTGGGTGCAGACTGCAGGGTTACTGGCTGAATCTTGGGGTTACTGGCTGCAGACTGCAGGGTTACTGTCCGAGGACTGCGGGGTTACTGTCCGAGGGCTGCGGGGTTACTGTCCGAGGGCTGCGGGGTTACTGTCCGAGGGCTGCGGGGTTACTGCCGAGGGCTGCGGGGTTACTGGCCGAGGGCTGCGGGGTTACTGGCCGAGGGCTGCGGGGTTACTGGCCGAGGGCTGGGGTTACTGGCCGAGGCTGCGGGGTTACTGGCCGAGGGCTGTGGACTTACTGGCTGAAGACTGTGGGGTTACTGGCCGAGGGCTGTGGGCTTACTGGCTGAGACTGGGGGTTACTGGCCGAGGGCTGTGGGGTTACTGGCTGCAGACTGCGGGGTTACTGGCCGAGGGCTGTGGGGTTCCTGGCTGCAGACTGCGGGGTCCTGGCCAGGGCTGCGGGGTCACTGGCCAGGGCTGCGGGGTCACTGGCCGAGGGCTACGGGTTACTGGCCGAGGGCTACAGGGTTACTGGCTGCAGACTGTGGGGTTACTGCCGAGGCTGTGGGGTTACTGCCGCAGACTGTGGGGTTACTGCCCGCAGACTGTGGGGTTACTGCCCGCAGACTGTGGGGTTACTGCCCGCAGACTGTGGGGTTACTTGCCGAGGGCTGTGGGGTTACTTGCCGAGGGCTGTGGGGTTACTGGCCGAGGCCTGGGGGTTACTGGCGAGCTGTGGGTTACTGGCCAGGCTGTGGGTTACTGGCGAGAGCTGGGGTTACTGGCGAGGACTGGGGTTACTGGCCGAGGGCTGCGGGGTTACTGGCTGCAGACTGCGGGTTACTGGCCGAGGGCTGCGGGGTTACTGGCTGCAAACTGCGGGGTTACTGGCCAAGGGCTGTGGGGTTACTGGCCGAGGGCTGCGTGGTTACTGGCTGCAGACTGCAGGGTTACTGGCCGAGGGCTGCTGGGTTACTGGCTGCAGACAGTGGGGTTACTGTCCGAGGGCTGCGGGGTTACTGGTTCAGACTGTGGGTTACTGGCCGGGGCTGTGGGGTTACTGGCCGAGGGCGGTGGGGTTACTGGCCGAGGGCTGTGAGGTTACTGGCCGAGGCTGTGGGGTTACTGGCCGAGGGCTGTGGGGTTACTGGCCGAGGCTGCGGGGTTACTGGTTCAGACTGTGGGGTTACTGGCCGAGGGCTGTGGGGTTACTGGCCGAGGGCTGTGGGGTTACTGGCCGAGGCTGTGGGGTTACTGGCCGAGGGCGTGCGGTTACTGGCCGAGGGCTGTGCGGTTACTGGCCGAGGTCTGTGCGGTTACTGGCCGAGGGCTGTGCGGTTACTGGCTGCAAACTGCGGGGTTACTGGCCAAGGGCTGTGGGGTTACTGGCCGAGGGCTGCGTGGTTACTGGCTGCAGACTGCAGGGTTACTGCCGAGGGCTGCTGGGTTACTGGCTGCAGACAGTGGGGTTACTGTCGAGGGCTGCGGGGTTACTGTTTAAGACTGTGGGGTTACTGGCCGAGGGCTGTGGGGTTACTGGCCGAGGCTGTGGGGTTACTGGCCGAGGGCTGTGGGGTTACTGGCCGAGGGCTGTGGGGTTACTGGCCGAGGGCGGTGGGGTTACTGGCCGAGGGCTGTGGGGTTACTGGCCGAGGCTGTGGGGTTACTGGCCGAGGGCTGTGGGGTTACTGGCCGAGGGCTGCGGGGTTACTGGTTGCAGACTGTGGGGTTACTGGCCGAGGGCTGTGGGGTTACTGGCTGCAGACTTTGGGGTTACTGGCCGAGGGCTGCGGGGTTACTGGCTGCAGACTGGGGTTACTGGCTGATGGCTGCGGGGTTACTGGCTGAGGGCTGCGGGGTTACTGGCCGAGGGCTGCGGGGTTACTGGCTGCAGACTGGGGTTACTGTCGAGGTCTGCGGGGTTACTGGCCGAGGGCTGCGGGGTTACTGGCTGCAGACTGGGTTACTGGCCGAGGGCTGCGGGGTTACTGGCCGAGGGCTGCGGGGCTACTGGCCGAGGGCTGCGGGGTTACTGGCTGCAGACTGCGGGGTTACTGGCTGCAGACTGTGGGTTACTGGCCGCAGACTGTGGGGTTACTGGCCGCGGGCTGTGGGGTTACTGGCCGCGGGCTGTGGGGTTACTGGCCGCGGGCTGTGGGGTTACTGGCCGAGGGCTGTGGGGTTACTGGCCGAGGGCTGTGGGGTTACTGGCTGCAGACAGTGGGGTTACTGTCCGAGGGCTGCGGGGTTACTGGTTCAGACTGTGGGGTTACTGGCCGAGGGCTGTGGGGTTACTGGCCGAGGGCGGTGGGGTTACTGGCCGAGGGCTGTGGGGTTACTGGCCGAGGGCTGTGGGGTTACTGGCCGAGGGCTGGGGGGTTACTGGCCGAGGGCTGCGGGGTTACTGGCCGAGGGCTGCGGGGTTACTAGCCGAGGGCTGCGGGTTACTGGCCGAGGGCTGTGGGGTTACTGGCCGAGGGCTGTGGGGTTACTGGCCGAGGGCTGTGGGGTTACTGGCCGAGGGCTGTGCGGTTACTGGCCGAGGGCTGTGCGGTTACTGGCCGAGGGCTGTGCGGTTACTGGCCGAGGGCTGTGCGGTTACTGGCCGAGGTCTGTGCGGTTACTGGCCGAGGGCTGTGCGGTTACTGGCTGCAAACTGCGGGGTTACTGGCCAAGGGCTGTGGGGTTACTGGCCGAGGGCTGCGTGGTTACTGGCTGCAGACTGCAGGGTTACTGGCCGAGGGCTGCTGGGTTACTGGCTGCAGACAGTGGGGTTACTGTCCGAGGGCTGCGGGGTTACTGGTTCAGACTGTGGGGTTACTGGCCGAGGGCTGTGGGGTTACTGGCCGAGGGCTGTGGGGTTACTGGCCGAGGGCTGTGGGGTTACTGGCCGAGGGCGGTGGGGTTACTGGCCGAGGGCTGTGGGGTTACTGGCGAGGGCTGCGGGGTTACTGGTTGCAGACTGTGGGGTTACTGGCCGAGGGCTGTGGGGTTACTGGCTGCAGACTTTGGGGTTACTGGCCGAGGGCTGCGGGGTTACTGGCTGCAGACTGGGGTTACTGGCTGATGGCTGCGGGGTTACTGGCCGAGGGCTGCGGGGTTACTGGCTGCAGACTGGGGTTACTGGTCGAGGTCTGCGGGGTTACTGGCCGAGGGCTGCGGGGTTACTGGCTGCAGACTGGGGTTACTGGCCGAGGGCTGCGGGGTTACTGGCCGAGGGCTGCGGGGCTACTGGCCGAGGGCTGCGGGGTTACTGGCCGCAGACTGTGGGGTTACTGGCCGCAGACTGTGGGGTTACTGGCCGCGGGCTGTGGGGTTACTGGCCGAGGGCTGTGGGGTTACTGGCCGAGGGCTGTGGGGTTACTGGCCGAGGGCTGTGGGGTTACTGGCCGAGGGCTGTGGGGTTACTGGCCGAGGGCTGTGGGGTTACTGGCCGAGGGCTGTGGGGTTACTGGCCGAGGGCTGTGGGTTACTGGCGAGACTGGGGTTACGGCCGAGGGCTGCGGGTACTGGCTGAGACTGTGAGTTACTGGCCGAGGCTGCGGGGTTACTGGCTGAAGACTGTGGGGTTACTGGCGAGGGCTGCGGGGTTATGGCTGCAGACGGGGTATGGCGAGGGCTGGGGTTACTGGCTGCAGACTGCGGGGTTCCTGGCCGAGGCTGGGGGTCACTGGCCAAGGGGCGGGTCACTGGCCAGGTGCGGGTTACTGGCGAGGCTACAGGCTACTGTTGAGACTGTGGGTTATGGCCGGGGCTGCGGGGTTACTGGCTGCAGACTGTGGGTTACTGCCCGCAGACTTGGGTTATGCCCGCAGACTGTGGGTTACTGCCCGCAGACTGTGGGGTTACTGCGAGGGCTGTGGGGTTACTTCCGAGGGCTGTGGGTTACTGGCGAGGCCTGGGGGTTACTGGTTGCAGACTGTGGGTTACTGGCGAGGGCTGCAGGGTTACTGGCTGCAGACTGGGGTTACTGCGAGGGCTGCGGGTTACTGGCCGAGGCTGCGGGTTACTGGCTGCAGACTGCGGGGTTACTGGCCGAGGGCTGCGGGTTACTGGCTGCAAACGCGGGTTACTGGCCAGGCTGTGGGTTACTGGCGAGGGCTGCGTGGTTACTGGCTGCGACTGCAGGTTACTGCCGAGGGCTGCTGGGTTACTGGCTGCAGACAGTGGGGTTACTGTCCGAGGGCTGCGGGGTTACTGGTTCAGACTGTGGGGTTACTGGCCGAGGGCTGTGGGGTTACTGGCGAGGCGGTGGGGTTACTGGCCGGGGCTGTGAGGTTACTGGCGAGGGCTGTGGGTTACTGGCCGAGGGCTGTGGGTTACTGGCCGAGGGCTGCGGGGTTACTGGTTCAGACTGTGGGGTTACTGGCCGAGGCTGTGGGGTTACTGGCCGAGGGCTGTGGGGTTACTGGCCGAGGGCTGTGGGTTACTGCCGAGGGCTGTGCGGTTACTGGCCGAGGGCTGTGCGGTTACTGGCGAGGTCTGTGCGGTTACTGGCCGAGGGCTGTGCGGTTCTGGCTGCAAACTGCGGGGTTACTGGCAAGGGCTGTGGGGTTATGGCGAGGGCTGCGTGGTTACTGGCTGCAGACTGCGGGTTACTGGCCGAGGGCTGCTGGGTTACTGGCTGCAGACAGTGGGGTTACTGTCCGAGGGCTGCGGGGTTACTGTTTAAGACTGTGGGTTACTGGCCGAGGGCTGTGGGGTTACTGGCCGAGGGCTGTGGGGTTATGGCCGAGGGCTGTGGGTTACTGGCCGAGGGCTGTGGGGTTACTGGCGAGGGCGGTGGGGTTACTGGCCGAGGGCTGTGGGGTTATGGCCGAGGGCTGTGGGGTTATGGCCGAGGGCTGTGGGGTTACTGGCCGGGGCTGCGGGGTTACTGGTTGCAGACTGTGGGGTTACTGGCCGAGGGCGTGGGGTTACTGGCTGCAGACTTTGGGTTACGGCCGAGGGCTGCGGGGTTACTGGCTGCAGACTGGGGTTACTGGCTGATGGCTGCGGGGTTACTGGCTGAGGGCTGCGGGGTTACTGGCGAGGGCTGCGGGGTACTGGCTGCAGATGGGGTTACTGGTCGAGGTCTGCGGGGTTATGGCCGAGGGCTGCGGGGTTACTGGCTGCAGACTGGGGTTACTGGCCGAGGGCTGCGGGTTACTGGCCGAGGGCTGCGGGTACTGGCCGAGGGCTGCGGGGTTACTGGCTGCAGACTGCGGGTTACTGGCTGCAGACTGTGGGGTTACTGGCCGCAGACGTGGGGTTACTGGCCGAGGGCTGTGGGGTTACTGGCCGAGGGCTGTGGGGTTACTGGCCGAGGGCTGTGGGGTTACTGGCCGAGGGCTGTGGGGTTACTGGCCGAGGGCTGCTGGGGTTACTGGCTGCAGACTGTGGGGTTACTGGCCGAGGGCTGCGGGTTACTGGCTGCAGACTGTGGGGTTACTGGCCGAGGGCTGCGGGGTTACTGGCTGAGACTGTGGGGTTACTGGCGAGGGCTGTGGGTTACTGGCGAAGCTGGGGGTTACTGGCCGAGGGCTGCGGGGTTACTGGCTGCAGACTGTGGGGTTACTGGCGAGGCTGCGGGGTTACTGGCCGAGGGCTGCGGGGTTACTGGCTGCAGACTGGGGTTACTGGCCGAGGGCTGCGGGGTTACTGGCCGAGGGCTGCGGGGCTACTGGCCGAGGGCTGCGGGGTTACTGGCTGCAGACTGGGGTTACTGGCGCAGGACTGTGGGGTTACTGGCCGCAGGCTGTGGGGTTACTGGCCGCGGCTGTGGGGTTACTGGCCGAGGGCTGTGGGGTTACTGGCCGAGGGCTGTGGGGTTACTGGCCGAGGGCTGTGGGGTTACTGGCCGAGGGCTGTGGGGTTACTGGCCGAGGGCTGTGGGGTTACTGGCCGAGGGCTGTGGGGTTACTGGCCGAGGGCTGTGGGGTTACTGGCGAGGGCTGTGGGGTTACTGGCCGCAGCTGTGGGGTTACTGGCCGAGGGCTGCGAGGTTACTGGCGTGCAGGACTGTGGAGTTACTGGCCGAGGGCTGCGGGGTTACTGGCTGAAGACTGTGGGGTTACTGGCCGAGGGCTGTGCGGTTACTGGCTGAAGACTGTGGGTTACTGGCGGGGTTATGCGGGTGGTTACTGGCTGCAGGAGCTGTGGGGTTACTAGCCGAGGGCTGCGGGGTTACTGGCAGCTGGGGGTTACTGCCGAGGGCTGCGGGGGTTACTGGCCACGGACTGCGGGGTTACTGGCTGAAGACTGTGGGGTTAGTGGTTGTGTGGGGTTAGGTACTGTGTGGCTGAGGGCTGTGGGGTTACTGGCCCAGGGCTGCGGGGTTATTGGCCGAGGACGTGGAGGGGTTTTACTGGCCTAGGGCTGGTGGGGGTTAGTGGCTGAGGGCTGGTGGGGTTACTGACTGGGGACTACTGGCTGAGGGCTGGGGTTAGTGAAGGGAAGAGGGAGATTTTCTGCAGGAAAGAGCCTGCTATGTCTGAATTGTGTCCAGTTGTGTGTGCCCATATGGTGCCAGAGAGGGCTATACCTATAAATGCCCACATGGTGCCAGGTGAGGGCTTTATAAAATATTTCCTATGTTGTGCTATAAAGGGCCTTTACTGGATGACTTGTTTTGGATGCCCATGTAATACCGGCCAGGAACTTAGTAACTATATGCCCATATTGTTTATACATGTATGATGAAATATTAGGAACACTGACTTCATTGCCATATAATAATCATCCCAGAAGGAGTTCTGCTGTAATGTGCTGTCTCTGAAGAGTAGGGTCTTCTGCTTATAAAGTGTGCTGACCCGGACTATCTAATGTCAAACAGTTTTACTGCGCTATTAATGCGCTGTCTGTACACTCTCAAAGGAACTGAAAATAACACATTGTTTCAACGTAGTGTTTATATTAAATACAGTTATAACAAATCTTGTTGATTCTAAGTTTTTACGTCACTGTTTATTTTAAATAGTAACTAACTTTTTTTTTTTGCCCAGCATGGAAAGTTATGAAACTTTGCAAGTACCTTTATTAGTGGGTTTGTCTTCATTCGCATAAAGAATGTGTGTTTTTCTCGGTCTATTTGCCTATCTTCATCAGAACGCACTCTTCTGGAGTACAGATGACAGTGCAAGGGTCAGCAATGGTCTCCTCTGAATATTGTGCTTAGGGCTCGTTCACACGACATTATTTTCGCTCTGAGTGTTATCTGTAGAAAGAGCACACAGGTGACAAGAAAATAATTGTCCCACTCTCCTGGATGAAACTCTTAACTGATCTTTGTGTGAACTTGTCCTTATCAGAACAGTCTCCTGCAGTAAGCTTATTGCCAGGTTAGTGAGACTCAGGTGCTGAGCTGACCCTTTCACTGCCAGCACCTGTACTCCAAATGAATATGTTGAGATATCAATACAGCTGAAGGCAGGTAATAGCAGGGTTTTGGAAGACAATTGCATGCAATTTTTTACAGAAATTAGGACAAATGCTCTAATATGAATTGCAAAGAGAAAAATGTGTGATATGTATGTGTGTATATAGATATAGATATATATCTATATATAGATATCATATATAGATATATATCTATATATGAGTATGAGGTTTTGCCAAAACCTGATAAAGTTAAATCAGATTTTTTTTATGCACTAAACCTTATCAGCATGTACAAGAGACAAATGTACCCTGACAAAAACACAGTAAAAATCAAGCAAAACCTGCTTTTTGTAAGCAGCTTAAACTTGGCATAAAAAAGCAGGAAAATTGCAACATGTGAACATAGTTTAACAATTTAAGTCTATCAAGACTCGTTCTGTTGCTCCATGGGTTTACCTGGTAAAAAACACACAGTATGTAATGTGATCCAGAGAGTCTTCATTACCCTCATGTGACTCAGAAGAGGACCTGAGCTGTTCCGGATACCAGAGAAGGCAGGAGGTGATTATATTGATACGACACTACATATACTTTTTCACATGCTTAGGGCTCTTTCACAAGTCAGTGGTGACAGTTTTCACATATACCCGAGACACTTAAGCCCTCGTCTCACACAGCGATCTCGCTAGCGAGATCGCTGCTGAGTCACTAGTTTTGTGACGCAGCAGCGAGCTCACCAGCGATATCGCTGTGTGTGACATTCAGCGACGATCAGCCCCCCTGCCGGGTATCGCTGATCGTCGCTGAATGTCCTGGACATTTTTTTGATCGCTGGTCTCCCGCCGACAGGCACGCATCGCTGCGTGTGACAGGCGGGAGACCAGCGATCCGCTGGTAACCAAGGTACACAGCGGGTTGCCAGGCGCGGGGCTGTGCCTAGAAACCTGCTGTGTACCTTGGATACCAGTGCCCTGATGCAGGGAGCTGGTAACCAAGGTACACAGCGGGTTTCCAGGCACCGCGCAGCGCCTGGAAACCCGATGTGTACCTTGGTTACCAGCTCCCTGCATCAGGGCGCTGGTATCCAACGTACACTGCGGGTAACTAAGCGATGTTACCCGCAGTGTCGCTATGCTGATTGCTGCCCTGAGCTGCCTGTTTGGCAGCTCAGCAGCGATCCTGTAGCGATACACCAGCGATCCTGACAAGTGCATATCGTTGTCGGGATCGCTGGTGTATCGCTATGTGAGACCCAGGCTATACACACATTGACCCATTCAATTGAATGGGTCTGTGCACATGTCAGAGTGTTTCCAGGGAAGGTGTATCTGTGGGCAAAACACACTGAAATGTCTGTTTTTTAGCTGCAGCACGGGCTGCAAAATGTCCTGCAAACGTCGACACTGATGTCGTCTGTGTGTCATTTGCATGACACATACCGGCACCTGTGAATCAGCGGTACTGTTTGAGCTGTTCCCCAGCGCATGGTGCTGAAGTCAGCTCACATCATTGTCCCCTGCTCTTCCTTAGTTGTATTCAAGTGTAAAATGAAGAATAAAATAACAAATCACATTATACTCACCTTAACATCTAATCCCCTGAAGCATTTGTCCCATGTGAACAAAAAAACAATATCCTTCATCTGTAGAAAGTTTCCCTCCGTTTATAGTCTTCTTGGAGGTGGGTTCCCCTGTATTTTTGATAATCAGCCAGGCAAAGCTGACAACTGTGGGCTGCAACCTTCAGCTGTCAGCTTTAGCAGGCCTGGTTATCAAGAATAGAGGGGTCCCCACAGTGTTTTTTTAAATGATTTAAATAAATGAAAATAATGGTGTGGGGCCCTGCCATTTTTGACAACCAGCCAAGCTAAAACCTACAGCTGGGGGCTGGTATTCTCAGGCTGGCAAGGGGCCATGTACAGTTGTGCTCAAAAGTTTACATACCTCGGCAGAATTTTTGTTTCCTTGGCCTTTTTTCAGAGAATATGAATGATAACACCAAAACTTTTTCTCCACTCATGGTTAGTGTTTGGGTGAAGCCATTTATTGTCAAACCACTGTTTTCTTTTTTTAAATCATAATGACAACCCAAAACATCCAAATGACCCTGATCAAAAGTAAACATACCCCATTTCTTAATGCTGTGTATTGCCCCCTCTAATATGAATGACAGCTTGAAGTCTTTTTTGGCAGTTGTGGATGAGATTCTTTATTTTCTCAGATGATAAAGCTGCCCACTTTTCTAGGCAAAGAACCTCCAGTTCCTGCAAATTCCTGGGCTGTCTAGCATGAACTGCACGCTTGAGATCTCCCGAGAATGGCTCAGTGATATTAAGGCAGGAGACTGAGATGGCCACTCCAGAACCACTCAGACCTCACTTTGTTCTGCTGTAGCCAATGACAGGTCGACTTGACCTTGTGTTTTGGATCATTGTCATGTTGGAACGTCCAAGTAGGTCCCATGCGTAGTTTCCGGGCTGATGATTGCAAATTTGCCTCCAGTATTTGCTGATAATATGCTGAATTCATCTTTCCTTCAACTTTGTTAAAGTTTTCTGTGCCTTTGTATCTCACACATCCCCCAAAACATCATCAGCAATCCACCTCCGTGCTTTACAGTAGGAACGGTGTTCCTTTCATCATAGGACTTGTTGACCTCTTTCCAAATGTAACGTTTATGGTTGTGGCCAAAAAGTTCAATTTTAGTCTCATCACTCCAAATGACCTTGTTCCAGAAGTTTTGAGGCTTGTCTCTGTGCTGTTTTGCGTATTGTAGGCAAGATACTTTGTGGCATTTGCGCACTTTATTCTGGCGACTCGACCATACAGCTCATTTTTTTCAAGTGACCCCTTATTGTCCATCCTGAAACAGCCACACCACTAGTTTTCAGAGAGTCTAGTATTTCAGCTGATGTTATTTATGGGTTTTTTTTGTATCCCGAATAATTTTCCTGGCAGTTGTGGGCAAATTTTTGTTGGTCTACCTGAACGTGGTTTTGTTTTTACAAATCCCCTGATTTTTCATTTGTTAATCACAGTTTGAACTCTGCTGACTGGATATCTTTTTATATCCCTTTCCTATTTTATAATGTTCAACTACCTTTTCCCGTAGATCCGTTGACAATTCTTTTGCTTTCCCCATGACCCACAATCCAGAAACATCAGTGGCTGGCTGAAAGATGCAAGAGTCTGTCTGGATCCCAGAAACTCAGTTTTTATTCACACACACTGATTACAAGCAAACAGGTCACAGGCGAGGATGTTACCTTTAGTAGCCATTCAAACCCATTTGTGTCAACTTATCAGGCCAAAATCACCAAGGTATGTGAACTTTTGATCAGGGTTGTAATTATGATTTAAAAAGAGAAAACACAGTAATTTGACAATAAATTGCTTCACCCAACCACTAACCATGAGTGGAGAAAAAGTTTTGGTGTTATCATTTATATTCTCTGAAAAAAGACCAAGAAAGCAAAAATTCTGCCGAGGTGTGTAATCTTAAGAGCACAACTGTATATTGCCCACCCATGCCTTAAAATAGCAGCCCGCAGCGCCCTAGAAAAGGCTCATCTATTAGATGTGCCATTTATGGCGCATTACCTGGCTCTTCTCACTTGCTCTGTGGCGATGGCAAGTGGGGTTCATATTTGTGGGGTTGATGTCACCTTTGTATTGTCCAGTGACATAAAACCCACAGATTAGTAATGGAGAGGCACCTATAAGCCAGCTATCCATTACTAATCCTATAGTTGTATTGTAAATAAACACACAGCCAGAATAAAGTCCTTTATTTGAAAGCACACTGTAAGGAAAAGATTGTCGCCATTTTGTATAGGGCCTGTACCAGCCTCCATTTTGTCAGTTCACACAGCCACAGACTTTTAGCTACACAGGGCCTATTAGCATATTCAGTACGGCCAGCTTTGATGTCCACTATGAATCAATAGGCCTTTACATGCTAATTGGTTTAGGCCAGGGTCTGAAAAGATGGTCAGTCGTATGGTAATTAGCTCAAGCTCAAGCCATTGTTTCCTGCTCCATATGAATTGCAGGCCAGTTAATATGCGGGCTTCAAAGCAAATGGGGAAGGGCCTAGCAGGTTCAAAAGCTGTAGCCAAGAAGAGGCTGGTCTCTCTTTCCATTTTCACACACAGAAGCACCAGGGACAGACTTGCCAAATGGAGCAGCAGCACATGCATTGGGGGCTGTCCAGCAACTGAAGACTTTCACCTGAGGAACGCAGAGCTCCATGCCTCCCCATGACCATACTACAACCCGGTAATATTGATCTATAGCTAATACCTTTAAGCCTTGTACATTATTGTTGTATTCTTACTCTGACTGCAAATCCATTGTAATTACGTTGTATAGCTTTACTGTATATTCCTGTAATTATCTAGTGCGCCCTTAAGGCAAATTAAACCATAAAATTAATCTTGGGCTGATGCTTTTACTCTGATCACGAATCTTAGAATACCCAGTGGGTAACAGGACACCTTCCCCGGCGGCCATTTGCTCTAGGTGCAGTTCTTTTACTGACCTGAGAGACAAAGGGGGGCGCCGGAGAGCTGTACCTGTGGAGTTACGTCCCATTGGTGACGTGGGAGGAAAGGGATCGTCCGTCACATTTGGTAGCGGCGGTGGTATCAGAAGCTGTGATACCCGGGCTACCGTGTGGCGGCCGGCTGAGTTCCTCACAAATTGGTGGCAGCGGTGGGATCAGAGTAATAGTGTGCGTGGGACCCCTACTCCCAGACACTAGAGACTACCAGCAGTACTTTCACTGCTGGGGTCTTAAGGTCAGCCCAGCACTAGACGGTCAGAGTGTAAATATAACAAGTTGTGTGCAAGGTCAGGGTTGCAGCTGTGTCTCAGTAACCAAAGGTTCCTAAGATGGCGGAAGGCACCAGGAGTAGGGCAAAGGGGGAGGCCAATGCTGTGGCCTATGAGGGGTTCGATACCGATGAGGGGGAGCTCAGCCAGGGCTCCCCAAGGAGCCCGACCCCCGTGCTCAGTCTCACAGTGGACTGTCCACCCCCTGCCCGTCCCAGCCTGTCCAGATCGGAGGCCCTTTTCCAAGCGGCTATGGCACAGCTCGAGGCTGGTAATGACGCCGCCTATGAAAGACTCCTGGTGGCGGCAGAGACAGCAGCAGAGCGTGAGCGAGCAGAACGCCGTGAAGCTGCGGAGCGTGAGCAAGCAGAGCGTGAGCAA
Organism: Oophaga sylvatica; assembly: GCA_033576555.1. Lineage (NCBI taxonomy): Eukaryota > Metazoa > Chordata > Amphibia > Anura > Dendrobatidae > Oophaga > Oophaga sylvatica. The sequence goes on along the minus strand of JARQOD010000002.1, from coordinate 447,993,990 downwards.
GCAGCGGCAGAGAGAGCAGCAGAGCGTGAGCATGCAGAACGTGTGTTGCAGGCTACAGAACGCCGTGAAGCTGCGGAGCGCCAGCACCGACTGGAGATGGCTCAGCACGGGCCCCCGCTGGACGCACCAGGCCCACTGGAGACAAGGGCTCCCAAGGTCCGGGCGGAGGACTTTCCCTTACTTGAAGAGGATGGAGACCTGGATTCCTTTCTGCTTGCTTTTGAGAGGACATGCCTCCAACATCATCTGGCCCCGGATCAGTGGGCAAGGTACCTGACCCCCCGTTTGAGGGGTAAGTCCCTGGAAGTTTTGGGGGACTTACCTGCCGGGGAGGAGCAGGACTACAACAGCATCAAGCGGGCCCTGATCCAGCACTACAACCTCACCCCGGAGTCGTACCGCAGGAAGTTCAGGAGCCTGCAGCGGGGTTCAAAGGACACCTGGACCGACCACATGCGGGCCCTGTTGAGAGCTGCGGAGCACTGGACCTCGGGTCTAGAGCTCACTACCCGTCAGGAGGTCCAGGAACTGTTTGTCGTGGAGCAATTCTTGTGGAACTGCCCAGAGGACCTCCAGCAGTTCCTCCGTGACCGGAAACCAAAGGGGGCTTCTGCTACAGCCGCCCTGGCAGACGAGTATGCCAACAACAGGGCGCCGGAGCCAAAGAAGCCTGCCAGCAACACCTGGAGAGGGGGTAAGCCCAATCCTGCCCCAGCCCCATATCCAGCCACCAGAGTGCAAGGGGTGTACCCCCCTGCTGCCCTCTCCAGGCCAGGAACAGAACCCAGACGTTGCCATAATTGCAATCAGCCAGGACACTTTAAGGCTGCATGTCCCCAGCGCCAGAAGGCCCCATCCCTGTCCCAGAAACCGTCCACTGTTTTGTGTGTGGGAGGGGGTGGTGGGAGGTCCCTAGACAATTACCAACCCGTCACCATCGGCCGCTCAGCGGTCATGGGACTGCGGGACACAGGCGCTGAACGAACCCTGGTACGCCCTGAGGTGGTGTCCCTTCCAGACTTGGTACCTGGGAAAACCATTTCCGTCTCCGGAATTGGAGGCGTTGAACCGGCGCTGCCCGTTGCCAAGGTGTATTTGGATTGGGGTGCCGGGAGGGGGATGCGGGAGGTGGGAGTAACGCCGAATATTCCTGCAAATGTGTTGCTTGGGACCGATTTGGGGCGGCTAGTGTCCCAGTATGTGGCCACTGAACCCCCAAGTCCGGCTCCCCAAGAATGTCATGACTCTACTGTGAATGCTAATGTTAATGTATTGAATGTGCCTCCAACAGTGGAGGAGGGAGTGAAACCTGATGGTAAGCCATGCACTGACACTACACACACAGGGCTCACAGTGAGGACAGGTGAGGAGGCTGTAGGGGAGAGCTCAGAGGTGGAGGGAGGGGCTGCTATGGGCAGTGTAGGGCCCCTAAGTGAATCCAGCCTGCTGAGTCTAGGGCCCCTGCAGGAAGAGGAACAGGCCATGGGGGGAGGGGGCGTCCCGGGAGAGGAGCCACCAGGTAGGACCCCAGGTCAAGAGTTCCCCACATCCGGGATGTCAGGAAGTCAGGGAAGTCTGCCTGACCCGGCGACTTGGTCAGGGGACGAGGGAAAGCGGGCGCTACCGTGGTCCCAGCGGTCGTGGCCGCTGTTACCAGGAGTGGGAGCGCTGAAGCCCAAGGAGCCTCGCGGAGGTCCGACGGTTTCCCCCTCTCTGACCAAGTGGCTGCCGAGTCAGACAGTAGCCAGGAGACAGATCCCGGGGAACTGACAGAGGACATGGCAGTTTCATCAATTCTTGCCACATCAAGTCAGGGATTTCAGGCAGCATTGGAAGCTGACCCTAGCCTGAAGACACTCAAGGAACAGGCGGCACAGCCTCCCCTGGAGTCCGACCGCGAGCGAGTGGTCTGGGACCAGGGACGGCTGTACCGGGTAACGGTCCAGCAGGGTTCACGGAGGCGTGGCCCAGGGACCGACAGTTAGTGGTGCCCCATCCGTTCAGGGCGGAATTGTTGCGGATCGCACACGAGATTCCAATGGCCGGACACTTAGGGATCACTAAAACCAGGGCCAGGCTAGCTCAGCATTTCTACTGGCCTGGAATGAGGACCGAGGTGATAGCCTACTGCCGTTCGTGTGACACCTGTCAGAGGGTGGGGAAGGCGGGGCCGCGCCCCAAAGCCCCACTGGTAACTCTGCCCATCATCGAAGAGCCTTTCTCGAGGGTGGCTGTGGATCTCATTGGACCTCTGTCCACTCCCAGCCGCTCCGGGAAATGCTTCATACTAACGGTAGTGGACTATGCCACCCGGTACCCGGAGGCGGTAGCTTTGTCGTCCATTCGGGCCGACAAAGTGGCCACTGCCTTACTGGAGATTTTCTCCAGAGTGGGGTTTCCCAAGGAAATGCTCACCGACCGAGGGACCCAGTTCATGTCGCAGCTGATGGAGTCTCTCTGTAAGCAGGTACAGGTGCAACATCTGGTGGCCAGCCCGTATCACCCACAGACCAATGGCTTGTGTGAGCGGTTCAATGGCACCTTAAAGCAGATGCTGAAGATGTTGGTCGACTCCCACGGGAGAGACTGGGAGCGGTATCTCCCACACCTGCTGTTTGCCTACCGGGAGGTTCCACAGGCCTCAACGGGGTTCTCCCCCTTTGAGCTCCTGTACGGGCGACGTGTACGGGGGCCCCTTGCTCTGGTGAAGGAAGCATGGGAAGGGGATTTAGCCACCCCTGGAGTGTCGGTCATTGAGTATGTCGTGCGCTTCCGGGACCGAATGATGGCCTTGACACGGCTGGTGCATGACAATATGACCCAAGCTCAGGCTGACCAGAAGCGATGGTACGACCAGAATGCTTGTGAGCGGACCTACCAGGTGGGTCAAAAGGTGTGGGTACTGGTCCCCGTACCACAAAACAAGCTTCAGGGGCCTGGGAGGGTCCATACCTCGTGCACGAGCAGCTCAACGCCGTCACCTACCTGGTCACCCTGGACCACGCCCGTGGAAGGAGGAAGGCCTTCCATGTGAACATGATGAAGGCCCATCATGAGCGGGAGGCTTATGCTCACCCAGTGTGCAACCTTCCAGAGGAAGGAGAGGCAGAAACCCTCCTCGATCTGCTCACCCAAGCCAAGTCGGGTGGATCCATCGAGGATGTGGGGGTTGGCCACCAGCTCTCGGAGGACCAACGTTCCCAGCTGGGGGCCACCCTGCACCCCTTTCGGGAGCTGTTCAGCAGCCTGCCCGGAAGGACTGAGGCAGCAGTCCATGACGTGGACACTGGTAACCACCCCCCAATCCGGCGTTCAGCATATCGGGTCTCTCTTGAGGTGCAGCAGCAGATGCGCCAAGAGATAGACGAGATGCTGAGGCTGGGGGTGATCCAAGCGTCCAACAGCGCGTGGGCTTCGCCTGTAGTCCTCGTCCCTAAAAAGGACCGAACTAGCGGTTCTGCGTGGACTACAGGGGGCTCAACGCTGTGTCGGTCACCGATGCGTACCCAATGCCGCGCATCGATGACCTGCTCGACCAGCTGGCCGGGGCCAAGTACCTGACCATCATGGATCTGAGCAGGGGGTATTGGCAGATTCCCCTGACCCCTAGGGCACGGGAACGCTCTGCCTTTATCACCCCATTCGGACTGTACGAGTCCACGGTGATGCCTTCGGCATGAAGAATGCCCCTGCCACTTTTCAGCGGATGGTCAACACGCTGCTCGAGGGACTGGAAGGGTATGCGACCGCGTACCTGGATGACATTGCCATCTTCAGTCCCACCTGGGAGGATCACCTAGAGCACCTGGCGCAGGTGCTCGGGCGGATCCAGCGAGCAGGCTTGACCATTAAGCCGAAAAATGCCAGCTGGGTATGAGTGAGGTCCACTACCTGGGACACCGGGTAGGTGGGGGAGCTCTGAAGCCAGAGCCCGGGAAGGTGGATGCCATCGCATCCTGGCCCACCCCCAGGACCAAGAAGCAGGTGATGTCCTTTTTGGGTACTGCTGGGTACTATAGGAGGTTTGTTCCACACTATAGTGCCCTGGCCAAGCCCCTGACGGACCTCACCAAGAAAAGGCTGCCCGTCGCAGTCGACTGGACAGTCGCCTGCGAGACAGCTTTCCAGGCGCTCAAGACTGCCCTTTCTAGTTCTCCGGTACTACAGGCAGCCGACTTCACGCGGCCATTCTTAGTGCAGACCGACGCCAGCGACTTTGGCCTCGGTGCTGTGCTCAGCCAGGTTGACACTACGGGCCATGAACACCCCATTTTGTACCTGAGCAGGAAGCTCCTGCCGAGGGAAGTGGCCTATTCCACGATGGAGAAGGAATGTCTGGCAATTGTGTGGGCCCTGCAGCGTCTGCAGCCATACTTGTACGGACGCCAATTCACCGTGGAAACAGACCACAACCCCCTCAGCTGGTTACACACGGTCTCTGCAACGAATGGGAGGTTGCTACGCTGGAGCCTCGCTCTCCAGCAGTACCATTTCACCATTCGCCACAAAAAGGGCAGTGACCATGGTAACGCTGATGGGTTGTCCCGGCAAGGAGAGGGTGCGGTAGGGGTCACGGGGGAACACAGGAATGTGATACCCCTAGCGCCCTCAAAAGCAGGGAGGTTGAAGGAAAAGATTGTCGCCATTTTGTATAGGGCCTGTACCAGCCTCCATTTTGTCAGTTCACACAGCCACAGACTTTTAGCTACACAGGGCCTATTAGCATATTCAGTACGGCCAGCTTTGATGTCCACTATGAATCAATAGGCCTTTACATGCTAATTGGTTTAGGCCAGGGTCTGAAAAGATGGTCAGTCGTATGGTAATTAGCTCAAGCTCAAGCCATTGTTTCCTGCTCCATATGAATTGCAGGCCAGTTAATATGCGGGCTTCAAAGCAAATGGGGAAGGGCCTAGCAGGTTCAAAAGCTGTAGCCAAGAAGAGGCTGGTCTCTCTTTCCATTTTCACACACAGAAGCACCAGGGACAGACTTGCCAAATGGAGCTGCAGCACATGCATTGGGGGCTGTCCAGCAACTGAAGACTTTCACCTGAGGAACGCAGAGCTCCATGCCTCCCCATGACCATACTACAACCCGGTAATATTGATCTATAGCTAATACCTTTAAGCCTTGTACATTATTGTTGTATTCTTACTCTGACTGCAAATCCATTGTAATTACGTTGTATAGCTTTACTGTATATTCCTGTAATTATCTAGTGCGCCCTTAAGGCAAATTAAACCATAAACTTAATCTTGGGCTGATGCTTTTACTCTGATCACGAATCTTAGAATACCCAGTGGGTAACAGGACACCTTCCCGGCGGCCATTTGCTCTAGGTGCAGTTCTCTTACTGACCTGAGAGACAAAGGGGGGCGCCGGAGAGCTGTACCTGTGGAGTTACGTCCCATTGGTGACGTGGGAGGAAAGGGATCGTCCGTCACATTTGGTAGCGGCGGTGGTATCAGAAGCTGTGATACCCGGGCTACCGTGTGGCGGCCGGCTGAGTTCCTCACACACACTTTGACTTTTTTATTTAAAAATAGCACAGTTCTACTCACCTAATGCTCATTCCAGTGAAGCCATTGACTCCTGTAAAAAACAGAACTAAAAATCAACCATATCCTTCACCTGTCCGACATTCTGTCCCACGCCGTAATCTATGTCAGCAATAAACAATTTTCAACCTGGACAGTGCAAGGATGCCACCGTCCAGGCTGAAAATAACTGGAGAATGAGCTACCGTGAGCTCAGCGTCAGTGACCAGCCGTGACCTCTTCAAGGTTACCGCAGGTCACTGAGGCTGCGTTCCTAGCCGTGTCTCTGAACTGCGGTGACCTCAATGAACTCAGCGCTGCACCGTGAGACTTTTTCTCACTATGCTAGCAGTGATGTCATTGAGATGACACAGTTCACCGTGAGGCCCGGTCTTGCTGCAGCGAGTCATTCTCCCGAGCTTTTCAGCGTGAGTGGTCGGTCGCCTCTGGCCTCCGCTTATTCTGATGAGTAAATTTCACGCAGACGGACAGCGACGTGGGACATTATGGATTCTTTCAACTTCAGACAGGTTAGGGATATTGCTGTTTTTTTTTTTTTTTAATTCTTACTTTTAAACTTGAATACAACTTGCAATATTGTCCCCTGATCGCAAGCAGAGCAGGGAACAATGATGTGAGCTGTCTGAGAGTAGCGCAAATTGTGCCGGCTTTTCAAGCGAATATATATATATTATATATTCATACACGGCTCAAAAAAAATAAAGGGAACACTCAAATAACACATCCTAGATCTAAATGAATGAAATATTCTCATTGAATACTTTGTTGTGTACAAAGTTGAATGTGCTGTCAACATAATCACACAAAAATCATTAATGGAAATCAAATTTTTGAACCAATGGAGGCCTGGATTTGGAGAGACCCCAAAAATTAAAGTAGAAACAAGTCAAAATGATGCTCAGTATTGTGTGTGGCCTCCACGTGCCTGTATGACCTCCCTACAACGCCTGGGCATGTTCCTGATGAGGTTGCGTACATGTTCTCCTGGGGGATCTCCTCCCAGACCTGGACTAAAGCATCTGTCAACTCCTGGACAGTGTGTGGTGCAACGTGAAGTTGGTGCATGCTGTCCCAGATGTGCTCAATCGGATTCATGTCTGGGGAACAGGAGGGCCAGTCCATAGCTTCAATGCCTTCATCTTGCAGGAACTGTGCTGACACACTCCAGCCACATGAGGTCTGGCATTGTCCTGCATTAGGAGCAACCCAGGGCCAATTGCACCAGCATATGGTCTGAGGATCTCATCTCGGTACCTAATGGCACTCAGGCTACCTGTGGCGAGCACATCAATTGCCACCCCACACCATTACTGACCTACTGCCAAACCGGTCATGCTGAAGGATGTTGCAGGGAGCAGGTTCACACTCAGCACATGTGACAGACGTGACATGAGTCTGGAGACGCCGTTGAGAGCGATCTGTTGCCTGCAACATCCTTCAGCATGACCGGTTTGGCAGTCATCCGACGACGACATCGGGGTTTTCAGGCCTGAGGGACTTTCTGTCATTTGCATTGATGACCAGGAAGTCTCTCAGGTCAGTGCTATAGGAGCTTCAGGCGCTGACAGCTTCTATAGCCTGCAGATCAGCCTGCACAAAATAAATATCCCATAAGTGGGACAAAGTGTAAAACTAAGATTTAACTAAAAAAAAAAAATTTAAACAATTCTAAAAATGTTTTAAAAAATAATAAAAAAATCAATATTTATTCCAGCAATAAATATTTTAATTAAAAAAATCTGAACAATAAAAGTAAACATATTTGGTATAGCCGCGTCCATAGCGACCCGCCCTATCAAACTGTCCCTTTAGTGAACACCATAAAAAAACAAGGCAAAAAACAATGCTTTATCATACCGCCGAGCAAAAAGTGAAATAACACGCGATCAAAAAAACAGATGTAAATAAACGTGGTACCGATGAAAACGGCATCTTGTCCCGAAAAAATAAGCCGCCATACAGCGCCATCAGCGAAAAAATAAAAAAGTTACAGCTGTCAGAATGAAGTGATGCAAAAATAATTTATTTTTTCTATAAAGTAGTTTTTATTGTATAAAAGCACCAAAACATTAAAAAAATGATATAAATGAGGTATCGCTTTAATCGTACTAATCCGAAGAATAAAACTGCCTTATCAGTTTTACCACACGCAGAAAGGTGTAAACGCCCCCCCCAAAAGAAATTCATAAATAGCTGGTTTTTGTTCATTCTGCCTCCCAAAAATCGGAATAAAAAGCGATAAAAAAAGTCATGTGCCCGAAAATGGTACCAATAAAAACGTCAACTCGTCCCGCAAAAAACAAGACCTCACATGACTCTGTGGGATAAAAAATATGGAAAAATTATAGCTCTCAAAATGTTGTGATGCAAAAACTATTTTTTGCAATAAAAAGTGTCTTTTAGTGTGTGACAGCTGCCAAACATAAAAACCTGCTATAAATAGTAAATCAAACCCCCCTTTATCACCCTCTTTAGTTAGGGAAAATAAATAAAATTAAAAAAGTATTTATTTCCATTTTCCCATTAGGGTTACGGTTGGAGCTAAAGTTAGGGTTACGGTTGGGGCTAAAGTTAGGGTTGGGGCTAAAGTAGGGATTAGGGTTGGGATTAGTGTTAGTGATGGAATTAGGATTAGGGTTGGGATTAGGGTTAGGGTTATGGTTAGGGTGTGGATTAGGGTTAGGGGTGTGTTAGGGTTAGGGTTGAGGTTAGGAGTGTGTTGGAGTTAGGGTTGAAGTTAGAATTGGGGGATTTCCACAGTTTAGGCACATCAGGGGCTCTCCAAACGCGACATGGTGTCCGATCTCAATTCCAGCCAATTTCGGTTTGAAAATGTGAAATGGCGCTCCTTCCCTTCCGAGCTCTGCCGTGTGCCCAAACAGTGGTTCCCCTCCACATATGGGATATTGGCGTACTGAGAACAAATTGGAAAACAACTTTTGGGGTTCAATTTCACTTCTTACCCTTGGGAAAATAAAAAATTGGGGACTAAAAGATCATTTTTGTGGAAAAAACATGATTTTTTTTTCACGGCTCTACATTATAAACTTGTGTGAAGCACTTGGAGGTTCAAAGTGCTCACCACACATCTAGATATGTTCCTTAGGAGGTCTAGTTTCCAAAATGTTGTCACTTGTGGGGGTTTTCCACTATTTAGGCACATCAGGGGCTCTCCAAACGCGAAATGGCGTCAATTCCAGCCAATTTTGTTTTGAAAAAGTCAAACGGCGCTCCTTCCCTTCCAAGCCCTGCCGTTCACCCAAACAGTGGTTTTCTCCCACATATGGGGTATCGGCGTACTCAGGAGAAATTGTACAACAACTTTTTCTGTCAATTTTCTCCTTTTACCATTGTGAAAATAAGGAATTTGTTTGGTTGTTTAGTCATTTTTGTGACTAAAAAGTTAAATGTTCATTTTTTTTCTTCCACATTCCAAAAATTCCTGTGAAGCACCTGAAGGGTTAATAAGCTTCTTGAATGTGGTTTTGAGCACCTTGAGGGGTGTAGTTTTTAGAATGGTGTCATTTTTGGGTATTTTCTGCCATATAGACCCCTCAAAGTGACTTCAAATTTGAGGTGGTCCCTAAAAAAAATGGTTTTGTAAATTTTGTTGTAAAAGTGAGAAATTGCTGGTCAACTTTTAACCCTTATAACTTTCTAACAAAAAAAATGTGTGTATTAAAAAGCGAATATTGTGCAAGACATAATGAGAGTAATAGCATGAAAAGCCAGACAAAAGAAAAGAGTGAATGCAATAATGAATCAGACCCTGTAATCATATCTTGTTACTTAATGGGTTTTTTGCCTTTCAGAAAACCTTTCACAGTTTGCACTGGATATAAAATATCTAACCAAGTATCACCGGTGCTTACCCTCCCTGGGTGCAGCGCTGGCTCACCACCACTGCCCTGGTCTTTATTGTTTGGCTGCAGCACTCTTAATGTGACATCAGCCAATCAGTGAGTTGAGTGTCTTGTGATGTATACACGGGCAGAGCCATAGAGCTTACTGATTGGATGCAGCACTATCGTTGTAATCTCGGCACTGCAGCCAAACAGCAGAATCTGGGACCGCGTCAGAGAATCGGCGCTGGACCCAGGGAGTGTTACTAATGCCGGGGTCACACTTGTGAGTGTTATGCGAGAAACTCGCATCAACACTCGGCACTGCCGCCGGCACTCGGACCAGAGCGTGCGGCTACATGTATTTCTTTCCAGTCGCACACTCCGGTCCGAGTGCCGGCAGCAGTGTCGGGTGTTGATGCGAGAGACTCGCGCGAGTTTCTCTCATCACACTCGCTAGTGTGACACCGGCCTAATACTTACCATATTTTTCGGACTATAAGACGCACCGGACTATAAGACGCCCCTAGGTTTTAGAGGTGAAAAATAGGGAAAAATATATTTGAAGCAAAAAATGTGGTAAAATATTTAATAACATAAATCACATACTATTATATGTGGTGTTATTCTATATAATATTTTGTTATTATGTTGGAAGCTGCGGGACTAGTGTGGTGTCTGTAAGTACTATATGAAGACGCTGGAGGGTGAGTATAAGAATGGAGGCACGGGGCTTTTATTTAAAGCACCACTCCAGCACTGAAAAATAACACTGGAGTGCTGCTTTAAGATCCCATGGGAGAACTATAACTCTCAGCATGTCCTGCAGATCCTATGTCATGCTGGGAGTTATAGTCCACCACAGGATGGCAGAGTGCTTTTTTATGTGCTGTATTACTAACCTTTTTATTAATTCTTTCTTGTACAGTGTGTCTGCAGGACCTGTGATGACATCATGAAGAGGCAGGGCTTTGTGTGGTCATGTGATGCTCCACCCCGCCCTCTTCATGACCTCATCACAGGTCCTCCACAGGAGCATTCAGCATCACATCAGCACAGCCCCCAGGCTGTCAAGTATGCGATGCCTCCTGCTGCACTCTGCTCCTGCCGCCTCCTTCTACTTCCCACACATCTCCCAGCTGCTGCAGGAATCAGGCGCTGGGGAACCATGTGGCTCTGTCATTTGCTGCTCCCCACTCACTGCTCAGCTGACAGGTGGGCGGGGAAGCGGCTAATGAATATTCACTGCACTTAAGTATTGGGACCAGTGGTTTCCCCAGTGCTGGATTCCTGCAGTGGAGGGGATATTTTCCTGCCTCCTGCGATCTCACTCCACCGCTGCCCCCCTCCCCACATGTTATATTCCGACCATAAGACGCACCCACACTTTCCTCCCAAATTTGGAGGAAAAAAAGTGCGTCTTATGGTCCGAAAAATACGGTACCGTAGATTATTTTTTATAACTGCTGCAGCCTATTAAGGAAAGTTTTTTTTTTTTCTCAAAATTCTTTCTCTTAGGGGATTTTTACAGTGTGTAGGGGATAATGGGTCAGGAAAGCAATGAAGGGAAAGGAAGACAACCAAACAAAGGAAAAGAAGAAAGGGCTTAGGGGAGGAAGAAGAGAGAAGGGAAATAAAGATCATCTTAACATAGTTGCACCACAACAATTAATATACCAAGTGCAAAAACAACATAAAATAAAGTATAGATTAAAAGTATTCTGGCAAAGTAATAAGACATCAAATAAAGAGGCTTTTGTTGCTTGGAGAAGAAATTACATTCCAAGACGTCCATTTGGAATTATATTTAGGTAGAGTTATTCCTTAAAGCTAAGGACATTTCAAAGGAGCTATGAGAGAACATAATATCAATTATGTCAGAAATAGACTAAATATCCATCTATTTCAACTTTGATGCAATACAAGTTTTTATGACAGAAAAAGTCTGTAAAGATACTTGTCTAATTTTTTGAGGGAGAGAGGTCTAAAGGAAAGTTTTTAAAACAACCGATGTGAGCATACATCGTCAGCAGGGCCGGCGTCAGCACCCGGCACACCCGGGCAAGTGCCGGGGCCCTGAGCAAGCGGGGGGGCCCACTCGCCGTCAGGCACCCCGGCGCCCGTTAGCGGTGCCAGCGCCGCCACTGGGCCCCACCGCTTGCTCAGGGCCCCGGCAGCAGCCGGCGTAATACCTCTGAGCCCCGTGCCTCCGCTGCCGCAGCTCCGGTCTCCAGAGGGTGCCTGTGCTTCCTCTCACAGCAGCGCCGCTGAATGACGTCATTCAGCGGCCGGCTGTGGCAGAGAGCGCGCGGACGCCGGACAGGTGAGGCGTGTGTGGTGTGTTTGTGTGTCTGTGTGTATCAGTGTGTGTGTATGTAGTGCGGTGCTTTGTGTATGTGTGTGTGTATGTATGTATGTGAGAGAGTGCTTGTGTGCTGCGGTACTGTCTGTGTGATGGTGGTGGGGGGAGGGCAGTGATGATGATGGGGAGGCATTGATGATAATGGGGAGGCGATGATGATAATGGGCAGGCATTGATGATGATGGGGAGGCAATCATGATGATGGGGAGGCGATGATGATGATGGGCAGGCGATGATGATGATGGGCAGGCATTGATGATAATGGGCAGGCATTGATGATGATGGGGAGGCCATGATGATGATGGGCAGGCAATGATGATAATGGGGAGGCCATGATGATGATGGGGAGGCCATGATGATGATGGGGAGGCCATGATGATGATGGGGAGGCCATGATGATGATGGGGAGACAATATTGATGATGGGGAGACATTGATGATAATGGGCAGGCATTGATGATGATGGGGAGGCCATGATGATGATGGGCAGGCATTGATGATAATGGGGAGGCCATGATGATGATGGGGAGGCCATGATGATGATGGGGAGGCGATGATGATGATGGGCAGGCATTGATGATGATAGGGAGACAATGATGATGATGGGCAGGCATTGATGATGATGGGGAGGCCATGATGATGATGGGGAGACAATCATGATGATGGGGAGACGATGATGATGATGGGCAGGCATTGATGATAATGGGCAGGCATTGATGATGATGGGGAGGCCATGATGATAATGGGGAGACCATGATGATAATGGGGAGGCCATGATGATGATGGGGAGGCAATGATGATGATGGGGAGGCATTGATGATAATGGGCAGGCATTGATGATGATGGGGAGGCCATGTCATGTGTGCATTGCCACGAAGATCGTCCGCGGTTGCACATTTTGACTTCTCACAGCTGAGTTGCTGTTTCTTTGTGTTTGGCAGCTAGGGAGTTAATTCTGTCTGTGCTCGGTGCTGGGACTGGGTGCAGTTTCTCCCGGCTGCAATTGATTATTTGTTGATTGGTTTCCTTTAAGTTTCTGGTTGTCTGCTTTGGGAGTTGCCAGTGAAACACTTCATGCAGACCACAGATAGGAATGAATCTGTATAGACTCTAGTTGAGAGCTCCTTAGTTGTTTTAAGCTTAACTTGCTTAGAGTTTTTTTCCCAGACCATTTATGTTCCTTCGGTGTTTGAGTATGTATGCAAGAGAGTGCTATCCTGTCTGTCTTATATGTCTAATCTGTGTATTTAGCTGAGATCAGCCCATATCCCTTTGGTGGTAATCAGGATCCTTCTTAGGACTGATTACAGGGTTCAGGGTCTGATAGGAGACAGGGTTAGGCTGGAGACTTGGACCTCTGAACCATTATCAGTACCTCCAAGGTAAGGGATTAGTTAGGACCCAGTGTAGGGTCAGGTTAGACCCCGGTCCTCCTCTTTCCTGTTACAGTCATCAAGTCCTCAAGATTAACCCTGAGTTCAACTGATATCGTCTCTGCACATCTAGTCCTCAAGATTAACCCTAAGTTCTGCTGATATTGTGTTAGGTAAATCTATTTTATACTTACATTCTTATGTTGCTAAACTATATGTTGTATAGAGTGTGGTTCCTGTATAAATAGTTTACTGACATTGTAGTCATATCATTAGACAGCGTGACATTTTCACTGGCCATAAAAAATTATCTCTAGTTACCATGGATCCAGTAGCCCAGCTGGCTCTGCAGTTGCAGGGATTATCCATGGAGCTGACGGACATTAAGTCCAAAGTTTTGTCTCCCCTGGAGCAAACCAGAGTTGAACCTAAGGTGGCTCTTCCAGATAGGTTCACTGGTGGGCGAGACAAATTTTTTACCTTCCGGGAGGCATGTAAATTATATTTTCGGCTTCGGCCGCGATCATCAGGGAGTGATGAGCAGAGAGTGGGAATTGTTATCTCACTTCTTCAAGGGGACCCTCAATCCTGGGCATTTTCCCTTCCTCCGGGATCCCCGGCTCTACAGTCTGTAGATCAATTTTTTACTGCTCTGGGATTGGTATATGATGACCCAGATCGGGTCTCTCTTGCTGAGACTAAATTACGTAAGATACAGCAGGGAGATCGTCCTGCGGAGGAATTTGCTTCTGAGTTTCGTAGATGGGCCACGGATACTCAGTGGAATGACCCAGCTCTTAGGAGCCAGTTTTGTCATGGGCTTTCTGACAAATTAAAAGACGTTTTGGCTCAGTATGAGTCTCCTCCTTCTCTGGAGGCTGCTATGGCCCTAGCTATCCGTACTGATAGACGGCTTCGGGAGAGGGGTGAGGTAACTGCACTCCCTGTTGTTACTCCACCTACTACTAAAGTCCCTTATGTTGAGGTTCCCCTTGTCTGTTCGGATGAGCCTATGCAGTTGGGAGGGACATCTTTTCGTAGTAGGGGATTGGCGGCACGCCGCAGGACTAGAAGGTGTTTTTTCTGCGGGAAAGAGGGACATTTTGTTGGAGAATGTCCATCCCGTGTCTTGTTAAGTAAAAAGTCGCTGGAAAACTGCTAATCCCAGGTTGTGTGGTGGATGACAACCTGGGAGTATGTATTTCATCCGCCGGTTCTTCTCAGTTCCTTGTACCAGTGGAGATGGTGTTTGGTACTAGAGTGAAGAGATTGTCTGTTCTTCTGGATAGTGGTTCCGGCGCCAATCTGGTTGACGCTCAGTTTGCTCAGGCTCAAGGTATGCATCTGAGTGTATTGGTCAAACCAATCCCTATTTTTTCCATTGACGCCAGGCCTCTCGGCCAAGGTAGCTTTGTTCATGAGGTTCATAACATTGACCTTCGGGTAGGGGCAATACATAGGGAACAATTATCTTGTTATGTGTTGGAGGGTCTACCTACTCCCATTGTGTTGGGACTTCCTTGGCTGGTTAAACATAACCCTGTAATTAATTGGCAGTCCAGAGAGATAAGCCAATGGGGTGAGTTTTGCAAAAGCAACTGCATGAACACAGTCATCAGTGCGGTCGTACCTAGTACATTGCCTCCTTTTTTGGAGGATTTTGGGGATGTTTTTTCTGAGGAGGGGTGTCGGGAGTTGCCTCCTCATCGTGTGTATGACTGCTCTATTAATCTTCTTCCTGATGCTAAGTTACCTAAAGCTAGGTTGTATAATCTTTCTGGTCCTGAAAGACAGGCTATGAAAGATTATATTTCCGAAAGTCTGGCCAAAGGGCATATTAGACCTTCATCTTCCCCTGTAGCCGCGGGGTTCTTCTTTGTGAAGAAAAAAGATGGAGGCCTACGCCCTTGCTTGGATTTCCGCGAACTTAATCGGATTACTGTTCGAGATCCGTATCCACTCCCTCTTATTCCTGATCTCTTCAATCAAATTGTTGGCGCCAAATGGTTCTCTAAATTGGATCTCAGGGGGGCGTATAATCTGATTAGAATAAAAGAGGGGGATGAGTGGAAAACGGCGTTTAACACGCCGGAGGGACATTATGAAAACCTGGTTATGCCTTTTGGTCTGACTACTGCACCAGCAGTATTCCAACATTTTGTTAATGACATTTTTCGTCACCTTGTGGGGGTGTTTGTGGTCGTATATTTGGATGACATTTTAATTTACTCGCCAGATCTTGTGTCTCACCAGGAGCATGTGAGACAGGTGTTGCAGATCTTGCGAGACAATAAACTATACGCCAAACTGGAGAAGTGTGTTTTTGCCGTACAGGAACTTCAGTTTTTGGGTTTTTTGGTGTCAGCCTCCGGTTTCCATATGGACCCTGAAAAGGTGAGAGCAGTGCTTGAATGGGATCAGCCAGGGGATCTTAAGGCTCTGCAGCGTTTTTTTGGGGTTTGCTAATTACTACCGGAAATTTATTTGTAATTTCTCGTCTGTCGTCAAACCTCTCACGGACATGACGAGAAAAGGGACGGATTTTTCTAGGTGGTCGGACAAAGCTTGCCAAGCCTTTTCCTCTTTAAAGAGATGTTTTGCTTCGGCACCCGTTCTCATCCAACCAGATGTATCTCAGCCGTTCATTGTGGAGGTGGACGCGTCTGACGTAGGGGTGGGTGCTATATTGTCCCAGGGTCCGTCTCCTGGTAAATGGCATCCGTGCGCTTTCTTTTCTAAGAAATTGTCGTCCGCCGAAAGGAATTATGATATCGGCAATAGGGAACTTTTGGCCATTAAATTGGCTTTTGAAGAATGGCGTCACTTTTTGGAGGGGGCAGTCCACCCGGTCACCGTTATTACTGATCACAAGAACCTGCTGTATTTAGAATCCGCTAAGCGTCTGAATTCCAGACAAGCTCGATGGTCGTTGTTTTTTACCAGGTTTAATTTTGTCGTCACTTATCGTCCGGGGTCTAAGAATGTAAAGGCTGATGCTTTGTCTCGCAGTTTCCCAGGGGCCGGGAAAACGGATGACCCGATTCCTATCCTTCAGGAGGGGGTGGTAGTGTCGGCTGTATTTTCTGAGCTTGAGGAGGAGGTGTTAGAGGCTCAGGGGGACGCCCCTGCAGGACCTCCAGGGAGACTGTTTGTCCCGAATCAGTTAAGACAAAAGGTTATTGAGGCACATCATAATTCTGCTTTAGCAGGACATCCAGGGAGTAAGGCTACTTTAGATCTCCTTTCTCGCCGATTTTGTGGCCTAACGCTAATAAAGATGTTAAAACTTTTGTCGCGTCCTGTGGGGTTTGTGCTCGCTCTAAAACTCCTCATACCCGTCCATCTGGGACCCTTTTACCCTTGAAACTTCCGGAGCGTCCATGGACTCATTTATCTATGGACTTCATTACGGATCTTCCTCCGTCGTCAGGGAATACTGTCATACTGGTGGTTGTTGACAGGTTCAGTAAGATGGCACATTTCGTTGCTCTTCCTGCACTCCCTAATGCTAAAACTCTGGCGCAGGTGTTCATTAGGGAGATCGTGAGACTTCATGGGTTGCCTTCTGATGTGGTGTCAGATAGGGGGTCTCAGTTTGTGTCCAAATTTTGGAGGGCATTTTGTTTACGTCGGGGGATGCAATTGTCGTTTTCCTCGGCTTTTCATCCACAGACCAATGGTCAGACAGAGCGTCTGAATCAGAGTTTAGAGACATATCTCCGGTGTTTTGTCTCGGAGAACCAGGAGGACTGGTCATCTTTCTTGCCTCTGGCAGAGTTCGCTCTTAACAACAGGCGGAGCGAGTCCACTGGTAAGTCCCCGTTTTTTGGGGCATATGGTTTTCATCCCCAGTTTTGTACTTTCAATGGGGGGGGTCCTTCTGGGGTTCCTGAGGAGGAGCGTTTCTCGTCGTCACTTGCTTCTGTGTGGCGAGGTGTATTGAATAATTTGAGTACGATGGGGAACCGTTACAAACGTATGGCTGATAGGAGGAGAGTTTCTGGTCCAGATCTGAATGTGAACGATCTGGTATGGTTGTCTACCAGGAATATAAAACTTAAAGTGCCCTCCTGGAAACTGGGTCCCAGATTCATCGGGCCGTACAGGATCAGTTCCATAATTAATCCTGTGGCATTTCGTCTGGAACTCCCTTCTACTTTTAAAATTCATAATGTGTTCCACAAGTCATTACTTAAAAGGTATGTGGCACCAGTCATACCGTCACCTCTACCTCCTCCTCCAGTGTTGGTCAATGGTAACTTGGAATTTCAAGTATCAAAAATCATTGACTCTCGCCTGAATCGCCGGTCCCTTCAGTACTTGGTGCATTGGAAGGGGTATGGTCCGGAGGAGAGGACGTGGGTCCCTGCGTCTGATGTTAACGCAGATCGTTTGGTTCGGACCTTCCACAGAACTCACCCGGGCAGGCCTGGCCCTGAGGGTCCGGAGGCCCCTCGTAGAAGGGGGGGGTACTGTCATGTGTGCATTGCCACGAAGATCGTCGCGGTTGCACATTTTGACTTCTCACAGCTGAGTTGCTGTTTCTTTGTGTTTGGCAGCTAGGGAGTTAATTCTGTCTGTGCTCGGTGCTGGGACTGGGTGCAGTTTCT
Organism: Oophaga sylvatica; assembly: GCA_033576555.1. Lineage (NCBI taxonomy): Eukaryota > Metazoa > Chordata > Amphibia > Anura > Dendrobatidae > Oophaga > Oophaga sylvatica. The sequence continues at coordinate 447,976,245 of JARQOD010000002.1, read as the reverse complement.
CCCGGCTGCAATTGATTATTTGTTGATTGGTTTCCTTTAAGTTTCTGGTTGTCTGCTTTGGGAGTTGCCAGTGAAACACTTCATGCAGACCACAGATAGGAATGAATCTGTATAGACTCTAGTTGAGAGCTCCTTAGTTGTTTTAAGCTTAACTTGCTTAGAGTTTTTTTCCCAGACCATTTATGTTCCTTCGGTGTTTGAGTATGTATGCAAGAGAGTGCTATCCTGTCTGTCTTATATGTCTAATCTGTGTATTTAGCTGAGATCAGCCCATATCCCTTTGGTGGTAATCAGGATCCTTCTTAGGACTGATTACAGGGTTCAGGGTCTGATAGGAGACAGGGTTAGGCTGGAGACTTGGACCTCTGAACCATTATCAGTACCTCCAAGGTAAGGGATTAGTTAGGACCCCAGTGTAGGGTCAGGTTAGACCCCGGTCCTCCTCTTTCCTGTTACAGCTCATCAAGTCCTCAAGATTAACCCTGAGTTCAACTGATATCGTCTCTGCACATCTAGTCCTCAAGATTAACCCTAAGTTCTGCTGATATTGTGTCAGGTAAATCTATTTTATACTTACATTCTTATGTTGCTAAACTATATGTTGTATAGAGTGTGGTTCCTGTATAAATAGTTTACTGACATTGTAGTCATATCATTAGACAGCGTGACAGGCCATGATGATGATGGGCAGGCATTGATGATAATGGGGAGGCCATGATGATGATGGGCAGACATTGATGATGATAGGGAGGCAATGATGATGATGGGCAGGCAATGATGATGATGGGCAGGCATTGATGATGATGGGGAGGCAATGATCATGATGGGAGGCAATGATGATGATGGGGAGGCAATGATGATGATGGGGAGACGTAACATTACTCATGTAATGGAAGAAGTGAAGTATTTGGCATTGTACTGTACCTATATTTCTCTGCCGTATCTGTGCATCATGAATTGTGGTCTGTGTTAAAGGGGCCCACTGAGGCTCTTTCGCCCGGGCCCATAAAAACCTGGAGCCGGCCCTGATCGTCAGGGCTGGTCCATTTGACATAAAAGTATAGTGTAAGCTTTTCAGGGGATTTAGCTCTGGGATCGCCGTCTTGGGGAGACGGAGTGGCATAAAGAGACCATTCACAGACAGTGGTTCTGTTAAAAACTGGCCGCAACCAGTTTTATTAAAGTCCACAGCAAACAGAACATAAATTAAAACAAAATCATAAACATAAAGCCTAGGCGTGTCCCGCCACTAATTACACTTAGATAGATTACCCTTTCTAACCGGGTCCAGACTCTAATAGCCTGTGCCCAAAACAACGCATATGTTCAGTAGTTACCAGCGTGCAGCTCACATGAGGCTCCAATGGCTTCTGAAGTCAGATCCAGACTGAGAGATAGAGCCCCCTCTGAACTTCTCAAGCAGGTACTTATGGCTGCCTAATTAAGCAGCTGTGTTCACTCCGGGTTGCACTGAAAACCTGTCCCAGATAGGAATGGAATGAACACCGCACTGACAACCTATTTTATGCGCCCCAGCTAAGAAACCTGGGCGAGATATATACGCCGTCCAGCACACACCCCTTCACTGTCTCACATATCCCCCCCTCTTCTCCAGACCGGAGGACTGGTCATAAATTCCGAAGAGACAGTGAACTCTGGACAAGGCATCAGCATTACCCTGTAATTTCCCAGGTCTATGCTCCACCGAGAAATTGAACTCTTGAAGTGAAAGGAACCACCTTGTCACCCTGGCATTCCTTTCCTTGTTCTGCTTCATCCATGTCAGAGGAGCATGGTCTGATTGCAATTTAAATCTCCTACCCAAGAGGTAATACCGTAGGGAGTCCAGCGCCCATTTGATTGCGAGGCACTCTCGCTCCACAATGGCATAATTTTGTTCAGCCGGTGTCATTTTTCGACTTAGATACAGGACTGGGTGTTCTTCACCCTTCACGACCTGTGATAACACTGCCCCTAACCCCACATTAGAGGCATCAGTTTGAACAAGAAACTCTTCCCTGAAATTAGGGGTGACCAGAACTGGTCTTTGACACAAAGCCATTTTCAACGACAGAAATGCTTTTTCTGCCTCCGGATTCCAATTTATCATTTTGGACTTCCCCCCTTTTGTCAGGTCAGTCAATGGGGCAGCAATGGAGGCATAATTTGGTACGAATCTGCGATAGTACCCAGTGATGCCCAAAATGCTTTGATCTGTCGTTTTGTGAGGGGTACAGGCCAGTTTCGAATTGCCTCTACTTTATCGATTTGTGGCTTGATCAGCCCTCTGCCAATCACATAGCCCAAGTACTTGGCCTCTTCTAGGCCAATTGCACATTTCTCTGGGTTTATGTTCAGCCCAGCTCCGCCTATCAAGTCTAGGACGGCTTGTACCTTAGCGAGGTGGCTCTCCCAATCAGAACTGAAAATTACCACATCATCCAGGTAGGCAGCTGCATAGGCTTGATGCGGGCGTAGGATCTGGTCCATAAGCCTCTGAAAGGTAGCTGGGGCTCCATGCAACCCGAATGGCATCACCAGATACTGAAACAAACCTTCCGGGGTTGCAAAGGCCGTTTTTTCTTTTGCCTCCTCAGATAGGGGTATCTGCCAGTACCCTTTTGTCAGATCGAGGGTTGTAATATAAATGGCACCCCCTAACCTCTCGATTAGCTCATCTACCCGTGGCATCGGGTATGCGTCAAACTTTGACACTTCGTTCAACTTTCTGAAATCATTACAGAACCTCCAGGTTCCATTAGGTTTTGGGATCAGAACAATCGGGCTACACCATTCGCTTTGGGCCTCCTCAATGACCCCGAGGTCTAGCATACGTTTGATTTCAGTAGAGACTATCTTTCTGCGGGCTTCTGGAATTCTGTACGGTTTTATTTTTACCTTAGTACCGGGCTCAGTCTCGACATGGTGTTTTACGAGAGAAGTCCGGCCGGGCAAGTCAGAAAACCTCTGCCGATTTTTCTGCAGAAACTCCCGTACTTCCTGTTTTTGGTGCACGGACAATGTCTCACCAATGGTCACCGGAGGTAGAGATGGTTTTACCCCTTTCTCTACTTCACCCGAGGCCAACAATGCCTCTCTGTCCTCCAGGGCTTGATCAGATTGATATGATTATTCTGGTAGGGCTTCCGTCTCCCGGGTTGGTGTACTTTGTAAGTAACCTCGCTCACTTTTTGTACGACCTCGTATGGACCATGCCACTTGGCCAAAAACTTACTTTCCACGTGGGAATTAGAATTAGGACTCGATCCCCGGGATTGAAAGACCTAATTTTTGCTGACCGATTATAGACTCTGCTTTGAGCTTCTTGGGCTCTCTGCAGATGATTCTTCACCAATGGCATAATTTTAGCCATCCTCTCTTGCATCTGGGCAATATGCTCTATAACACTCTTGTATGGAGTTGTCTCGGTTTCCCAAACCTCCTTGGCTATGTCCAGCAAGCCCCGCGGATGCCGACCATACACCAACTCAAAGGGAGAAAATCCCGTAGAGGCCTGGGGAACCTCTCTGACCGAAAACAATAAGTAGGGTAACAGGTAGTCCCAGTCCCTCCCATCTTTCTCTACTGCTTTCTTTAACATATGTTTTAATGTTTTATTAAAACGTTCAACCAACCCATCCGTCTGGGGGTGATACACAGATGTCCGAATGTGCGAGATTTTAAGCAACTTACACAGTTCCTTCATCACTTTGGACATAAAAGGTGTGCCTTGGTCCGTGAGGATCTCTTTAGGAATTCCTGTCCTGGAAAACATATGAAAAAGTTCCCGTGCAATATTTTTAGATGCCATATTTCTTAAAGGGACCGCCTCGGGGTACCGGGTTGCATAATCAAGGACAACTAAGATGTATTGGTGTCCCCTGGCTGATTTTACAATAGGACCTACCAAGTCCATTGCTACCCTTTCAAAGGGGATTTCTATAACCGGCAGCGGGATTAATGGACTCCGGAAGTGAGACACCGGAGCATTTATCTGACACGAGGGGCAGGTTTTACAATAATCCTCCACATCTCGATAAACCCCGGGCCAGTAAAACCTCTGAAGAATTCTTTCCTGGGTTTTGTCCATCCCCAGGTGCCCACCCAGCACGTGGTTATGGGACAAACCTAACACCATACTTCTATATGACTTAGGTACCAGGAGCTGACTCACGGCCTCTCCCTTTACTTTAGTGACCCTATACAGCAGGTCATTGTTCATGGCAAAATGGGGAAATTTTTCATCAGAGCCGGGCTCTTGTGGGATCTCATTCAGAACAGTTATATTCTCCCTGGCATGTTTAAGAGTGGGGTCTTGCAATTGCTCACTCCCAAAATTGCCACGGGACACCGGTAGGTCAGGGACATTCTGTTCTAGAGAAACATCCTCCCCCTCCCCCAACATCACCTGAAATGGAAATTCATCATTTTTTTACAGTCATCATCATTATCAATATCATTATCATGATTACTATCAGCATCAGCATCATTATCATGGTCATCATCATTATCATGATCATCATCATTATCATGGTCATCATCATTATCATGGTCATCACATAAGTTTAACGGCCCACTAGCCTTGTGTTCCGCCCCTCGGGACTGCGCACCCTGTATCTCCAGTTATGGACTCTCCTGGCACGGACTGCCCTCGTCACACCCAGGCGGGCAAGAATCTCAGCTTTCAACTTAGTATAGTTTTTGCTGTCCTGCTCGCTGAGGTCAAAATAGGCTTTTTGGGGTTCCCCAGTCAGATAGGGCGCGACCACCATAGCCCATTCAGATTGTGGCAGATTCTCCTTCTCTGCTAGTCTCTCAAATATAGCCAGATATGCCTCCACATCGTCATGAGGCGTCATCTTCTGCAGAGTCTGTTTTACCGCCTTCTTTACAGCGGATAATGCCGGTAACCCGGCGTCTTCATTCGGGGACGAGGTGCTAGGAGTTTTTTTTAGTGCTGCAACCTGCTCCAGTAACATCCGGTTGGTTTCCTGCTGTTGCTGCTGGCTCCGCTGGGCCTCTAGGTGTTGTTGCTGCATGGCCTGCTGTTGTTGCTGCATGGCCTGCTGATGTTGCTGCTGCATGGCCTGCTGGTTCTGGGCCAGCTGCTTAACGAGCTCCTCCATACTGCCGGACATCTTGGGCTGGCTGACAGCCTTCACCCAAGACATATACACTCCACAGTCTTCTCCACAATAAGTTCAGTTTTGCGGTGCAGACACCCTTTTTTTTTTTTTTTTTTTTTCAAAGTCTTCAGCCACTGTGCTGCCCCAGCATTCAAGCACCAATTGTAAGCTTTTCAGGGGATTTAGCTCTGGGATCGCCGTCTTGGGGAGACGGAGTGGCATAAAGAGACCATTCACAGACAGTGGTTCTGTTAAAAACTGGCCGCAACCAGTTTTATTAAAGTCCACAGCAAACAGAACATAAATTAAAACAAAATCATAAACATAAAGCCTAGGCGTGTCCCGCCACTAATTACACTTAGATAGATTACCCTTTCTAACCGGGTCCAGACTCTAATAGCCTGTGCCCAAAACAACGCATATGTTCAGTAGTTACCAGCGTGCAGCTCACATGAGGCTCCAATGGCGTCTGAAGTCAGATCCAGACTGAGAGATAGAGCCCCCTCTGAACTTCTCAAGCAGGTACTTATGGCTGCCTAATTAAGCAGCTGTGTTCACTCCGGGTTGCACTGAAAACCTGTCCCAGATAGGAATGGAATGAACACCGCACTGACAACCTATTTTATGCGCCCCAGCTAAGAAACCTGGGCGAGATATATACGCCGTCCAGCACACACCCCTTCACTGTCTCACAATAGTTATATTTAATATAGATGGGGAGGTTCACTTTAACATCCCCCTCTGTTTTATTGAAAAACTTCAACATATTCAGTTTTGTATGTATTGCATCTTGGAGAAAACTCCTAGTGACTCCTTGTGCTTACTTCCAGGACCAATGCATATGACTTTCCCTGTACTCACTAAAACCTAGAAATTCATATGGCAGATCAAGTATTTTGCTTGCCAACTTTATATTGATTTATGCTCCGTGTCCAGCAGGGATTTCCAGTAACTGTATCAGTTCCTAATCATGTAAATGGTCTTTTTCTTCCAGTGAAGCAAATAATGTAATATGAGTGAAAGACCCCCATGCTCCTATATTCAATATTTTAACCCCTTAGGCTGGTTTCACAGTAGTGTTTTTCTGCGCAGTGCATCTGCATCTACACATGCGTTCATGCGCCCCTATGTTTAACATGGGGCGCATGGTCTTGCGTTTGTTTGCGTTTTCGTGCGCATGCGTTTTTTCAAGGTATGCGTCTAGTCACGCCCGACGCAATATGTTGCATTTTTGGGTCTGTCGAAAGGTGTAAAAAAAACGCATGCGTTCGCTTGTGCACGGAATGCGTCAAAACAAAGCATTACAGTCTATGGGAATGCAGGCGTGCGCATGTCCCGCACGCCTGCATTTGTGTACGCATGCATTTTAAACGTAAACATGTCTAGACGGCTGGTTTCAGATTAGCGTTTTTGTGACCTGCGCAAGCGTTCATGCGCCCCTATATTTAACATGGGGGAGCATGGTCTTGCATTTGCATGCGTTTTTGCATGCGTTTCCACTTGCGCACGATGCGCAGCGCAAAAAGACGCTAATGTGAAGCTAGCCTTATTGACATCTTCCTGGGATTTGCATAAATTATAACTGACGCCCTGCTGCAAAGTCTGTGATAGGTGCTAGTACCGATCTCGCCTGTTTAATTAATTACCGTATTTTTTGGACCATAAGACGCACTTTTTTCCCCCAAAATTTGGGGGAAAATGGGGGTGCGCCTTATGGTCCCAACATACCAAAAAATCCGGCGGCGGTCCCGGTGGCGGCGGCAGCCTTCCTGTGGTGTCTGGCCAGCAGCGGGGCTCTGTGCTGCGTGGGGGGCTCCGCCGGCATTTCCCTCTTAGCCGGACAGCCCCCCGCAGCTCCGCTGCTGCGGCCTCCTGATACATGGCGGCCAGCAGCCTCCGGTGGCGGTCCCGACGAAGTCTTCCGTGCGGTGGTTCCGGGGCAGCAGCCGGCTCTGTGCTGCAGGGGGGCTCTGCCGGCATTTCGGTCTTAGCCGGAAAGCCCCCGCAGCTCCGCTCTCTCCTGCATCTCGGTGGCGTCCTCAAACATGGCCGCCAGGGGACTCCGGTAAGATGGCCGCCAAATCTCATTCAAGTCTCGGCAACGAGATCTCTTCTCCCGAGAGCTGCGGGGGGCTGTCCGGCTAAGAGGGAAATGCCGGCGGAGCCCCCCACGCAGCACAGAGCCCCGCTGCTGGCCAGACACCACAGAGCACAGGAGGCTGCATTGGGACCACCGCTATGGGATGTGAGTACCATATATTGCACAGCGACCCCACAGAGCACAGCCACCCCACAGAGCACAGCCACCCCACAGAGCATAGCCACCCCACACAGCACAGCCACCCCACAGAGCACCCCTGCAACACAGAGCACTTCGGACTGTAAGACGGACCCCCATTTGACACATTATTTTTTTTTCCCTGTTTTCCTTCTGAAAATTTGGGGTGCGTCTTATGGTCCGGTGCGTCTTATAGTCCGAAAAATACGGTATATGCTGCGATCAATAGTGACTGCTGCATGTAGATGGTTTTGAGTGAGAGGAGGTTCCCACTTTCACTCCAAAGGCACAACTGTGACGGTATTGCAGTGTGCTGATTGGTGTCATGGTAACCAGTGGTCAAACAATGACCTCCAGGTGTGCCAGCTACAGTGGCCTGTTAGGCCCTGCCACAAGAAGGCTCTAACAGGCTTCCTGTCAGTGTGAGGTTAAAGAAGTATTCCCATCTCACAGATGCGATCCCAATATGTAGTGGGTGTAATAATAGCAAATGCATCCAATTAAAAATGTAGTATAGTTCTTCTGATTATCTATGTCACTTACCCCTTGTGCAGGACATTTTAGTAGCTTAGGTATCCATGGACACAACCTCTCATATAGTGACAGTTAGTTGTTAGTGATCGTAACAATGGGATATCTAAGCTACTGCAATACCAGGAAGTATCAAAAGCAAAACATAAAATCATTACAGCGCATGCGCAACTATTTTCGGTCACTTTCCTTGCCCGGAAATGACTGCTTGCGGCGGGAACACTACGCCGTCTGTGCTATGCACAGACGGACCTATGCAAGAGAAGCCGAGGAGCAGGGGGGAAGAAGCAAAAAACACCGCCCTCTGGACCGGACCGCCCAGATTAGCATACAGAAAACCGAACTTTACAAAGTTATTTGGGCATGAAAACGGGGGTGTCAGGATATATGATAGATACCGATAGGTTACTTATGGGGCGCACTATTCAGTCATATCTTTATCTGATATAGCCAAAATGGGGTGACAGATTCCCTTTAATTTAAAACATTACATACCAAAAAGAGACAAAAACATATAAAAAAAAAAAAAGTTCTCAAAAACTTGATGAAAAAAACCGCAAGCAACTTACCCGTAGTTTACCTAATAGGAGCAGAAATGCTGCAGAAAATCTGTAACAACAAAAACTCGCCAAATACTCATCGGGGAATGGCTTATTCAGACATCAGTTTTACTTGTGCGAGAATCTGTGTTTCTCATTGATATTACCCTATGATAGTCTATGGAGTAGTTCACATGTATGATTTTTTCCTCAGACTGAGTGGTCCACAAAAAAGCACGGAGTCCAATATCTTGAGTATCTGATCAAAATCATAATACGAGTTTATGGGTCTGTGAAAAATCGGACAGCACTTGGATGCCATCTCTGTGCTGTATGTAAAGCACTGTGAAACTAATAGAACTAATTTAGTAATTAACATAAATAAGATAAGCTTGAGAAATCTCCATCAGTTTTTTTTTTTCTGATCTGAGATGAACTACTGTAACTCTGGCCAAACTGATGAAAAAACTAACACGTAACACTGACCAAACTCTGCAGCAATCATACAAGTTAGGCCATTTTGACACGTTCAGTATTTGATCAGTATTTGTAAGCCCAAACCAAGATGGCGTGATACATGCAGAAATGGTTACACTCCTGGTTTTGGCTTAAAAATACCGATGTAAAATATTGACCAAATATTGAATATGGGAATGTGGCCTGAAAGTTCAAGTACCATAGTGGGCCAAAAAAAAACAAGCAAAAAAACCCAGTATAATTTGTGAAAATGTAGAATATATATATGAATAACGTAGTAACAAAATATGGGAAAATGTTTCGCTACTAAAAGTAAACTAAAACCTACACATAATTGGTCATGCCGCATCTTGTCTGACCCAAGCTATAAGACATTTAACCCGTACGGCTCTGTCTTCGAAAAAATAAAAAAGCTATAGCTATCAGAATATGGCTATACAAAATCAAATAATTTTTGTAAGAACAATTTTAGTGTGCAAAAGTAGCGAAACATAAGAAATCCTATATAAATGTTATAAATATGGAACAAAACTGTCTTATAACTTACTGTTTATCACATGAGGAATGGTGTAAAAATATATGAATAAAAGTAATACATGAGTTGCTGATTTTTGTTCAATCTCTGATTCAAATAATCATGGCAGTAAATAATAATATATGGTGTGTAGTCCAAATTGGATCCAATAGAAACTTCAACTCATTCTGAAAAAAACAAGCCACCACACCGCTCTTTCAGTGGGAAAATCAAAAAGTTATAGCTCTCAGAGTATGTCGATGTAAAATCAAATACGGTACATTGTTGGAAAATGCTAGCAATCCAGTAAAATTCACTTTCTCAAAGCAAATTGGCCTCACTTTTGAGCTCTGTAGTGTGCCAAAACGGCAGTTAATCCGCTTGTATTGCATTTCATTGCTGCAGAGGAAAGAACCTACTTAAAGCTGTTGTCCGGTCTTAGGCTACAACTGTATATGACTGCAGATTTGTGAATCCTCACATCACATTCATTTCGTGCTGTGAGGATTCTTCGGTGCCGACGTTGGGCCCTTGATGACAAGTGTGCGATTTGCATACATCCCTTCCGCGTGCCGACTAGTCTTGTGCAGCCTCGCTCAATGCAAGTACATTGAGTGAGACTGTACCCGCCTAGCCGGAATGGGCCGACGTATGGAAATTGCATGATTGGGGTGGCATGACTGCCTGCTCCTGGCACAGGAAAATCCTCACAGCATGCTGTGAACGTGATGTGAAGATTCACAAATCTGCAGTCATGTAGAGTGACTGCAGACTTGTAGCCTAAAGCCGGAAAACCCTGTAACGAGGTTCCCCAGGAATTATCATTTGATGACTTATTTATTGGGTACGTCATCAATATGAGATTGTGGCGTCCAACAACCGGCACATCCACCGTTGAAAACTGCTCCAGCAACTGCTGTAACTAAGTGATGTATGGGTGAAACACAGCAGCCACGTACATTGCTTAGTAGCTGCTGCCGGTGCTGCGCTTTATCACTCGTTGAAGTGATGTCCTGCAGTACTCATCATTGGTAATTAAGCAAGGTGCAGTGCAGTTGTGTTCTGCACATAGATCACTTAGTTCTAACCGCTGCCGGTGCACTTTTCAGCTTAATAGTGGGTTGGGTTGGACCCCTACCGATCTCATTTTGAGATAGGTCAACAATTAAGTCTTGTACAGCCTGTTTAACAATTTATTTTGGGCAATAAAATGACATATTTGCAATTTCCTCTTTGCAATGTCCACTGCACCGATAGATTATTTCCCTGAGGGCAATTTGCAATGTGGGTTAATAATTTTGAGGGTTTCTGCTGTTCTGGTACATTACGGCAACCACAAACTACACCATGAAATCCAAATCGCACTCTTTCTTTTCTGAACCTTGCTGAAAGACCATATATTGAGTATTGCTGCAAATAGCGAAATAGTTTGTGATGGTAAAAATAAAATATTTTGAGCTAAATATTCTTCTTCTTATAGCAATTTTTTATTTTCGAACAGCCCTGAGGTGATGATTTCTGTGACATACCTGTGGGGCAAAATGCTCGTTTATACCCTGAGATAAATTCCATGAAGGGTGTATCTTTTGAAGTGCGATCATTTGGGGGTTTATTTTGCTGTTCTGGTACTTCGGGGCTATGGAAGTATTCCAACAAAATTTGCGCTTCTGTTATGTTTCGGTAGCTGAGGAGTGCAGGTAAAAAAGGCAATACACCAGAGCAGTTGGAATCTATGAGATTGCAGTACCCTGACTAACCACCACAACTAGAGGCAGCCGTGGAGCGTTCCTACGTTGGTCCTAGACGCCTCGTCACAGCCTGAGAAACTAACTACACCTAAAGATAGAAATAGGAAAGCTATCTGCCCCGGAGCAGAACCCCAAAGATAATAGAAAGCCCCCAAACATGTAATGGCGGTTAGACAAGATGAAATACTGACACAGAAAGAAAATAGTATGAGCAAACGCTGGGGCCCAAACTAACTAAATAGAAAAGGATAGGAAGGGTACTTACTGCAATCCCAGAAAACCCTGAAAGGCACCAACTCTACTAATTTCAAAAACACCTGAGATCACACGACCTCTTCCACCTAAATTAGTTCTCTGGTGTAACAAAATCAAAACAGCAGCCACTGAAAAAACTGGAAAAAGCAAAAGTACAAACATCAGTGGCTGAACAAAACTGAGAGGGCAGAAGCCCCGGAGGGGACCCTGAAGGCCCCCACAGAAGTGCAGGACAAAATGCTAAAATATAGCACAAACACAAAAGAAGAAAATGTCTTATCTGTTAGCAGGAGATGCAGACACGACACAGCAGGCTACAAGAGAAACTGGAATAAAGGATTCAGACCAGAACAATTGATCACCGGCAACCCTGATGGGAAGGTGACTCCCTTATATAAGACCAGTCAGTAACACCTGATTCCCAGTCCTCACAATCTTCACTGGACAGACTAGCACTGCTTGTAACCACAAGAGGGAGCCTCCGCTCAGAACTCATCTCAAACGCATTCACAACAGTACCCCCCCTTGAGGAGGGGTCACCGAACCCTCATTTGAGCAACCAGGTCGGTCAGGATGAGTTCTATGATACGCACGGATAAGTCTCCTAGCATGGATGAACGAAGCAAACACCCAAGAATTGTCTTCCTGACCATAACCTCTCCATTTAACCAAATACTGGAGTTTCCGTCTAGAAAAACGAGAATCTAATATTTTCTCAACCACATACTCCAGATTGCCCTCAACCAAAACAGGGTCAGGAGGCACAGCAGCAGGAACCACTGGCTCAACAAACCTCTTCAACAAGGACTTGTGGAACACGTTATGGATCTTAAATGTCCCTGGAAGAAGCAAACGAAAAGAAACAGGATTAATAATCTCCATGATCTTATAAGGTCCAATGAACCTAGGCTTAAATTTAGGAGATGCTACTCTCATAGGAATATTCTTTGAGGACAACCAGACCAAGTCCCCCACTTTAAACCGAGGACCATCAGTCCTATGCCGGTTAGCAAACCGCTGGGCCCTCTCCTGAGAGAGGGACAACCTCTCCACTACCTGGTCCCAAATCAGTTGCATACGCTCCACAACAGAGTCGACACCTGGACAGACAGAAGCCTCCGTCTGTCCTGAAGAAAATCGAGGGTGAAACCCAGAATTACAGAAAAACGGAGACATCAAAGTAGCAGAGCTAGCCCTATTATTAAGAGCAAACTCAGCCAAAGGCAAAAAAGAGACCCAGTCATCCTGATCAGCAGACACAAAGCATCTTAGATAAGTCTCCAATGTCTGGTTTGTTCTCTCAGTTTGACCATTGGTCTGAGGATGAAATGCCGAGGAGAAAGACAATTGAACACCCAGTTTAGAACAAAAAGTCCTCCAAAATCTGGAAACAAACTGGACTCCTCTGTCAGACACAATGTTCTCAGGAATGCCGTGTAAACGAACCACGTGCTGAAGGAACAACGGCACCAATTCAGAGGAGGAAGGCAACTTAGGTAATGGCACAAGATGTATCATCTTGGAAAACCTATCACAAATTACCCAGATGGTGGTCATTCTCTGAGAAACAGGAAGGTCGGAAATGAAATCCATAGAGATATGGGTCCATGGTCTCTTGGGCACAGGCAATGGCATCAACAAACCACTAGAGCGAGAGCAAGGCTTGGAGCGAGAGCAAGTCCCGCAGGACTGCACAAATTCCCTGATATCACGAGACAAGGTAGGCCACCTAAAGGACCGACTAACCAAGTCTCTGGTACCAAAAATTCCGGGATGCCCAGCCAACGCGGAACAATGAATCTCAGACATCACACTCTTTTTCCACTGGTCCGGGACAAACAATTTTCCAACAGGGCAGCACTCGGGCCTATCCTCCTGACACCCCTCCAGAGCAAGTCTCAAATTGGGCGAGATGGCGGAAAGAACTACACCCTCTTTCAAAATAACAGAAGGTTCAGATAACTCAGGAGAGTCCGCAAGGAAACTCCTTCGAGAGGGCATCCGCCTTAACATTCTTAGTGCCAGGAAGAAAGGAAACCACAAAATTAAAACGTGTGAAAAACAAGGCCCACCTGGCCTGTCTAGGATTGAGTCGCTTGGCAGATTCCAGATAGACCAGATTCTTATGGTCCGTAAGGACCACCACCTGATGTTTGGCTCCCTCCAGCCAATGTCTCCACTCTTGAAAAGCCCACTTCATGGCAAATAACTCCCGATTACCCACGTCATAATTACGTTCAGTAGGAGAAAATTTTCTAGAGAAAAAGGCACAAGGGTTACTTTTAGAGGACTCGATCTTTTTGGGACAAAACGGCACCTGCCCCAATTTCAGAGGCATCAACCTCCACCTGAAATGGCAGAGAAACATCAGGCTGCCGTAGAACAGGAGCAGAAGTGAATCTCTGCTTAAGTTCCTGAAATGCAGAGACTGCCTCAGGAGGCCAATTCACCACATCAGAACCCTTTCTGGTCAAATCAGTTAATGGTTTAACAATAACCGAGAAATTACCAATAAATTTACGATAAAAATTGGCAAAACCCAAAAATCTCTGAAGAGCCTTTAATGAAGTAGGTTGGACCCAATCACAGATGGCCTGAACCTTGACCGGGTCCATTTCAATAACAGATGGGGACAAAATGAATCCAGAAATGAGATCCTCTGTACGCCAAAAAGACACTTTGATCCCTTCACATACAGAGCATTCTCTCTCAAAATCTGGAATACAGTTCGAACATGTTTCACATGAGAGTCCCAGTCATTAGAAAAAATCAAGATATCATCCAAATAAACAATCAGAAATTTGTCCACAAAATCCCTGAAAATGTCATTCATGAAGGACTGGAAGACGGAAGGAGCATTAGTGAGCCCAAAGGGCATCACCAGGTACTCAAAATGCCCTTCAGGGGTATTGAATGCCGTCTTCCATTCATCCCCGTGCTTAATGCGAATAAGGTTATACGCCCCCCTGAGGTCAAGCTTGGTAAACCAAGTAGCGTTTTTCACCCTGGAAAACAGGTCAGAAATCAAGGGTAACGGGTATTGATATTTCACAGTAATATTGTTCAAGAGACGATAATCAATACACGGCCTTAATGAACCATCCTTTTTGGCCACAAAGAAAAAACCGGCACCTAAGGGTGAAGAGGATGGTCTGATATGACCCTTCTCCAATGATTCCTTGATATAAGACCGCATAGCGTCATGTTCAGGTACAGACAAGTTAAAAAGGCGACCTTTAGGGAATTTACTACCCGGCACTAATTCAATAGCGCAGTCATAGCTCCTATGGGGAGGCAAAGATGCAGATTTACTTTCGCTAAACACATCAGAAAAATCAATCAAAAAGTCAGGAACATCCTGAGCCTGGGGGGAGGCAGAAAAAACAGGAGTGTTGGTATTAACATATTGGCAGCCCCAACTGGTTACAGACACAGATTTCCAATCCAAAACAGGATTATGAGACTGTAACCAAGGAAAACCCAGCACGATAATGTCATGCAGATTATACAGAACCAAAAATTTGCAGCACTCCTGGTGATCAGGTTCAACCCTCATTATCACCTGAGTAGAAAACTGGGGTTTATTCTCAGCCAAAGGGGTAGAATCGATCCCCAGTAGGGGAATAGACTTCTGTAGGGGTATCAAAGGAAATCAACAACGTTTAGCAAAATCATAATCCATCAGATTAATAGCTGCTCCAGAATCAACGAAAGCCTGTGCAGAAAATGAGGACAGAGAGCATATCAGAGTGACAGTTAATAAAAACTTAGTCTGAACACTACCCAAGACATCTGAGCGTGCAAAACGTCTTCCCCGCTTAGGGCAGACTGAAATAGCATGAGAGGCATCACCACAGTAGAAACATAACCCATTGCGCTTTCGAAACTCATGACGCTGTGCCCCAGACACCACTCTATCACACTGCATGGGTTCAGAAGCTGGTTCACAAGGCAACACCATACCACGCATACTTCTCCGCTCACGCAAACGTCTGTCAATTTGAATCGCTAATGACATAGAATCATTGAGACCAGAGGGGACAGGGAATCCCACCATAACATCCTTTACATTATCTGACAGACCCTTCCGGAAAAGGGCTGCCAAAGCGTCGTCATTCCATTTGGTCAGGACTGCCCACCTACGGAATCTCTGACAGTATAACTCAGCGTCATCAAGCCCCTGATTTAATGCCAACAAGGCTTTTTCAGCTTGATCAGTGACATTAGCCTCATCGTACAATAACCCAAGGCCTGAAAAAATGCATCAACATCACTCAAAACAGGATCCCCAGGTATCAGGGAAAAAGCCCAATCCTGAGGATCGCCGCGCAGGAGAGAGATGATAATTTGAACCTGCTGCGCTGCGTTCCCTGAGGACTTAGATTTTAAGGCAAAAAACAATTTACAATTATTTTTGAAATTCTGAAACTTAGCTCGATCCCCTAAAAACAAATCTGGCATGGGAATCCTAGGTTCCACAACAGGCAACCCAGCAAGATAGATAGCAATACTCCGAACCTCAGTGGCAAGCTGATCCACACGGCCAGACAACTGTGCAAACTCCATTGAGAGAAAAGATCCTCCCCAGCACCCAGAGATACAGAGGGAAAAAAAAAAATGCAACAAACAGAAAAATATCTCTGACAACTCTGACAACCTTTTTTCTTTCACAATATTTTTTCCCTTCTGTGAGTACAATACAATTTTCAATTTTTAGGCCGGTGATACTGTTATGTTTCGGTAGCTGAAGAGTGCAGGTAAAAAAGGCAATACACCAGAGCAGTTGGAATCTATGAGATTGCAGTACCCTGACTAACCACCACAACTAGAGGCAGCCGTGGAGTGTTCCTACGTTGGTCCTAGACGCCTCGTCACAGCTGAGAAACTAACTACACCTAAAGATAGAAATAGGAAAGCTATCTGCCCCGGAGCAGAACCCCAAAGATAATAGAAAGCCCCCAAACATGTAATGGCGGTTAGACAAGATGAAATACTGACACAGAAAGAAAATAGTATGAGCAAACGCTGGGGCCCAAACTAACTAAATAGAAAAGGATAGGAAGGGTACTTACTGCAATCCCAGAAAACCCTGAAAGGCACCAACTCTACTAATTTCAAAAACACCTGAGATCACACGACCTCTTCCACCTAAATTAGTTCTCTGGTGTAACAAAATCAAAACAGCAGCCACTGAAAAAACTGGAAAAAGCAAAAGTACAAACATCAGTGGCTGAACAAAACTGAGAGGGCAGAAGCCCCCGGAGGGGACCCTGAAGGCCCCACAGAAGTGCAGGACAAAATGCAAAAATATAGCACAAACACAAAAGAAGAAAATGTCTTATCTGTTAGCAGGAGATGCAGACACGACACAGCAGGCTACAAGAGAAACTGGAATAAAGGATTCAGACCAGAACAATTGATCACCGGCAACCCTGATAGGAAGGTGACTCCCTTATATAAGACCAGTCAGTAACACCTGATTCCCAGTCCTCACAATCTTCACTGGACAGACTAGCACTGCTTGTAACCACCAGAGGGAGCCTCCGCTCAGAACTCATCTCAAACCCATTCACAACAGCTTCAGAGTTAAAGCGGAGTTTATACCCTTCCGAGCTGTTTGTCAAAGCAGTAGTTTGAACCATTTTGCATTGCATTGCCACGTTCTGGAGACATTGGTTTATAGGGCCCATTTTCTCCTATTACTCCTTGTGAGGTTTCAAAATTTGGGACTAAAGCAACATTTAATGGAAGAAACATACCGTAGTTTTAGTATTTCACATCCAATGTAATAACATACTGTAAAGCAGTGTGTTTCTGCTGTTTAGGCACCTCAAAGAGTCATCAAATGTGACATGGCGTCCGCAGTCTGTTGCATAAAAAGTTGCAGTCCTTACCTTCCTAGTATGGCCATTCTCCCATACAGCAATTTTCCACTACATATGGGATATTGTTACATTTAGAAGAAATTTTGTAACAAAATGTGGTCCATCGGTCCATTTTCTCTTATCTTAAAGAAAAGTCTTAGGCTAAAGCAACATTTGTGTTGATAAAATGTAATTTCTCATTTTTGCTTTCCAACTTTATAATAAAAATAATCTTTATTTTTATATAGCGCTAACACATTCCACAGCGCTTTACAGTTTGCACACATTATTGTCGCTGTCCCCGATGGGGCTCACAATCTAGATTCCCTATCAGTATGTTTTTGGAGTGTGGGAGGAAACCGCAGTGCCCAAAGGAAACCAACGCAAATACGGGGAGAACATGAAAACCCCTTGCAGATGTTGTGCTTGGTGGGATTCGAACCCAGGACTCCAACGCTGCAAGGCTGCAGTGCTAACCACTGAGCCACCGTGCTGCCCATATGTACTTTATGAACTTTTGTGTCGCATCCGTGGGTCCAAAATGGTCACGACACCCTTAGATGAATTACTTGAGTGCTGAATGCAAAAATAGGGTCATTTAGTACAGGGTTCGACAAACCTAGAAAATCATGCCTGGCGCCCGGGGAATTAAAGAGGAAAAAAAAAATTTTTACTCAGCTGATTAGCAGCTCCTCCTGCGCCATCTGGATTGCCTCCGCTGCGCCGCGCTGATTGGCTGCCACCATATGTAATGTGTGTAGTACAGTTCATATAGCGTCTTGTGCTTGGGTGCGATGAAAATACATGAGACACAGGTTTGATATAGAAGATCTTGTATTACTTCATACAAGTTGGCAAAAATAGTCACACAGTTTGCAGACACAGAAGCAGGAAACACAGCAGGCCAGAGTAAACTAAGCTCAGCAATCACTCTCCACAACAGGTTCAGGATCTTCTTCTCTGTTACCGTTAGTCCATGCAAACGTGGATCTTTCAAAGAGCAGGGTTCCAGAGTCCACAAGTGTTTCAGAGTTTCTCAGTAGGAATAGCTGGAATACAAGGTCCAAGGCTTCAGGAGTCAGGTCACAGGTTCACTGCAGGCTAGATTCAGAAGCACTGATTGCTCAGCTGTGGCTGCTTAATAAGCAAGAGGGAGAGAATCAGGGCGGGAACATGAAAGCTGAAAACTCCATATTGACTGAGGGCAAAATAGCTGCAGCAAGACAGAAAGCAAAATGGCTGACGGAAAAACTGAGTTTCAAGAACATGTACAAAGAACCTTACATTACTCCCCCCTTAGGGACAACCTCCGGATGGCCTCAGACCAGGCTTGTCTGGGTACCTCCGATGAAACTGGCGGAGCAAACGAGGAGCATTAACGTTATTGACTGGTTCCCATGAGTTGTCCTCCACTGGGTAGCCTTGCCATTTAATCAAATATTGTAACTGATTTCTGTATAACCTGGATTCCAGAATCCTTTCCACCACAAATTCTTCCTGACCATCGACTAGCACTGGGTCAGGGCAAGGAGAAGAACGTCCAGGAAACGTATTGGGTGTTGCAGCCTTTAGTAGGGATACATGAAAGACAGGGTGGATTCTCATAGTTCTGGGCAGTTGAAGACGACAAGCAACGGCACTTATAATTTTACTGATTTTATAGGGTCCAATGTACTTATGTCCCAACTTAGACGATGGAATCCTTAACTTAAGATTTCTGGTTGACAGCCAGACCAGGTCTCCTACCTTAAAAGCTGGTGCAGGTTTACGAAATTTATCTGCTGCTTTCTTGTACCTTTCCTGAGCCGATTCCAGATTCTCCTTTAGAAGATCCATATTCTTCTGTAAAGACGTGATTCTTTCAGCCACTGCTGGTAAAGGCGTTTCTATGGGAAATCGTGGTAGAATGTTAGGATGATAACCTAGATTGGAGTAAAAAGGAGACTGCTTAGTGGAGGCACTCTGAGAGTTGTTATAAGAGAACTCAGCTAATGGAAGTAGATCCACCCAATCATCCTGTAGGTGGCAGATAAAGCAGCGGAGATACTGCTCCAGGGTTTGATTGGTTCGTTCGGTCTGTCCATTAGTCTGGGGATGAAAAGCAGAAGAAAGGTTTACTTTAATGTCCAATGCTGCACAGAAATTTTGCCAAAACCTAGAAGTGAATTGCACCCCTCGATCCGAAATAACCTCATCCGGTACTCCATGTAAGCGAAACACATCTTTAATCATCAAATCTGATGTCTGTTTTGCAGTGGGTAAGCCGACACAAGGTATAAAATGAGCTGCCTTTGTTAGACGGTCAACCACCACTAGAATGGTGTTCTTCCCTTGAGAGGTTGGTAACTCCACAATGAAGTTCATAGAAATGGATCCCCACGGGCGGGACGGGGTGGGAAGAGGTTGTAACAGACCAGTTGGTGAGGAGCGAGGTGTTTTGCATCTTGCACAGACTTCACATGAAGTGACATAGTTTAAAACATCCTTCCTGCAAGTGGGCCACCAAAAGAAACGAGAAAGAAATTCCTGTGTCTTTAGAATTCCTCTATGCCCAGCTATCTTGGAATCGTGAATGAGTTGCAATACTCTCAATCTGACTGTTTCAGGAATATATAGACGTTGTCCCAGAATCCACACACCATTCTTAAAGACAAGACTTACGTCCCTTGGGGGTTGTGCCAACAAGGAATCCGCATGGTATGCTTCCTTGATGTCCTTAAGTAGGTCTTGATTATGAATCACTCCCAGGAATCTAGAGTCAGGAAGAATAGTCTTAGGAGGAGCAAGTGGACGGGTCTCTGCTGAATGAATCCTAGAGAGTGCATCAGCCTTTCCATTGCGTGATCCTGGTCTATAAGAAATAACAAAATTAAATTGGTTTAAGAAAAGATTCCAGCGAGCCTGGCGAGGAGTCAGGCATTTAGCTGACCTGATAAATTCAAGGTTACGATGGTCTGTCAGGACGACTATTTGTTGTGCAGCTCCCTGAAGAAGGTGTCTCCATTCTTTGAAGGCGGCAATAATGGCCAACAACTCTCTATTGCCCACATCGTAGTTCCTCTCAGCCGAAGACAACTGCTGGGAAAAGAAGGCACAGGGATGCAAGACATTCTTCTCACCTGTTCTCTGAGAGAGTATAGCTCCAACGGCACAGTCTGAAGCATCCACCTCTATTATGAAGGCAAGTTCGGGGTTGGGATGTACCAAGATAGGTGCGGTGGTAAATTTATCTTTCAGACGGGAAAATGCTTCCTGGGCTTGGGGAGTCCAGGAGAACCTAGACTCTTTCCGGGTAAGTTGGGTGATAGGTGACACTACCTCAGAGAAATTCCTAATGAAACGTCTATAGAAGTTGGCAAACCCGATGAAGCGCTGCACCTCCTTCACATTTCTAGGACTTGGCCAATCCTTGATGGCTTGGGTCTTGCTTCCATCCATACTAATTCCTTGTGTAGACAGTACATACCCCAGAAATTGAATTTCGGTCCTATGGAATTCACACTTTTCAAGTTTGATGTAAAGATGGTTTTGTCTTAGACGTTCCAAGACCATTCTCACATGTCCATGATGTTCCTCTGTGGAGTTAGAAAAAATTAGAATATCATCCAAATAAATCACCCAAATGTATCTAGGAGATCCCTGAAGATGTCATTCACCAAGTGTTGGAAAGTGGCTGGGGCGGTACTCAGACCAAAAGGCATAACTAGATATTCAAAGTGTCCATAGCGTGACCTGAATGCAGTCTTCCACTCATCCCCAGGTCTAATACGGACCAAGTTATAGGCCCCACGGAGATCCAATTTAGAGAAAATTTTGGCATGCCGCACTCTCTCCAATAACTCAGGGATTAAAGGCAATGGATAACGGTTTCTAATAGTAACCTTATTGAGTTCCCTATAGTCTACGCAGGGTCTCAGAGATCCATCTTTCTTCTTCACAAAGAAGATGGGTGCACCTGCAGGAGATGAAGAGGGGCGTATGAAGCCCTTGGCTAGATTTTCGTCTATGTAATCCTTTAAAGCCTTTAGCTCAGGCCCCGCCAGGGGGTAGATCTTACCAAAAGGTATCTCTGCTCCAGGCAATAATTCAATTGGACAATCATATGGACGGTGAGGAGGAAGCTGGTCAGCGTTCTTCTTGTCACATAAATCCACATAGTCCTGGTATACAGCTGGTAGTTCAGGGACTGACATGGTTCCTTTAGGAACAGAGCACGCTGAAACTTCTGGAGTCATCTGTTTCTCTGGAAAGTGTAATTCCTTGGTCTCCCAGTTAATGGTAGGGTTCTGAGCCTGCAGCCATGGTAGCCCTAGAATAATGGGAAAGTGGGGAGAAGAGATAAGCATAAAGGACAGTTTCTCTTGATGATCTTTATCCCTCAAAGGCTCCGTTTCCTGATCCACTGGTCCAGAGGTCAGCAGGGAGCCGTCCACAGTTTCCATCTGTACTGGAGTAGCCTTCTTCACTGAACGTATCCCCTGTTTCAGAGCAAAGGAGACATCCATAAAATTCCCACTTGTCCCTGAGTCGATCATAGCAGAGCTAGACACCCAGACTGAGTCAACCCAGAGTTTGATGGAAAGGAAGCAATGAGAATTGTTTTTCCTACAACTCAGCTGGGACACCGCTGAGGAAACTTGAAAAATTGCAGCGTTTACACAGTCATCGTCCTCAGAAGTAACAGAGTTTAAGTCCGAGAAATCAATATCTGTTGCTGCAGATCTCTCTGGAGCCTGAGGCTCGGACCTGACATCTCCTCTCGCAACACTCACAGTGAATGAGTGCTGCAGTAGTCTTACGAGAACGGCTGGGGCAGTTTATAATGAAGTGCCCTGGCTTACCACAATAGAAACATAGATTTTCCTTAAAACGATGTTCTTTGCGTGCATCGCTAACCCGTCTTTGTAAAGAGTCTACCTGCATGGGTTCAGGTTCAGGTTCCCGTGTGATCCTACTCAAAGGTTCCTTAGCTGGGGAGGAAGGTAGGAAAAGGTTAGTGCGATTGTTTTCGAACCATCTCTCTTGCCTGCGTTTAGTCAGACGAGCATCAATACGGATGCAGTAATTAATAAAGTCACCTAACGCAGTGGGAGGGTCGGCACGAGCTAGTTCATCCTTAATTAGTGGAGACAACCCCTTTCGAAAAATAGATTTCTTGGCGGAACTGTCCCAAGTGGTATCAAGGGCCCATCTCCTGAAATCCAAGGCATATTCGGCTACCGAGTGCTTACCTTGGCGCAAAGTTAACATGGCTGCTTCAGCTGTTGCACCTCGATTGGGGTCATCAAACACCTGCCCCATGGCTGAAATGAAAGCATCAAGATGATCCAAACATTCATCCTCAGTCTCAATCAGAGGGTTTGCCCACATCAAAGCCTTGTTGGTAAGCAACATAATTATAGTAAGTACTTTAGATCGTTCAGTGGGAAATTGTGAAGCATGTGCAGAAAAAAAAAGATTGCATTGGTTAATAAATCCCCTGAATTTCTCACGTTCACCGCCAAAACGAAAAGGGGGCAACTTGGGAATCCCAGAACTCGGGGCTACGGCAGGAGCCTGGACTCGCTCCTCTAGAACCTCAATCCTGGCTCGCAAATCCTGGGCAGTCTGTCCAAACACTTGCAAATTGTGATTAGTGAGGTCCTGTAGGTTTGTAAAGCGGGTTTTTATAGTCTGTAAATCTGCAAGGATATTATCAGTCACTCCGCAAAGTTCCTTTATACGGGCTTCCATTTTCCAAATGTTTTAAGACAAGAGTACTGGTAGGAGAAGAGAAAAGAGAAGAAAAAAAAAACAATAGTGTTTACCTGTGGTAACACTGCAGAGAAAAAAAAACTTAAGGGAATTGCTCACCTGGAATGGTTGTGAGAAGTCACAACCACTGTCATCACAGAAAGTACAACCGTACATCTGATATCCACAGTTACAGCAGACACAGCCTTTCTAGACCCAGCAGACACTAACGTTTGGCTACTGAATCTTGTAATGTGTGTAGTACAGTTCATATAGCGTCTTGTGCTTGGGTGCGATGAAAATACATGAGACACAGGTTTGATATAGAAGATCTTGTATTACTTCATACAAGTTGGCAAAAATAGTCACACAGTTTGCAGACACAGAAGCAGGAGACACAGCAGGCCAGAGTAAACTAAGCTCAGCAATCACTCTCCACAACAGGTTCAGGATCTTCTTCTCTGTTACCGTAAGTCCATGCAAACGTGGATCTTTCAAAGAGCAGGGTTCCAGAGTCCACAAGTGTTTCAGAGTTTCTCAGTAGGAATAGCTGGAATACAAGGTCCAAGGCTTCAGGAGTCAGGTCACAGGTTCACTGCAGGCTAGATTCAGAAGCACTGATTGCTCAGCTGTGGCTGCTTAAGAAGCAAGAGGGAGAGAATCAGGGCGGGAACATGAAAGCTGAAAACTCCATATTGACTGAGGGCAAAATAGCTGCAGCAAGACAGAAAGCAAAATGGCTGACGGAAAAACTGAGTTTCAAGAACATGTACAAAGAACCTTACATTATAATTCTGTTTACTGCCGCTAGCCACTAGCGGCATGTTTGTTATGGGAGGCAGGGCCGGCGTCAGCCCCCGGCCAACCCGGGCAAGTGCCGGGGCCCTGAGCAGGCGGGGGGGCCCACTCGCCGTCGGGCACCCCGTCACCCGTTAGCAGAGGAGAGCGGTGTCAGCGCCGTCACTGGTCCCCCCACTTGCTCAGGGCCCCGGCAGCAGCTGGCACAATACTTACCTCTCCCCGTGCCTCCGCTGCCGCAGCTCCGGGCTCCAGGGGGCGCCTGTGCTTCCTCTCACAGCAGCGCCGCTGAATGACGTCATTCAGCGGCCGGCTGTGGCAGAGAGCGCGCGGACGCCGGACAGGTGAGATGTGATGTGTATGTGTGTGTGTGTCTGTGTATATCAGTGTGTGTGTGTATGTAGTGTGGTGCTTTGTGTGTGTGTGTGTGTGTGTGTGTATGTATGTGAGAGAGTGCTTGTGTGCTGCGGTGCTGTCTGTGATGATGGGCAGGTATTGATGATAATGGGCAGGCATTGATGATGATGGGGAGGCGATGATAATGGGCAGGCATTGATGATGGGGAGGCGATGATGATGATGGGCAGGCATTGATGATGATGGGGAAGCGATGATGATGATGGGCAGGCATTGATGATAATGGGGAGGCCATGATGATGATGGACAGGCATTGATGATAATGGGGAGGCAATGATGATGATGGGCAGGCATTGATGATAATGGGGAGGCAATGATGATGATGGGGAGGAAATGATGATGGGCAGGCATTGATAATAATGGGCAGGCATTGATGATGATGGGGAGGCGATGATGATGATGGGCAGGCATTGATGATAATGGGGAGACAATGATGATGATGGGGAGGCCATGATGATGATGAGGAGGCAATGATGATGATGGGCAGGCATTGATGATGATGGGGAGGCGATGATGATAATGGGCAGGCATTGTTGATGATGGGGAGGCAATGATGATGATGGGCAGGCATTCTGGCTCCTAAATTTTTTTGCTGGCTCCTAGATTCTGAACAACTTTGTCGACCCCTGATTTAGTATGTTTTTTGACGTATCTAAAGGAGTGTAAAAGTGGCATGCAGTCGACAATATTCCGCTCCTTGCCTTCCGAGCTCGCCATGTGAACAAACAGTAGAACTTAAAAGAAATTGCTTTACAAGTTGAAGTGTCTATTTTTTATATTAATTTTTTCATTCATTACACTTAGTTCTTCTAAAACAGAGTTACCGTATATACTCGTGTATAAGCCGACCCGTGTATAAGCCGACCCCCTAATTTTGCCACAAAAACCTGGGAAAACTTATTGACTCGTGTATAAGCCGGGTGTATAAACTGCCCTCCTGCTCTGTGCTGCCCCCGTCCTGCTCCTTGCTCCCCATCCAGCTCTGTGCTCCCCCATTCTCCTCTGTACTCCCCCCCCCTCCTGCTCCGTCCTCCGTTGTGCTCCCCATTCCTTCTCCGTCCTCCTGTGCCCCCCGTCCTGCTCCGTGCTGCTCTGTGCCCTCCATCCTCTCCCCCCGTCCTGCTCCGTGCTCCTCTGTGCCCTCCATCCTCCCCCGTCCGGTTCCGTGCTCCTCTGTGCCCTCCATCCTCCCCCGTCCTGCTCCGTGCTCATTGTCCTCCTCCATGCTTCATCCGTCCTCCGTTCTCCCCCCGTCCTCCTCCATGCTTCCCCCGTCCACCGTTCTCCGCCCGTCCGGCTCCATGCTTCCCCCGTCCTCCGTTCTCCCCCCCCGTCCTCCGTTCTCCCCCCCGTCCTCCATGCTTCCCCGTCCACCGTTCTCCCCCCCCGTCCTGCTCCGTGCTCCTTGTCCTCTCCTCCATCATACTCACCCCTCCCGTGCCATAGCTGAACGTCCCTGCAATCCTGCGTTCTCCCCGGCTTCCTGCAGCTTTCCAGCACTGAGCGGTGACGCAATACCGCTCATTAAGGCCATGAATATGGACGCCACGCCTATGGGAGTGGCGTCGCGTCCATATTACATGACCTTAATGAGCGGTTATTACGTCACCGCTCAGCGCTGGAGAGCTGCAGGAAGCCGGAAAGAACGCAGGATTGCAGGGACGTTCAGCGATGGCACGGGGAGGGGTAAGTATGATGGAGGAGAGGACAAGGAGCACGTAGGTGGACGGGGGAAGCATGGAGGAGGACGGGGGAGGACGGGGGAAGCATGGAGCAGGACGGGGGGAGAACTGAGGACGGGGGAATTATGGAGGAGGACCGGGGGGAGAACGGAGGACGGGGGAAGCATGCAGGAGGACGGGGGGGAGAACGGAGGATTGCAGGGACGTTCAGCGATGGCACGGGGAGGGGTGAGTATGATGTCCCAGCCACCGGCTCCTGCCGAGGCATCCCCTCCCCCGCTGGTTTCTGCCCTATGACTCGTGTATAAGCCGAGGGGGCATTTTCAGCACCAAAAAAGGTGCTGAAAATCTCGGCTTATACACGAGTGTATACGGTAGTCAACTTTATTCAGACTTTTTCACAACTTTTAGTACAGTATTGTATTATGTTAATACATCAAGTTCTGCCTCAAAAAATAGGCCCTCTAACTGGTATGGCCATCCAGAAGTAAAAATAAGAAGTAATCCACTAGTCTATGAGTTTACTAAAGAGCATACCGTAATCAGATTACTGTATGTGTTTCTAGAAAGCTGCTAGAGGAATGAGTAGACAAATCTTTTTGTTGTTGACAATTCGTTTTATTATGTAGATCCTTATTGTAATTGCTCTCACTTTATGAAAATATTTTGTTTCTATATTTACACTTTTTATTATTTTTGATTAAATATTTTAAGGGGTTTTCATTTATAACATTGCTCTCTGATGGTCAATGCTCACTTAAAATAATAAAATTAGGTGTTCCTGCTTATTTTTCTCTGCAATGGCTATCAGAGATTAGAAAGCTTTTCCTGGAAAATTCCTTTTAAAGCTCTTATCACTCTTGTTTTTTTGTTTTATATTACAAATCAGAATACAACCACTGGAAAAAAAAAATTAGGAAATCACATGCAGAGAATATTCACTTTGCTTTGCTTTAGGTCAGACTCACACACCCGTGTTTCACTGTCTAAATACGTACTTCGATGCATCTGACATGAATTCGACAGTCTCATATACAGTGTGATCCACATGCTAATTTACCTGGAAAAATTGCTGTATCTTCTAAGAGACTGTTGAGCATACTGAAACTTGGACTGTACATACTTTGGTTCATGAGAAGTGAATGAACCTCCACAACAGTGACGAAAAACATCTTTGCACCGAGTGGTCTTGCTGACTTGTCGCTCGCTGGTTGTCTCCACTGTGAGATAGACTTGCTGCATGCATTTCTGCTCGTCAGTAGTTTTTGTGTGGTGCTTGCATTTCACTCCTGCTGGATTTCTTCTTCATTTGTTAACAACTTTCAGATACAGTTTGGAGGAGCATGTTGAGTTTTTAAAGAAGTTTGGAGGTTGAAATCCTCAGTCCAAACAGTGTATTGTGTCATTGGTGGATAAGCTGGAACGTACAGGAATATTACTGGATAGGCAAAAAGAAATCGAAACCTACAGGGCCCTGTGTTAAAAAGTGATTGACCACCACTCCTCCCAACCTTAAAACATAAATTAACTGTGGTTTGTCGCATCTTTGGGAAGCCAAGTTCAAATTCCCTAGCCAAATGCAGCCACCTGTTCTCAATCAAGAAATCACTTAAATAGTACCTGCCTGACAAAGTGAAGTAGAAATAAAGGTCCTCAAAAGCTATACGTCATGCCCATAGAAATTCTGGTAATTTAGATGTATCAGTATGGAAAAGGTTATAACTCAATTTCTAAAGCTTTGGGACACCAACGAACCACAGTGAGAGCCTATACTCCTACCTACAGTGGTGGCCAAAACTGTTGGCACCCCTGCAATTCTGTCAGATAATACTCAGTTTCTTCCTGAAAATGATTGCAAACACAAATTATTTGGTATTATTATCTTCATTTAATTTGTCTTCAATGAAAAAACACAAAAAGTATTGACCTAAAGCCAAATTGGATATAATTCCACACCAAACCTAAAAAAGGGGGTGGACAAAAGTATTGGCACTGTTTGAAAAATCATGTGATGCTTCTCTAATTCGTGTAATCACCAGCACCTGTAACTTACCTGTGGCACCTAACAGGTGTTGGCAATAACTAAATGACACTTGCAGCCAGTTAACATGGATTAAAGTTGACTCAACCTCTGTCCTGTGTCCTTGTGTGTACCACATTGAGCATGGAGAAAAGAAAGAAGACCAAAGAACTGTCTGAGGACTTGAGAAACCAATTTGTGAGGAAGCATGAGCAATCTCAAGGCTACAAGTCCATCTCCAAAGATCTGAATGTTCCTGTGTCTTCCGTGCGCAGTGTCATCAAGAAGTTTAAAGCCTATGGCACTGTGGCTAACCTCCCTAGATGTGGAAGGAAAAGAAAAATTGATGAGAGATTTCAACGCAAGATTGTGCGAATGGTGGATAAAGAACCTCGACTAACATCCAAACAAGTTCAAGCTGCCCTGCAGTCCGAGGGTACAACAGTGTCAACCCGTACTATCCGTCGGCGTCTGAATGAAAAGGGACTGTATGGTAGGATACCCAGGAAGAGCGCACTTCTTACCCCGAGACATAAAAAAAGCCAGGCTGGAGTTTGCCAAAACTTACCTGAGAAAGCCAAAAACGTTTTGGAAGAATGTTCTCTGGTCAGATGAGACAAAAGTCGAGCTTTTTGGGAAAAACCATCAACATAGAGTGTACAGGAAAAATAAAGAGGCATTCAAAGAAAAGAACACTGTCCCTACAGTCAAACATGGCGGAGTTTCCCTGATGTTTTGGGGTTGCTTTGCTGCCTCTGGCACTGGACTGCTTGACCGTTTGCGTGGCATTATGAAGTCTGAAGACTACCAACAAATTTTGCAGCATAATGTAGGGCCCAGTGTGAGAAAGCTGGGTCTCCCTCAGAGGTCATGGGTCTTCCAGCAGGACAATGAGCCAAAACACACTTCCAAAAGCACTATAAAATGGTTTGAGAGAAAGCACTGGAGACTTCTAAGGTGGCCAGCAATGAGTCCAGACCTGAATCCCATAGAACACCTGTGGAGAGATCTCAAAATGGCAGTTTGGAGAAGGCACCCTTCAAATATCAGGGACCCAGAGCAGTTTGCCAAAGAAGAATGGTCTACAATTCCAGCAGAGCATTGTAAGAAACTCATTGATGGTTACCGGATGCGGTTGTTCGCAGTTATTTTGGCTAAAGGTTGTGCAACCAAGTATTAGGCTTAGGGTGGCAAAACTTTTGTCTGGCCCATTTTTGGAGTTTTGTGTGAAATGATCAAGGATTTGATTTTTGCTTCATTCTCTTTCTCTTTTGTGTTTTTTCCTTGCAAGCAAATTAAATGAAGATAAAAATAGCAAATAATTTGTGATTGCAATCATTTTCAGGAAGAAACTGAGTATTATCTGACAGAATTGCAGGGGTGCCAATACTTTTGGCCACCACTGTATAATGATGAATAGCACTATTCACATGGCCTTGATTTTTTGCGGACCAAGCATTCCGTGCAAATCGCAGAGACTTGTCCAATATTTATCTGAGTATTGGATCAAAATCGACAATGCAATCTATGAGTTCTTGAAAAAAATCGGACAGCACTCACTTGCCAACAGAGTGCGGTCAGATTTTCACTGGCTGTTTGACAGGAGAAGGTGGAGAAACTTTATTTTTTTCACATACAAGAGACACTGATGAAACACAGATCAAACTCTGATGAAGCTCAGTCAGCTTTTCTTGTACGTGAAAAAAGTGACATGTGAATGAGCCCTTAACCTACTAACTAATTGTGCCATCCTTGGCAGTGTCAAGTTCAATCAGACATTTGCAATAACTTAATAAGTCTTTTACATTACTGCAAAGTAATTTCAGCCCACTCTTTGAATAATTGTTTTAATTCAGGTTAAAAAAGTTTTAAAACGAAGCCATGTAAAAAAGTAAGTAGGCCTTTTTTTCTTTTAAGTCCCTTAGTATTGGAAAAAATATCCACATGTATATTTGGTATTGCTGTGTCCATAACGACCCAAACTATAAAGTGAGCATGTTGTTTATCCCACTCAGTAGTTGACCATAAAAAATAAGAAAATCAATGCCTGATTTCAAGTATTTTGATGATTCTAGCAAAATTTGCTTTTCAAATGACACTCCTTCCTGTCTTATTCTGGTTGTGCGCCCAAATAGTAGTAAGCAGCGACCACATAAGATACTTCCATACTTGGAAGAAATTGTTTACAAATTCCTGGTGTGTATTTCTCTTATTATCTTAAAAATGAAAAAGTTGGGACTAAGGCTATGTGCACACATTCGGAATTGCCGCGGAATTTTCCGTGGCAATCCGCCACTCCCTGCCGCGGGAAATACACATTTTTATTGGTATGCGTATTCCCGCTAAAAACTAGCGTTTTGCAAACGTATTTAGCTTGCAGAATGCTAGCGTTTTCCAAGCGATCTGTAGCATCGCTTGGAAAACTGATTGACAGGTTGGTCACACTAGTCAAACATAGTGTTTGACAAGTGTGACCAACTTTTTACTATTGATGCTGCCTATGCAGCATCAGTAGTAAAAAGATATAATGTTAAAAATAATAAAAAACATAAAAAAAATCGTGATATTCTCACCTTCCGGCGGCCCCCGCAGCCTTCCTGGTCCTCGCGATGCTCCCGGCAACTCCTGTTCCCAGTGATGCCTGGCGACAATGACCCCAGATGACGTAGCATCACGCGAGACTGCTACGTCATCTGGTGGCATTGTCGCAAGGCATCCCTGGGAACAAGAGTTGCCGGGAGCGTCGCTGGGGAGCGGGAAAGCTGCGGAGGCCGCCGGAAGGTGAGAATATCACGATTTTTTATTTTAATTATTGCTTTAACAGGGATATGGTACCCAGGGCCTGGAGGAGAGTCTCCTCTCCAGACCCTGGGTACCATCCGCACATGAACCGCTCACTTTGCGCATGGTGGGCATAGCCACATGCGTAAAGTAAGCGGTTCAATGCATTCCTATGGCGGCGGAATTGCCGCGATTCTGCAAAATTAATGAAATGCTGCGTTTTTTTCCGCAATGCTTTTTTTTCGCTGAAAAAAAACGCAACATGTGCACAAAAATTGCGGGATGCATTCTAATCATAGGATGCGTAATACTTATGTTTTTTAAGCGTTTTTGCAGAGGAAAACTGCCTCTGCTACGACGTCGGACACCATTGCTGGACACAGCCTTTCCACCCTGAGGTAGTGAAACCTAGGCTGCACATAGACAGTCGGTGCGGCCCTCACTGCATCACCAATGTTTAAACTGCGGTGATGGAAGGAGGCGAATGGTCCGTCTCCTAATCCCTTACAAGGGAAGACGGATTGAGGGTGCCTGCACCGTTCATTCTACAACCCTTCTCCCTCTAACCTGGACCTGACGGGCTCCCTGTACCCTCTCCTGCTACAACTGGACCAGCAACAGGCGAGCACATGGAGTATCGCCTCCATGTATCCTCTCCTGGAGCCAGGCCTATAGCCGGACAACTTGCCCTGTTCCAAGGATATACAGAGGCCCCCACCATGGCGTCTGTGCAGTCCTCACTGCATCAACACTGATTGAAAGCAGATGATGGAAGGAGGCAGAAAGTCCCTTTCCACTCCCCTGGCTCTGGGGATGGTGGATTGAGAGGGAGTTCCATAGCCATTCTAAGCTGAAGTTGCCTGCCCTCGTCAGATTGCAGCCGCTAAGCAGCTTGAGGCCGTGCAAGTACCGGAATAGGAGACCGGCTGGGAATCCCTGGTCCAGTTGACTGTTCTCAGCACCTCTTATACATCACCTGGCCTGTGAATATGACTGCGGTTGGCACCATCCGGATGCAGAAGGGGGCCTGGTCCCTAGTGGGGCTGTGTCTTGGCGTCCAGCGGTGTTTTACACCGCTTTTGGGCCCTATCGGTTTGTGCCCCCGGCCCTCATTTCTGGCAGGCTTCATAAATTTTGTCCCCTGCTTCTAGCCGGCCTATGCCGCGATTTGCATGGCTCAGCCCACCGTGGCCGGCGCTTCTGGCGCTTCTCAGCCTAAACGAGAGGCGCCCCTTCGGCTCTCGGCGGCCATCTTTCTACACCTCATAGCAGGATTGGGGAGCGGGGACACAGAACAACAGCGCTGACAGAAACGCTGCGAGGAGTGAGGACACCGACACCTTCCCTGGGGACACAAGACCAGGACCTGGGTAAGCTGAATCCTCTGGAGCTGGGAGCTTAACCCCTTACATTTTCTCTGTCAGTTGCCCTTATACATTATGTATTGGGCCTGAGCAAGACGGGGACTGTTGTCCATCCTGGGCAGGATTCGTATTGGCCAGATCTGAATGGGGGACCGCAAGGTCAGATAGCGCCTGATACGGCTGACACATCAGCCCATTGGCCTTCCTGGCAGAGGATATACCTAATTTTGCAGGGACTGGGATCCAGACTACAAGCCCCAAGTGTACATAGGCCCCTAAGTGGGCTTTGTCGCTTTTGCAGTCCATGGCGTCATTGGCCAAAGCGATACAAGTCCCTTCATGATCCCTCCTCTCCAGCCGGCCTCAGAGGACTCCATCCTACTGCAGCACTGTGGTTAGCACTGCATCCTTGCAGCGCTGGAGTCCTGGGTTCAGACCCACAAAGGACAACATCTGCAAGAAGTTTGTATGTTCTCCTCGTGTTTGCGAACTCAGTCAGCAGGAGTTGGTCTCAGGTGCAAAATCCACGGATTACAGAGGGGCGATGGATCCCTTCAGGCCTCGTTCTCCCCAGACTTACAACAGGCGGGAACACGGAGTGTCGCTTCCACGTACCCCATCCTGCACTGTTCTTTTGTCCTATAGCTCGTCTCCTAAGCCTTCTAGTGCCTCAACATCTGTGATCTCCGTCTCTTACTCCCCCTCCCAGGGGTCTGCATCAAACATGTCTCCGTATTCAAGTCTGACAGACCCGTTGACCTAGACTTGTCAGAGTTTTCAGGCGACTGTGGATAGTCTCATTGAGGCCGTCATCCAGACTTTAAGGATTGACGAGAACTCTATCTCTGCCTTGGACCATGTGGGTCCTTCAAGAGAACTATACGTTCTCATAGAGTGTTCGCAACCAACCAGAGTTTCAGGACATAGTTCGGCGGCATAGAGAACTACCGGATAAATGCTTCACAGCTCAGAAACCTCTTGAAGCGAGATATCGTTATCCTTGGATTGGGTAAGGAGTAGGTGGAATCTCCTCCAGTTGACCTACCGTTATCTCATCTGGCGTCAAGATAGAGAATCTGCCGTTTGGGGTTGGAAGCTCGGGTTCGGCACTCTCGCCCTCTTTTGCAATGGCTTGGTTAGCCAAAACCATTCTCTCTTGGATAGATGCCCTTGACAGAGCTATACAGACCAGTGAGCTTCCCCTGGAGACCGTTCTGCTGGCACATCAGTTTACTTTGGCTGGGAATTATTTAGTGCACGCTTCTCTTGATGCAGCCTCTAACGCTATCTCTATCAGGCGATCCCTGTGGCTCAGGCAATGGCGTGCGGACTCTGCGGCCAAAAGTTCTAGCTTCTCGGCCTTATCAGAGCGGCCCGTCTAGTCCAGGGTTCCCCAACTCCAGTCCTCAAGGCCCACCAACAGGTCATGTTTTCAGGATTTCTTTTGTATTGCACAGGTGATGCA
>JARQOD010000002.1:447858022-447942554 GCA_033576555.1 Oophaga sylvatica | reverse complement strand
TTAAAAGGTGTTGTAGCGGGCTGTGTGTGTATGGGGGTACGGAGCGGAGCGGTTGAAAGGGTTTTAACGGGCAGGCCCGTTGTATTAGGGTATGTAGGGGACTGTGTGTGTATGGGGCGGAGCGGAGCCAGTGTGTTGGGGTGTAGGAGAGAGTCACTGGTATGGGGTGTACATAGGGGAGCTGGTGTGTATGGGGTGACGGAGCGGAGCCGCGTGTGTATAGGGTGTACGTAGCGGAGCCACGTGTGTTATAGGGTGTACGGCGCAGAGCCGTGTGTATAGGGTGTACAGACCAGAGCCACGTGTGTATTGGGTGGGGATGAGGTCACGGGGGGGGAGGAGTTAGGGGTCACTGATCAGGGCCTCTGTATGCAGGACTTTGGGGTGTGATTTTCATGGTGCTGGATGGGGGAAGTTTCTGTGTGATGAGGGGTTTTACAGGGTGGATGCACCCGAGCTGTTTGTGTATGAGGTGTACGGAGCAGAGCCACGTGTGTATGGGGTGTACGGAGCAGAGCCGGGTTTGTGTATGGGGTTTTACAGAGCAGAGTACGTGTGTATGGGGTGTACATAGCGGAGCTGTGTGGTATGGGGTGTACGGAGCGGAGCCACGTGTGTATAGGGTGTACGGAGCAGAGTCACGTGTGTTGGGGTGTACATAGCGGAGCTGTGTGTGTATGGGGTGTACGGAGCGGAGCCGCGTGTGTATAGGGTGTACGTAGCGGAGCACGTGTGTATAGGGTGTACGGCCAGAGCCACTTTGTGTATGGGGTGTACAGAGCAGAGCCACGTGTGTATTAGGTGTATGTAGCGGAGCTGTGTGTGTATGGGGTGTACGGAGCGAGCGCGTGTGTATAGGGTGTACGGAGCAGAGCCACGTGTGTATTAGGTGTATGTAGCAGAGCTGTGTGTATGGTGTACGACAGAGGGTGTGTATAGGGTGTACGGAGCGAGCCGTGTGTATAGTGTGGCAAGCGTGTGTGTAGGGTGTACGACGGAGCAGTGTGTATAGGTGTCGGCAGCGTGTGTATAGGGTGTACATAGCGGAGCTGTGTGTGTATGGGGTGTACGGAGCGGAGCCGCGTGTGTATAGGGTGTACGTAGCGGAGCCACGTGTGTATAGGGTGTACGGCGCAGAGCCACGTGTGTATGGGGTGTACAGAGCAGAGCCACGTGTGTATTAGGTGTATGTAGCGGAGCTGTGTGTGTATGGGGTGTACGGAGCGGAGCCGCGTCTGTATAGGGTGTACGGAGCAGAGCCGCGTGTGTATAGGGTGTACAGAGCAGAGCCACGTGTGTATGGGGTGTACAGAGCAGAGCCACGTGTGTATTAGGTGTATGTAGCGGAGCTGTGTGTGTATGGGGTGTACGGAGCGGAGCCGCGTGTGTACTTGGTGTACGGAGCAGAGCCACGTGTGTATAGGGTGTACAGAGCAGAGCCACGTGTGTATGGGGTGTACGGAGCAGAGCCGCGTGTGTATAGGGTGTGCAGAGCAGAGCCACGTGTGTATTGGGTGTATGTAGCGGAGCTGTGTGTGTATGGGGTGTACGGAGCGGAGCCGCGTGTGTATAGGGTGTACGGAGCACAGCCGCGTGTGTATAGTGTGTACGGCGCAGAGCCACGTGTGTATAGGGTGTATGTAGCGGAGCTGTGTGTGTATGGGGTGTACGGAGCAGAGCCGCGTGTGTATAGGGTGTACAGAGCAGAGCCACGTGTGTATTAGGTGTATGTAGCGGAGCTGTGTGTGTATGGGGTGTACGGAGCGGAGCCACGTGTGTATAGGGTGTACGGAGCAGAGTCACGTGTGTATAGGGTGTACATAGCGGAGCTGTGTGTGTATGGGGTGTACGGAGCGGAGCCGCGTGTGTATAGGGTGTACGTAGCGGAGCCACGTGTGTATAGGGTGTACGGCGCAGAGCCACGTGTGTATGGGGTGTACAGAGCAGAGCCACGTGTGTATTAGGTGTATGTAGCGGAGCTGTGTGTGTATGGGGTGTACGGAGCGGAGCCGCGTCTGTATAGGGTGTACGGAGCAGAGCTGCGTGTGTATAGGGTGTACAGAGCAGAGCCACGTGTGTATGGGGTGTACAGAGCAGAGCCACGTGTGTATTAGGTGTATGTAGCGGAGCTGTGTGTGTATGGGGTGTATGGAGCGGAGCCGCGTGTGTACTTGGTGTACGGAGCAGAGCCACGTGTGTATAGGGTGTACAGAGCAGAGCCACGTGTGTATGGGGTGTACGGAGCAGAGCCGCGTGTGTATAGGGTGTGCAGAGCAGAGCCACGTGTGTATTGGGTGTATGTAGCGGAGCTGTGTGTGTATGGGGTGTACGGAGCGGAGCCGCGTGTGTATAGGGTGTACGGAGCACAGCCGCGTGTGTATAGTGTGTACGGCGCAGAGCCACGTGTGTATAGGGTGTACGGCGCAGAGCCGCGTGTGTATAGGGTGTACGGAGCGGAGCCGCGTGTGTATAGGGTGTACGGAGCAGAGCCACGTGTGTATAGGGTGTACGGAGCAGAGCCGCATGTGTATAGTGTGTACGGCGCAGAGCCACGTGTGTATTGGGTGTATGTAGCGGAGCTGTGTGTGTATGGGGTGTACGGAGCGGAGCCGCGTGTGTATAGGGTGTACGGAGCAGAGCCGCGTGTGTATAGGGTGTACGGAGCAGAGCCATGTGTGTATAGGGTGTACGGAGCAGAGCCGCATGTGTATAGTGTGTACGACGCAAAGCCACGTGTGTATTGGGTGTATGTAGCGGAGCTGTGTGTGTATGGGGTGTACGGAGCGGAGCCGCGTGTGTATAGGGTGTACGGAGCAGAGCCACGTGTGTATAGGGTGTACGGAGCAGAGCCGCGTGTGTATAGTGTGTACGGCGCAGAGCCACGTGTGTATTGGGTGTATGTAGCGGAGCTGTGTGTGTATGGGGTGTACGGAGCAGAGCCGCGTGTGTATAGGGTGTACAGAGCAGAGCCGCGTGTGTATAGGGTGTACGGAGCAGAGCCACGTGTGTATAGGGTGTACGGAGCAGAGCCGCGTGTGAGGTGTACGGAGCAGAGCCACGTGTGTACGGGGTGTACGGAGCAGAGCCATGTGTGTACGAGGTGTACGGAGCAGAGCCATGTGTGTACTTGGTGTACGGGGCGGAGCAACATGTGTACGGGGTGTACAAAACAGCCCTGTGTGTATGAAGTGTACGGAGCTGAGCCGTGTGTACGAAGTTTACGGAGTGGAGCCATGTGTGTATGGGAGGGGAGCAGTGAAGGAACAGGCACCGGGAGAGAGGAGAGCTGGGCGAGGAACTGGTGACTGTGTCTGTGTGGCCAGCTGCGCTTGGTACACATGTTTCCTGGAGAGTGCACAGGAAGGTAATTGTGAAAACCTGATATTCATTCACATCTCACACTTCCCAACATTACCACTAGAGGGAACCTTAGGATATATAAGGTTAGTGAGACGTAGCAATTAGATCAGACTGGAGGGAGTTGGAGAGGAGTCTGAGTTGGTGTTCAGTCAAGCCAGAGTGCAGACCAGTTCGGTCTAGTTAGTTCTCCTCAGGACACCAGAGGAGAGAAGACTGATTCCTGACAGAGCTTGATTAGTTCATCTTGAATTGAAGTGGAGGCTAGTACGAGTGGAGGAAATCACTCTAGCCTAGTCAGAGCTACATCTGAAGCCGCTATCTCAGAACAAGCTGCCTGTGTTCCCTAAGAACGTGGAAAGTGACTCTCGGAGCTACAGCGTGTATATAGTCTGACGGAACGTCCTGTGAGCTGCTCTGGACAGAGTTTTGAAGGAAGGAAGGGAACTACAGCAGATATAACATCGAGTCAACTGAGAGCAGGTCAGTGAGCATTGGAAGAAAAGCTGACAACTACACCTACTGCTACCCATGCTTATGTTAAGGGTAAGAGAAGGGCGACAGGCGAGTGGTGAAAGAAGGACAAGTGACTTAGGTGACAGATCACCTTCACTAAATTGACCGGACACCGGGTCCGAAGCATTGCTAGTACTTCACGACTAGTGATAGAAAATCCGAAAGCCTTGCTGGACTTCAAGTCGCAGAAGGTAGCCCTAAGTGTTGATACGTAACTGGAGTCAGGGAGAACGGGACGGAGTCGGTCTGATCAGCCACAACGGCTTAGTTCTTTCCAACATCTGGGTACCAGACACAGAAAAGACTCTACCACAATGTCAGCCGGGCGTAGCTGCTATAGTAAGAGTTAAACTTGACTTCATGCAAGTTAGGACTCACATACACATCAAAGGTAAAGGAGGCCTTAAACCTGCTCAGCAATTCCCTGAATGTGCATTCTCCAACCTGACCAGCTTCCCGGGACATACCTGCAACATCTACCAGTAAAGGTATGGAAAGAGACTGAACTGTGTGTGACTGCTTATTTGCCTGCACCCTGCACCACCATAGACTTTGAGGGAACAGTCCCACCTGTGAGGGACTTAACATCCAGCTGCCCATAACATCCCCTCAGAAGATCCATCTTGCAGCGCTGGTCAATCTGATCAGAAACCACAGGTGGCGTCACGAACAATTAACAATCCCCTGTAAATATTCCCCCTTTGTATGACCGCCCAGGGCCACGGACCGAGCTCTGCTGCCAGTGACATTCCCCATAGACTTCCATGGGCTCGGTGCCGAGTACCCCATAGCCCTGGTACTGTGTGCGCGTCATCTTCACAGCTGGCTTTTGGCTGTTCCTCATCCAGCAGTGAGCAGTCTGTGGACGCCCAGCCGTGCACTATGGCGGCTGTGGAAGTCACCGGGACCAGCAGCTGCAACGGGAGCAGCGACACCTCCAGCCCCGGCGAGGAGAGGATGAGGCGCCTCTTCCAGACCTGTGATGGGGACGTCGATGGCTATATCAGCAGGTATGGGGGGCACCACTGCAGGGTTCACTTATCCCCTGTGAGTGCAGGAGGCTGGGCTGAGAGCCCTTGTGCCCACTGAAGATGCCACCCTCCGGGCCCTGGGGGCACAGGGGCTCCACTCATTCTGCTCCGGTACAGCACATGTCCCTAATTGCCAATGTGCTGCCCACCTTTCCTGGGTACAGCAGGGGGAATCTGCTGACAGGGTGAGTCCTCAGGGCGCTGCTGCTATTGTTCTGAGAAGTGGAGTTATTTCTAGCAGTTCCTGACATTTGTGCCCATGTACTTAGAAGAGATTATGAAGGGCAACGCTGGCACAGGAGAAATCCAGCGGGATGTGACATTCAGGCTCAGTCTTACAGGATTTATGGCAGATATGACACATCTTAGTTTACCTAAGGCCATGTTCACACTGAAGTGTAAGTGCACCAGAATCTGAAGCAAAAAAATCTGGGGCTGACCCTGTGGTGCTCGCTGTGGGTTCTGCGCGTGTAATACCCCATCCCATTGTGTAAGGCCACGGGCCACCCACTGCGGTGTCCAGGAAGATTGTTCACTAGGTGACATGTCACAGGTTAAAAGAATTCCACTGGAATGACCAACAGTGCAGATTACCCATTGGAGTTTATAGGGGCGATTTGTGGGTAGTTCATATGTTAATCTGCTCTGTGGAGACTAAAGGTACTGCCACACTAAGCGATCTCGCTAGCGATCTCGTTAACGACGCAAGCTAACGAGATTGTTGGTGTGATCGCTTTTAGGTCGCTAGTAGCTGCCAAACAGGAGATCTCATAAACGACTCATCAGCGGTCAGCGATCTCTTTAACGACTTTGGCGGTCGTTAGGATCTGTCATTAGCATGTACTGAGCGCAACCTTTTCCACGCCCCTCAGCACAGATATATGTTATATATGTGCAATAATTTATGTTTTGACCGCGTCATGAAAGACAGCGTATAGCGCTCCCTTTCATTGTTCTCGAGCGCTTCTCATTCATAGGAATTTCCAGCATCGCTCCTGCTCTCTGCGTCCTGCTAGCCTGCTTTGCAGCTACTGCGATCCTCTCTGTGACGCAAAAGAGAACCTAGTCCCACCTGCCTGCTTCTACAGCTATTGCGATCCACTCCGTGACGCTAAAAAACCCTAGTCCCGCCTGCCCCGCTGTCATATGCGACACAAATGAGGTCGCTCGTCGTTCGCAAAAGGTGCCAAACACAGCGATATAGGCTCACCAGCGGGACGCCAACGATCAAGAAACGGTCCAGAACGCTAGTGATAGATCAGCGACATCACAGCAGGGGCCACATCGTTGCTACATGCCACACACAACGAGGTCGCTAACGAGATCGCTAAATAGTGCCGTTTTAGCGATGTCGTTAGCGATCTCGCTTAGTGTGGCATACCCTTAAGGCTACTTTCACACATCAGTCTTTTTGTGTGAGAGAGAGAGAGACCTTGGATTCCGGATCAGTTTTTTTGACGGATTTGACAAAACACTGGTCCGGTTCCATACACTTGTATTATTTCCTGCCGCCTGATGCGCCGATTCAGGCACTATCAGGCGGCTCCGGAAAAAAAAAAAAAAACTTGCAGTCAGTGTCTTGTCCGGCCGCCAGAATGTACATTTCCGCCGGATCCGGCCAAAAACGGATGCAACGCAATGACATCAGGCGCGATCCGGCGCTAATGACAGTCAATGGTAAAAAAACGCATCTGGTACCGGATGCGTTTTTTTAAAAACACGCCGGATCGCGCCTGACGTCAAAAGACTGATGTGTGAAAGCAGCCTAAGGTAGGCTCATACTGAGGTGTTTTTTCTCAGTTTTTGCAGTAGAAAATCTTTAAAAAACACACCAGTTTTAGAGTTTGTGTTGTAAAACACTGCCAAAAAACCCTCTGTGTGAACATGTTCTACGAGAGGAAAAACAATCTGTTTTTCAAGAAGAAAACTCTTCAGGAATTATTACTTTTCTCTTGGGTTTTGTAGACCTAAAATCTCCTTTATATTAGTATTTTCTGGACTTTACCTGAGCTCTTTTTCAACACTTTATTCTTGCTGGAGCTTGTTCTTTGTGGGGGAGCGTCTTACTGACAGTCGATGACTTTAAAAAAATCTTTATAACGAATAAGAAAACAGTAGCTTTTTTTTTTTAAAACGAAAGCACTGACATTCGCTTGAAAAGACTTCATGATCTTGACATCTTTTTAGCTTTCCATTGACTTATATTTTAAAGGGAACTTCTCATATCACCAAATAATGTTAATCTGCAGATATCAGCCGCCGCCTGAATCAGCGTGGGAGCGATGAGGAGAGGTGAGTATAGTTATATATATATTGTGAGACAGTGAGAGCGTATGTATTGAATGGGGTGTACATTTCACAGGTACTTTGCTGACTTGTATGAGGGAAATGTGTGCCTTTGTAAAACTAGTGGTGGAAAAAGGTCATTACACCATCCATTCAAGTACACGTTTGCAGCTCAAACCTGTGGCCACTCAGGTATTGATTAGGAAGCCAGAAGTAGGTGCTTGGGAGCACAGTCAGAGAGCTCATTCAGTCTGGACAAGGGGTCCAGGCACAGAAGGTGTCTCTAAGAGTGTGGGAGCTGTCTTTAGCCCGGACACAGGGAGGTGTCCTGGCACAAGGAAGCAGTCTCTAAGAGTGTGAGCTATCTCAGTCTGGGTGCAGGAAGTACCCCGGACATAGGAGTAGTCGCAGTGAGAATCCGTGCGAATAGCGACTGAATAGGAGGTGACCTCTCTCAAGTCTGGACATTGGAGTTGCCTTCAGACATAAAGAGGAGTGTCTGTGAAACTCCATACTGGTAACATATATCATATGTGTTGTTTTGGGCACAGACTGGTAGAGTCTGGGTCCCGGATAGAGAGGGCCATCTATCTAAGTGTAATTAGAGGCTAGACAAGCCCAGGTTTTCTGTTTATGATTTGTTTTTATCTGTGTGCTGTGGACTTTAATAAAACTGGTTGCGGCCAGTTTTCACCAAACTGCTGTCTGAATGAACTGTTTCCGTGCCATTCTGTCTACCCAGACAGCGATCCTAGAGCTAAACCCCCCGGAAAGGCTACAATTGGTGGAGAATGCGGGCAGCACAGTGGCGAGAGACAGCATTAAAGGTGAAGTCTATTGAAATAGCAACAGAAAAAAAAAAAAAGTGTGTGTCAGCAGAAACGTCTGTTTGGAGCAGTCTTAAAGAGACAGGAGCCCTAATAGACTTTGCAAAGAAAAAAAAAAAAAAAATGTGTGTCTGCACAGCAGAGCTGAATTTTTCTGTGGAAAAGACTGTAGAGTGTGTATGTCTTGAGTGAAGACTGCCGTTGTTGAGACAGAGAAGTCTGACAGCATGGAAGACGAGTGTGGATACAAGCATCTTGCTGTGACTCAGTGGGGTCACGAAGGCATCTTGCTGTGACTCAGTGGGGTCACGAAGGCATCTTGCTGCAACTCGGCGGGGTTGTGAAGATTGTCGTCGCACTCAAATCCAGTTTGCTGTGGCTCGGCGGGGCCACGAAGATTTTTTCAAGGGAAAGCGGTGAAGTTCTGGTGTGAACAGTGCTCCGCGATGGCTGTGAACGGAGCAGCGAATGGGTCTGACAAGTCGGACCGCATATTTGAGAAATGTCTACTGGACATGCAACTGGACATGGTGCGGGAACCATGGGCACCGTATGGAATGGCGGCAGTGGACCATTCTATGAACTCTCCGGGGGTGCCAGTGTTGTCACAGAGTGCCCGGGGAGGTGGTAAGAGATGTTGTGAACTGAGTCCTAAGACTGCTGCTGATTTTTTGTGTAAAAATTACCCTGCC
The DNA here is from genome assembly GCA_033576555.1 of Oophaga sylvatica. Lineage (NCBI taxonomy): Eukaryota > Metazoa > Chordata > Amphibia > Anura > Dendrobatidae > Oophaga > Oophaga sylvatica. The sequence continues at coordinate 447,933,845 of JARQOD010000002.1, read as the reverse complement.
GGTGTGGTTGTTAAAAAGGGGGTGGAGTCTAAAAAAGGGGCGGATTTTCACAAGAGTGTAGAGTGTGGAAAAATGAAAATTGTTACTGGTGGTGGGCTGGGACCTCCTAAAAATGACAATGTGACCTTTGATAACTGGGTAGCTCCAGTAGAAGGGGGTGATGTCAAAGTGGGAGGTGACCTGTTAGTTCACAACACCATGGGGAGTGACACAGACCCTGTAGCTGACTGGGACACTATGAAAGTAAAAAGTGAGTTCAGTCAGGAGAGGCTAGACGAGGGAAGAGAGTCCTCCTCTCGTCGTAGACGGCGCAAGGGCCACAAAAAGGTTGTTCCGGTAGTACTCGCTGAAAATGGAAATGAAGAGAATGTAGTACTGTCTGCCTATGCTTCAAGTGTGGATTCTCCTTTAGAGGTAGAAGAGGAGGTGGCCAGTCAGGGCCAAGAGCTGGAAACTATTCGGCTGCAGTATCAGAGTGACATGCTGCAATTATGTGAAAACCTGGAGGACGTGTCCTCAGACCAGCGAGATCTAAAAGGAGGCAACGAGGAAGTTATCCTGTGGCAGAATATGTTCTTTGCCATTAAAGAGGACCGCCGCAAAATCAAGGAAGAGGTTTTGCAGTTGAAGCGTGAGAAGGAGGCGCTGCAGGATGGAGTTTCTGGAAGTGAACAAATCCTAGAACGACTGCGCGAACAGCTCAACCAGGAGCTGTGTGACTCCAAGAAGGAGTGTGATGAACGCAGTAGGGAACTGCAACAGATGAAGAAAGAGTATGTGGATCTCCTCAGGGTCAAAGAAAAACTAGAAGAGGATAAGATGGATGCAGAGCAAATGCGCCAGGTGGTTGAGACCACTCTGCAGGACACCTGTGATGAAAATGGTGATCTGCGCAGAAAGACCCTAGGTCTGGAAGCTCAGGTGAAGGAGCTACAGATGTCCTGTGATACTCTCCAGAAGGCGGAGATGCGCCTTAAGGAAAAGCTCAGACAGATGGAAGCTGAGCGGGAAAAGATGGAGGAGTCCATCAGAGAAGCTACAGACCAGGTCCAGGAGTTGGCCACTGGAGATGAGAAGTGTAAAGCAGATACTTCCTCGAGTTCGGATGATTTGGTGGATGTCGGAGCTGAGATCAAGGAGCTCAAGGAGTGGTTACAAGCCCATTGGACGCAAGAGAAGCTTCAGAGACGGGCTGCTGAGAGGCGAATGCGGAACTAGAGGAAGAAGTTCTCGCACTTAAAAGTCGCCTGATACAGTGTCACTCGGTGAACAAGGCCTCCTTGGAGAAAGAAAAGGGCAACCATGTTGCACTCGCTTCCCTTGGCCAGGAGAAGATAGACCTGAGGAGAGCTAAGAGTGTGGTAACGAAAGATAATTGTGAAATGGAAGTGGTCCGGACGGAAATTCACGAAATTGTAGCTGTGAGTCAGCTCAGAAGAAGAGTAAAGGGGGAAGAAGCTGAAAGTCAGTTGTCCCTGAACCCTGAGCTGATTGATCGTCTGGAACCCACTGGTGAGACCGAAACGTGTCGGTACAAGTGCCTCGTAGATGTACCCGAGGACTTGAGAGAAGAATGCACCCGGGAGTCTGTACATGAAGCGTTTAGGAAGGCCGTGGGAGCCTGTAAGGTGTACTCGACCTCAGGAGCTAAACAGCTGGTGGTCTTGTCCACGACTGAAGTTACAGTGAAGAGGGTGGCAATCCTAAGTGACATGCACTGGCGATGTATTCGCACAAAGCGGTTTCTCCGGTTGAAGACAGAACAAACCGTTAGACAACTAAAGCTTATGAGAAAAGCTCACAGTCTACAGGAAGAGGTCATCCGGGTGCCTCATGTTCTGGTGAGAAAGCTGATCGGGAGAAATGGCCGAGCCATGCAGATAATGGTGAAGAAGTCTGGTGTGGTGAAAGTAAGCAGTCCACGTGATCGTCGGGACTGGATACCAGATGAAGACGGCATGGTGTCATTCTACGCTATAGGAACAGAAGAAAGTCTGGAATATGTGCGCATGCTGGTGGCGTACCGTGTGACCTACCTGCGAGAGGTAGAACAATTGAATCTCGCTAGACAGCGAGTAGATAGACAGCATCATCTGAGCAGCAGAAGATGGCAGCCGTCTAAGAATAGTGAGACCCGACAGAGAAAGGGCCCCCTAAATAACAGAACAGCTAAGGCTGAAGTTAGGGACCTTTCAAGACGTCCTGAGGGTAGTGGGCGTGGGTTTAGAGGTAGTGAGACCTCCAGTAACTCAGGTTTGAGAGGCCCACACAGACGACCCGATAGAGTACAGGACAGTACGGAGTCTAACCGGACCTTAGATACCCAGGCAAGACCTGACAAGGTTACGATTGACCACTGGGAGCGAAGGGGAGACCTGACAAGGTTACGTCCCAGAAATGTGACTGGACGAAGTCTGTGACAATGACAGACGGTAGGTCCCTAAGGAATGAGCGAATGTCATTGACTAATATTCCGGGGCTGAACAGAGCAAGGGACAAGTACATGGTCTCTGTGTGAACTGTGGGTTGAGGTGATTGGATATATTATGTGTTCAACCCCACAAGCTTAAACTTATGTGATGATAATGATGATGATGCTAATCATAATAGTGATGATACTGATAATGGTAATGACCGTGATAAAGATGAAATTCCTTTGCAGGTGATGTTGGGAGACGAGTATGGTGGTTCTCGGGAACCAAGTGTCCCTGACCTATATAGAAGTATAGTGCTGAGGCAGTGTTCGGAGTTCACTGTCTCTTTTGGGTTGTTGACCAGCCCTCCGGTCTGGATGACCAGCCCTCCGGTCTGGAGAAGAGGGAGGGGATATGTGAGACAGTGAGAGCGTATGTATTGAATGGGGTGTACATTTCACAGGTACTTTGCTGACTTGTATGAGGGAAATGTGTGCCTTTGTAAAACTAGTGGTGGAAAAAGGTCATTACACCATCCATTCAAGTACACGTTTGCAGCTCAAACCTGTGGCCACTCAGGTATTGATTAGGAAGCCAGAAGTAGGTGCTTGGGAGCACAGTCAGAGAGCTCATTCAGTCTGGACAAGGGGTCCAGGCACAGAAGGTGTCTCTAAGAGTGTGGGAGCTGTCTTTAGCCCGGACACAGGGAGGTGTCCTGGCACAAGGAAGCAGTCTCTAAGAGTGTGAGCTATCTCAGTCTGGGTGCAGGAAGTACCCCGGACATAGGAGTAGTCGCAGTGAGAATCCATGCGAATAGCGACTGAATAGGAGGTGACCTCTCTCAAGTCTGGACATTGGAGTTGCCTTCAGACATAAAGAGGAGTGTCTGTGAAACTCCATACTGGTAACATATATCATATGTGTTGTTTTGGGCACAGACTGGTAGAGTCTGGGTCCCGGATAGAGAGGGCCATCTATCTAAGTGTAATTAGAGGCTAGACAAGCCCAGGTTTTCTGTTTATGATTTGTTTTTATCTGTGTGCTGTGGACTTTAATAAAACTGGTTGCGGCCAGTTTTCACCAAACTGCTGTCTGAATGAACTGTTTCCGTGCCATTCTGTCTACCCAGACAGCGATCCTAGAGCTAAACCCCCCGGAAAGGCTACAATATATATCCTGGTTGCATGATACCCTGTATGAGGGGGGGCATGTAACTCTATGAGGAGGGCTGCATTATATTCTATGGGGAGCTACATTATATTCTATGAGGAGGGCTACACTATATTCTATGAGGAGGGCTATATTATACTTTATGAGGGGGCTACATTATACTATATGAGGGGGCTACTTTATATTCTATGACAGGGGCTACCCCAACCCCTGCTACATAATTACTACCTTATATTATACCCTGATATTAGCGTGTTTTACCGCACAATTGGTGGTCTTGTATTTATTTCTATGTAGCTACATAGCGGGCCCCAAGAATGATTTTCTCTGGTGGGCCCAAGGTGCTCCAGTCCGACGCTGCCCTTGGGGTTCACGAGGACTGGAGTTGTGGAAACACTGCTTTAAATCCAGCAGCCCTACTGAACTGTATATACTTACGCATTTTAGACTGTGACCGAGCTTCAAGGTCCTCCCAGTAGCCCACAAGTTGGGAACAGACTTCATCCCAGAGCCGACGGGTCACTATCTGATCTGAATGGCGGCGGTCCCCCATGTTCCACAGCGGCTCCCGCTCTCTGATCAGATCTATTAATAGGTCAATATCTATCCCCTCCTCACCGTCTGAGTCGGGAGCACGCTGTGAAGCCTAAAATAAAATGAGAACAAAAAAATACTTTAATTATAAAATAAAAAAAGGGCATTTATTAAAAAAAAAAAATTATAATACTTACAGGTTGAAGACCGCCGCGTTCTTCACGTCGACTCTGTGAGGCACTGCGAGGACCTCTTGAAGCCACAGGTGCGGAAGACTGAAAAGAAAAAAAAAAAAAAATTATGTTGTTTTTCGGTTGTGTCCTTTTTTTTTTGATGTGTTGTGTAGTGTGATGTTGTGTTGTACTGATGGATGCAGGAAACTTACGAATTGCGAGCCCACTCCGGGTATCTGTCCACCCCGTCCTTATCCAAGAGTTGTTTTTTTTTTTAAAAAAAAGAAAGAACATTGATTGAGGAAATATAATTTGTAACAAATACCGCTAAATGCTGCCGATGAGTGGGAGGGCTCCCAGAAGAACTACTGTCCTGCTGCCGGCCGTATTCCATCGCTACCTGAGATGGTCGTCTGTTGTGCAGTAAAGAGGAAAAAAAAAAAATCAATGAATACATGGCCACAATCATAGCCCGTGCTGAAAGTCAAAAGTTCTGTTTGCGGTTATTTGGTGTGTGATATTTACCGTCTGCTAGATGCAGCCCGTTCACCGTGCTCTCCAGCGTCATCTGGTTGTGGTGGTGGTGGTGTGCTTGCCTGCGGCCTCCAATGCTGTCCTCTGCAGTGTAACAAAAAAAAAATGCAAACAAAAAGTGTAAAATCATGGACCGTGCTGAAAGACAAAAGTTCTGTTTGCGGTTATTTGATGTGTGATATTTACCGTCTGCTAGATGCGGCCCGTTCACCGTGCTCTCCAGCGTCATCTTGTTGTGGTGGTGGTGGTGGTGTGCTTGCCTGCGGCCTCCAATGCTGTCCTCTGCAGTGTAACAAAAAGAAAAAAAAATGCAAACAAAAAGTATAAAATCATGGACCGTGCTGAAAGACAAAAGTTCTGTTTGCGGTTATTTGGTGTGTGATATTTACCGTCTGCTAGATGCGGCCCGTTCACCGCGCTCTCCAGCGTCATCTTGTTGTGGTGGTGGTGGTGGTGTGCTTGCCTGCGGCCTACGATGCTGTCCTCTGCAGTGTAACAAAAAGAAAAAAAAGATGCAAAAAAAAAGGATAAAACCATGGACCGTGCTGAAAGACAAAAGTTCTGCTTGCGGTTATTTGGTGTGTGATATTTACCGTCTGCTAGATGCGGCCCGTTCACCATGCTCTCCATCGTCATCTGGTTGTGGTGGTGGTGGTGGTGTGCTTGACCGCGGCCTCCGATGCTGTCCTCTGCAGTGTAACAAAAAGAAAAAAAAAGATGCAAAAAAAAGGATAAAACCATGGCCCGTGCTGAAAGACAAAAGTTGTGTTTGCGGTTATTTGGTGTGTGATATTTACCGTCTGCTAGATGCCGCCCGGTCACGATGCTGTCCTCCAGCTCGAACATGTAGTGGTGGTGCAGTCGCAGCCTGCTGCCTCCGATGATGTCCTCTGCTGTGGAAAAAATACAATTCCAATTAATACATGGACACAATCATCATATACATGATACATTGAGCAAATCAAATATTTTTTATGAAATCAGGATTAATTATGATATTTTCACAGTATAGCACTACCCTCATAGCATACAGCAATACCAACATAATAGAGAAAAGAGGCAACACTGTATATATCAATAACCATAATATAGAACTATGCCAACACAGTATATAGCAATACACAACTAGTATACATCGATGCCAAAAGTATATAGCACTAGCGACATTGTATACTACTATGCAAACACAGTATATAGCAATACACGACTTGTATACATCGATGCCAACAGTATATAGCACTACCCACATTGTACACTACTATGCCAACACAGTATATATCAATACACACATAGTATACAAGTACAACAAAACAGAATATAGCTATAACCACATTGTATTAACCACTACACATAGTATACAAGTACGCCAAAACAGAATATAGCTATAACCACATTGTAGTAAGCACTACACATAGTATACAAGTACACCAAAACAGATTATAGCTATAACCACATTGTAGTAAGCACTAACATAGTATACAAGTACAACAAAACAGAATATAGCTATAACCACATTGTATTAACCACTACACATAGTATACAAGTACGCCAAAACAGATTATAGCTATAACCACATTGTAGTAAGCACTACACATAGTATACAAGTACGCCAAAACAGATTATAGCTATAACCACATTGTAGTAAGCACTACACATAGTATACAAGTAGGCCAAAACAGATTATAGCTATAACCACATTGTAGTAAGCACTACACATAGTATACAAGTAGGCCAAAACAGATTATAGCTATAACCACATTGTAGTAAGCACTACACATAGTATACAAGTGTCATGGTATAGGACATGGTTAATGTCCTGTCCACTCAGGGTTAACTTTTGCTGGCCTCCCTTTGGATCTGGGAGGGTATTTATACCCAGTCCAGAGGGAGATTCTCTGTCAGCTATACTTTCATTGTGACTGTGTATTTGACCCCCCTGGTTTGCGTGTATACTGCTCTGCTTGTTTGACTCCTGTGTATGACCCGGTCTGTTTGCTCACTCTGCTCTCTGTCTCACGTTTTGCTTATATTGTCTTCTCCGGTTCTGACCTCCTGGCTTGGCTATCGATACTCTGTTACCGTTTTGTCCCTATTGTACTGTCTATTGCCCGCTCTGGTTTACTGATCTATTGCTACGTCCTGACTATCCGTTCTGTCTAACCCTTTGGTACTGTCGTGCTATCTTGTGCTCTGATCTCGGTCTGTCCTGGTTTTTGTCTCTGTCTTTGCCCCTTGGTAACTTTATCTCGTAGTTACCCTGCTAGAAGTTTTCCTGCAGTTCCTAGATCTCTGGAGCTTAGGCCACGCCCCCAGCAGTCATGTGCTGCAGGTCCTGTTAGTCTGCAGTACACATCATTCATTACTGCTGCCTCTGAGAGATGTGTGGCCAGCTCCGCCCCTTGGCTGTCACATGCTGCGGAAGGTCCTGTTACACAGAAACACACGTCTTCTCTGCTGCGGCTCTGCTTACAGGTATCTGGGGCACAGTTGGTTTACTTAGGACACGTGCACTGGCTCAGTGAGCATGTGCAGTGCGTTGTCCTTGACATTATAGCTGACCATTACAGTCTTTCCCTGGTGGTGGGGTGTTAGCACATTATGGATCCGGTACGGGCTCTCACTGAACAGGTTAATGAGCTCTCCCAGCTTATGCAGAAGCTGTCTATGGAGCAGCAAAATCTGGTTTAGTCGCACCAGCAGGTACAGAGAGATGTGGCAGACGCTCTAATGGGGTCTGTTCCGTCGGGGTTCCAGGAGGGGGACCCCACTGATGTATCTCTTGCGGACCCCGACCCCCCTGTAAAATTACCCGACAATTTTTCTGGAGATAAAAAATTGTTTAGGGTTTTTAAGGAGGGATGCAAGTTGTTCTTTGAATTGCGTCCCCGGACCTCTGGAAATGAAAGGCAGAGGGTGGGGATCGTAATGTCCTTATTAAGGGGGGCTCCGCAAGCATGGGCTTTCTCTCTCTCTTCCTCTGCTCCTGAACGTATGTCTGTGAACCTGTTCTTTGAGGCTCTGGGGCACATTTATGACGAGCCTGATAGAGTGCATCTGGCTGAGGATATGGTGATGAGTGTGACACAGGGGAGGAACTCTGCTGAATGGTTCTGCTCAGAGTTCAGACGTTGGACCGCGGAAGTATCCTGGAATGATGCCGCCCTGAGGGGGTTGTTCCGCAGGGGCCTATCTGACCGTCTGCAGGACGCTCTGGCATTACATCCTCCTCCCGATACTCTGGAGGATGCCATGATGCAGGCGGTCCGTATGGACCGGAGACTCCGTGCTAGGGGAATGATGCAACAAGAGACTCCCTTGTACTCCAAATTGTGTTACACCGCACCCGCATCTGAGCCCATGGAGATGGAGGCTGTCTCAGGAAAGGAACGAGAGACAAGACACCGTAAAGACAACCGTCTATGCTTTTACTGTGGAGCCTCTGGACATTGGAAAAGGGACTGTCCTTCCTGCCCTTCTTCTGTGAAATCATCAGGAAAACTACTGAGTCTGGGCAACAATCGTGGAGGTTGCCCAGACTCCCAGGTACATTTTTTTTCGCTTGCTAAAATGGTGCTCCAGGTTGAATTGGAACTTGCTGGCGGTTCTGTTATGACCACCGCCTTTGTTGACTGTGGTTCCTCTATTAATCTGATTGATGCCCAATTTGTGACTCTTAATAAGATAGGGACAGTCAGGTTGAAAGATCCTGTTAAAATTGTGGCGGTGGATTCATCCCCTTTTGCCCGGGATGGAATTTGTTTTATGTCTGAAGTTTTTTCTATGAAAGTGGGTTCCACTCACGTGGAAAAATTAAGTTGCTTTATTCTGAATAATCTGCCTGCAGGACTGGTATTGGGGATGCCCTGGCTGCAACGCCACAATCCTCTCATTGATTGGGCAAAAGGGGAGATCACCCAATGGGGATGTAATAATAATGGTCTTTGTTGTAACTCCGTTTCTCTTGTCAAACCGATAAAATCTGTATCTGTGTCGTCTGTCAGTCTGGAGGGTATTCCGGAGTACCTGAAAGACTTTGAAGACGTATTTTCCGAAAGTGAGGCTGAGGCGCTCCCACCACATAGACCCTATGATTGCGCCATTGATTTGTTACCTGGAGCCAAATTACCCAAGGCTCGTTTGTTTAATTTGTCCAGGCCTGAGCGCCAAGCCATGAAAGAGTACATCAAAGAAAGCCTTCGCAAAGGGCATATTCAGCCCTCGGTGTCACCCGTGGCAGCGGGGTTTTTCTTTGTAAAGAAAAAAGATGGTGGGTTGCGACCGTGTCTCGACTTTCGGGAACTGAACAAAATTACCGTTAAGAACACATACCCTCTCCCGTTGATTCCCGATCTATGCAATGAACTCACGGGGGCCAAATGGTTTTCTAAGCTCGATCTACGAGGAGCTTATAACCTTATAAGTATCCGGGAGGGGGACGAATGGAAAACAGCATTCCTGACAACTGAGGGGCTATTTGAAAACCTGGTTATGCCCTTCGGTCTCACTAATGCCCCTGCTGTTTTTCAGAACTTCATCAATGTTGTTTTTTCTGATTTAATTGGACGTTATGTAGTCATTTACCTGGATGACATTCTGATATACTCAGAAGACAGTCAGTCACACTTGCATCATTTACGTGCGGTTCTTATGAGACTCCGGGAGAACTATTTGTATGCTAAGCTGGAGAAGTGTTTATTTTTTATGCAAGAACTGTCTTTTCTGGGTGTAATTGTATCCGGGGAGGGATTCCGCATGGATCCAGGGAAGGTTCAGGCCATTACAGATTGGGTGCAGCCTCATGATCTGAAGGGGTTGCAACGATTTTTGGGCTTTGCTAACTATTATAGGAAGTTCATTAAAGGGTTTTCACAGGTAGTGAAACCTTTGACGGACCTCACTCTTCAGGGGGCAGAGGTAAAAAATTGGTCCGTGGCCGCAAAAAATTCCTTCCTTACATTGAAGAAATGCTTTACTTCAGCCCCTGTGTTGGTACAACCCGATTCGTCAAGACCTTTTATTGTGGAGGTCGACGCTTCAGAAGTGGGGGTGGGGGCAGTGTTGTCCCAGGGCCCCTCTACCCTCACTAATCTTAAACCCTGTGCCTTATTCTCTAAAAAGTTCTCTTCGGCAGAGAGAAACTATGATGTCGGCAACAGGGAATTGTTAGCGGTCAAACTGGCCTTTGAAGAATGGAGGCATTTTTTGGAGGGGGCCGCTCATCCCATTACTGTCATCACTGATCATAAGAACCTGGCCTATATCGAGTCTGCTAAGAGATTGACCCCCAGACAGGCTCGGTGGGCACTTTTTTTTTCTCGCTTTCATTTTACCATCACATTCCGACCAGGGTCTAAAAATGTAAAGGCAGATGCCTTATCCCGAAGTTTTGATTCTGTGTCCCCTCCAGAACCTCCTTCCTCCATTCTTCAACCGGGAGTGGTTGTAGCCGAAGTCTCCTCTGAGTTACAGAGAGAGATTCTGGAAGCACAAGCACAAGCTCCCAGGAATAAACCCCAGGTAAATTGTTCGTACCCCAACAGCTCCGTCTCACACTCCTGCAAGAATTTCATGATTCTGTGTTAAGTGCACACCCTGGTATTGCAGCTACCCGGGGGCAGTGGCTAGAGGTTTTTGGTGGCCCTCTATGAGTACTGATATAAAAAATTTTGTTAATACTTGTGGGGTGTGCGCTCGCTCTAAAGCTCTCAGGTCCGGCCGGCCGGGGAATTGGTGCCTTTGCCAATTCCGGATAAACCATGGACACACCTGTCCATGGACTTTATCACTAATCTTCCCTCATCCAAGGGCAATTCAGTGGTATGGGTAGTGGTTGATAGATTTTCTAAGCAAGCCCACTTTGTGCCGTTACCCGCTTTGCCGTCTGCTGAAACCTTGGCCCGCTTGTTTATACAGCACATAGTTCGGTTGCATGGAGTGCCTGTGAATGTGGTGTCAGACAGGGGTGTGTAGTTTGTGGCCAGGTTTTGGAGAGCGTTCTGTAAGAAGTTGGGGGTCACATTATCATTCTCCTCTGCCTATCACCCGGAATCCAACGGACAGACTGAACGCACCAATCAGTCGTTGGAGCAGATTCTGAGATGCCTGACCTCCTCCAGACAGGAAGATTGGTGTGAGGTTTTACCCATGGCAGAATTTGCGTTCAACTGTCGTATCAATCAGTCTACTGGAAAGTCTCCTTTTCAGGTCAATTATGGGTTTGTTCCGCAGTTTGGGGAATTTTCCAGTATGGATTCTGGTTGTCCTGGTGCCGAGGGGATGGTTCAACAGTTAAAAAACCTTTGGAGGGAGGTGCAGGGGAACATCTCCAAAGCCCAGAAGAAGTACAAACATTTTGCGGACAGGAGGAGGGGGTTGGGTCCTGCGTTGAGAGTGGGGGAAAAGGTCTGGTTGTCCACCCGTAATATCAAACTTAAGATACCCTCTATGAAGCTGGGCCCCAAATTTATTGGCCCATACAAGATTGTAGAGGTGATCAATCCAGTGGCGTACAGGCTTCAGTTGCCCACCTCCTTCAAAATATCTAACGTCTTCCACAGGTCCCTATTAAAACCTGTGGGGATGGTTAGAGAAGATCCCTCATCCGTGGTTCCACCAGTATTGGTAGAGGGTCAACTGGAGTACGAGGTAGGGCGCATCATTGATTCACGGTGGGTGCGCCGGAGACTTCAGTACCTTATTCATTGGAAGGGATACTCCATTGAAGATCGGTCATGGGTTCCGGCCAGTTCGGTACATGCCGATCGACTGGTACAGGCTTTTCATGCCAGATATCCTGAGAGGCCTGGGGGTCCAGTGGCCCCCCATTAAGGGGGGGGTACTGTCATGGTATAGGACATGGTTAATGTCCTGTCCATTCAGGGTTAACTTTTGCTGGCCTCCCTTTGGATCTGGGAGGGTATTTATACCCAGTCCAGAGGGAGATTCTCTGTCAGCTATACTTTCGTTGTGACTGTGTATTTGACCCCCCTGGTTTGCGTGTATACTGCTCTGCTTGTTTGACTCCTGTGTATGACCCGGTCTGTTTGCTCACTCTGCTCTCTGTCTCACGTTTTGCTTATATTGTCTTCTCCGGTTCTGACCTCCTGGCTTGGCTATCGATACTCTGTTACCGTTTTGTCCCTATTGTACTGTCTATTGTCCGCTCTGGTTTACTGATCTATTGCTACGTCCTGACTATCCGTTCTGTCTAACCCTTTGGTACTGTCGTGCTATCTTGTGCTCTGATCTCGGTCTGTCCTGGTTTTCGTCTCTGTCTTTGCCCCTTGGTAACTTTATCTCGTAGTTACCCTGCTAGGAGTTTTCCTGCAGTTCCTAGATCTCTGGAGCTTAGGCCACGCCCCCAGCAGTCATGTGCTGCAGGTCCTGTTAGTCTGCAGTACACATCATTCATTACTGCTGCCTCTGAGAGACGTGTGGCCAGCTCCGCCCCTTGGCTGTCACATGCTGCGGAAGGTCCTGTTACACAGAAACACACGTCTTCTCTGCTGCGGCTCTGCTTACAGGTATCTGGGGGCACAGTTGGTTTACTTAGGACACGTGCACTGGCTCAGTGAGCATGTGCAGTGCGGTGTCCTTGACACAAGTATGCCAAAACAGATTATAGCTATAACCACATTGTAGTAAGCACTACACATAGTATAAAATTTGGCCAGAAAAAAAAAAAAAAATAACCACATTGTATTAAACAGTACACATAGTATACAAGTAGGCCAAAACAGATTATAGCTATAACCACATTGTAGTAAGCACTACACATAGTATACAAGTACGCCAAAACAGATTATAGCTATAACCACATTGTAGTAAGCGCTACACATAGTATACAAGTAGGCCAAAACAGATTATAGCTATAACCACATTGTAGTAAGCACTACACATAGTATACAAGTAGGCCAAAACAGATTATAGCTATAACCACATTGTAGTAAGCACTACACATAGTATACAAGTACGCCAAAAAAGATTATAGCTATAACCACATTGTAGTAAGCACTACACATAGTATACAAGTACACCAAAACAGATTATAGCTATAACCACATTGTAGTAAGAACTACACATAGTATAAAAGTAGGCCAAAACAGATTATAGCTATAACCACATTGTAGTAAGCCCTACACATAGTATACAAGTATGCCAAAACAGATTATTGTTATAACCACATTGTAGTAAGCACTACACATAGTATAAAATTTGGCCAGAAAAAAAAAAAAATAACCACATTGTATTAAACAGTACACATAGTATACAAGTACGCCAAAACAGATTATAGCTATAACCACATTGTAGTAAGCACTACACATAGTATACAAGTACGCCAAAACAGATTATAGCTATAACCACATTGTAGCAAGCACTACACATAGTATACAAGTAGGCCAAAACATAATATAGCTATAACCACATTGTAGTAAGCACTATACATAGTATACAATTTTTTTTTTTAAAAAAAATAAAATAAATAAACACATTGTATTAAACAGTACACATAGTATACAAGTACGCCAAAACAGAGCATAGCTATAACCACATTGTAGTAAGCACTACACATAGTATACAAGTAGGCCAAAACAGATTATAGCTATAACCACATTGTAGTAAGCACTACACATAGTATACAAGTACGCCAAAAAAGAATAAAGCAATACCCACATAGTATACAAGTACACCAAAACAGAATTGAGCAATAACCAATTTGTATTAAAGCACAACCCACATAGTATACAAGTACGCCAAAACATAATATAGCTATAACCACATTGTAGTAAGCACTACACATAGTATACAAGTTTTTATAAAAAAAAAAATAACCACAACAGCAAACAGTACACATAGTATACAAGTACGCCAAAACAGAGCATAGCTATAACCACATTGTAGTAAGCACTACACATAGTATACAAGTAGGCCAAAACAGATTATAGCTATAACCACATTGTAGTAAGCGCTACACATAGTATACAAGTACACCAAAACAGAATAGAGCAATACCCATATATTATACAAGTACGCCAAAACAGAAGCAATACCCACATTGTATTAAAGCACAAGCATTAAAGTATACAACAATGCAAACACATAAAATACACGCATAGTATCATGGGGTGGGTGATATTTACCGTCTGGCATTTGCTTCCGTCTCCTCCGCGCCCACATCTTGGTGGTCCCCAGAATCCATTTTGATGGTGGTGTTGCTGGCTCATAATCCTTCTCAAATTGGTGATGTGTCTCTCTTGATGCTTGGATTGCATGTGGCAGAGTGTCCCACAGGCGTGGTATATATATGTTTGCTTCTGTCTGGGCTAATTAACATTCCCAGACAAAAAAACCGGATCAGGCCACCGGATCAGTTTTTTGCCGGATGTGGCGCTATGCGGCGCTCATAGACTTTCATTGTAGACAAACGCCGGATCCGGCCCTTCCGGCTGTTTGGCCGGAGACAAAAAACGTTACAGTTGGCGTATTTTCTAGACGCCGGAAATAAACCAGACACCGCATCCGGCAGAAAACGGACTAAACGCAGGTACATGCAGCGCGATCCGGCGCTATATTTAGTCAATGTTAAAAACACCGGATCCGGCATGTCCGTTCGCCGCATCCGGTGTTTAAAAAAAAGGCCGGATCGCGCCTGATTCGAAAAGCCTGAAGTGTGAAAGTAGCCTAAGAGGCACACGCCTTTTTAAATGGTGGTTTAAACTCCAATAATCCTTACTGTTAATCTATTAAAATTTAGAAGGAACAGAGGAGTTTTTCTGATGTGTTTTGAGTAAATCAAAATCTCAATCATAGATATAAAAACCTGACAAATCTTTAAAAGCCTTCACCATAGTTATGAAATATGTATCACCTGTAGTGATGAGCGAGCATGCTTGCCACTACTTAGTACTTGCCCGAGCATCTCACTACTCGAGATGCTCAGAGCTCTCCAAGTATTTCCGGGGTTGCTCTGCAGGAGCTCGGGTCCTCGCCCTGCATGTTTAGCGCTCTTTAATTATCTAATTTTTTGTTTTGTATAGCTTGAATCTTTAAGTATATTCTCCTGCGGGTTGCTGCATCCTATCATATGTTCATATCCCTGATCCTGTTACCAACTATGAATGTGTGATAAAGACTTTATGAGGAATTGGTTATAATACAGGATCATAATCATGTGAAGAAATCTGAACAGTGGCTGGAAATTGTTGTTACTCGGGATTAAGGATTTTGTATGATTTTATATGCCATTTATTTATATGACAGAGCATTTTTCTATTATGCTGCCTGTGGTTGTGGAGCGCATGCACCTGCTTGCCGTCTACTGCTGCGCTGCGTCATCCAGCATCTGCGTCACTGGCACGCGACTGAGAATCCTGGCAATTGCCTGGCTCCTGCTCGTGTGTGCGGTGATGCTTGGCCGGTTCATGTGGGTTCAGTGCGGTCAGCCGCGCGCGAATGCGGCCGGTCACGTGGAGCACACATGAACGGTAACTATGGATATTTAAGGTCCTGCAGGAGGCCTTAGCCACATCTCCCCTTGAGAAAGCACAGCTAACAGCAGCGAAACACGCGTTGGGGTGCGTCCAGTGGTGTGCCTCAGTGCCAGGTGAGATTACCCCTTCCCTTATGTTAAGCAAGCCAAGTGTGGCAATACTTATAAATATGATAATATATGGGAAATATCTTTCATGCTAACCCTGCCCTTATTGGCTCTATTAGACTAATGGGGATTAGAGTTCATCTGTGAGTTATGGGTGAAGGCATGTTCTCAGGTAATGGATTCTGATATGGGTTGCTTCACCTGTTATTAGTGTTGAGCGATACTGCTCGATATCTAAAAATATCGTATCGGAATGGTATCGCCGATATCACTAAATATCGTCGATATCCGATTACGATACCGGAAGTCCCATGTAAGTCTATGGGAACAAAATATCGCAACAAAAAAAACCCTTTCTTTCGTTGTAAACACAAAATATACACACATAGAATACATATATATATATATATACATGTCATTGTGACATATATATATATACATATATTTATAGTTTATACACTTCTACATAGTAAAATAGACTCTGATTCAATTGCCGGGTAAAGCCGTGACATACCCCATAGAAGTCGACGGGCTCGGTGCCGAGTACCCCCAAAACCTCTGGCTCTGTGCGACTCAACTTGGGCGTCACGAACAGGATTCTGTAGCTCGCTATAAGCGAGTCCTGTGTGCCTGAATTGAACTGGTTTTGTGCTTGAGAATTGCTAAAATCATCAGAGAATGTATTTGCCATTTTTCCGCTATATCTGCGTCACGACGAGGCACTGGTGAAGAAGAAGGGCGTGCTCTTCATGGGTGTACACTCACTCAGTGGCACGAAAACGATGGCCGACCACTCTAAATGGTACTGCAATGTAAGATCGTGCCCCACAGCTCTTCAGTTCTGCCTCCTCATCCTCCTCAGTGTGCGGAAACTAACACGAAGGTCCCGCCTCCCTACAAAAGAGGGGCCCTCTCCAGATGCTAATGACACATGTGACTTGGCAGAGATGGCTAATGGACACGAGCAGAAGTGTGAAGGGATGGAGCAGTCAGAGCTCTCCCCCACGGAAGCGACCCGATCGCCACGGAACCACCGTTGGGCACCCGGCCTGGAAACCCTCCTACGCTGCAAGAAGCGGAGGATACCCTAAGAGGCCTGGCCTGGCACCGGGAGTAGGTCGCCAGGATGGAAGCCAGCTGGCGTGCCCTAAAACTAAACTTGGAGCGGCGCCAATCCCTCTTACCTGAAGCGTCTGTACCGGAAGGTGAAGCACCCGTTCTAGTAGAGGAGTCCGTGCGGGCATCCCAGCCCTTGCAATGTGATCCGGTTGACGTTGTCGCAGTGGAGGCACCCGTTCGTGCAAAAAACTCTGCACCGGCAGCACCCCAGATCCCGCTGTCTGCCCCCGTCGCTGAGACAGAAGAAGCGACACCCGTCCTCATGGAGGAGGCCGCGCAGGCACCAGAGCACTACCTGCCTGTACCGGAGCCCCGACTGTCATCTGTTCCAGAGCCGGCTGCTTCCTCCGCAGGTGAGCGCCGCCAGGACTGGGGGGCGCCAGGAGAGCTGCCGCAAACCGGGCATCGTAAGCTGGCATTTGATGGTGGAGACATGGAGCAGCTGGTGGAGGAGAATTACAACCGGCGTCAGGAGGAAGAGTGGAGACGTTGGGAGCGGGAAGCAGAGCGACAAAGGGAGCAGCGAGAATCCCAAAAGCTTCGGCAACGTCAACTGGAGAAGGATCGGGCAGATAAGGACCGGATGAGAAAAGATAAAGGAACCCTGTGGGAGCCGCGGCGTAAGGGTGCAGTACGGAGCTTTAAATTGAAAGGTGGTTGGGGCTTCATCCAGGAGCCTGGACTTTATTTAGAAGTCTTTGTGACCCGGCGGGACGTGGAGACTCACCTCCCAGAAGGACACCCGGGGAGGGACCTGTTGCCAGGAGACTTGGTGACTTACACCCGACACTGGGGTTACAATGGATGGTACGCCCTAAATGTTACCAGGTGCGACCCCTACTCCCCAGAGTGTCAGGAACCTGTGAGACCCTCGGAGCCTTCAGCCTCCCACATCCAGGCCTCTGCACAAGTGCCCACCCCACGCCGTAAATCTCCCCAGCCTCCCTCAGTGGTCTCCTCAGCAGCCCCAGCTATGGACATGATAACTATAGCTGGCCCGTACCCGGCGCCTGTTAGGCCCCCTGGGGTTCGTTCAGTCCGTGACATAGGGCTCCAGACCCGGAGGGAGATGAAAGAGGTGGCCACACAGACACAGATAGCGGGTCACGACTTGACTGTACAGGCCATACGACGTCATCAGGTCCTGGTGGTCCTTGGTGTCTCGGATGTTTAGCAAGCATCAGAACAGTACCAGGTGGTACCTGGAACACCCCTGCCAAAGAATTATAAATAACCCGGACAGGGTCCCTGTATGTAAATAGTTAAATTGTTGATGTACCCGGACGGGTGAATGTTCATAAAAAAAATTTTTAATTTAATAAAAAACACAACACAGTTTTCATTACTTTTATTACAGTCTCATCCTGCGACGCCATCGATCTCCTGTAAAAAAATGAAAAAAAAAAACAGCAGTATACCACCTGTCCGACGCAGTCCATAGTAACGAGTGTCCCACGACGATCCAGCTCTGCTTCATCAGAATGACAGGCAGAGCCTGTCATCCCGGCGCAGCACAGCTGATTACCTGCTTCCCCGGCGGTGACGTCATCGGACTGGTTTACGGCGGGGATTACCCTGCAGTCACTGCAGTTATCGCGAAACACTGCATGTGACCGCCAGGGAGAAGATAATGGCGGCCATCAAGCAGTCCAGGACGTGACAGCCGGAGATCTTCTGCCAGGTAAGTGCCGCTGACTCCTGACAGACCCGACCGACGGACACTCACAGTGACAGTGACAAATCAGATTCCGGTATCCGATATGACGAAAATATCGGTACTCGGAATCGAAAGCCCGATACAGCTAATATCGGCCGATACCCGATATTTGCAGTATCGTATCGCTCAACACTACCTGTTATCATATTTCACATATGATTTGTAACTATATATAATATGGTGTACTGAGTGCTACCTTTTCTGGTGTCTTGTATAGCACATCTTTTACTCTTGTCTGTCTTTTTTAAATATTTTGGACTGTTAAAATAAAGATCTTTTGCATTTTTATTAAAAAACTCCTATAGTTCTCCTGTTCTGGCTGTTGGCAGCCAAGCACCCCAGTAGGTTCTTTGAACGCCTGGGTACAAAACCTGTGTCTGAGGGTGAAACCACTGCTCCTTCTCCTGTGATACAGCCTTCCCAATCTGCTGTCCATGAAGCAGGCGCTGATGCCTCCTGTCCACAACCTGCAGTTGCACAGACACAACAGTCAGCAACCACGTCCAGTTCATTGTCACCGCGCAGTGTTCAGTTGTCCCTGCCCCAAATTGCTAGCCCTGGAAATGTTGACGTTTCAACTTGTGGGAATTGAGTCTTTCAGCAAGCTATAGATGGTGGCAGCCTCACAGTACTCGATTCCCAGCCGCCACTATATTTCCTGGTGTGCCATCCCCGCGTTACATAAGCATGTGTTACACAATATCAGCCGTGCTCAGGCCAATGCAATCACAGGGAAGGTCCACCTAACCACAGACATGTGGACAAGTTCTTGTGGACAGGGACACTACATTTCCCTGACAGCACACTGGGTGGAGTCTGGGAGAGTCAGACGCTGGGACATCACACATCTTATCCACACCAAGAATAGCAGGCAAAACTTTCATCCTTCCATCAGGCTGTCAGTCTCCTCATATTCCAGTTCCTGTCTCTCCTCCTCCTCAGAGGAACAAGCCTCCCCATCACTCCCCAGATGGGAAGTCTGCAGCACTGCCATGGTGAAGCAGCAGCACGCTCTGCTGAAGCTCATTTGTTTAGGTGATAAAGCTCACAACGCAGCCAAGCTGCTGAAAGGGATAAAAGAAACAGACCAATCAGTTGCTCTCTCTGCTGAACCTCCAACCAGGTCTGGTTGTGTGCAATAATGGGCGTAACTTGGTGGCAGCTTTAAAGCTCGGCAAGCTGGTACATGTTCCATGCATGGCCCACGTGTACAGAGGTTTTTAGAAACATACCCTGAGTTGCCGGACCTACTTACCAAGGTACGCCGTGTCAGAGCACATTTCCAAAAGTCATCTCAGGCTTTCGCCGATCTAGCTTCCCTGCAGCAGTGCTTTAATTTGCCTCGTCACCAACTGATTTGTGACCTGCCCACACGCTGGAATTTGACCTTTCATATGTTGGCAAGGCTTAGTGAGCAGCAGAGGCAAGTGTCTGAATTCAAGCATCTCCATGCCCGTCACAGTAACACTCAACCCCCACACATAACAACTGGTGAATGGGTGTGGATCGCTGACATATGTGAGGTTCTTCAAAACTTTGAGCACTGCACTGAGATTGTGAGCGCTGATGATGCTATTATCATTATCACATGGTCATAAGTATTCAGACCCTTTGCTCAGACACTCATATTTAAGTCACATGCTGTCCATTTCCTTGTGATCCTCCTTGAGATGGTTCTACTCCTTCATTGGAGTCCAGCTGTGTTTAATTAAACTGATAGGACTTGATTTGCAAAGGTACACACCTGTCTATATAAGACCTCAGCTCACAGAGCATGTCAGACCAAATGAGAATCATGAGGTCAATGGAACTGGCCAAGGAGCTCAGAGACAGAATTGTGGCAATGTCACGCTGTCTCTGCGTACAGGAGGTCAGGGGCCTAAGCTGACCCTAAGCTGGGGCCCTGACTAATCCCTCTAACTGGAGGTACTGTTAAAGGTACAGAGGTCCAGGCCGCCAGCGTAACCCCTACCTCCTGAGGATCCCTGAACCTCAGTAATCTAGTCCTGAGAAGGACCCCGATCACAACAACAGGGGACAGGATAATATAAGCCAACACACAGTACTAGACGAACGAGACAGTACAAGGGGAAAACCAAAAACCACCTTGCATACAAAAACTCACACCACAACAACAGAGGGAACACCAACGGGTAAGGAGATAAATGATAAAGCGAGGAAGGGAAAAAACCACACCAAGTACACTTCACTCCAAACTCCAAAATACCACGAGCCGCTCTGTTTGTCTGCAAAGAATGTGTAGCGCTTCCCACGGCTGTGGGGCGCCGGGACATGGCATAGCTTGCCTAGCTAGCCAATGCTCCCACGCCGCCAGTCCACGACGACGTGAGGCATGGGTCCCAGATGATAAGAGAATGTGGACCCACTGGACCACGGAGGGAGACCCGGGCCTGCCCGGACTAGGGAAGGGCAGCGACCGGGATCCGTGGCAGCTGAGCATGTGGGCAAGGTGGCGACCTGCAGGGCTAGACAACACCGCACAACTTCAGGTAAGAAGAAACATAAAGTTTACTTAAAGAAACAAAGTACATAAACAGAAACATAAGACCGGGCTCCGATTCCGCACATCAGAGAAGGGTACACGACTCAGGATCACAGACGAGTGCTGGAGGACATCACGGGTAGATGCAGTCCAGGGTTATCTGGCACGGGCATACTTGGACGGCCTCTCTCTCAGGCCTTAGGCGTAGCACAGGCTCAGCAGGAGAACATCAGACACCGACCTCAGACAGACTTCAGACGATGGAGGGGTCCTCACGGGTTGATGAAGTCCAGGATCATCTGGCACGGGCATACTAGTATGGCCTCACTCTCAGGCCTCAGGCGTAGCACAGGCTCAGCAGGAGAACATCAGACACCGGCCCAGGACGAACGTCAGACGATGGCGGGGTCATCATGGGTTGATGAAGTCCAGGGTCATCTGGCACAGGCATACTAGGACGGCCTCTCTCTCAGGCCTCAGGCGTAGCACAGGCTCAGCAGGAGAACATCAGACACCGACCCAGGACAGACGTCATCACAGGGTAGACCAAGAAGGAACCGACAGGACAAGAGAGCGGGTGGCACCTGGGAAAAGGGCAGGGAATCACGGCAGGGGATATAGGTAGTTTCTGGACAGGCAGGTTTGTCACAGCAAGTGACCAAGGAAGTCTCTGGGCAGGCAGGTTGTCACGGCAAGTGACCAAGGCAGTCTCTGGGACAGGCAGGTTGTCACGGCAAGTGACCAGGGCAGTCTCTGGGACAGGCAGGTTGTCACGGCAAGTGACCAGGCAGTCTCTGGGACAGGCAGGTTGTCACGGAAAGTGACCAGGGCAGTCTCTGGGACAGGCAGGTTGTCACGGCAAGTGACCAGGCAGTCTCTGGGACAGGCAGGTTGTCACGGCAAGTGACAAGGCAGTCTCTGGGACAGGCAGGTTGTCACGGCAAGTGACCAGGCAGTCTCTGGAACAGGCAGGTATATACGACCTGATATGGTGGAGCCTCCAGGTAGGCTGCAGTCGGATGGCAGATGATCGCTCCCAGGTGAGCAGGCAAGAGCCGGGGATCTCTGCAGATGATGTCCGAACTTCCGGATGGAGCTGCAGTCGGATGGCAGATGATCGCTCCTAGGTGAGCAGGCAAGAGCCGGGGATCTCTGCAGATGACGTCCGAACCTCTGGAAGGAACTGCAGATGGATGGCAGACAGGCAAGCCGACAGGTAACAGACAGGTAACTGGAATCAGGAGCTGATGGCTGAAACAGAGTTAGACTGCACAGGAACAACAGGAACACGGATTGGATCTCAGAGAGTCAGGAACACAGACAGGAACACGGACTGGGTCTCAGGGACACGGACTGGAACACAGGCATCGGACTCCGGACATCTGGTACCGATCAGCAGGCTCCGGACATCAGGTAGAGATGGATAGGATCCGGACATCTGGAAGTGGTCATCGGACATCGGATATCAGGCAATGGTCATCGGACATCGGATATCAGGCAATGGTCATCAGGGATAGGATCCGGACATCTGGCAGCGACCTGAAAAGGAACCCCAGCGGTCTGGTGCAAGCCCCGCCCAGCACAACGGGAGCTGGCCGGGGATTGCACAGAAGCTGAGCACAGAGTAACAGAAACTCAGCACACACCGGACTCCTCCTTCCAAGATGAACTCAGGTTATATAGCAAGGATTCACAGTCACTGGCACAGGGTTCTGGACACAGCAGGATTTTCAGGAACATAACACATAGGACACAGTTCAGACAGTCAGGTACAGGATGCGATCCAGGATCAGGGGTTCAGGTAATTAGACACAGAAGGAACAGGCCTGGATATACAGCCTCCAGGAACGGTAATCTGGGTAATCAGCCCCCAGCATAGGCGGAAACACAAGACACAGTTCAGACATTCAGGTACAGGATGCGATCCAGGATCAAGGGTTCAGGTAATTAGACACAGCAGGAACAGGCCTGGATATACAGCCTCCAGGAACGGCGATCTGGGTAATCAGCCCCCAGCATAGGCGGAAACACAAGACACAGTTCAGACATTCAGGTACCGGGTTAGATCCAGGATCAGGGAACAAGAAACAGCAGGAACAGGGAATCAGCTCTCCAGAGCTGATCAACTTCAGAGCAGGAGCTGAACACACAACCACATACGGCTAGGTTCAGGGATTCAGTGTGGATTCAATGTGAAGCTCTGGCAACGCCCCCTAGGGCTGAGGAACTTTATATATGAGCTGCTTCACAGCAATAGGCTGGAGCAGAAATTCTAATACACACCCAATCCTCATAAAAACAGGACAGGTGTGGGCCGCGCCCCCTATGCAGAGCCAGACAACTCATCACAGAGGAACGCCTGACAGTGGCTGCTGCCACACACGTAGTAAATCATGCACCATTGCAGAGGACTTTGCAACCTACGGATGGTCTTCACAGCAGGCCAGGCGCCTGACAGAAGCTGCTGCCACACACGTAAGTCATGCACCACTGCAGAGGACTTTGCAAGCTACGGACGGCTTTCACAGCAGGTCAGGAACCGCACATGCGGGCGGTCATGCAAAGCAGCGGAGCCACTCACGCAAGTACGGGTACGCAGCAGAGCCGGGAACTGAGCAGCATCCCTATAGGTAACAGACAACAGTATCCCAGCTGGTTAGGGGGAAAGGAGCAAAAGGGTTAATGCAAAAGACATGCAGAGTAACGCTGGAAAACAAAGTACAAATAATACCAGCGTTACAGTATCCCCCTCCTCAGGCCCCTCTTCTGAAGACCCAAGTAAAAAAAAATTCCCCAGAAAAATTCACTTGGGTTTGGCGGTAAGTCCCATAGTTCACAATATGGCAGCATAGTTAATAGCTCGAAAAGTCCGAACCGCTGACCAAGCGGGGAATCGAGCATCTAGTCCACTTACCGTGTGGGGACCAAGTAGTCTAGTTCGCACATCAGGTGGAGCTTGGAGAAAGTCCTGCAGACCGCACATGCTCAGCGGAGTCCATGGCCAGAGCTTACTGAAGCGCTTCCCACGGCTGTGGGGCGCCGGGACATGGCATAGCTTGCCTAGCTAGCCAATGCTCCCACGCCGCCAGTCCACGACGACGTGAGGCATGGGTCCCAGATGATAAGAGAATGTGGACCCACTGGACCACGGAGGGAGACCCGGGCCTGCCCGGACTAGGGAAGGGCAGCGACCGGGATCCGTGGCAGCTGAGCATGTGGGCAAGGTGGCGACCTGCAGGGCTAGACAACACCGCACAACTTCAGGTAAGAAGAAACATAAAGTTTACTTAAAGAAACAAAGTACATAAACAGAAACATAAGACCGGGCTCCGATTCCGCACATCAGAGAAGGGTACACGACTCAGGATCACAGATGAGTGCTGGAGGACATCACAGGTAGATGCAGTCCAGGGTTATCTGGCACGGGCATACTTGGACGGCCTCTCTCTCAGGCCTTAGGCGTAGCACAGGCTCAGCAGGAGAACATCAGACACCGACCTCAGACAGACTTCAGACGATGGCGGGGTCCTCACGGGTTGATGAAGTCCAGGATCATCTGGCACGGGCATACTAGTATGGCCTCACTCTCAGGCCTCAGGCGTAGCACAGGCTCAGCAGGAGAACATCAGACACCGGCCCAGGACGAACGTCAGACGATGGCAGGGTCATCATGGGTTGATGAAGTCCAGGGTCATCTGGCACAGGCATACTAGGACGGCCTCTCTCTCAGGCCTCAGGCGTAGCACAGGCTCAGCAGGAGAACATCAGACACCGACCCAGGACAGACGTCATCACAGGGTAGACCAAGAAGGAACCGACAGGACAAGAGAGCGGGTGGCACCTGGGAAAAGGGCAGGGAATCACGGCAGGGGATATAGGTAGTTTCTGGACAGGCAGGTTTGTCACAGAAAGTGACCAAGGAAGTCTCTGGGCAGGCAGGTTGTCACGGCAAGTGACCAAGGCAGTCTCTGGGACAGGCAGGTTGTCACGGCAAGTGACCAGGCAGTCTCTGGGACAGGCAGGTTGTCACGGAAAGTGACCAGGGCAGTCTCTGGGACAGGCAGGTTGTCACGGCAAGTGACCAGGCAGTCTCTGGGACAGGCAGGTTGTCACGGCAAGTGACCAGGCAGTCTCTGGGACAGGCAGGTTGTCACGGCAAGTGACCAGGCAGTCTCTGGAACAGGCAGGTATATACGACCTGATATGGTGGAGCCTCCAGGTAGGCTGCAGTCGGATGGCAGATGATCGCTCCCAGGTGAGCAGGCAAGAGCCGGGGATCTCTGCAGATGATGTCCGAACTTCCGGATGGAGCTGCAGTCGGATGGCAGATGATCGCTCCTAGGTGAGCAGGCAAGAGCCGGGGATCTCTGCAGATGACGTCCGAACCTCTGGAAGGAACTGCAGACGGATGGCAGACAGGCAAGCCGACAGGCAACAGACAGGTAACTGGAATCAGGAGCTGATGGCTGAAACAGAGTTAGACTGCACAGGAACAACAGGAACACGGATTGGATCTCAGAGAGTCAGGAACACAGACAGGAACACGGACTGGGTCTCAGGGACACGGACTGGAACACAGGCATCGGACTCCGGACATCTGGTACCGATCAGCAGGCTCCGGACATCAGGTAGAGATGGATAGGATCCGGACATCTGGAAGTGGTCATCGGACATCGGATATCAGGCAATGGTCATCGGACATCGGATATCAGGCAATGGTCATCAGGGATAGGATCCGGACATCTGGCAGCGACCTGAAAAGGAACCCCAGCGGTCTGGTGCAAGCCCCGCCCAGCACAACGGGAGCTGGCCGGGGATTGCACAGAAGCTGAGCACAGAGTAACAGAAACTCAGCACACACCGGACTCCTCCTTCCAAGATGAACTCAGGTTATATAGCAAGGATTCACAGTCACTGGCACAGGGTTCTGGACACAGCAGGATTTTCAGGAACATAACACATAGGACACAGTTCAGACAGTCAGGTACAGGATGCGATCCAGGATCAGGGGTTCAGGTAATTAGACACAGAAGGAACAGGCCTGGATATACAGCCTCCAGGAATGGTAATCTGGGTAATCAGCCCCCAGCATAGGCGGAAACACAAGACACAGTTCAGACATTCAGGTACAGGATGCGATCCAGGATCAAGGGTTCAGGTAATTAGACACAGCAGGAACAGGCCTGGATATACAGCCTCCAGGAACGGCAATCTGGGTAATCAGCCCCAGCATAGGCGGAAACACAAGACACAGTTCAGACATTCAGGTACCGGGTTAGATCCAGGATCAGGGAACAAGAAACAGCAGGAACAGGGAATCAGCTCTCCAGAGCTGATCAACTTCAGAGCAGGAGCTGAACACACAACCACATACGGCTAGGTTCAGGGATTCAGTGTGGATTCAATGTGAAGCTCTGGCAACGCCCCCTAGGGCTGAGGAACTTTATATATGAGCTGCTTCACAGCAATAGGCTGGAGCAGAAATTCTAATACACACCCAATCCTCATAAAAGCAGGACAGGTGTGGGCCGCGCCCCCTATGCAGAGCCAGACAACTCATCACAGAGGAACGCCTGACAGTGGCTGCTGCCACACACGTAGTAAATCATGCACCATTGCAGAGGACTTTGCAACCTACGGATGGTCTTCACAGCAGGCCAGGCGCCTGACAGAAGCTGCTGCCACACACGTAGTAAGTCATGCACCACTGCAGAGGACTTTGCAAGCTACGGACGGCTTTCACAGCAGGTCAGGAACCGCACATGCGGGCGGTCATGCAAAGCAGCGGAGCCACTCACGCAAGTACGGGTACGCAGCAGAGCCGGGAACTGAGCAGCATCCCTATAGGTAACAGACAACAGTATCCCAGCTGGTTAGGGGGAAAGGAGCAAAAGGGTTAATGCAAAAGACATGCAGAGTAACGCTGGAAAACAAAGTACAAATAATACCAGCGTTACAGAATGCTTTCACCGACAACTTCCCTAACAGACTGGCAGGTATTTGAAGGAGGCCCACTACTGCAGCATTGACTGCAGCTGGGCGAGGCTGGGCCTCATCTAGCACAGAGAGAGAGAATTAACTCCCTCACTGCCGAAAAACACAAAGCACCAAAAACTCAGCTGCGAGAAGTCAGGCTGTGTAATCGTGACGATCTTCGTGGCGACACACCCGTGACAGGCAAGGAACACATCTGGCCAAGGTTACAAAAGAATTTCTGCAGTACTCAAGGTTCCTAAGAGCACAGTGGTCTCCATAATCCTTAAATGGAAGACATTTGGGACCACCAGAAGTCATCCTAGACTTGGCCATCCAGCAAATTTGAGCAATCGTGGGAGAAGAGCCTTGGTGAGAGAGGTAAAGAAGAACCCCAAGATCACTGTGGCTGAGCTCCACAGATGCAGAAAGGAGATGGAAGAAAGTTCCACAAAGTCAACTATCACTGCAGCCCTCCACCAGTCAGGCCTTTATGGCAGACTGGCCCAACGGAAGCCTCTCCTCAGTGCAAGGCATATGAAAGCCCGCATAGAGTTTTCATAGAGTTTGCTAAAAAAAACACATGAAGGACTCCCAGACTATGATAAATATGATTCTCTGGTCTGAAGAGATGAAGATAGAACTTTTGGTGATAATTCTAAGCGGTATGTGTGGAGAAAACCAGGCACTGCTCATCACCAATCCCAACAGTGAAACATGATGGTGACAGCATCATGCTATGGGGGTGTTTTTCAGTTGCAGGGACATGACGATTGGTTGCAATTGAAATAATTATGAATGTGGCCAAGTACAGAGATATCTTGGATGAAAACCTCTTCCAGAGTGCTCTGAACCTCAGACTTGGCCGAAGGTTCAACTACCAACAAGACAATGACCCTAAGCACACAGCTAAAATGACAAAGGAGTGGCTTCAGAACAACTCTGTGACCATTCTTGACTGGACCAGCCAAAGCCCTGACCTAAACCCAATGTAATAATTATAGGGGATAACTCAGGAGACTTCTTGCGTGGAACAAGACAACTACAGGACACAGTCTTATAAGTGGAAAAGTCTATATTATCACACGGTGAATCAAACAGGTGCAAAGCTCAAGTCCACAACACTTGGTGTAGATAATAAATGCAGCTTAACAGTCTATAGGAAACTTCAGAGAGAAATGCAATCAAGCAGAGAGTCTATGAAGCACAGTTAAACTTGAGGATACTTGACACGAATAAGTCTTAGTTTAGTCCAAGCACAGGTAGCTATGCTTATAAGGCAGTTCAAATGATATCTTTAGCTCAACCAGGGAGCCCTGGGTGATAGTCTCAGTTTAAAGCAGCGCACAGCTGCAACAGCTTACATGTCCAGCAAATGCAGAGGGGAGTAACACAAGCATCCAGCTGAAGGAGGATTACTGGAAACCGGTGTATACAGCAGGAACTCAGAGCAGAGTAGCAGGATCATAAAACAGGTTCACAGGAGCAGGTGCAAAGCCAGGGAGCCACCAGAGGTCAGAAGCTGGATGCAAGGCAGAATACTCTAGCACAGACTAAAGGCTGGGGTGGAGTTATATAGCAGGAAGACACAGTGCACATGAGACCAAAGACGCCATCTTGGAAAAGGGCAGTAATGCACAAAAGGTGATCAAAAATGTTCAGAGTCCTTACATTACTCCCTTCTTAGAAGTGGCCTCAGGACGATCCTGGACCTGGTTTCTCAGGGAATCTCTGATGAAAACGAGAAATCTTCTGTTGGGCATTGATGTTTTCCACCGGTTCCCAAGAGTCTTCCTCAGGGGATAACCCTGTCATCTTATTAGATATTGGAGTCGATTCCTGCGAATCCTGGAATCAATAATTTCCCCCACCACAAATTCTTCTTGCCCATCAATCACCAAAGGCTGCGGAGGTGGCACAACACATCCCTGGAAGGTATTAGGAGATACAGGCTTTAGTAAAGATACATGGAAAACTGGGTGTACCTTCATAGTCCTAGGCAGCTTCAGACGGCAGGCCATGGAGCTCACAATACTGTTGATCTTGAAAGGGCCAAAGCACTTCTGTCCAAGTTTTTGTGAAGGAACGTTTAATTTCAGATTCTTAGTTGATAACCACACGGAATCTCCTACCTTGAACATGGGTGCAGTTTTGCGGAATCTATCAGCCGATCTCTTATAACGTTCTTGAACTGTGGTCAGTGACTCCTTCAGAACCTCCAAATTTTGCCTCATCGCAGTCAGCCTTTCCTCCACTGTCGGAACCGGAGAATTAATCGGAGACCTAGGTAAGATACACGGATGATAACCCAGATTGGCAAAGAAAGGTGTAAACTTAGTGGAGGTGCTCTGAGAATTGTTGTATGAAAATTCGGCTAACGGTAGCAACTCCAACCAATCATCCTGGAGATGGCTGACATAGCATCTTAGATATTGTTCCAGCGTCTGGTTGGTACGCTCAGTCTGACCATTTGTCTGGGGATGGTAAGCGGAAGAGAGACAGACATTAATATTGAGTGCAGAGCAAAACCCCTTCCAGAGTCTTGAAGTGAACTGTACTCCACGGTCAGAGATGATCTCATCCGGGACCCCATGCAGCCGAAAGACATTCTGTATAACTAAGTTCACTGTATCCTTAGCTGAGGGGAGGCCGGTGCATGGAAACAAATGAGCGGCTTTAGTCAGGCGATCAACTACCACCAAGATCGTATTCATGCCCCCGATGTACGCACCTCCACAATAAAATCCATTGATATAGACCCCCAAGGGCGGGACGGAACAGGTAATGGATGCAGAAGACCCGTAGGTGCCACATGAGGAGTCTTGTAACGAGCACATACCTCGCAATAGAGAACATAGTCCTTGGTATCCTTCAGGCAAGTTGGCCACCAGAAAAATCGGCTTAGGAACTCTTGTCAATTCTGTACCCCCCTGTGACCAGCCAACTTGGAGTCATGTACCAACTTGAGGCTCTGCAGACGGACGGCTTCAGGGACGTAGATACGTCGATCTCTGAACCACATGCCACCCTTAAAGACAAGATTAATATCAACAAGTGAGTTGGCCAGAAATACATCACCGTCATAAGCCTCCCTGCACTCCTTCCACAAGTCTTGATCGTGGATAACTCCGATGAAATTGGCATCAGATAGAATGGTCTTGGACGGGGCTCCAGGTACGGAATCCGCAGCATGGATTCGGGATAAAGCATCAGCCTTCCCATTACGAGAACCTGGACGGTACGAGATAACAAAATTAAATTGATTTAAAAATAAATTCCAACGAGCCTGACGAGGAGAAAGACATCTAGCGGATCTAAGGAACTCTAAATTGCGATGGTCAGTTAGCACTACGATCTGTTGTGCAGCTCCTTGCAGATGATGCCTCCATTCCCTGAAAGCCGCAATAATAGCCAGCAATTCCTTGTCTCCCACATTGTAATTCTTCTCTGAAAGAATGCACAAGGATGTAGCAGCCACCTTCTCTCCAGTTCTTTGAGAGAGAATAGCCTCCAAAGCATTATCAGAAGCGTCCACCTCCACAATGAAAGACAGTGTTGGATCTGGGTGTATCAACAGCGGTGCTGAGGTGAAACAGATCTTAAGCCGATCAAAAGCTTCTTGAGCCTGTGAAGACCACTTAAAAAGCTTTTCCTTCTTTGTCAAGGAAGTAATGGGACGGACAATATCAGAAAAATTTCAAATGAAACGTCTGTAGAAATTTGCAAAACCAATAAAACGTTGGACCTCCTTAACGTTCTTGGGTACCGGCCAGTCAAGGATAGCCTGAATCTTACCAGATTCCATGTTCAGCCCCTGAGGAGAGATGATATAACCTAAGAACTTTATCTCAAAACGATGAAACTCGCATTTCTCCGGCTTGATATACAGATGGTTCTCTTTCAGACGTCTTAAAACCGTTTTGATATGTTCTTCATGTTCCTGTAGAGAGTCAGAAAAGATTAAAATATCGTCCAAATAGATCACCACAAACTGGTCCAACAAATCTCTGAAGATGTCATTAGCAAGGTGTTGAAACGTTGCAGGGGCGTTACAAAGCCCGAAGGGCATCATGAGTAGGGTTGAGCATTCCGATACTGCAAATATCGGGTATCGGCCGATATTAGCTGTATCGGTCTTCCAATTCCGAGTACCGATATTTTCGTCATATCGGATACCGGAATCGGAATGTCACTGTCAGTGTCCGTCGGTCGGGTCTGTCAGGAGTCAGCGGCACTTACCTGGCAGAAGATCTCCGGCGGTCACGTCCTGGACTGCTTTGATGGCCGCCATCCTCTTCTCCCTGGCGGTCACATGCAGTTTCTCGCGATAACTGCAGTGACTGCTGGGTAATCGCGTCCGTAAAGCAGTCCGATGACGTCACCGCCGGGGAAGCAGGTAATCAGCTGTGCTGCGTCGGGATGTTAGGCCCTGCCTGGCATTCCGATGTAGCAGAGCTGGATCGTCGTGGGACACTCGTTACTATGGACTGCGTCAGACAGGTGGTATACTGTTGGTTTGTTTTTGTTTTTTTACAGGAGATCGATGGCGTCGCAGGAATGAGAGAGTAATAAAAGAAATGAAAACTGTGTTGTCTCTTTTATTTCATTAAAATACTTTTACTTTGTAAAGTGCCAGCACAGTGAGGGGACACATTAAACAAAAAAATTTATTATGCCCCATAGATTGTGCCCCCATAGATGCTCCATAGATCATGCCCCCATAGATTGTGCCCCCATAGATTGTGCCCCTATAGATGCTCCATAGTATAGGCCCTTATGCTGCTGCAACCAAAAAAAAAAAAAGACATACTCACCTCTCGTCGCTGGGGGCCAGGTGCCGGTGTCCTGAGCAGGGGGTGACACCAGGTGCCGATGTCACCGCTCGCTCAGGGCCCCGGCACCTGAGATATTTACCTGTCCTCTCTCCACTGCTGAGTGCCGCTGTCTTAGGGGTCCTCCAGCAGTGAATGATCAGGCAGAGGGCGCGGCGCACACTAACGACGTCATCGCGCCCTCTGACCTGAACATTGCAGCAAGAAGACGTGAGCAACGGTGGAACGGGACAGGTAAATATTCCTTATACTCACCCTTCCGCCGGCGCGGTCTCTGCAGCCCCTGCTCTTCTCCCGCGGTCTCCGCCGCCAGTGTTCAGCGGTCACGCGGGACAGCTCATTAAAGTCATGAATATGTGCATATTCATGACTGTAATGAGCGGTACCACCTGACCGCTGAACACAGGCGTCGGAGACCGTGGGAAAAGAGCAGGGGCTGCAGAGACCGCGCTGGCGGAAGGGTGAGTATATAGAAGAGCTGCGCTCCCCCTCCCCCGCCGACCCCCTGGTAGTACTGTGTCAGCACAGCTACCCGACCGTCGCGGGCCCCCTCACCTGTCCGGGCCCCATAGCAGCTGCATGGTCTGCTTCATTCACGGTACGCCACTGCTCAGCAGTCTGCTTCATCAGGCTGGTTAACAAAAATAGGGGGGACCCCACGCCATTTTTTTTTCGAAGGGAACCCCTATTTTTGTTAATCAGTTCCCTCTGACGTCACTGATTGTGTCCCTGGCTGACCTGAAGTGAAAGTGGAAAGCAATCAATTAAGCTTTCCACTTCCTCTCCTGTCAGCCAGGAGAGGAACTCATTCATTTGGGGGTTTACTGTGAGGCTGCAGCATTAGCTGCGGTCCCTGCAGTAAACATTAACCCTTTCTGAAGGATTACACCGTGGGACCTGACTGTGCATGGGATAGGTAAGAATAATTTTGCTTTTTTATTTTATTTTTATTACAGGAAATGGTTTTTGCAGTAAAATAAAAGATGGTCAAAAACATGTGTCTTTATTTCATTAAAATGATTTTTAATTAAAGTGTGTGTGTTTTATTTTTATTTCATGCAATAGGATTAATAATTGATAGTTGTCTAATTGACAGCTCTCAATTATTAACCTGGCTTAAGGTCACCTTTCAATAGCAAGGTGACATTAACCCCTTATTAACCCATTCGCCACCGCTACAGGGCAATGGGAATAGACAGGCAAAGTGCCAGAAAGGGCGAATCTAATTATAGATTTGTCTTTTCTGGGGTGTCTGGGGGCAGATGTTAGTAGCCAGGGGGGGGGCAAAAATAATGGTCCCTCTCTGGGCTATTATTATCTGCCCCCACTCGCTGGCTTTGTCTGTCTGGTTGCGAAAATAGGGCGGGAGCCCACGCATTTTTTTTCAACAATTTTACACCTCATATATATATATATACATGTCATTGAATTTGTGACACATATATATATATATTTATAGTTGATACACTTCTACATAGTATAATAGCCGCTAATTCAATTGCCGGCTTTTGTGAAAATGCAGAACCCGACATGAAATGACACATGGTTTACATAGAGTTAACCATGTCATTTCAAGTTGTTTGATCTATTGTTTTCACTAACAATTACATGAGTGGCTGTGTGCAACATTTCACACCTGTAGGGGTTAATTAAAGGTGTAAATTCGTAGCAAAAAAGTCCTTTTTTTTTACAACGAATTTACACCTTTAATTAACCCCTACAGGTGTGAAATTTTGCACACATACACTCATGTAATTGTTTGTGCAAATCAGATATCAAACTACATGAAAAGACATGGTTAACTCTATGTAAACCAAGTGTCATTTCATGTCGGGTGCTTCTGTCTTTTCACAAAAGCTGGCTTTACCCGGCAATTGAATCAGAGGCTATTTTACTATGTAGAAGTGTATAAACTATTAATATATGTACAGTCAGGGCCAGAAATATTTGGACAGTGACACAATTTTCGCGAGTTGGGCTCTGCATGCCACCACATTGGATTTGAAATGAAACCTCTACAACAGAATTCAAGTGCAGATTGTAACGTTTAATTTGAAGGGTTGAACAAAAATATGTGTTAATGTGTTAGAAAATGTAGGAATTGTACACATTTCTTTACAAACACTCCACATTTTAGGAGGTCAAAAGTAATTGGACAAATAAACATAACCCAAACAAAATATTTTTATTTTCAATATTTTGTGGCGAATTCTTTGGAGGCAATCACTGCCTTAAGTCTGGAACCCATGGACATCACCAAACGCTGGGTTTCCTCCTTCTTAATGCTTTGCCAGGCCTTTACAGCCGCAGCCTTCAGGTCTTGCTTGTTTGTGGGTCTTTCCCTCTTAAGTCTGGATTTCAGCAAGTGAAATGCATGCTCAATTGGGTTAAGATCTGGTGATTGACTTGGCCATTGAAGAATGTTCCACTTTTTTGCACTCATGAACTCCTGTGTAGCTTTAGCTGTATGCTTGGGGTCATTATCCATCTGTACTATGAAGCGCCGTCCAATCAAGTTTGCAGCATTTGGCTGAATCTGGGCTGAAAGTATATCCCGGTACACTTCAGAATTCATCCGGCTACTCTTGTCTGCTGTTATGTCATCAATAAACACAAGTGACCCAGTGCCATTGAAAGCCATGCATGCCCATGCCATCACGTTGCCTCCACCATGTTTTACAGAGGATGTGGTGTGCCTTGGATCATGCGCCGTTCCCTTTCTTCTCCAAACTTTTGGCTTCCCATCATTCTGGTACAGGTTGATCTTTGTCTCATCTGTCCATAGAATACTTTTCCAGAACTGAGCTGGCTTCTGGAGGTGTTTTTCAGCAAATTTAACTCTGGCCTGTCTATTTTTGGAATTGATGAATGGTTTGCATCTAGATGTGTACCCTTTGTATTTACTTTCATGGAGTCTTCTCTTTACTGTTGACTTAGAGACAGATACACCTACTTCACTGAGAGTGTTCTGGACTTCAGTTGATGTTGTGAACGGGTTCTTCTTCACCAAAGAAATTATGCAGCGATCATCCACCACTGTTGTCTTCCGTGGGCTCCCAGGTCTTTTTGGACTGATGAGTTCACCAGTGCTTTCTTTCTTTCTCAGGATGTACCAAATTGTAGATTTTGCCACTTCTAATGTTGTAGCAATTTCTTGGATGGGTTTTTTTCTGTTCTTGCAGCTTAAGGATGGCTTGTTTCACCTGCATGGAGAGCTCCTGTGACCGCATGTTTCCTTCACAGCAAAACCTTCCAAATGCAAACACCACACCTCAAATCAACTCCGGCCTTTCATCTGCTTAATTGAGAATGACATAACAAAGGGATTGCCCACACCTGTCCATGAAATAGCCTTGGAGTCATTTGTCCAATTACTTTTGGTCCCTTTAAAAACAGGGTGGCACATGTTAAGGAGCTGAAACTCCTAAACCCTTCATCCAATTTTAATGTGGATACCCTCAAATGAAAGCTGAAAGTCTGGACTTCAACTGCATCTGAATTGTTTTGTTTCAAATTCATTGTGGTAATGTCTAGAACCAAAATTAGATAAATGTTGTCTCTGTCCAAATATATATGGACCTAACTGTATATATATGTCACAATGACATGTGTGTATATATATATATATATATATATATATATATATGTATTCTATGTGTGTATATTTAGTGTTTACAAGGAAAGAAAGAGGTTTTTTTAGTTACGATATTTCTGTCCCATAGACTTACATTGGATTTCCGGTATCGGTATCTGGTATCGCCGATATTTTTTGGATATTGGCGATACCATTCCGATACCGATACTTTTGGATATCGGAAAGTATCGCTCAACTCTAATCATGAGATATTCAAAGTGTCCATACCGGCATCTGAATGCTGTCTTCCACTCATCCCTGGACGAATACGCACCAAATTATAAGCCCCACGAAGATCCAGTTTAGAGAACACCTTAGCATGGCGGACTCTTTCCAGTAATTCGGGAATCAGAGGCAAAGGGTAACGGTTTCGTATGGTTACCTTATTGAGTTCCCGATAGTCTACACAGGGTCCCATCCTTCTTCTTTATAAAAAATATAGGTGCCCCTGCTGGTGAGGAAGAAGGACGTATAAAGCCTTTGGCCAGGTTTTCATCAATATACTCCTTTAAGGCTTGGAGCTCAGGTGCCGCCAAAGGGTATACGTTGCCAAAAGGATTAGCTGCCCCAGGAAGCAGCTCAATGGGACAGTCATAATGCCTGTGTGGAGGAAGCTGATCTGCATTCTTCTTGTCACAGATGTCAGAGAACTCTTTATATGCTGAAGGTAAAGTAAATACCTGTACAGGTGGTTCCGTAGCAGTGGACTCAAGGGTATGCCACACTAAACAATATCGCTAACGGGATCGCTAAAAAACGTCACTATTTAGCGATCCCGTTAGCGATATTGTTCAGTGCGGCAGCTTCCAGCGACGAGCTTCCTGCTGTGATCTCGCTCATCGCTGGAATCGTTCCGGACCCTATTTCATCGCTGGCGCTCCCGCTGGGTAAGTATCTAATCGCTGTGTGGCACCTTTTCTTAGCGATTTAGCGGTACTTTTGTACCGCTAAAGTCGTTAAGAAGATCGCTAACGGCGATAGCGTCGTTAACTATATCGCTAAATGTGGCCGCATTTAGCGATATAGAAACAATCCCGCTAGCGATCTCATTAGTATGCAATGCTAACGAGATCGCTAGCGGGATAGCTTAGTGTGGCAGTACCTTCAGGGACAACTTCAGTTGATGCTGGGTTGCTCCTTGTTGGAAAGATAACCTCCTTGGTCTCCCAGTTGATAGTTGGATTCTGAGAACGCAGCCAAGGGATGCCTAAAATCACAGGAAAATGGGAGAAGAAATTAGCAAGAAAGAGAGTTGCTCCTGATGATTAGGCTCCAACAAAATCTCAAGGGGTGCGGTCTCCTGATCCACAGGCCCGGAGATTAAAGGTGACCCATCCACTGTTTCCATGGTAATTGGAGAGGCTCTTTGCTGAATTTCAATACCATATTCTCTGGCAAATGCGATATCCATAAAATTGCCACCTGCACCAGAGTCAATCATAGCTGCACTGGAAATCCACTGTCCAGAACACAGGATCTTAATAGGGAGAGAACAATGAGAGTTCTTTTCCTTCAGCTCCTTGGGTGGTGAAGTCATAGAAAGTGAATGGAATACAGCATTTATAGGCAGGCTACATTCAGAGATGTCAGATTTATCATCACAGTAGTCATACTCTCCTACCGCTGCTAGCACCTTGTTAGGCTGCTTGGGACACTTGGGACAGTTGATTAAAAAGTGGTCAGACTGGCCGCAGTAGAAACATAGACTTTCACAAAGTCAATGCTCCCGGCGCTCATTACTCTCGCGCTTCTGAACAGAATCAATTTGCATGGGCACCTCCTCCACCTCCCGAGATGTTTTACCTGCAGGCTCTCTGGAAGGAAGGGAAAAGTTAGAGATACGGTTCAAGGCAGCAAACTTCTGCCTATGCTCAGTAAGGTGAATGTCAATGCGCACACAATGCTGTATAAATGTCTCTAGCTCTTGTGGTGATTCAGAGCGAGCTAATTGGTCCTTTACAATGCTAGACAGACCCCTTTTAAAAATAGGCAATTGTGCATAACTGTCCCAATTGGTATCTACTGCTAATCTCCTGAATTCGGTAGCATACTCAATAACAGAACGTTTAGCCTGGCGTAAAGACAATAAAGCAGATTCAGCAGTTGCACGGCGATTAGGATCATCAAACATTAATGCCATAACGGCCAAGAAATCATCCAAATTATTTAACCGCGGGTCACGAGACTCAATCATCGAATTCGCCCAGGCGAGCGCTCGTGCGGTCAGCATCATTATTACACACAATACTTTAGATCTATCATTAGGGAAACGATCAGCATGCACATCAAAATATAGCATACATTGATTGACAAAGCCACAAAATTTGTCGCGATCACCATTAAATCTGAATGGGGTCAACCAGAAGGTTGTGCCGCTATTTGCGTGCTTAAATCCTGAAAAGCCCGTCCATACTGGGACTCCGTGCCAGTAAGTTTATTTTCCTGGGCTGCCATGCGGGTGCTTAAGTCCTGCAAAGTTTGTCCAAGCACCTGTTCATTGCATTCAAAGCTTCCAAACTTCTTTTGCAGACCTTCCACATCTTTCTGCAGTGATCTAATTATGGAAAACACCTGCTCTAATCTGCCTTCTGCAGTCATTGTTCCAGCAGTCGCCTCTTTGGAGGCTAGAGTATCCTGTAATAATTATAGTGGATAACTCAGGAGACTTCTTGCGTGGAACAAGACAACTACAGGACACAGTCTTATAAGTGGAAAAGTCTATATTATCACACGATGATTCAAACAGGTGCAAAGCTCAAGTCCACAACACTTGGTGTAGATAATAAATGCAGCTTAACAGTCTATAGGAAACTTCAGAGAGAAATGCAATCAAGCAGAGAGTCTATGAAGCACAGTTAAACTTGAGAATACTTGACACAAATAAGTCTTAGTTTAGTCCAAGCACAGGTAGCTATGCTTATAAGGCAGTTCAAATGATATCTTTAGCTCATCCAGGGAGGCCTGGGTGATAGTCTCAGTTTAAAGCAGCGCACAGCTGCAACAGCTTACATGTCCAGAAAATGCAGAGGGGAGTAACACAAGCAGCCAGATGAAGGAGGATTACTCGAAACCGGTGTATACATCAGGAACTCAGAGCAGAGTAGCAGGATCATAAAACAGGTTCACAGGAGCAGGTACAAAGCCAGGGAGCCACCAGAGGTCAGAAGCTGGATGCAAGGCAGAATACTCTAGCACAGATTAAAGGCTGGTGTGGAGTTATATAGCAGGAAGACACAGTGCACATGATACCAAATACGCCATCTTGGAAAAGGGCAGTAATGCACAAAAGGTGATCAAAAATGTTCAGAGTCCTGACACCCAATTGAGCATCTCTGGAGAGACCTGAAAATGGCTGTTCACCAACATTCAGCATCCAGCCATCATTCCCAAGAAGACTCAAGGCTGTACTAGCTCAAAAGGGTGCGTCTACTCAATACTGAGCAAAGGGTCTGAATACTTTGCTTTTCTTTTTTAATAAATTTGCAACAATTTCTACATTTCTGTTTTTTTAGTAAAGATGGGGTGCAGAGTGTATGTTAATGAGAAAAAAATTAACTTTTTTGCATTTACCAAATGGCTGCAATGAAACAAAGAGTGAAAAATTTAAAGGGGTCTGAATACTTTCCGAACCCACTGTATGTATTCAACTATCTAGCTAACAATTTGGAATGAGGGAAGGACCTCACAAATATAGAAGTGAGGGCACTCACAAATGTTAAAGGAAAAATAAAGCTAAAACGCTCCATGTGAACATAGGCTAAAGGAGAGGTATAATTTTTAATTTATTTTTTTTGTGCTATATACATGTTATTTGAAGGAAAAATGTTTCTTGGCATTTTTCCTTTTAAAAAAAAATTTAGGTTTTGTTTGGTAGGTCTTCTTATAAATCCGTAAAAACGGCGCAATAGTCTGACAACTTTATTAACAGATACCATATTTGAGTCAGAAAGGCATGCAGTCATCTTCTCCATGCTGTTCCCATTTAGTTTTAGCTCTTTCCCAGCCATTTCAGCTTTTTTCCTATGCCCCCAGACCTGTTTGTTGGGTCCAGCAGAACAATGGAAAGGAAAGCAACTGGGTTAATTTGTGCAGAAATTTGAAAAGGTCCTATGATTTTTTAAACAATTTAGAAGACGGTACGCTGATTTCAGATTTTTTGTAGAAAGCCAAAACTTGTCACTGTCCTGAAGGGTAGGAGGGGCTTTGCAATGTTTATCTGCTGTCTCTTTGTAATCTTCTTAGGACTTTTGTAAACATCTCAATTAGTTCTTTTTGAGCTTTCTGCAAATCTGTAAAGCCCGGGTCTCACATAGCGATACACCAGCGATCCCGACAACGATCAGGATCGCTGGTGTGTCGCTACATGATCGCTGCTGAGCTGCCAAACAGGCAGCTCAGGCAGCGATCAGGACAGCGACACTGCGGGCAACATTGCTTAGTTACCCGCAGTGTACGTTGGATACCAGCGCCCTGATGCAGGGAGCTGGTAACCAAGGTACATGTCGGGTTTCCAGGCGCTGCGCGGTGCCTGGAAACCCGCTGTGTACCTTGGTTACCAGCTCCCTGCATCAGGGCGCTGGTATCCAAGGTACACAGCGGGTTTCCAGGCACAGCCCCGTGCCTGGAAACCCGCTGTGTACCTTGGTTACCAGCGGATCGCTGGTCTCCCGCTTGTCACACGCAGCGATGCGTGCTGGCCAGTGGGAGACCAGCGATCAAAAAAATGTCCAGGACATTCAGCGACGATCAGCGATACCCGGCAGGGGGGCTGATCATCCCTGAATGTCACACACAGCGATATCGCAGGGGAGATCGCTGTTGCATCACAAAACTAGTGACTCAGCAGCGATCTCGCTAGCGAGATCGCTGTGTGAGACGGGGGCTTAAGTCTGTCAGTAACAGTAGGAAACAAAGTATTAAATGGAAGATTAGGAATAAATACCGGATGCAAGCCATAGTTAGCAAAAAATATACTTTGGGATGTATAACTGTTTTTGTAGTTATTATAGGCAATTTCTGCTGTTGGTAAATAGTCCACCAAGTCTTCCTGTAGGTAAAAAATAAAACAGTGCAGGTATTGTTCAAGAGTTTGGTAAGGTCTTTCAGTCTGGCCATTGAATTGTGGGTGGAAGGCAATACATAAATTGACAGTAACTCGTAACTCCTAAAGCTGTACAGAAGCTTTTCCAAAATCTTGATTTATATTGAAGACCTCTATCAGAAATTACATTGCCAGGAATTCCATGCTTTCTTTGACCATTAATTCTGCGGTTTGTTCCACAGTAGGAATCCCTTTATTTGGAATAAAATGAATCATCTTTCTGAGCCGATCCACCACAACAAGGAAAACAGTCTTTTTTTAGAGGGAGGTAGGTCCGTGATAAAATCCATTCAGATTGATCCCAAGGCCTGGATGGAACTGGAAAAGGTTGAAGGAGTCCTAGAGGAGATAGCGGCATTTCGTCCCATGAACATGTTAAACAGGAGGAACAATATTTTCTCACATACTTCCTACAATTAGGCCACCAAAAAGAATGAAACAGTAATTCTTGCATTTTCATGACTCCAGGGTGTCCTACAAGTTTAGAATCATGGAAAAGTTTGAGGACTTCAAGTCGAGTAGATTTGGAGACATACAGTACAGACCAAAAGTTTGGACACACCTCTTTCAAAGATTTTTCTGTATTTTCATGACTATGAAAATTGTAGAATCACACTGAAGGCATCAAAACTATGAATTAACACATGTGCAATTATACATTACACTTTACAAAAAAGTGTGAAACAACTGAAAATATGTCTTATATTCTAGGTTCTTCAAAGTAGCCACCTTTTGCTTTGATTACTGCTTTGCACGCAGAAAAGGTTAACGGCTGGACTCTACATGCCTAGTTCCCACCGTGAAGCATGGAGGAGGTGGTGTGATGGTGTGGGGGTGCTTTGCTGGTGACACTGTTGGGGATTTATTCAAAATTGAAGCGGTGAGCAGTCCAGCTCACCCCAAACCATCTCGATTGGGTTCAGGTCTGGTGACTGTGGAGGCCAGGTCATCTGGCGTAGCACCCCAACACTCTCCTTCTTGGTCAAATAGCCCTTACACAGTCTGTAGGTGTGTTTGGGGTCATTGTCCTGTTGAAAAATAAATGATGGTCCAACTAAACGCAAACCGGATGGAATAGCATGCTGCTGCAAGGTGCTGTGGTAGCCATGATGGTTCAGTATGCCTTAAATTTTGAATAAATCCCCAACAGTGTCACCAGCAAAGCACCCCCACATCACACCTCCTCCTCCATGCTTCACGGTGGGAACCAGGCATGTAGAATCCATCCGTTCACCTTTTCTGCATGCAAAGCAGTAATCAAAGCAAAAGGTGGCTACTTTGAAGAACCTTGAATATAAGACATATTTTCAGTTGTTTCACACTTTTTTGTAAAGTGTAATGTATAATTGCACATGTGTTAATTCATAGTTTTGATGCCTTCAGTGTGATTCTACAATTTTCATAGCCATGAAAATACAGAAAAATCTTTGAAAGAGAAGGTGTGTCCAAACTTTTGGTTTGATGGTTCTGTATCCAAAACCCCTCCTTAAAAGAAAGATTGATGTCTTTAGAAGGATAGTTAAGAAAATAGTCAGTTTAATATCCATCTTTAATCTTGGGTGTCCAGTATTCCCCAAAAAACGTGGGACGTAGAATGGTAAAGTCAGTATTACACTTTTCCTGAGGTTCAGGTTCAGTAAATATCCTGGACAGAGCACCAGCCTTGCCGTTTCTTGAACCAGGTCGATAAGAAATTCTAAAATTAAACCTGAACAAAAATAAGTCCCAACGTGCTTGTCTTGCAGACATCCTCTTAGCTGTATGGATGAATTCTAAATTTTTGTCGTCAGTAAGGACAGTCACCAGATGATTGGCCCCTACCAAAAGATGTCTCCATTCATACATGGCAACTTTAATAGCTAAAAGTTCTTTATTTCTAATGTCATAGTTCTTTTCTGCAGAGGACATGGTATGAGAAAGGAATGCACATGAATGAAGCTGCATTTTGTCTCCAACTCGCTGGTACAAAACGTCTCCCACCACAGAGTCTGAGGCATCCACTTTGACAACAAACGGCAGTTCAGGATTTTGATGGCCTAGAAATGGAGCGGAAGTAAAAAGAGTCTTTAGTTTGTCAAAAGCCACTTGTGCCTCTGAAGATCAGGAAAACTTTTTGGATTTCTTTGTGAAAGAAGTAATTGCTAAATTGACTTTTAAAATTTTTTAATGAATCTTCTGTAGAAATTTGCAAATCCTATAAAGTGCTGGACGTCTTTTAAATTTCTTGGGATAGGCCATAAAACTATAGCTCTGATCTTATAGGGATCCATGCTCAGACATTCTGAGGAGATGATATATCCCAGAAATTGAGTCCTGGTTTTGTCAAATTCACATTTTTTGAGTTTTCTAAAAATGTCTAAAGGCAGTTTTCC
Organism: Oophaga sylvatica; assembly: GCA_033576555.1. Classification (NCBI taxonomy): domain Eukaryota; kingdom Metazoa; phylum Chordata; class Amphibia; order Anura; family Dendrobatidae; genus Oophaga; species Oophaga sylvatica. The sequence goes on along the minus strand of JARQOD010000002.1, from coordinate 447,891,172 downwards.
ACTCATCTCCCTGTTGAATTTGTATGAGATTATAGGCCCCTCTTAGATGGAGTTTGGTAAAAATCTTGGAAGAACGCAGTTTTTCAGGCAACTCTGGAATTAAGAGGAGTGGGTAGCGATTTTTAATGGTATTCTTATTAATTTCTCTGTAATCAATACATGGCTGCAGGGTTGAGTCCTTCTTATGTAAAAAAAACAAGGTTGCTCCAGCGGGCAACGAAGAAGGTTGAATGGAGCCTTTCTCAAAATTTTCTTCTACATATTCTTTTAGTACTTTCAATTTTGACTCACAAAGATTGTAAATTTTCCCAAAAGGAATGGCTGCTTCATGAAGCAATTCAAAGGGACAGTCATAAGAACGATGAGGAGGTAGTTGATCGACTTTCTTCTTACTGCAGACCTCACTGATCTGCTGGTACTGATGTGGTAGTTTATCATAATTCAGATAAGAAATCTTGGATAGTTGAATTTGTTTGGAAGCAGATAAATTAGCATGACAATTGTTCTTACAGTACTCAGAGAGAAAGGTAATGGTCCTTGATGCCCAGTTAAGTTAATAGAAGGGTTATGGATTGAAAACCAGGGAATTTCTAAAATAACTTAAAATTTTGGAGAGGAAATAAGATGAAAACTAACTGCTTCATGATGATTTGGTTCAATACAGATTTCAAGTTCAATTGTCTTTAGAGCAACGGGTCCAGAAGATAAAGGTGATCCATCCACAGTTTCCATATCGATTGGCATGGATTTAGTCCTACTTGCAATGTTATTATCAATTATGAATTGTAAGTCAATGAAATTTCCTCCTGCTTCAGAATCTAACATGGTAAAGCACTGTATTTTTTGACTCCCAATTATGACCTGTACGAGAACAACAAAATGAAAGATAGAATTTGCTCTTTGACCTTATCCTGCATTACAGATTAGGTCTGCATAACTGGATCTGGCCATTCATAAAGGTCTAAATTGCTTGCAGTTTTGGCATTTGTGAAGTCCTTTTATTAGGACAGTTTATGGCAAAATGTCCAGAGCCCCCACAATAGAGGCATACATTTTCTGTATGTCGACTTTCCTTCTCTACTGCATAGAGAGGTTTTTGGATTACATCAACTTGCAATTTGTTAAGGCACACTTTCCATTTCCTGTTGGTTTTTGAATGCTGATTGAGTAAAAGAGCAGTTAGGGTTGTTTCCAAATATTCAGTCTTTCCTTTCTCTGTTCAGTGACTCTCTGATCAATTCAGATTCGTAATTGAATAAATTCCTCTTAATTATATCAGAGGTCTTAACCCTTGCAAGTTCATCCTTACTTAGCTTTGATAATCCTAGTCGAAATTAATTCCTCTGGGCAGTTAAATTCCATGTGGTGTCTGCCAACCAGCGATGGAATTCTGCTGTATATTCAGCAACAGAGCGGCACACTTGACGTAGGTTAAGCAACTTGGTTTCAGCTGTATCACAACGATTCGGGTCATTAAACACTTGATCCATGGCTGTGATGAAGGAAACTAAGTCATTAAGGTCACAATTCTTTTTCATAAGTTTAGGCCCATGCAATAGCCTCACGAGTCAGCAGATTAATGATGAATAGAACCTTTTTCCTGTCACTGATAAACGGAGAAGGTCGCATCTGAAAATAAATACAGCATTGACTAAGGAATCCACAGTAATGATAACGATCCCTACTGAACCTAGCGGGCAGAGGCATGCGTGCATTTGATTCCATGCCTCAGTTGCGCAAACCAAGAAGTTGCCTCTGTAACTCAATAATTTCTTTTGCTGACCCAACACCTGTGTTTGCAACTTAGAAAATTTTTCTTGGTATGTGGCACCAAAATTCTGAAGTTCAGCAACTTGTTGCCGCAGGGAGGCTGCAACAGACTCCATTTTGTGCACAAGATTATTCTATTATGGACTGACCTGGAATGGAGTAGTGGTATTGCAACCACTGGGGCAGCACTGGCAGGTAGCATAGTCAGGAATCGACCGAGGTCTGTACATGGTAGTAGCAGCACAGTTAAATGATCAGCAGGTTGCATAGTCAGGAATCTCCAGAGGTCGGTATACAGGAGCAGCAGTATAATAAAAGGATCAGCAGTTTGTGTAGTCAGGAATAGCCAGAGATCGGTACACAGTAGCAGCAATATAATCTTGGATGAAGCAGCAGGTGAAATGGGAACTTGACTAAAGGCTGGGAGCTCAATAATCTCACAAGTAAGAAGTGCAAAGCCAAGTTTAAGTAGGGGTTCAATCAGGAGATTACAGGGTGGAGACAATCAGGAACTTAGTGTCGAGACAATCAGGAACTCCAGGTGGAGACAATCAGAAACAACACAGGAACTAGTATCTGGGTTATCAAGGAGCTGTCCAGCAAGCTGAAAAGCTCAGAGGGAACAACTGCCGTGTGGTGCACAAGATCTGCTGGGTTCGAGTCCTGAAAGAGTTTGTCACAATGTATAAAAAGGATGATATGGTCAAAATACTCGTTTAATAATTGCGCACACAGTGTATTATTACTAGTGTTGAGCGATACTGCTCGATATCTAAAAATTTCGTATCGGAATGGTATCGCCGATATCACTAAATATCGTCGATATCCGATTACGATACCGGAAGTCCCATGTAAGTCTATGGGAACAAAATATCGCAACAAAAAAAACCCTTTCTTTCGTTGTAAACACAAAATATACACACATAGAATACATATATATATATATATACATGTCATTGTGACATATATATATACATATATTTATAGTTTATACACTTCTACATAGTAAAATAGACTCTGATTCAATTGCCGGGTAAAGCCGTGACATACCCCATAGAAGTCGACGGGCTCGGTGCCGAGTACCCCCAAAACCTCTGGCTCTGTGCGACTCAACTTGGGCGTCACGAACAGGATTCTGTAGCTCGCTATAAGCGAGTCCTGTGTGCCTGAATTGAACTGGTTTTGTGCTTGAGAATTGCTAAAATCATCAGAGAATGTATTTGCCATTTTTCCGCTATATCTGCGTCACGACGAGGCACTGGTGAAGAAGGGCGTGCTCTTCGTGGGTGAACACTCACTCAGTGGCGGGAAAACGATGGCCGACCACTGTAAATGGTACTGCAATGTAAGATCGTGCCCCACAGCTCTTCAGTTCCGCCTCCTCATCCTCCTCAGTGTGCGGAAACTAACACGAAGGTCCCGCCTCCCTACAAAAGAGGGGCCCTCTCCAGATGCTAATGACACATGTGACTTGGCAGAGATGGCTAATGGACACGAGCAGAAGTGTGAAGGGATGGAGCAGTCAGAGCTCTCCCCCCACGGAAGCGACCCGATCGCCACGGAACCACCGTTGGGCACCCGGCCTGGAAACCCTCCTACGCTGCAAGAAGCGGAGGATACCCTAAGAGGCCTGGCCCGGCACCAGGAGGAGGTCGCCAGGATGGAAGCCAGCTGGCGTGCCCTAAAACTAAACTTGGAGCGGCGCCAATCCCTCTTACCTGAAGTGTCTGTACCGGAAGGTGAGGCACCCGTTCTAGTAGAGGAGTCCGTGCGGGCATCCCAGCCCTTGCAATGTGATCCGGTTGACGTTGTCGCAGTGGAGGCACCCGTTCGTGCAAAAAACTCTGCACCGGCAGCACCCCAGATCCCGCTGTCTGCCCCCGTCGCTGAGACAGAAGAAGCGACGCCCGTCCTCATGGAGGAGGCCGCGCAGGCACCAGAGCACTACCTGCCTGTACCGGAGCCCCGACTGTCATCTGTTCCAGAGCCGGCTGCTTCCTCCGCAGGTGAGCGCCGCCAGGACTGGGGGCGCCAGGAGAGCTGCCGCAAACCGGGCATCGTAAGCTGGCATTTGATGGTGGAGACATGGAGCAGCTGGTGGAGGAGAATTACAACGGCGTCAGGAGGAAGAGTGGAGACGTTGGGAGCGGGAAGCAGAGCGACAAAGGGAGCAGCGAGAATCCCAAAAGCTTCGGCAACGTCAACTGGAGAAGGACCGGGCAGATAAGGACCGGATGAGAAAAGATAAAGGAACCCTGTGGGAGCCGCGGCGTAAGGGTGCAGTACGGAGCTTTAAATTGAAAGGTGGTTGGGGCTTCATCCAGGAGCCTGGACTTTATTGTGAAGTCTTTGTGACCCGGCGGGACGTGGAGACTCACCTCCCAGAAGGTTCACCGCACACAGAGATTTGGTAATCATGCAAAAAAAGAGTTTGTTTTATTAGACAATATTCAATCCAGAAGAAAGATAGGTAATGGTGCCATATAAGAAAATTGTACACTATACTGGTACCCAACGTTTCGGCCCCTCCCGGGCCTTACTCATGGGTAACTAGAAGAAACAGAAATTTACAATGTGAGATACATATATACAGTGACAAAGTACATTTATATACAATATATACAATATAATGAGAATGGATTGAGAATTGTACAGAAATTAGCTAATATATGCTTAATATTCATATGAAATCTAACCAGAAAATTGAATCTTAGTAAAGGTATCGTTGTATTTGTCGATATGGAGCTAATTATTGACTGTATTACACCATATAGAGCACAGTCATTAATAAACAAAGAGAGCAAATATCGATTTACCTTAGTAGTATAAGTACAGAGAGAAAACTGGCACAGAAGAGTAGTAAAGGGTTCTTGATAACGTCCCTTGTGACACAATATGCTGCAGATAGTATTGAAATCAGATATTTAATGATGGAACAAAACAAACTTTCATAGGTATAAATATATCAATTCAGTTTTTACCTGTGTGTAACCCAGGGAAAGTCAGGGTGTATCCTAAATGTGGACAGGAGTAGTCCTGAATAGGGTGCCAATCGCCTATATATGGGATATATTATATTATAGTAGTGAAAGGTATGTCAAGGGAGATAACAGAGAAAGTAGAGTGTGTCATACCTTGGCGTTTAGTCAGTTAGAATGGCGGCGTTCAAAGTATCCTGCCTGATGAGGCAGCTTAATGTGTACAGCCTGTTTAGATAGTATAAAGGGCTAATTAGGGATCAGATTAGAATTTGAAGGTGCGCTGACATAGCCATCTATCAGGGAGTAGTGAAGCATACCTGAAGAGAATGATGTGGTCGGTATACAGGCGGCGCTCCCGCGCTATGCCGAGTGCTGAATGTCCAGACCACTCTGTAGAGTTATAGGGGATTTTATAAGCGGCGCCGTGTGACGTCGGACCGGATGCGCGTCATCCGGATCGGAAGTGACGCGGCGCACGCTTTATGTCATGCGCAGTGGTGATAGTGGTCGCCATTTTGTTGGTGGGAATGAAGTGACTCACTGTGTGTGAGTAATGAGGCCTGGGCATGCGCTGTGGCAAAAGTCGTCGCCATATTGTATGTGGAAGCATAGAATTAAACGCTAGAATGATTGAGTTAATGTATTGGCACTGGTAAAATATCACAAGAGAGGGAGGGAAAAGAAGGGGCTATAACAAGGGAAAGAGGCATGAATATATTGTTTGATATAGATATATCATGGATGTGTAGGGAGTATCGATGCTGGCAAGTTGAAAATAATGTATACAAAAAACGTACAGAAAAACAACAAAAGATTATGAACCAATCAGGAAAGTTATTGGCGAAAAATGAAAGAAAAGGAATATTATAAAATAAAAGATGAAAGTAAAAATGAAAAAATAAAAAATAAAAAATGAAAAATAAAAAATACAAAATAGAGAATAAACAATACAAGATGCAAAATAAATGAAAAAATAATAAATATGAAAAATATGAAAAATCAGGAAAATATAAAAATAAAAAAATAAAAATATAAAAAATAAATGATAAAAAATGATAAAAAACAAAAAAATAAAAAATAACAATTAAAAAATTGGAAAATTTTTTTTAGAATACTGAAATTCTCAAAACTATAAAAATCAGAGGCGAGAACGGAGAGGTGACTTACCAATGATAGGGGAAAGTCAGCGTGTCTGCAAGAGAATGGTATATATATTAGAAAAAATATAATGTACTATAAGAGCCAATCCATCTCCCTATTGAGACCACGTGGAGACAATGTGTCCAACTTGTGGATCCAGTAACTTTCTCGTAACTTCAGACGTCTCACACGATCACCACCCCTCCGGGACCTAGGAACATGTTCGATGATTTGGAACTTTAATTGAGCCACGGTATGTTTGGATCTGGAGAAGTGATCCGGTAATGGCAGCCAATTCTTGCCACATCGAATCGTCGATTTGTGACTTGCAATTCTATCTTTTACATGTTGGGTTGTCTCGCCCACGTATAGGAGGCCACACGGACATTTAATTACATATACGACATAATTTGAATTGCAGGTGTGGTATCTGTGAATCGGAAAAGACTTCCCCGTACGTGGGTGAGTGACAGCATCTGATCTGATGACATTAGAACAACATGCACAGTTTAAACATGGGAAGGTGCCTTGACGACGTGTGGCAAGTTGGCTCTGTATTAGAGTAGGACGGGAACTCCCAATGTCGGCACGTACTAGTTTATCTTTTAAGTTAGGGGCTCGTCTACTGCACATCAGGGTAGGTGCCTTGAATGCCTCAATAGAGGGATATGCCCTAGATAACAAAGACCAATGTTTACGTATCACAAAATGTATCTTGGTCATAAGTGGATGGTACGTGTGTACAAAGGGTATTCTCTCAGTTTTGACCGAAGAGGAATTATCTGATGGTGGGTTTAGGGTACGTATTTTCTCGAGTTCCAGCAGTCTGGACGGATACTCTCTCTCCCTAAATTTCTGAACTGATTCATCTAAGCGTACCGAGAGTAAGTCTGGATTTGTAACAATCCTGGAGATACGTGTGAACTGAGACCGGGTAGACTCTCTTTGGTTGCCCTAGGATGGCTGCTAGAATAATGTAGCAGGCTGTTGCAGTCAGTTGGTTTACTATATAGATCCGTTGTTAGATTGCCCATCGAATCTTTTTGTACAAGTGTATCGAGGAAGGGGATATTGCTGATGTCATGCTGCATGGTAAATTGTAGGTCCACATCAAGAGAATTTAAATAAGAGTAGAATGATTTTAATGAATCGGCAGTACCCGACCAGATAAAGAAGATGTCGTCGATATACCTGTGATAACAATGAATTGATTCTATATATGCTGTGGTTGGATATATAAAAGTAGACTCAAATGCATGCATGAATGCATTCGCATAGGCAGGCGCTACGTTACTACCCATGGCAGTACCACGTAGCTGTAAGTAGAAAGTGTCCTCGAATAGGAAGTAATTATCCTGCAATACCATAGTGAGGAGGTCAAGGTAGAATTGAATGGACTCTGGTGACATTGTAGAAGTCTCCAATAGTGCTTTGGTAGCCTGTATGCCTTTGGTGTGCGAGATAGAAGTGTACAGACTATTGATATCCATAGTCACCAGTATGCTGTCTGGTGAGGCGATTTTGAAATTCCTGATGATGCTAAGAAAATGTCCAGTGTCTAACAAGAAAGATGGAGTTGTCCTCACTAATGGTGTTAGAATCTTCTCAAGGAAGATTGAAAGTGGTGATAATATCGAGTCCGTAGATGCTACGATGGGTCTACCAGGGGGATTTATGAGAGACTTGTGTATTTTTGGTAGGACGTAGAATACCGGTATACTAGGATGTGTTTTGGTTAGGAAAGTCATTGTTTTTTTATCTATAACTTGTTTGTCCAGGTACGTACTGAGGAGAGATTGCACTCTACGATTAATTTCTAGAGTGGGATCACCTGAGAGTATTTGATAGGTATTAGAATCTGAAAGTTGGCGCTTCACCTCACTGACATAGAGGGAGCGTTCCAAAATGACGGTAGCTCCCCCCTTGTCAGCGGGTTTAATGATAATGTTCTTATTGTTATGTAATGCCATTAATGCCTGATTCTCAAGGGGTGTCAGATTCTTGTGATGGGGGAAGAAACCTAACCGCTGTTCGTGTATCAAGGACTTAACATCGCGGTCTACAAAAGAAATAAACGTTTCGGCGGCATGTGCAGTCTGAGGCGGGTTAAACGAACTGGGATTACGTAGACCCAGGTTGTCAATGGAGCACTCTGCCATGGAGACGTCCTCATGGGCGGGCGCTCCAATGTCAGAGGTATCCACCTTGGTACCAAAGTACGTTTTGAGTCTTATGGTACGGTAGAACCGCTGGAGATCCTTCTCCAATTGAAAGGCGTCCCAATTGGGGGTGGGACAAAAGGATAACCCTTTCTGCAATACACTCAGTTCCGCTGGGGACAGTGTGTGATTGGAAATATTAATCACTAAGTTCGATGCGGTCCTACCTGTGACCTTGTCGCCATTCTTTCGCCTCGATCATCTCGTTTGTCGTTGCGATTTAGTCCTCCCTTGCGACCTTGTCCTAAAAAATGGGGTCTCGTAGAACCGGTGGAAGAGTCGCTTTCCGTGCTGAAAGATCCTTGTCTCCGATTCGGTTGACGACGCCAGGTATTTGGACCGGAGTAGTCGTTCCATCTATACACTCTGTTGTTCGTGTAGTCGTCGGCGTCCCTCTGAAATTTTTGACGTTTTCTTTCTTGTAAGAATTTCTGCTGTTCGGATATGATTTTCTCGGTTTTCTCTTTCAGGTTCAACCAATCGGAGGACGAAAGTGTAGAGGAGAGTTGAGTTTCCACCGCTTTAATTTTTTCTTTGGTCTCAGTTATGGCCTTCTGTAAATATTCAACAGTTAGAATTATAATATCTAATGAGCATTTGTTGAGTATCTTCTTATATTTATCACAGAATTCTTCATTCTCCTTAAATAGAGTAGGGTGTAGATTGCATCTCAGGCCCCTAGGAATCCTCCCTTGCCTGTGATACTCGGCCAGTGTGATGCAGTGTAAGTCGTACGAGAGTAATCTGCGTCTCTCTTTCTCGTAGTATCATAGAATCATAGAATCATAGAATGGTAGAGTTGGAAGGGACCTCCTGGGCCTTCTGGTCCAACCCCTGCTCAAAGCAGGATTCTCTAAATCATCCCAGACAGATGTCTATCCAGCCTCTGTTTGAAGACTTCCATTGAAGGAGAACTCACCACCTCTTGTGGCAGCCTGTTCCACTCATTGATCACCCTAACTGTCAAAAAGTTTTTTCTAATATCTAATCTGTGTCTCCTCCCATTCAGTTTCATCCCATTGCTTCTAGTCTTTCCTTGTGCAAATGAGAATAAAGATGATCCTTCTACAATGTGACAGCCCTTGAGATATTTGTAGACAGCTATTAAGTCTCCTCTCAGTCTTCTTTTTTGCAAGCTAAACATTCCCAAATCCTGCAACCGTTCCTCATAGGACATGGTTTGCAGACCGGTCACCATTCTGGTGGCTCTTCTCTGAACTTGCTCCAGTTTGTTGATGTCTTTTTTAAAATGTGGTGCCCAAAACTGGACACAGTATTCCAGATGAGGTCTGACCAAAGAGGAGTAGAGGGCAATAATGACCTCACGTGATCTAGACTGTATGCTTCTGTTGATACATCCTAAAATTGCATTTGCCTTTTTTGCTGCTGCATCACACTGTTGACTCATGTTAAGTCTGTGATCAATTAGTATACCCAAGTCTTTTTCACATGTGCTGTTACTTAGCCCTATTCCTCCCATTTTGTATATGCTTTTTTCATTTTTATTGCCCAGATGTAGTACTTTGCATTTTTCCCTGTTAAAATCCATTCTGTTAGTTGCTGCCCACTGCTCCAGTTTATGTATATCTTTTTGAATCCTCTCTCTCTCTTCTCTAGTATTAGCTACCCTCCTAGCTTTGTGTCATCAGCAAATTTGATCAGTTTACCCTCAATTCCTTCATCTAAATCATTGATAAAGATGTTGAACAATACAGGGCCCAAAACAGAGCCTTGTGGTACCCCACTTGAGACATTCTTCCAACTGGATGTGCAGCCATTTACAACCACTCTTTGGGTCCGATCACTAAGCCAGTTATGAATCCACCTAACAGTTGCCTTGTCCATTCCATACTTAGTCATTTTTTCAATAAGGATTGTGTGAGATACTTTGTCAAATGCTTTGCTGAAGTCAAGATATACTATATCTACAGCATTTCCCTGATCCACCCAGTCAGTGATTCTGTCATAGAAGGAAATTAAGTTAGTCTGACATGACTTATTAGTTACAAACCCATGCTGACTCTGTTTAATCACTTCATTCTTATCCAGGTACTTGCATACATGTTCTTTAATAATTTGTTCAAAGATCTTTCCTGGTATAGAAGTCAGACTCACCGGCCTGTAGTTCCCTGGGTCCACCTTCTTCCCCTTTTTGAAGATAGGAACAACATTTGTAGTCTCTTGTTCTTAATTCATGTGCAGGTGTTAATAAAAACTCATTATTGTTAGAGACTTGTGATAGGATGCCTGAACTACTGGTGGCATCATATGCAAAGGTGTCTGTCGACATCTGGTAGCCCGGTGCACAAACCAATGAAGACTAATAGTATACAAGAATGGTGTGCACTCAGGTATAGGGGATAAGGTGCTGGTGAATTGGACCGAGATGGTACCAATCAATATAAGTAGAATAAGGTTCACCGCACACAGAGATTTGGTAATCATGCAAAAAAAGAGTTTGTTTTATTAGACAATATTCAATCCAGAAGAAAGATAGGTAATGGTGCCATATAAGAAAATTGTACACTATACTGGTACCCAACGTTTCGGCCCCTCCCGGGCCTTACTCATGGGTAACTAGAAGAAACATAAATTTACAATGTGAGATACATATATACAGTGACAAAGTACATTTACATACAATATATACAATATAATGAGAATGGATTGAGAATTGTACAGAAATTAGCTAATATATGCTTAATATTCATATGAAATCTAACCAGAAAATTGAATCTTAGTAAAGGTATCGTTGTATTTGTCGATATGGAGCTAATTATTGACTGTATTACATCATATAGAGCACAGTCATTAATAAACAAAGAGAGCAAATATCGATTTACCTTAGTAGTATAAGTACAGAGAGAAAACTGGCACAGAAGAGTAGTAAAGGGTTCTTGATAACGTCCCTTGTGACACAATATGCTGCAGATAGTATTGAAATCAGATATTTAATGATGGAACAAGACAAACTTTCATAGGTATAAATATATCAATTCAGTTTTTACCTGTGTGTAACCCAGGGAAAGTCAGGGTGTATCCTAAATGTGGACAGGAGTAGTCCTGAATAGGGTGCCAATCGCCTATATATGGGATATATTATATTATAGTAGTGAAAGGTATGTCAAGGGAGATAACAGAGAAAGTAGAGTGTGTCATACCTTGGCGTTTAGTCAGTTAGAATGGCGGCGTTCAAAGTATCCTGCCTGATGAGGCAGCTTAATGTGTACAGCCTGTTTAGATAGTATAAAGGGCTAATTAGGGATCAGATTAGAATTTGAAGGTGCGCTGACATAACCATATATCAGGGAGTAGTGAAGCATACCTGAAGAGAATGATGTGGTCGGTATACAGGCGGCGCTCCCGCGCTATGCCGAGTGCTGAATGTCCAGACCACTCTGTAGAGTTATAGGGGATTTTATAAGCGGCGCCGTGTGACGTCGGACCGGATGCGCGTCATCCGGACCGGAAGTGACGCGGCGCACGCTTTATGTCATGCGCAGTGGTGATAGTGGTCGCCATTTTGTTGGTGGGAATGAAGTGACTCACTGTGTGTGAATAATGAGGCCTGGGCATGCGCTGTGGCAAAAGTCGTCGCCATATTGTATGTGGAAGCATAGAATTAAACGCTAGAATGATTGAGTTAATGTATTGGCACTGGTAAAATATCACAAGAGAGGGAGGGAAAAGAAGGGGCTATAACAAGGGAAAGAGGCATGAATATATTGTTTGATATAGATATATCATGGATGTGTAGGGAGTATCGATGCTGGCAAGTTGAAAATAATGTATACAAAAAACGTACAGAAAAACAACAAAAGATTATGAACCAATCAGGAAAGTTATTGGCGAAAAATGAAAGAAAAGGAATATTATAAAATAAAAGATGAAAGTAAAAATGAAAAAATAAAAAATAAAAAATGAAAAATAAAAAATACAAAATAGAGAATAAACAATACAAGATGCAAAATAAATGAAAAAATAATAAATATGAAAAATATGAAAAATCAGGAAAATATAAAAATAAAAAAATAAAAATATAAAAAATAAAAAATAAATGATAAAAAATGATAAAAAACAAAAAATAAAAAATAACAATTAAAAAATTGGAAAATTTTTTTTAGAATACTGAAATTCTCAAAACTATAAAAATCAGAGGCGAGAACGGAGAGGTGACTTACCAATGATAGGGGAAAGTCAGCGTGTCTGCAAGAGAATGGTATATATATTAGAAAAAATATAATGTACTATAAGAGCCAATCCATCTCCCTATTGAGACCACGTGGAGACAATGTGTCCAACTTGTGGATCCAGTAACTTTCTCGTAACTTCAGACGTCTCACACGATCACCACCCCTCCGGGACCTAGGAACATGTTCGATGATTTGGAACTTTAATTGAGCCACGGTATGTTTGGATCTGGCCTCATTACTCACACACAGTGAGTCACTTCATTCCCACCAACAAAATGGCGACCACTATCACCACTGCGCATGACATAAAGCGTGCGCCGCGTCACTTCCGGTCCGGATGACGCGCATCCGGTCCGACGTCACACGGCGCCGCTTATAAAATCCCCTATAACTCTACAGAGTGGTCTGGACATTCAGCACTCGGCATAGCGTGGGAGCGCCGCCTGTATACCGACCACATCATTCTCTTCAGGTATGCTTCACTACTCCCTGACAGATGGTTATGTCAGCGCACCTTCAAATTCTAATCTGATCCCTAATTAGCCCTTTATACTATCTAAACAGGCTGTACACATTAAGCTGCCTCATCAGGCAGGATACTTTGAACGCCGCCATTCTAACTGACTAAACGCCAAGGTATGACACACTCTACTTTCTCTGTTATCTCCCTTGACATACCTTTCACTACTATAATATAATATATCCCATATATAGGCGATTGGCACCCTATTCAGGACTACTCCTGTCCACATTTAGGATACACCCTGACTTTCCCTGGGTTACACACAGGTAAAAACTGAATTGATATATTTATACCTATGAAAGTTTGTCTTGTTCCATCATTAAATATCTGATTTCAATACTATCTGCAGCATATTGTGTCACAAGGGACGTTATCAAGAACCCTTTACTACTCTTCTGTGCCAGTTTTCTCTCTGTACTTATACTACTAAGGTAAATCGATATTTGCTCTCTTTGTTTATTAATGACTGTGCTCTATATGGTGTAATACAGTCAATAATTAGCTCCATATCGACAAATACAACGATACCTTTACTAAGATTCAATTTTCTGGTTAGATTTCATATGAATATTAAGCATATATTAGCTAATTTCTGTACAATTCTCAATCCATTCTCATTATATTGTATATATTGTATATAAATGTACTTTGTCACTGTATATATGTATCTCACATTGTAAATTTCTGTTTCTTCTAGTTACCCATGAGTAAGGTCCGGGAGGGGCCGAAACGTTGGGTACCAGTATAGTGTACAATTTTCTTATATGGCACCATTACCTATCTTTCTTCTTGATTGAATATTGTCTAATAAAACAAACTCTTTTTTTGCATGATTACCAAATCTCTGTGTGCGGTGAATCTTATTCTACTTATATTGATTGGTACCATCTCGGTCCAATTCACCAGCACCTTATCCCCTATACCCTGAGTGCACACCATTCTTGTATACTATTCACCTCCCAGAAGGACACCCGGGGAGGGACCTGTTGCCAGGAGACTTGGTGACTTACACCCGACACTGGGGTTACAATGGATGGTACGCCCTAAATGTTACCAGGTGCGACCCCTACTCCCCAGAGTGTCAGGAACCTGTGAGACCCTCGGAGCCTTCAGCCTCCCACATCCAGGCTTCTGCACAAGTGCCCACCCCACGCCGTAAATCTCCCCAGCCTCCCTCAGTGGTCTCCTCAGCAGCCCCAGCTATGGACATGATAACTATAGCTGGCCCGTACCCGGCGCCTGTTAGGCCCCCTGGGGTTCGTTCAGTCCGTGACATAGGGCTCCAGACCCGGAGGGAGATGAAAGAGGTGGCCACACAGACACAGATAGCGGGTCACGACTTGACTGTACAGGCCACACGACGTCATCAGGTCCTGGTGGTCCTTGGTGTCTCGGATGTTTAGCAAGCATCAGAACAGTACCAGGTGGTACCTGGAACACCCCTGCCAAAGAATTATAAATAACCCGGACAGGGTCCCTGTATGTAAATAGTTAAATTGTTGATGTACCCGGACGGGTGAATGTTTATAAAAAAAATTTTTAATTTAATAAAAAACACAACACAGTTTTCATTACTTTTATTACAGTCTCATCCTGCGACGCCATCGATCTCCTGTAAAAAAATGAAAAAAAAAAACAGCAGTATACCACCTGTCCGACGCAGTCCATAGTAACGAGTGTCCCACGACGATCCAGCTCTGCTACATCAGAATGACAGGCAGAGCCTGTCATCCCGGCGCAGCACAGCTGATTACCTGCTTCCCTGGCGGTGACGTCATCGGACTGGTTTACGGCCGGGATTACCCTGCAGTCACTGCAGTTATCGCGAAAAACTGCATGTGACCGCCAGGGAGAAGATAATGGCGGCCATCAAGCAGTCCAGGACGTGACCGCCGGAGATCTTCTGCCAGGTAAGTGCTGCTGACTCCTGACAGACCCGACCGACGGACACTCACAGTGACAGTGACAGTGACAAATCCGATTCCGGTATCCGATATGACGAAAATATCGGTACTCGGAATCGAAAGCCCGATACAGCTAATATCGGCCGATACCCGATATTTGCAGTATCGTATTGCTCAACACTAATTATTACCTTTCAACAAATCACTTGTAAGGCCACATTTTGAGAATAGGATCCATTTTTGGGCTCCACATTCTTAAATGAATATCTGAAAGATAGAGTTGGTTCCAAGATGGACAACTAGATTATTACAGGGACGGTAGCTCTCTTTTAGGCTAGTGATACACGAGAGTATAAAAAAATCATTCAGTTTTGCATCTGGAAAAGTCAGATTATTTTTTTTCTCACTTGTCCTCCTTGTGCAGTCTTTTTTTTTTTTTACTCAGCAGCTATTAATCATTTACAGGACCATTTACAGTCTCCTATGTTACAGAATTGCAATGTATCCACAAAAGTTGGATGCTAAACTGCGTCTCCGTATGGCATCTGCTTTTTTTCTTATTTCCATAGACTAGGATGATAGGATTTTCAGAGGAAAATCGTGCATGCTGTCATTTCTTTCACATTCAGATTCAGTGAAAAAATAATTTATCTACATTGCTCCAATGAATAACATTGGTTGATGTCCAATCCATTTTTTTAAAAGATAGCACTTGGACCGCAAATACAGTTGTGTGCTCGAGCCAATATAATGAGAAATAATAAAAGTAGGGCTTGTTTAGCTTAGAGAAAAGACACTTCAGAGGTTTGTCTCATTAATTTGTATAAATATATATATATATGATTAAGACTTCCTTCACATGCAGTGTCGGACTGGGGTGCCAAGGGCCCACCCAGGTTTTTATGGGCCCCGGACAAAAGAGTCTCAGTGGGCCCCTTTAACACAGACCATGATTCATGATGCACAGATACTGCAGAGAAATATGGGTATAGTACAATGCCAAACACTTCACTTCTTCCATTACATGAGTGATATCTATTGTAAATTCTACAATAGCTCAAAAACCGCCAAATCCTCACAGCGCACAGTACAGACTGGACAGTACAGTCCTCCATACAATATTATGGGCACCACATAGTCCACCATACAGTATTATGGGCCAAATATAATGCTCCATAAAGAATATTTGATCCCAAATAATGCTCCATACAGGATACTGGTCCCCATATAATGCTCCATACAAAATATGGAGCTCTCTTCTGCACTGTGCTGCATTCTGCACTGTTACGGCTCAGGAAAGGGTGCTGTGGAAAGACTCCCCATCATCATTGCCTCCCCATCATCATCGCCTCCCCATCATCATCGCCTCCCCATCATCATCGCCTGCCCATCATCATCGCTTCCCCATCATTATCATCATTGCCTCCGGGCCCCGGCTCCTCACCACCATCACTGCCTCCTTCCACCACCATCACACATACAGCACCACACACAGACAGCACCGCAGCACTCTCTCACATACACACACACTGATAAACACAGACACACACACCTCACATCTCACCTGTCCGGCGTCCGCGCTCTCTCTGCCACAGCCGGCCGCTGAATGATGACGTCATTCAGCAGCGCTGCTGTGACAGGAAGTGCGGGCGCCCTGCAGGCGCCCCCTGGAGCCCAGGGCTGCGGCAGCGGAGGCACAGGGAGAGGTAAGTATTGCGCCGGCTGCTGCCTTGGCCCTGAGCAAGCGGGGGGCCCAGTGGCATCGCTGGTACCGCTCTCATCCGCTAACGGGCGCCGGGTGCCTGACGGCGAGTGGGCCCCCCCGCCTGCTCAGGGCCCTGACACTTGCCCGGGTATGCCGGGTGCTGACACCTGCCCTGGGCCCACCGTTATCATTGACTTTAAGGGGGCCCACTTTTTACCTGCATACAAATTTTACACCACCCTCATTCACAAAATTGCCTATATTTCTATATAATAAAAACTGGGTAGTTTGGTTAATGAATGAGATGCTGTTTATTTTCTGTACAGAGTGAATAAAGTGAATTATGCCAAATACTGCCCTTACAGTGTGGTTGGGGGCCCAGATCTGCACAGGTACCCACCGGGGTTTGCCATGTTGCCTTATGGGTCAGTGTTATGTTTCGGTAGCTGAGGAGAGCAGGCAAAAACGGCAATACACCAGAGAGGTTGGAATCTATTGGATTGCAGTACCCTGAATAACCACCACAACTAAAGGCAGCCGTGGAGCGTTCCTACGTTGGTCCTAGACGCCTCGTCACAGCCTGAGAGATTAACTACACCTAAAGATAGAAAGAGGAAAGCTATCTGCCCCGGAGCAGATCCCCAAAGAACATAGGAAGCCCCCAAACATGTTATGGCGGTTAGACAAGAGGAAATACAGACACATACAGAAATTAGTATGAGCAAACGCTGGGGCCCAATCTGCCTAGACAGAAAAGGATAGAAAGGATACTCACTGCAATCCAAAAAAACCCTAAAAAATGCCAACGCTACTGATTGCAAACACACCTGAGATCACATGACCTCTACCACCTAAATCAGTTCTCTGGTGTAACAAAACTAAGCCGCAGCCACTGAAAAAACTGGAAAAGGCAAATGAACAAATAACAATGGCTCCAGAGGAACTGAGAGGAGCCCAAGCCCCCCCGCGGGGGGGGGGGGAACCTGGCTAACCTCACAGAAATGCAGAGAAATATGCAAATGGTAAGCACAAAAACAAAAACAGAAAATATCTTATCTGAAAGCAGAAGAAGAGGCAAGACTCAGCAAGCTTCCAAGTGAACCAGGAACCACAGTTGAGACAAGAACAATTGATCATCGGCAACCATGATGGGAGGGAACCTCCCTTATATCAAGCCAGTCTGTGAATCCTGATTGCCAATCCTCATTGAATGGTTCAGTACTGTTTGTAACCACCAGAGGGAGCTTCTGCTCAGAATTCATTTCTAAAACATTCACAACAGTACCCCCCCCTTGAGGAGGGGTCACCGAACCCTCATTTGTGCAACCAGGTCGGTCAGGATGAGCTCGTGATACGCACAGATCAGTCTCCTAGCATGGATGTCCGAAGCAAACACCCAAGAATTGTCCTCCTGACCATAACCTCTCCACTTAACCAAATACTGGAGTTTCTGTCTAGAAAAATGAGAATCCAAAATTTTCTCAACCACATACTCCAGATTGCCCTCAACCAAAACAGGGTCAGGAGGCACAGCCATAGGAACCACTGGCTCAACAAACCTCTTCAATAAGGACTTGTGGAACACGTTATGGATCTTAAATGTCCCTGGAAGAAGTAAACGAAAGGAAACAGGATTAAGAATCTCCATGATCTTATAAGGTCCAATGAACCTAGGCTTAAACTTAGGAGATGCAACTCTCATAGGGATATTTCTTGAGGACAACCAGACCAAGTCCTACACTTTAAACCGAGGACCATCAGTCCTATGCCGGTTGGCAAACTGCTGGGCCTTCTCCTGAGAGAGGGACAACCTCTCCACTACCTGGTCCAAAATCTGCTGCATACGCTCCACAACAGAGTCAACACCTGGACAGACAGAAGCCTCCGCCTGTCCCGAAGAAAATCGAGGGTGAAACCCAAAATTGCAGAAAAATGGAGACATCAAAGTGGCAGAGCTAGCCCTATTATTAAGAGCAAACTCAGCCAAAGGCAAAAAAGAGACCCAGTCATCTTGATCAGCAGACACAAAGCATCTCAGATAAGTCTCCAATGTCTGGTTTGTTCTCTCAGTTTGTCCATTGGTCTGATATGCAAATTGCCTCTTCAAACAAAGAGGACTTGTACTCTATAGCGCCACCTATTGGAAGTAGCGATCCTACAAGTCACAATCAACCCTTTAACGAGTCTTGTAATATGACTTAGGATAAAAGCCAAATCAGAATCTCCATTTGCAGACACGGTGTTTCGGACTGTTGGTCCTCGTCAGTGCAAAGTAGGAGAGATCTGATTTGGCTAGATGAGAGGCTCTGGACTGGGGTCTGGGGGGTAAGGTTACTCCTTGTGGAGAGTGACATACCAGCTCTGGCGTGTCGAGGTAAGGAGGCTTATTCGCCGTGCAATGCTCCTCTGGGAAATTTTAATATGCAAATTGCCTCTTCAAACAAAGAGGACTTGTACTCTATAGCGCCACCTATTGGAAGTAGCGATCCTACAAGTCACAATCAACCCTTTAACGAGTCTTGTAATATGACTTAGGATAAAAGCCAAATCAGAATCTCCATTTGCAGACACGGTGTTTCGGACTGTTGGTCCTCGTCAGTGCAAAGTAGGAGAGATCTGGTCTGAGGATGAAAAGCAGAGGAGAAAGACAATTGAACACCAAGTTTAGAACAAAAAGTCCTCCAAAATCTGGAAATAAACTGGACTCCTCTGTCAGACACAATGTTCTCAGGAATGCCGTGTAACCGAACCACGTGCTGAAGGAACAAAGGCACCAATTTGGAAGAGGAAGGCAACTTAGGTAATGGCACAAGATGTATCATCTTGGAAAACCTATTGTCAGGATCCCGTCTGGGTTGGAGCCGATGTTACTGCAAACACTAGGGAAGCAGAGGCAGGTAGCTTAGTCAGAAGGCAGGCCGAGGTCGGTACACAGGAAAGGCAGTGTTTGTAGCAGGGAAGCAGGCAAATAACGTAGTCAGGTGGCAGCCGGAGGTCGGTACACAGGAAAGGCAGTGTTTGTAGCAGGGAAGCAGGCAAATAACGTAGTCAGGTGGCAGCCGGAGGTCGGTACACAGGAAAGGCAGTTCGGTAGCAGAGGAGCAGGCAGATAACGTAGTCAGGTGGCAGCCGGAGGTCGGTACACAGGAAAGCAGTGTTTGTAGCAGCAGGAACAGCAGGAGAAAGAGCTTGACTAAAGGCTGGAAGCACAATAATCTTGCAATGACACACCCACAGGGCCAGGTTTATATAGGGTGTGTAATTGGCAATCAGAGGCCCAATCAAGAGAGCACTAAGTGTAGCCAATCAGGAAGAACAGTCAATGGTATCT
Source organism: Oophaga sylvatica (assembly GCA_033576555.1). Lineage (NCBI taxonomy): Eukaryota > Metazoa > Chordata > Amphibia > Anura > Dendrobatidae > Oophaga > Oophaga sylvatica. The sequence goes on along the minus strand of JARQOD010000002.1, from coordinate 447,871,406 downwards.
GGGTTCAGCAAGGAACTTTGCAGCCAGCAGAATAGCTCAGATGGTAGAGCTGCTGGCCAGTGGACAAGAGGTACTGAGTTCGACTCCTGACAGTACTCCCCTCCTTCCAGGATGGCCTCTGGATATCTCAGGAGCTGGCTTATCCGGTACCTTTGATGAAAGGCTCTTGTTAGTCTAGGAGCATGGACGTTGTCCCTTGGTTCCCATGAATTTTCCTCTGGTCCGTAACCCTTCCACTATACCAGATACTGCAGTTTACCTCTGAATTTTCGGGAGTCCAGAATCTTATCCACAATGTATTCTTCTTCACCACGGATCCTTTCTGGTGGAGGAGGTGGCTGAATTCTTCCTGGAAACGGGTTTTCACAGAAGGGTTTGAGCAAGGATATGTGAAACACTGGATGAATCTTTAGATTGTTGGGAAGTTTTAAACGAAAAGCAACCTGGTTAATTTTTGCAGAAATTTGAAAAGGTCCAATGAATTTCTGACCCAATTTGGAGGATGGCACATGTGTCTTAAGGTTTTTAGTGGACAGCCAAACTTTGTCTCCAACCTGAAGAGCAGGGGCACTCTCCGATGTTTATCTGCTGCTTCCTTATATTCTTCCTGGGTCTTGAGCAATATCTCTGATAATTCCTTCTGGGATTCCTGTAATTTTGTAAGCCTGTCATTAACAGCAGGAATGGGAGTGTTCACTGGCAGATTAGGGATAAATACTGGATGTACTCCATAATTAGCAAAAAATGGGGTTTGAGATGTAGCGCTATGTATGGAGTTGTTGTAGGCAAACTCTGCTGTTGGTAAATAGTCCACCCAGTCATCCTGAAGATAGGAAATGAAGCAACGGAGGTATTGCTCCAAAGTCTGGTTCGTTCTCTCCGTCTGGCCATTGGACTGAGGATGGAAAGCGGTAGAAAGATTCACCGTGACTCCCAAGGCTGTACAGAAACTCTTCCAAAATTTTGACGTAAACTGAACGCCTCTGTCAGACACCACGCTGTCAGGAATTCCATGTAACCTGAATACCTCTTTGATCATCAGTTCTGCAGTTTTTTCAGCAGTTGGAATTCCTTCAGTTGGAATAAAGTGGGCCATTTTTGTGAGTCGGTCCACTATGACAAGGATGACGGTCATCTGTTTGGAAGGGGGTAGTTCCACAATAAAATCCATGGAAATAGATCCCCAAGGCCTGGATGGAACTGGGAGTGGTTGCAAGAGTCCTAGAGGAGACGATCGTGGGGTCTTGTTTCGTGCGCATGTTAAACAGGTTGAAACATATTTCCTCACGTCCTTCCTACAATTAGGCCACCAAAAGAAACGAAGTAGTAAGTCTTGTGTTTTTGCAACTCCAGGATGTCCTGCCAGTTTAGAATCATGGACACTTTTGAGGACTTCAAGGCGAGAAGATTCAGGTACATATATTTGGTGTTTCTGCATCCAAAACCCCTCTTTGAATGAAAGATCGACGTCTTCCGAAGGATGGTTAAGGAAAGAGTCCTCTTGATATCCATCTTTAATTCTATTACCTAGTCCTCTAGAGTGCAATATTCCCAAAAAATTTTTAGGGCCTAGAATTGTATCATCATTACTAGACCTCTCCTGAGGTTCCGAACACATCCTGGACAGGGCGTCAGCCTTGCCATTTCTTGAACCAGGCCGGTAAGAGATTATAAAATTGAATCTTGAGAAAAATAAGGCCCATCGTGCTTGTCTTGCAGACAATCTTTTTGCTGTACGGAGGAATTCAAGATTCTTGTGGTCCGTGAGGACAGTCACAGGGTGATTGGCACCTTCCAGAAGATGTCTCCACTCGGAGAAGGCAACTTTAATGGCTAACAGTTCTTTATTACCAATGTCGTAGTTCTTTTCTGCAGATGACATGGTGTGGGAAAGAAACGCACATGGGTGAAGTTGCATCTTGTCCCCAACTCGCTGAGACAGAATGGCTCCCACTGCAGAGTCCGAGGCGTCCACTTCGACAGTAAATGGCAATTCAGGATTTGGGTGTACTAACAATGGAGCAGACGTAAAAAGAGTTTTCAACTTGTCAAAAGCCTCCTGTGCCTCCGGAGACCAGAAAAATGCTTTGGTCTTTTTTGTTAGTGTAGTAATTGGTAGTATGATCCGTGAAAAGTTCTTTATAAATTTTCGGTAAAAATTTGCAAATCCTATGAAACGCTGGACGTCTTTTAAATTTCTTGGAACAGGCCAGTCTACTACAGCATTGATTTTGCCGGGATCCATGCTCAAACCTTCTGGGGAGATGATATATCCCAGAAATTGGATACTGGTTTGTTCAAACTCACATTTTTCAAGTTTAATGTAGAGATGGTTCTCCTGTAGTCGTTCCAAGACTAACTGGACGTGCCTGCGATGCTCTTCCAAGGTGTCTGAAAATATAAGAATGTCATCGAGATAAGCCACAACGAATTGGTCCAAGAAATCTCGAAATACATCATTAATAAAATGTTGAAAGGTGGCTGGGGCATTGCTAAGGCCAAAGGTCATAACAAGAGATTCAAAATGTCCATATCTCGTTCTGAAGGCGGTCTTCCACTCATCTCCTGGGCGAATCCATATGAGGTTGTAAGCCCCTCTAAGATCCAGCTTCGTAAAGATTTTCGCAGAACGGAGTCTCTCAAATAGTTCAGGAATCAAGGGTAGCGGGTAGCGATTCTTGACAGTGATATTATTCATCTCTCTGTAGTCAATACATGGCCGCAGAGTGGAGTCTTTCTTTTCAACAAAGAACAGGGGTGCCCAGCTGGAGATGTGGAAGGTCGAATAAAGCCTTTCTCTAAATTTTCATCCAGGAACTTTCTTAATACCTTCAATTCAGGTTCGGAAAGATTGTAAATCCGTCCAAATGGAATGGTTGCTCCTGGCAGCAATTCAATGGGACAGTCGTAAGGACGGTGAGGAGGTAATTGATCTGCTTTCTTCTTACTGCAGACATCAGAGAACTGCTGATATTGAGGTGGTAGTTTCTCTTCCTTCTCATGCGAAATCTCAGAGATTTGGACTTGTTGGAGAACAGGGGGTTCCTTATGACAATTATTCTTACAGTAGTCAGATGGAAAGGTGATGGTCCTTGATGCCCAGTTGATAGAAGGGTTATGGACTGAAAACCAGGGGATCCCTAGAATAACCGGAAATTTCGGAGATGAAATAAGGTGGAAACTGACAGCTTCATGATGATCCGGGTCGATACAAATCTCCAGTTCGATTGTCTCATGCGTGACAGGTCCAGAAGACAAAGGTGATCCATCCACAGTTTCCATTTCAATTGGTGTGGATTTGGTCCTACTGGAAATATTATTATCACGTGTAAATTTTAAGTCCATAAAATTTCCTCCTGCTCCCGAATCCAACAGGGCAGAGCATTGTATTTTTGGGTGCCCTTTACAACCTGAATGGGGATTACAAAATGAGATGATGTGGTATGTATTTTGTCTATTTCTGGCGTTACTGATGAGATAGTCTGCAAGATGGAATCCGACTGCTGAGAAAGGTCCGTATTGCTGGCAGACCTGTTGTTGGTAAAGGCTATAGTCCTTTTGTTAGGACAGTTGATGGCATAGTGTCCAGGGTCCCCACAATAGAGGCAGAGATGTTCTGCACGTCGCCTCTCCTTCTCCTGTGCAGAGAGTGGTCTTCGGATGACGTCGATCTGCATCGGTTCAGACACAACTTGCGTCTTTTCTTGGTGGTCTGATGCTGAAAATGAGAAGCCAGGGTTATTCCCAAGTGCTCGCAGTCTCTCCTTTCTCCTTTCAGTAAGTCTCTGGTCAATCCGGATACATAGTTGAATAAAGTCCTCCAACTGGTCAGGGTCTCAACCCTGGCAAGCTCGTCTTTCACTGGTTCTGATAACCCTCGTCGAAATTGACTTCTCTGGGCCGCTGGATTCCAGGTGGTGTCGGCCACCCAGCGACGGAACTCCGATGTATATTCCGCAACAGAGCGACGTCCTTGGCACAAATTATGTAATTTGGTTTCTGCTGTGGCACAGCGGTTTGGGTCATCAAAAACTTGATTCATAGCTGCGATGAAAGCTTCCAGGTCATTAAGGAGGGCATAGTCTTTTTCTACATAAGGTGAAGCCCAAGCAAGAGCTTCATCCGTCAGGAGATTTATCATGAAAAAAACTTTCTTCCTCTCACTGGTAAAGGGAGCAGGTTGCATCTGGAAGTATATGCGGCATTGATTGAGGAATCCTCGGTACTGCTTGCGATCCCCACTGAACTTTGCAGGCAGCGGCAGCCGCGCGTTTGATTCGGACCCTGAATTGCGCACGTCCAGTAGTTGTTTTTGTAGCTCAATTACTTCCTGTTGTATCGCCGTGAAATCAGTTTGTAACTTGGCATATTTTCCTTGAGAGTCAGTACAAAAACTTTGAAGCTCCGTAACTTGCCGCCTCAGGGTGTTCACAGCGGACTCCATTTTGGCGCGAGATTATTCTGTCAGGATCCCGTCTGGGTTGGAGCCGATGTTACTGCAAACACTAGGGGAAGCAGAGGCAGGTAGCGTAGTCAGAAGGCAGGCCGAGGTCGGTACACAGGAAAGGCAGTGTTTGTAGCAGGGAAGCAGGCAAATAACGTAGTCAGGTGGCAGCCGGAGGTCGGTACACAGGAAAGGCAGTGTTTGTAGCAGGGAAGCAGGCAAATAACGTAGTCAGGTGGCAGCCGGAGGTCGGTACACAGGAAAGGCAGTTCGGTAGCAGAGGAGCAGGCAGATAACGTAGTCAGGTGGCAGCCGGAGGTCGGTACACAGGAAAGCAGTGTTTGTAGCAGCAGGAACAGCAGGAGAAAGAGCTTGACTAAAGGCTGGAAGCACAATAATCTCGCAATGACACACCCACAGGGCCAGGTTTATATAGGGTGTGTAATTGGCAATCAGAGGCCCAATCAAGAGAGCACTAGGTGTAGCCAATCAGGAAGAACAGTCAATGGTATCTGGGTTCAGCAAGGAACTTTGCAGCCAGCAGAATAGCTCAGATGGTAGAGCTGCTGGCCAGTGGACAAGAGGTACTGAGTTCGACTCCTGACACCTATCACAAATCACCCAGATAACGGTCATTCTCTGAGAAACAAGGAGGTCGGAAATAAAATCCATAGAGATATGGGTCCATGGTCTCTTGGGGACAGGCAATGGCATCAACAAACCACTAGAGCGAGAGCAAGGCTTGGAGCGAGAGCAAGTCCCACAGGACTGCACAAACTCCCTGACGTCACGAGACAAAGTAGGCCACCAAAAGGACCGACTCACCAAGTCTCTGGTACCAAAAATTCCGGGATGACCGGCCAACGCGGAACAATGAATCTCAGACATCACACTCATTTTCCACCGGTATGGGACAAACAATTTCCCAATAGGGCAGCGCTCGGGTTTATCCTCCTGACACCCTTCCAGAGCCAGTCTCAAATTGGGCGAGATGGCGGAAAGAACTACACCCTCTTTCAAAATAACAACAGGATCAGATAACTCAGGAGAGTCCGCAAGGAAACTCCTCGAGAGGGCATCCGCCTTAACATTCTTAGTGCCAGGAAGAAAGGAAACCACAAAATTAAAACGTGTGAAAAACAAGGCCCACCTGGCCTGTCTAGGATTAAGTCGCTTGGCTGATTCCAGATAAACCAGATTCTTATGGTCCGTGAGGACCACCACCTGATGTTTGGCTCCCTCCAGCCAATGTCTCCACTCTTCAAAAGCCCACTTCATGGCCAATAACTCCCCATTACCCACGTCATAATTACGTTCAGTTGGAGAAAATTTTCGAGAGATAAAGGCACAAGGAAACGGGAAAAAGAAAAATCCAGCGTAGAGTAGAAGTAATTAAAAAGTTCAATTCTTTAATAAATGCGATAAAAAATAAACAGCAAAATACAAGCAGTACAGGTCCACAAAAGTGTAACAGAGCGATCAACGCGTTTCGACGTTAAGTCTTTCTCAAGATCTAACTCTGACTGAGGCTGAGCGTTATTTATAATAGTAACGCACTACACCTGGGGAAGAACTCCTGGTGTGGCCATCATGTGAAAACAATCAGATATAACTGCAAGAAATAGCTGTAGTAAATAAACTAATAAAAACGACATGAAAAACAATACATATACACACATTGACAAATGTTAACTCCACAACTAGAAACACCCTACATAGTGAACTTATAAATTCAAATTAATATTGTTTAATTAGGTCGCATCTGGCATTTAAGCCTGCTGGAGATCTAGTGCCTAAGGTGAAGATCCAAAAAGACTCTCTGTTGAGCAGTTTGCGTTTATGATCTCCATCTCGATGCGGTTGTGATACTTTTTCTATGCCATTAAATCTAAATGAACTAACATCACCTTTATGTTCCCGCAAAAAGTGTTTCGACACAGCCGAGGATGAGTGCGCTGAAGAATTAACCGCATCTGATAAATGCCGTCTGATGCGTATTTTTAGGGACATGAAGTACATCCTACATATAATAGATCGCATTTAATGCAAGCGATTAAATAAACTACGTACGTAGTATTACAATTTATGTAGTTATTAATTTGGTATGTTTTGTCTCCTATCACTGAGGTAAAGTTCTTAGTTCTATTTGCATATATACAGGCTTTGCATTTATTGGCACCGCACTTGTAAAAACCTTTTATATTTAACCAGTTATCTGTATGAGATGTAGTATCCTTACTAGAAAAAAAACTAGGTGATAATAGATTCTGAAGAGTAGGTGCTTTTTTAGCTGAAAAAAGAATATTATTGTTAGACATAATATCTTTAAGAAGGGGATCAGAATTTAATACCGGGAGATATTTCTTAATGATAGCAGTAATTTGCGAATATTCTTTGCTAAATTGCGTGGTAAAGGCTATGTGGTTCTTGCGCATTGTATTATCTTTGGCCTTCTGTGACAAAAGATCTTTTCTATTTAGATACTTGGCTTTATTAGTCGCTTTTTTTATGATCAAATGCGAATAACCGCGATTGAAAAATTTTTTCTCAGTTTTTGTCACTTCTTTAGCATAGGTAGCTTCTTCTGTGCAATTACGTTTTAATCTAATTAATTCTCCATACGGTAAATTATTAATAACATGTCTGGGGTGGCAAGAGTCTGCTGCTAAGACAGAATTACATGCTGTAGGTTTTACATAAGGTGAGACTATTATGGTCTTCTTGTTAGTGTCCCCTAATAAAGTCAGGTCGAGGAAATTAATCCTGGATTTATCAAATTGATAGGTAAATCTCAAATTGAAATCATTATTGTTAAAGTAAGTAAAACAGTCTAACATTTCCTCTTCACTACCCTCCCAAATAAACAGTAAATCGTCAATATAACGACCATACCACTTAATGTGTTTAGAATATGGATTATTATCATTGTATATGAAGAGTTCCTCCCAACAAAACATGACTAAATTAGCCAAAGAAGGAGAAAACTTCGCTCCCATACTAACTCCACTAATTTGTAGAAAATATTCATTATCAAATACAAAATAATTGTGATTTAGTAAAAATTCTATTGCCAGATACAAAAATTCTTTCATCACTACACTGTAAGGACTAAATTTGTCAAGATAATATTTAAGACATTTTAAGGCAACTGTGTGCGGTATCGAGGGATATAGGCTGATTACGTCGCAGGAGAACCAATGAAAATTATCTTCCCACAAAAAACCATCCAAGACCGATGCGACATATTTGGTGTCTCTAATAAAACTTGGTAAATTTTGTACCAACGGTTGTAGGTGAAAATCTACCCATGCTCCCAGATTTTCTCCCAAAGAATCAATTCCGGAAACTATAGGTCTAAGTGGTGGTGGAAATATTTCTTTATGGATTTTGGGAAAAGCATGATATAACGGTGTAACCGGGTACTCTTTATACAGAAAGTCTGCTGTTTTTTTATCATAGATGTTCATCACAAAACCCTCCTGTATAATTTTAAAGATCTTTTGATTAAATTTAACAGTGGGATTATTAGATAATTTCACGTAAATATTATTGTCATTCAAGTTATGTAGGATTAATTCTTTATAAAGTCCTGCATTCATCAATACTATTGACCCTCCTTTATCTGATTTTCTAATAATTAAATCTTTATTATTTTTCAGTTGTTCTAAAGGGTATGCCACACTAAACAATATCGCTAACGGGATCGCTAAAAAACGTCACTATTTAGCGATCCCGTTAGCGATATTGTTCAGTGCGGCAGCTTCCAGCGACGAGCTTCCTGCTGTGATCTCGCTCGTCGCTGGAATCGTTCCGGACCCTATTTCATCGCTGGCGCTCCCGCTGGGTAAGTATCTTATCGCTGTGTGGCACCTTTTCTTAGCGATTTAGCGGTACTTTTGTACCGCTAAAGTCATTAAGAAGATCGCTAACGACTTTTCTTTGGGAGAAAATCTGGGAGCATGGGTAGATTTTCACCTACAACCGTTGGTACAAAATTTACCAAGTTTTATTAGAGACACCAAATATGTCGCATCGGTCTTGGATGGTTTTTTGTGGGAAGATAATTTTCATTGGTTCTCCTGCGACGTAATCAGCCTATATCCCTCGATACCGCACACAGTTGCCTTAAAATGTCTTAAATATTATCTTGACAAATTTAGTCCTTACAGTGTAGTGATGAAAGAATTTTTGTATCTGGCAATAGAATTTTTACTAAATCACAATTATTTTGTATTTGATAATGAATATTTTCTACAAATTAGTGGAGTTAGTATGGGAGCGAAGTTTTCTCCTTCTTTGGCTAATTTAGTCATGTTTTGTTGGGAGGAACTCTTCATATACAATGATAATAATCCATATTCTAAACACATTAAGTGGTATGGTCGTTATATTGACGATTTACTGTTTATTTGGGAGGGTAGTGAAGAGGAAATGTTAGACTGTTTTACTTACTTTAACAATAATGATTTCAATTTGAGATTTACCTATCAATTTGATAAATCCAGGATTAATTTCCTCGACCTGACTTTATTAGGGGACACTAACAAGAAGACCATAATAGTCTCACCTTATGTAAAACCTACAGCATGTAATTCTGTCATAGCAGCAGACTCTTGCCACCCCAGACATGTTATTAATAATTTACCGTATGGAGAATTAATTAGATTAAAACGTAATTGCACAGAAGAAGCTACCTATGCTAAAGAAGTGACAAAAACTGAGAAAAAATTTTTCAATCGCGGTTATTCGCATTTGATCATAAAAAAAGCGACTAATAAAGCCAAGTATCTAAATAGAAAAGATCTTTTGTCACAGAAGGCCAAAGATAATACAATGCGCAAGAACCACATAGCCTTTACCACGCAATTTAGCAAAGAATATTCGCAAATTACTGCTATCATTAAGAAATATCTCCCGGTATTAAATTCTGATCCCCTTCTTAAAGATATTATGTCTAACAATAATATTCTTTTTTCAGCTAAAAAAGCACCTACTCTTCAGAATCTATTATCACCTAGTTTTTTTTCTAGTAAGGATACTACATCTCATACAGATAACTGGTTAAATATAAAAGGTTTTTACAAGTGCGGTGCCAATAAATGCAAAGCCTGTATATATGCAAATAGAACTAAGAACTTTACCTCAGTGATAGGAGACAAAACATACCAAATTAATAACTACATAAATTGTAATACTACGTACGTAGTTTATTTAATCGCTTGCATTAAATGCGATCTATTATATGTAGGATGTACTTCATGTCCCCTAAAAATACGCATCAGACGGCATTTATCAGATGCGGTTAATTCTTCAGCGCACTCATCCTCGGCTGTGTCGAAACACTTTTTGCGGGAACATAAAGGTGATGTTAGTTCATTTAGATTTAATGGCATAGAAAAAGTATCACAACCGCATCGAGGTGGAGATCATAAACGCAAACTGCTCAACAGAGAGTCTTTTTGGATCTTTACCTTAGGCACTAGATCTCCAGCAGGCTTAAATGCCAGATGCGACCTAATTAAACAATATTAATTTGAATTTATAAGTTCACTATGTAGGGTGTTTCTAGTTGTGGAGTTAACATTTGTCAATGTGTGTATATGTATTGTTTTTCATGTCGTTTTTATTAGTTTATTTTCTGCAGCTATTTCTTGCAGTTATATCTGATTGTTTTCACATGATGGCCACACCAGGAGTTCTTCCCTAGGTGTAGTGCGTTACTATTATAAATAACGCTCAGCCTCAGTCCACATTTTCTGCTCAGGCTTTTGTTGATTCGGGAGCAGCTATTAATCTGATGGATTTTGACTTTGCCAAACGTTGTGGGTTTCCCTTGAAACCCCTACGGAAGTCTATTCCCCTACTGCGGATTGATTCTACCCCTTTGGCTGAGGATAAACCCCAGTTTTCTACTCAGGTGATAATGAGGGTTGAACCTGATCATCAGGAGAGTTGCAAATTTTTGGTACTGTATAATCTGCATGACATTATTGTACTAGGTTTCCCTTGGTTGCAGTCTCATAATCCTGTTTTGGATTGGAAATCTGTGTCTGTAACCAGTTGGGACTGCCAATGTGTTAATGCCAACACTCCTGTTTCTTCTGATTCTCCCCAGGCTCAAGATGTTCCTGACTTTTTGACTGATTTTTCTGATGTGTTTAGCGAAAGTAAATCTGCATCCTTGCCCCCCCCATAGGAGCTATGACTGCGCTATTGAATTAGTGCCTGGTAGTAAATTTCCTAAAGGTCGCCTTTTTAACTTGTCTGTACCTGAACATGTTGCTATGCGGTCTTATATCAAGGAGTCATTGGAGAAGGGTCATATCAGACCATCCTCTTCACCCTTGGGTGCCGGTTTTTTCTTTGTGGCCAAAAAGGATGGTTCATTAAGGCCGTGTATTGATTATCGTCTCTTGAACAAGATCACTGTGAAATATCAATGTCCGTTACCCTTGATTTCTGACCTGTTTTCCAGGGTGAAAAGTGCTACTTGGTTTACCAAACTTGACCTCAGGGGGGCGTATAACCTTATTCGCATGAAGCACGGGGATGAATGGAAGACGGCGTTTAATACCCCAGAGGGGCATTTTGAGTACCTATTGATGCCCTTTGGGCTCACTAATGCTCCTTCCGTATTCCAGTCCTTCATGAATGACATTTTCAGGGATTTTGTGGATAAATTTCTGATTGTTTATTTGGATGATATCTTGATTTTTTCCAATGACTGGGACTCTCATGTGAAACATGTTCGGACTGTGTTCCAGATTTTGAGAGAGAATGCTCTGTATGTGAAGGGATCAAAGTGTCTTTTTGGCGTACAGAGGATCTCATTTCTGGGATTCATTTTGTCTCCATCTGTTATTGAAATGAACCCGGTCAAGGTTCAGGCTATCTGTGATTGGGTTCAACCTACTTCATTAAAGGCTCTTCAGAGATTCTTGGGTTTTGCCAATTTTTATCGTAAATTTATTGGTAATTTCTCTGTTATTGTTAAACCATTGACTGATTTGACCAAAAGGGTTCTGATGTGGTGAATTGGCCTCTTGAGGCAGTCTCTGCGTTTCAGGAACTTAAGCAGAGATTCACTTCTGCTCCTGTTCTACGGCAGCCTGATGTTTCTCTGCCATTTCAGGTGGAGGTTGATGCCTCTGAAATTGGGGCAGGTGCCGTTTTGTCCCAAAGAGATCCAGAGACCTCTAAAAGTAACCCTTGTGCCTTTATGAGAAACAAATGAAGTCAGCTTACCCCAATCTTTACATTGCATGTGGATCTTCACTCCTCGCACGGATATGGCAGAGCAACCAGAGCAGTTGAAAACGGGAAAAAGAAAAATCCAGCGTAGAGTAGAAGTAATTAAAAAGTTCAATTCTTTAAACTATAGGTCTAAGTGGTGGTGGAAATATTTCTTTATGGATTTTGGGAAAAGCATGATATAATGGTGTAACCGGGTACTCTTTATACAGAAAGTCTGCTGTTTTTTTATCATAGATGTTCATCACAAAACCCTCCTGTATAATTTTAAAGATCTTTTGATTAAATTTAACAGTGGGATTATTAGATAATTTCACGTAAATATTATTGTCATTCAAGTTATGTAGGATTAATTCTTTATAAAGTCCTGCATTCATCAATACTATTGACCCTCCTTTATCTGATTTTCTAATAATTAAATCTTTATTATTTTTCAGTTGTTCTAAAGGGTATGCCACACTAAACAATATCGCTAACGGGATCGCTAAAAAACGTCACTATTTAGCGATCCCGTTAGCGATATTGTTCAGTGCGGCAGCTTCCAGCGACGAGCTTCCTGCTGTGATCTCGCTCGTCGCTGGAATCGTTCCGGACCCTATTTCATCGCTGGCGCTCCCGCTGGGTAAGTATCTTATCGCTGTGTGGCACCTTTTCTTAGCGATTTAGCGGTACTTTTGTACCGCTAAAGTCGTTAAGAAGATCGCTAACGGCGATAGCGTCGTTAACTATATCGCTAAATGTGGCCGCATTTAGCGATATAGAAACAATCCCGCTAGCGATCGCATTAGTATGCGTCGTTATTGTGATCGCTAGCGGGATTGTTTAGTGTGGCAGTACCTTAAGGCTGTTTTTTCTTTTGTGGTAAGATTATTTTTATACTTTATTTCCGAATCTTTTTTTAAAGAAATCAGCTCTTTTTCTATCAGATCTTGGAATTGATCTAATACTGGAGGTCTCGCTTGTAAAGGATAAAACCTAGGATTATTAGTATTAAATTTATTAGAAACCAAATTACCATTAGATTCGGCATTAAGTAACTGCAAATCTATCAATGTTTTATGTTCCTGGAGCGACAATTTGTTCAATACCTTATTAGATGTTAATAGATTTGCACGTAATTTAACAGTAAAATGTCATTTTTTTCAGGAAGATTCCATAGAGTCTCGTGGCTACACAGCTGTCTCGGTTGGTTCCCAGGTTTTCCCACCTGAGACAGCTATGTCGCTCCAGGAACATAAAACATTGATAGATTTGCAGTTACTTAATGCCGAATCTAATGGTAATTTGGTTTCTAATAAATTTAATACTAATAATCCTAGGTTTTATCCATTACAAGCGAGACCTCCAGTATTAGATCAATTCCAAGATCTGATAGAAAAAGAGCTGATTTCTTTAAAAAAAGATTCGGAAATAAAGTATAAAAATAATCTTACCACAAAAGAAAAAACAGCCTTAGAACAACTGAAAAATAATAAAGATTTAATTATTAGAAAATCAGATAAAGGAGGGTCAATAGTATTGATGAATGCAGGACTTTATAAAGAATTAATCCTACATAACTTGAATGACAATAATATTTACGTGAAATTATCTAATAATCCCACTGTTAAATTTAATCAAAAGATCTTTAAAATTATACAGGAGGGTTTTGTGATGAACATCTATGATAAAAAAAACAGCAGACTTTCT
>JARQOD010000002.1:447817163-447857922 GCA_033576555.1 Oophaga sylvatica | reverse complement strand
AATAGATCCTACCTCTTACTCTCTTAGAGGCCAAGATATGTTTTACCTCAAAAACATCATCCTCAGAGACCGGATCAGGAGTGGTACCCGGGTCCTTAAAGAAGGAGCTCAACACTACTGGTTTGAGGAGGGAAACATGAAAGGAGTTAGGTACTCGTAGAGAATTAGGCAATTTCAGTTTATAAGAGACCGGGTTGATTTGTCTCAAAACTTCAAAGGGACCAATGAAACGTGGACCCAATTGGTACGATGGTAACTTCAGATGGATGTACTTGGAGGAGAGCCATACCTTGTCTCCTGGACGAAAGATGGGAGCCTCCAAACGTCTTTTGTCCGCATGCGTTTTCATACGTTGAGAAGCTTTCTCCAAAGCCGACCTGGTCTCTCTCCAAATGTCCGAGAAATTCTTAGACAAGGTATCGACTGCCGGAACATCAGACAATCCCGAGACAGGAAGAGGAATTCCGGGTTGCAGTCCAAACACAATCTGAAAGGGAGACTTTCCAGAAGATTCACTTACTTGGTTGTTGTAGGAGAATTCCGCCCAGGCAGTAATTCTACCCAGTCATTATGATGAGCGTTGACGAAGTGACGCAGGTATCCAGCCAGGATTTGATTGATCCTCTCCACTTGCCCATTGGACTGGGGATGATATGCAGAAGAAAAATCTAGTTCAATTTTTACCATTTTACAGAGTCCTCTCCAGAACTTAGAGGTGAACTGGACGCCCCTGTCGGACACGATGTGGAGAGGAAATCCATGTAGACGGAAGATGTGCTGAATGAAGTGAGCGGCCAGTTCTGGAGCAGACGGGAGGCCAGATAGCAGAACGAAGTGGGCCATTTTAGAGAAGCGGTCCACCACAACCCATACCACTGAGCAGCCAGAAGAAATGGGAAGATCCGTGATGAAATCCATCGCGATGTGCTGCCAGGGAGTGGACGGAATCGGAAGAGGCAGAAGCCTGCCGGCTGGTAGATGTTTAACAGTTTTGTTACGGGCACATGAAGGACAGGCTGCGGCAAACTCCTGGATATCCTTGCCCATGGTAGGCCACCAGTAATAACGGGAGATGAGTTGCTGCTTCTTTTCTGACCAGCATGGCCAGCCAACCTAGAAGAATGACCCCAGCGCAGAACACGACTACGATCAGAAGCGGACACGAAAGTCTTCCCAGGAGGAAGCCGGGCCAGATCAGTGGAGGCAACAGAGACTAACTTAGAAGGTTCAATAATGTGCTGAGGTTCTTCCTCCAGTTCAGGAGGCAAGAAGGCTCTAGAGAGTGCGTCTGCCTTGATGTTCTTGTCAGCTGGACAGAAATAAAGTACAAAATTGAAACGGGCAAAAAATAATACCCAACGGGCCTGACGGGGATTCAGTCTTAAAGTCTTAAAGCAGATTGGAGATAGGCAAGGTTTTTATGGTCGGTGAATATGATTACCTGGTGATGAGCTCCTTCAAGAAGATGTCTCCATTCTTGCAGAGCCAATTTGATGGCCAACAGTTCGCGATCACCGACAGAGTAGTTCCTTTCTGCAGGAGAAAAAACCTTGGAGAAAAAAACACACGAGATCATCCGCCCGGTAGACGACTTCTGGGTCAGAACTGCTCCTGCACCTATGGAAGAAGCGTCAACCTCAAGAAAAAATTGCTCACTTGAATTAGGACGATGGAGAACGGGTGCGGAAGCGAAGGCTCTTTTGAGAGAAACAAAGGCCTCTTCTGCCTCGGAGGACCATTCCTTAGAGTTTACACCTTTCCGGGTTAAGGCTGTGATTGGAGCCACTCGGGTGGAAAAGTGTGGAATAAATTGCCGGTAGTAATTGGCGAACCCTAGGAACCTTTGTATGGCTTTTAGCCCAGACGGACGAGGCCAGTTGAGAACTGCAGACAACTTCTCCGGATCCATTTTTAATCCTGTGGAAGATACAATGTACCCAAGGAAAGGCAAAGAAGATTGCTCAAAGAGGCATTTCTTATATTTGGCGTATAGCCTGTTCTCTCTCAGTCTTTGTAAGACCAGGCGTACTTGCCTCCGGTGTGACGTCAAGTCAGCAGAGAAAATCAAAATATCGTCCAGGTAAACCATGACACAAGTATAGAGCAAGTCCCTGAAAATGTCATTAACAAATTCCTGAAAAACTGCAGGTGCATTGCTTAGGCCGAATGGCATTACCAGGTATTCATAGTGGCCGTCACGGGTGTTGAAGGCTGTTTTCCATTCGTCCCCCTCTCTGACTCGGATCAGGTTGTAGGCCCCTCTGAGGTCCAATTTGGTGAAGATCTTGGCCCCTCGGAGACGATCAAACAGCTCTGAAATAAGAGGTAATGGATACCTGTTTTTTACCGTGATCTGATTTAAACCCCGATAGTCGATGCAGGGCCGCAAGGATCCATCCTTCTTCTTCACAAAGAAGAATCCAGCTCCTGCCTGTGACGATGACTTTCGGATAAATCCTCTAGCCAGATTCTCTTGGATGTAGTCCGACATGGCCTGAGTCTCTGCCTGTGAAAGGGGATAAACTCTCCCGCGAGGAGGGGATGCTCCAGGAAGAAGCTCTATCTGACAGTCATACGACCTGTGTGGAGGTAGTCTCTCAGCCTCCTTTTTCCCAAAGACGTCAGAGAAGGACCAATAGGCGGAAGGCAACCCTGCAGGGTATCAGGCTGGACTGGAGGCGAAACAGGTTGAATCCGGGTTAAGCAACGATTCATGCAGGTATCTCCCCAACGCAGAACTTCTCCAGTTTTCCAATTAAGGACTGGTTCATGCATCTGGAGCCAAGGTAAACCTAAAAGCATGGGATGGGATAAACCGGGATATACATAAAATCTATTTCGTTCAGTATGCATTAGACCTACCCGGAGTTCCACCAACTCGGTTTGAAACTGGACGGGCTCGGTCAGCGGTTTGCCATCCACGGCGGACACCTGTAACGGATCAGGAAGACGCTGGACTGGTAAGCGGTAATGATCCACAACCGCCTGCTGGATGAAGTTCCCTGCAGCTCGAGAATCCAGTAGACAATGTTCGGAGAATTTTATTGCTCCATAGGACACGGAGACTGAGATGTGTAAAGAGGGAGAGGACTGTTCTCTACCTAGGTTGGCCCCTCCTACCGGACCTAGGCACTGTAGTTTCCCGACTTTTTAGGACAGAAATGGATCAAATGTTCAGAACTACCGCAGTAGTAACAACTTCCCTCCTTGCGACGTGCCTCCTGGCGGCGGGTGGCCAAACTTACATGGTCCACCTCCATAGCCTCGGAGGAGGAAGGCGAGGTACCTGTTTTGTACAAACTAGAGTCCAGGTGATAGGACCTTTTGTCCCGCTTGATCTCCATGGAACGCTCCTGAAAACGCAGGTCAATTCGGGTTGCCAAGGATATTAGCTCTTCCAAGAGGGTAGGTCTGTCCCGTCCCGCCAGCTCATCCTTGATTCTTCCGGATAGGCCTTCCCAGAAGTTAGCAACCAGGGCCTCATTGTTCCACGATAATTCAGACGAGAGGGTGCGGAATTTAACAGCATACTGAGCTACTGTGAGAGTACCTTGGCGCAGGCGGAGCAGAGCTGAGGCAGTCGAAGTGGTGCGACCAGGTTCATCGAAAGTCCTGCGAAAAGCCTCTAGGAAAGATTGAAGATCGTTAACCAGCGGATCCCCTCTCTCCCATAGCAGGTTTAGCCAGGCGAGGGGCTCTCCTCCCAGGTGTGACATGATGAAGCCCACCTTGGCTCGGTCAGAAGCAAACATATGCCCCAAGATTTCGAAGTGTAGAGTGCACTGATTGAGAAAACCCCGACACTGAGTAAGGTCACCCTGGAAACGGGTAGGAGCCGCCAGACGGGGACCTTGACTTGCCATGGGAACTGGTACCTGATTATTGATAGAAGAGTCTGGTGCAGACGAGAACCCCAAGGAATCCATGCGGGTAGACAAGCTGCGTAGATAAGTCGTGATCTTGTCCTGTTGAACTCCCAAACGGGTCACCTCCTGGCACAGATCCGTGGTCGGAGATCTCTGGGATCCAGCGGGTTCCATGGCCGGAGCAATCTGTAACGAATGGAAGCGGAGGCAGAGGTGGTGAAGTTCACATTCGTTTTTATTTTTTAATGTGGAACCTCGAGACCGTGGTCCGGGGGCTCCGAAGGGGGCGTAACTAGTGAGCCCCGGGTACCCGTAGTAAGGCCCCTCGAACAGGACCAGAATGGAATACCCGGAGGACACAGATGATACCTCCAGTTAGACCCCGGACACGTGGCAGCTGTCCCAGAGGGACCAAAAGGGTAACAGGTATTTACAGAGTCCGTGGAGGGTTCTTGACGGAGAAGGGTAAGGTCCTGGTCCAGAACGGTTGGTAGCAGGCTGGCTTCAGTGACCTTGTCACGGTCCACGGGTACGGATGGCTGATGGCGGAACGGGATGACACTTGCGCCAGTAATAGCCGAGATTGTCCAGGTTAGCCAGATACGGGTTAGCAATGATCTGACGAGACAAACAGTATAAGCGAAGCACAGAGACTGCAAACGCAGCGCAGACAGATCAGGAACAGAACCGGATGTAGCAATGATAGAACACGTTGCTCCGGCACTCCCCTAATGGTGGAGTGACCAGATATAGTACTGAGTGCGCAGCCATTGGTTAATTACCTATTTCAAAAAATGCACGCTGCCCCTTTAAGAGAGACGTGGGCGCGGCCTTGCGTCCTAAGCAGTCTATCTGGAGGCCTGCCAGCAGCGTGCCAGGAAGTGGAGGAGGACACAGGATGCCGAGGAGCAGATGGGACAGGAGACCCCAGCCCGCGCGCAGACTGCTGCAGAGGGACAGCTAGAGGAACAGGTGAGTGAGCAGAACGGAGTGCAGAGCCAGCGCTGGGACCGAGTGTAACAGGGGGTATGGGGCGGTGAATGTGGATGGCAAGGGAACACAGGAGGATAGAGTTAATGTACATAATTAAAAAGATAACAAACAACAAGAAACAAATATACTAAAATAAAATTAAAAATATATTGCAAAAGATGCATGAGGTTGTAATAATAATAATAAGGGTATTTGATAAACCTAATATTTATGAAAAAGTTTTGTTCAGGATTAAAAATATAGTAAAGTGTGGACTACCTTATTCCAGCCCTGATTAACTGCCATGGATAACTGCCGTTTACTCAATGCTTGTCTTCTATGATGCTTAGCTTTTTGTGATGCGTGCACCCCATACATGCACCACACAACGCTTAGCTGTTGCGACCGATATGAGCACTGCCGTGGGCAAACGTCAACTGGCCGTCCTGAAATTAATTTCCATGGGGAATCGAAGCCACACAGTGCAGGAGCTCTGGAATGCCATCAAGCAGGAGAGCGACGTGTGGTTTTGGACAGCGAATCTCCAGCCAGGCTTGGTAGTGTGTGACAATGGCCGAAATCTGGTGGCAGCTCTGGGCCTAGGCAACCTCACTCACATACCATGTGTGGCCCATGTGCTCAACTTGGTCGTGCAGAGTTTTTTGAGGGACTATCCGGATCTTGATGCACTGCTGCACAAGGTCCGCCTACAGTGCGCTCACTTGCGACGTTCCAGCATGGTCAGATCGCGCATTGCAGCTCTGCAACGCAGATTTAGCCTTCCTGAACATCGCATCATATGTGACGTACCCACCAGGTGGAATTCCACGTTACATATGTTGGAGCAGTTGTGTGAGCAGCAGCCAGCAGTAATGGAGTATCAGCTGCATCAGGCGCAATCAACTCGCAATTTGCGCCGTTCACACTTCACCACTACTGAGTGTGCCTCTATAATAATAATAATAATAATAATCTTTATTTATATAGCGCCAACATATTCCGCAGCGCTTTACAGTTTAACAGTTTCAGAACACAAGTCATAAGTAACAACGTTAACAATACAATAATTAAAGCTAAATAAGCCGCCCCTGCTCGTGAGAGATTACAATCTACAATGAGGTGGGGGAGATACAAAGTACAGGTGTGTATATACAGTGCCTACAAGTAGTATTCAACCCCCTGCAGATTTAGCTGGTTGACACATGCGGAATTAACTTGGCATTGTGACATTTGTACTGTAGATCAGCCTGGAAGTGGGAAATGCACTGCAGCAAAAATTTTTGTTTTATTTAATTTATTTTTTTTTTTTTTAAAAAACGTTAAAAGTTAATTCAGAGTGTCATTTATTATTCAACCCCTCAAACCACAAGAATTCAGTTTGGTCCCCCTAAAGTATTAAGAAGTAGTTCAGGCACCAAGAATAATGAGCTTCACATGTGTGGATTAATGATCTCTTTTGCCAGCCTTTTCTGACTATTTAAGACCCTCCCCAAACTTGTGAACAGCACTCATACATGGTCAACATGGGAAAGACAAAGGAGCATTCCAAGGCCATCAGAGACAAGATTGTGGAGGGTCACAAGGCTGGCAAGGGGTACAAAACCCTTTCCAAGGAGTTGGCCCTACCTGTCTCCACTGTTGGGAGCATCATCCGTAAGTGGAAGGCTTATGGAACTACTGTTAGCCTTCCACGGCCTGGACAGCCTTTGAAAGTTTCCTCCCGTGCCGAGGCCAGGCTTGTCCGAAGAGTCAAGGCTAACCCAAGGACAACAAGGAAGGAGCTCCGGGAAGATCTCATGGCTTTGGGGACATTGGTTTCAGTCAATACCATAAGTAACGTACTCCACCGCAATGTTCTCCGTTCCAGACGAGCCCGTAAGGTACCTTTACTTTCAAAGCGTCATGTCAAGGCTCGTCTACAGTTTGCTCATGATCACTTGGAGGACTCTGAGACAGACTGGTTCAAGGTTCTATGGTCTGATGAGACCAAGATCGAGATCTTTGGTGCCAACCACACACGTGACGTTTGGAGACTGGATGGCACTGCATACGACCCCAAGAATACCATCCCTACAGTCAAGCATGGTGGTGGCAGCATCATGCTGTGGGGCTGTTTCTCAGCCAAGGGGCCTGGCCATCTGGTCCGCATCCATGGGAGGATGGATAGCACGGCCTACCTGGAGATTTTGGCCAAGAACCTCCGCTCCTCCATCAAGGATCTTAAGATGGGTCGTAATTTAATCTTCCAACAAGACAACGACCCAAAGCACACAGCCAAGAAAACCAAGGCCTGGTTCAAGAGGGAAAAAGTCAAGGTGTTGGAGTGGCCTAGTCAGTCTCCTGACCTTAACCCAATTGAAAACTTGTGGAAGGAGCTCAAGATTAAAGTCCACATGAGACACCCAAAGAACCTAGATAACTTGGAGAAGATCTGCATGGAGGAGTGGGCCAAGATAACTCCACAGACCTGTGCCGGCCTGATCAGGTCTTATAAAAGACGATTATTAGCTGTAATTGCAAACAAGGGTTATTCCACAAAATATTAAAAATAGGGGTTGTATAATAATTGACCCACACTTTTATGTTTAAAATTTATTAAAATTCAACTGAGCAACATAACTTTTTGTTTTGTAAGATTTATGCTTCTGTTAATAAATCCTACTCTTGTTTGCAGTTTGAAGGCTCTAACTTATTTGCGTCTTATCAAACCAGCTAAATCTGCAGGGGGTTGAATACTACTTGTAGGCACTGTACAATGGTGCATTTACAATGATGGTCCAGCCATTTTGAGGGAGTGAGGGATGGATGGAGATAGTGAATGGGCTTCACACACACACTTACACATAGAATGACTTTGGTTAGTGAATGTGATAGGGCACTCTGAACAAATGTGTTTTGAGGGAGCGCCTGAAACCATGCAAATTGTGGATAGTCCTAATTTCTTGGGGTAGAGCATTCCAGAGGATTGGCGAGCCAGTATGCATTGGAGGTGCTGGCTTGCCCTGCTGGCAGTTTATTATCGGAGCGTGTTTTTGGTGCTTCAGGTGGTGTACTAACAGACCGTCGCATGCGACTATCCTCCGATAATGTAGACCGGCTTACTTTTCTGAAAATGAACAAGGCATGGATCTCACCTGAATTTGCCTGTCCGGTTTCAGATTAAATAACTGGTTGGCAACGTTATACATGTCTCCTGTTATGTTCATCTTTCTACCACCTGAACTGTACTCCCTGGGCTACAACACTGCCAGTTGCTGCTCAGAAATGTTAGATGCACAGATCAAAAAAATCGCTGATGTGTTTGGGGGTTCAGTAACGCCTGCTGTTCCCCTGCTGTGTGTCCGGCAACAATTACTGATAGCTAGCTACACATGTTGAAAAAAACATGACTTGTTAAAGTGGCTAGTACTACACATAGATATGAGGCTACACCCTTAATTCTGCGCTGTAAACAAGTAAAACGTCACCTTTAAAACCATAAAATTATTAGTGTAACGCTGGTATTGTCTGTACTTTGTTTTCCAGCGTTACTCTGCATGTCTTTGCTTTAACCCTTTTGCTCCTTTCCCCCTAACCAACTGGGATACTGTTGTCTGTTACCTGTATGGATGCTGCTCAGTTCCCAGCTCTGCTGCGTAGCCGTACTTGCGTGAGTGTCTCCGCTGCGTTGCATGACCACCCGCATGTGCGGTCCCTGACTTGCTGTAGAGACCATTCGTAGGTTGCAAAGTCCTCTGCAGTGGTGCATGACTTACTACGTGTGTGGCAGCAGCTACTGTCAGGCGCCTGGCCTGCTGTGAAGACCATCCGTAGGTTGCAAAGTCCTCTGCACTGTGCATGACTTACTATGTGTGTGGCAGCAGCCACGGTCAGGTGTTCCTCTGTGATGAGTTGTCTGGCTCTGTATAGGGGGCACAGCCCACACCTGTCCTGCTTTTATGAGGATTGGGTGTGTACTAGAATTACTGTTCCAGCCTATTGCTGTGAAGCAGCTCATATATAAAGTTCCCCAGCCCTGAGGGGCATTGCCAGAGCTTCACATTGAATCTGCATTGAGTTCCTGAACCTAACCGTATGTGGTTGTGTGTTCATCCCCTGCTCTGAGTTCGATCAGCTCTGGAGAGCTGATTCCCCTTGTCCTGTCTTGTGTTTCTGCCTGGGGCTGAGTACCCAGATCGACGTTCCTGGAGGCTGCATATCCAGGCCTGTTCCTGTTGTATCTTGTTTCCTGAATCCCTGATCCTGGATCTAACCCGGTACCTGAATGTCTGAACTGTGTCTTGTGTTTCCGCCTATGCTGGGGGCTGATTACCCAGATCGCCGTTCCTGGAGGCTGTATATCCAGGCCTGTTCCTGCTGTGTCTTGTTTCCTGAATCCCTGATCCTGGACCTAACCCGGTACCTGAATGTCTGAACTGTGTCTTGTGTTTCCGCCTATGCTGGGGGCTGATTACCCAGATCGCCGTTCCTGGAGGCTGTATATCCAGGCCTGTTCCTGCTGTGTCTAATTACCTGAACCCCTGATCCTGGATCGCATCCTGTACCTGACTGTCTGAACTGTGTCCTCTGTGTTATGTTCCTGAAATCCTGCTGTGTCCTGAACCCTGTGCCAGTGACTGTGAATCCTTGCTATATAACCTGAGTTCATCTTGGAAAGAGGAGTCCGGTGTGTGCTGAGTTTCTGTTACTCTGTGCTCAGCTTCTGTGCAATCCCCGGCCAGCTCCCGTTGAGCCTGGCGGGGCTTGCACTAGACCGCTGGGGTTCCTTTTCAGATCGATACTAGATGTCTGGAGTCCGAGGACTGTGTCCTCCCTGATGACCACTGCCTGATATCCGATGTCCGATGACCACTTCCAGATGTCCGGATCCTATCCTTCTCTGCCTGATGTCCGGAGCTTGCCGATCGTTGCCAGATGTCCGGAGTCCGATACCAGTGTTCTGATGTTCCTGTGTTCCAATCCGTGTTCCTGTGTTCCTGTCTGTGTTCCTGACTCCCTGAGATCCAATCCGTGTTCCTGTCTGTGTTCCTGACTCCCTGAGATCCAATCCGTGTTCCTGTGTTCCTGTCCGTGTTCCTGACTCCCTGAGATCCAATCCGTGTTCCTGATGTTCCAGTCCGTGTTCCTGACTCCCTGAGATCCAATCCGTGTTCCTGATGTCCTGTCTGTGTTCCTGTGTCCCTGAGATCCAATCCGTGTTCCTGATGTCCTGTCCGTGTTCCTGTGTCCCTGAGATCCAGTCCATGTTCCTGATGTTCCGATGTCCTGCCGGTTCCTCCTTGGTCTACCCTGTGATGACGTCTGTCCTGGGTCGGTGTCTGATGTTCTCCTGCTGAGCCTGTGCTACGCCTGAGGCCTGAGAGTGAGGCCATACTAGTATGCCCGTGTCAGATGATCCTGGACTGCATCTACCCGTGATGACCCCGCCATCGTCTGAAGTCTGTCTGAGGTCGGTGTCTGATGTTCTCCTGCTGAGCCTGTGCTACGCCTGAGGCCTGAGAGAGAGGCCGCCCAAGTATGCCTGTGCCAGATAACCCTGGACTGCATCTACCCGTGATGTCCTCCTGCACTCGTCTGTGATCCTGAGTCGTGTACCCTTCTCTGATGTGCAGAATCGGGAGCCCGGTCTTATGTTTTGTTTATGTACTGTGTTTCTTTAAGTAAACTTTATGTTTCTTCATACCTGAAGTTGTGCGGTGTTGTCTAGTCCTGCAGGTCGCCATCTTGCCCACATGCTCAGCTGCCACGGATCCCGGTCGCTGCCCCTCCCTAGTCCAGGCAGGCTTGGTCTCCCTCCGTGGTCCAGTGGGTCCACATTCCCTTACCATCTGGGACGCATGCCTCACGTCGTCGTGGACTGGCGGCGTGGGAGCATTGGCTAGTTAGGCAAGCTATGCCATGTCCCGACGCCCCACAGCCGTGGGAAGCGTAACAATTAGTCTTTGTCACAAATCTGTTAATAAAAAATTGTGACATATTACTGCAGATATCCATATGTCGAACACAAATGCAAACACAAAAGCATACTTATGCTATAGGGTACTGATTGGGGAACATTGTCACTCCATAACTTAGGCAAATCCAACTCACATCATGCCTCAAAAGCTGCAATGTTGGAAGTGCATAATGTGGGTTGAACTTTGACAACAGCTGCAGTGCGAAGGTTTGCCTTCAGTGTTCTTGGCTTTTAAATAAAAGCATACAAGTAAATATAATAATACATGAAAACCTCAGACTACAGTGAACACTTCACACAACTGTTCAATAGCTGTGAAAGCCCTGTTTGTGTAATTCTATATTCTTTGCAACCAATGTATTGGATACCGATGGAAGCACGTCACACTAATAGATTTTAATTATTTGAAATAGAATGGAGCAGCACCAATTAGAGAAAATTGTCAAGGATGAGGCAGTGAGACACGCTCAGCAGAGTACACGCAGCGGTGGTTGAAGAAATAACTGGAGCGGGATCTACACTCCTACAAAAATGAAAACCTCAGACTACAGTGAACACTGAACACAACTGTTCACTTGCTGTGAAAGGACTTTTTGTGGCCTTCTATTGTGTTTGCAAGCAATGTATTGTATCAGGATGGAAGCACGTCACACTAATAGATTTTAGTTTTTGGAAATTGAATACAGCAGCACCAATTAGATAAAAATGACAAGGATGAGGCAGTGAGACACGCTCAGCAGAGTACACGCAGCGGTGGTTGAAGAAATAACTGGAGCGGGATCTACACTCCTACAAAAATGAAAACCTCAGACTACAGTGAACACTGAACACAACTGTTCACTTGCTGTGAAAGGACTTTTTGTGGCCTTCTATTGTGTTTGCAAGCAATGTATTGTATCAGGATGGAAGCACGTCACACTAATAGATTTTAGTTTTTGGAAATTGAATACAGCAGCACCAATTAGATAAAAATGACAAGGTTGAGGCAGTGAGACACGCTCAGCAGAGTACACGCAGCGGTGGTTGAAGAAATAACTGGAGCGGGATCTACACTCCTACAAAAATGAAAACCTCAGACTACAGTGAACACTGAACACAACTGTTCACTTGCTGTGAAAGGACTTTTTGTGGCCTTCTATTGTGTTTGCAAGCAATGTATTGTATCAGGATGGAAGCACGTCACACTAATAGATTTTAGTTTTTGGAAATTGAATACAGCAGCACCAATTAGATAAAAATGACAAGGATGAGGCAGTGAGACACGCTCAGCAGAGTACACGCAGCGGTGGTTGAAGAAATAACTGGAGCGGGATCTACACTCCTACAAAAATGAAAACCTCAGACTACAGTGAACACTGAACACAACTGTTCACTTGCTGTGAAAGGACTTTTTGTGGCCTTCTATTGTGTTTGCAAGCAATGTATTGTATCAGGATGGAAGCACGTCACACTAATAGATTTTAGTTTTTGGAAATTGAATACAGCAGCACCAATTAGATAAAAATGACAAGGTTGAGGCAGTGAGACACGCTCAGCAGAGTACACGCAGCGGTGGTTGAAGAAATAACTGGAGCGGGATCTACACTCCTACAAAAATGAAAACCTCAGACTACAGTGAACACTGAACACAACTGTTCACTTGCTGTGAAAGGACTTTTTGTGGCCTTCTATTGTGTTTGCAAGCAATGTATTGTATCAGGATGGAAGAGCGTCACACTAATAGATTTTAGTTTTTGGAAATTGAATACAGCAGCACCAATTAGATAAAAATGACAAGGATGAGGCAGTGAGACACGCTCAGCAGAGTACACGCAGCGGTGGTTGAAGAAATAACTGGAGCGGGATCTACACTCCTACAAAAATGAAAACCTTAGACTACAGTGAACACTGAACACAACTGTTCACTTGCTGTGAAAGGACTTTTTGTGGCCTTCTATTGTGTTTGCAAGCAATGTATTGTATCAGGATGGAAGAGCGTCACACTAATAGATTTTAGTTTTTGGAAATTGAATACAGCAGCACCAATTAGATAAAAATGACAAGGTTGAGGCAGTGAGACACGCTCAGCAGAGTACACGCAGCGGTGGTTGAAGAAATAACTGGAGCGGGATCTACACTCCTACAAAAATGAAAACCTCAGACTACAGTGAACACTGAACACAACTGTTCACTTGCTGTGAAAGGACTTTTTGTGGCCTTCTATTGTGTTTGCAAGCAATGTATTGTATCAGGATGGAAGAGCGTCACACTAATAGATTTTAGTTTTTGGAAATTGAATACAGCAGCACCAATTAGATAAAAATGACAAGGATGAGGCAGTGAGACACGCTCAGCAGAGTACACGCAGCGGTGGTTGAAGAAATAACTGGAGCGGGATCTACACTCCTACAAAAATGAAAACCTCAGACTACAGTGAACACTGAACACAACTGTTCACTTGCTGTGAAAGGACTTTTTGTGGCCTTCTATTGTGTTTGCAAGCAATGTATTGTATCAGGATGGAAGCACGTCACACTAATAGATTTTAGTTTTTGGAAATTGAATACAGCAGCACCAATTAGATAAAAATGACAAGGTTGAGGCAGTGAGACACGCTCAGCAGAGTACACGCAGCGGTGGTTGAAGAAATAACTGGAGCGGGATCTACACTCCTACAAAAATGAAAACCTCAGACTACAGTGAACACTGAACACAACTGTTCACTTGCTGTGAAAGGACTTTTTGTGGCCTTCTATTGTGTTTGCAAGCAATGTATTGTATCAGGATGGAAGAGCGTCACACTAATAGATTTTAGTTTTTGGAAATTGAATACAGCAGCACCAATTAGATAAAAATTACAAGGATGAGGCAGTGAGACACGCTCAGCAGAGTACACGCAGCGGTGGTTGAAGAAATAACTGGAGCGGGATCTACACTCCTACAAAAATTAAAACCTCAGACTACAGTGAACACTGAACACAACTGTTCACTTGCTAAAAAAAGGCACCTTTGTGTACTTCTATAGTGTTTGCAACCAATGTATTGGATACGGATGGAAGCACGTCACACTAATAGATTAGAGTTTTTTTCTATAGAATCGAGCAGCACCAATTTGAGAAAAATGTCAAGGATGAGGCAGTGAGACACGCTCAGCAGACTACAAGCAGCAGTGGTTCAAGAAGTAACTGGAGCGTGATCTGCACTCAAAAAAAAAAAAAACAGACTAGAGTGAAGACTGCACACAACTGTTCACTATCTGTGAAAGGCTCCATGGTGTACTTCTATAGTGTTTGCAACCAATGTATTGGATACGGATGGAAGAGCGTCACACTATAATTTCAATTGAATGGAGCTGCAAGAATTACACTAAAGAAAAAAAAATGAGTCAGTGAGTGACACGTGCAGATGCCTACAAACAGCGTTGGATGCAGAGCAAACTGCAGCGCGTCACCTGCACTCACACACACACCTTGCAGAGCTGTGAAAACAACACTGCAAGGCTAAAGGAAGCTTTACACAGCGGTTGTTAAACTAGCCTGCCTAAAGCACAGTACACAAAATCGCAATCTCTAACTGTCCCTCAGAGTCAGCAGAGCAGCGTTCTGTCCCTAACTGAATTCACAGCACAGTGACGCTAAAATGGCGGCGGCGCCTTTTATAGTGCATTCTGACATCATTTCAGCATCCAATCACAGCCATGGCATTAGTTAACATGACCGCAGCAGTACAGGATGTGCCCACACTTCTTAGGATTCCTCATTGGCTGACTAAAATCACATTGCCTCTCAAAGAATTATGGGAACTTCCGATTCCGGTATACGATATATGAAAAATATCGGAACAAAGTATCGGAATTCCGATACAGCGAATATCGGCCGATACCCGATACTTGCGGTATTGGAATGCTCAACTCTAGTGCACACGTTACCTTGCCTTACCATTTTATGGTCTTGATTATGGTATTTTTACATGGATATATTTGTACCTAGACCATCTTCTTTGCCTTTTTGCACTTTTATGCTTTAGTTTGACCACTATGACATATGGCTCATTGCCTCATCAGATAGATTGACCCTTATTATATACTATTTCCCACTGGAGGTTTCTGAATTTTGATTTTTGCTGTAGGGTTACATGATGAGGGATCTTTCATTGCCATCTATCACTTGAGCCTTAAGGATAATAACTGTGCCACTGTTCACACAGTATATGTGCATCGGGTGTTGTTGTACTATGATGTCTTTTCTCCTGTGTTCTGATTTTTAACTTAATAAAATATTTTCACTATATTGGCCTAATTCCTTTTGGTTTTGGTTTTTCGAATTTAGGAAAGGCTATCTTATTGTTTGGACCTCTTTTGGTTCAAAAGTTTTTCTAGTATCTAATCTAATCATTGATATTTTGTTATAGTATGGGAAATATAGAAAATGGCAATGGTTGTGTTTTCAGACCCAATGACATAAGCCATCTTATATGTTTACAGCTGATCCTGGATCATGTTACCCATCTCTTTGTAGGACTAAAAACCTCAACAGTTAAGTGTTTTGAAGGTTTCTACAAACAGTGCAGGATGTTACGCTGGCTGCAAGTAAAGCAATTACGCTAGTTTTCCTGAAACTTTATCCTGCATCTTTGACATCAGTCAAAACAGTATAATATAACACGCTATTGATAGAGAGAAGTTTTACCATTATTAATAGGAGACCATGTGCATAGAAACCACTGAATGGTCCACTTGTTGATGTCATAAAACTAATAATTATGCCCTTTCAATAAAGAAGTGCAGTTTCTGGGAGGTTCTTGTAAGTTAATTAAGGTAGACAAGAGATTAAATTAAAGTAATAAGGTAGCTTATTGTGAATTTGTGTCATCTATTTTTGAATTATTTAGTATAATTCAACATTGACTATAAAGATAATAACATAACTTAAAGATATTCAACATGACAAGTTTATCTGAAAAGTATTAGTATTTTGTGGCACTATTATTATTGTGCTATTGTTTTGTACAGGGTCGGACTGGCCCACCGGAGAACCGGAGGATTCTCCGGTGGGCCCTGGCATCTGGGGGGCCCTGGAACCTGCTGGCATACAGGGGCCAGTTGCCTAGGGCCCCCGCTGCTCCAGGGGCCCCCAGCCGGTGGCGTGTCGCTACCACGCAGCTGCCATGGGGGCCTCGTGCCAGCGGAGCAGCAGCGGTGACAGGAAGCAGGAGCCACTGTCCCCGCTGCTAAAAGAAATGAATATTCACTGCTTCCCACGCCCACATGGGCGTGGGAAGCAGTGAATATCATTACTTACCTGTCACCCGCTCCAACCGCTGAGCGCCGCTGTGTCCTCACGTCCTCTCTTGCTGTGATGTTCAGGCAGAGGGCGCGATGACGTCATTAGTGAGCGCCGTGCCCCCTGCCTGAGCATTCACTGCCGGAGGACCGAAGACAGCGGCACTCAGCAGTGGACCCGGTGACAGGTAAATATCGCAGGTGCCGGGGCCCTGAGCCAGTGGTGACACCGGTGTTATGGAAATTTAATTAGGATAAATTTATCCTTCAGTGTTTGCCGCTTGCCGTTCCCAAATCTCTATTTAATGTCTTTTGAGCGCTCAGAACGAAATGAAACTGTCCACAACGGAAGTGTCAGTATAGCAGTTCGTCAAGACTACTCATTTATTATTCATTCAAGGTTTTATATGTTTACAAAAAGGGGCTGGTTAGTCAATTAACATACAATTAAAAGCTGCTAGATTATTGGCTGTTCTAGTGTAAGTATGATAATTATGATAAAAGGCTGAAGTTGCAGATTTATTGTTTTATGTTCTTTTGCCCTAGTTTTCTTGCATGACTATAAAGTAAACAATAGATATCTAACTAAGACTTTATGTACTTGTTCCTTATGAAGGCCAGATTCGTTTAAGACGACTGATTATAGCTGGCATAGAAATGTGTGAGCACAGGATTTTTAGCAAGTGAGATCTATCTAACTGTGAATGCATATATATGAATATACTTTGAATATATGGAATACATATATATTTCCATGACAGTCCCCCCTTAGATACCACTTGCCCTAAAAACCTGCTCCTGGCCCAAAGCGCTGCAACTCTTTTGTGCTGCCGGCGGGTTGAGACATGCCTAATACATGCCTCCCCCACCGAATACAGACTTTTCGCAAATGGGCGGTCAGGAGGACTGTCCCTGTCGGGGGTTTATGTGTTTGCAATCACAGTCTCTTTATTTAACTGCATGTTCAGAAAAAAAAAACGTGTGTATTCTTCATCAGGTAGGTCATCTGTCTGGTCAGTCAGAGCATCCACGACATCCTTCATGGCTTAGGTGTCTCTCCTGGTACGGGAGCTTCCTTGCAATGCGATACCTGGATCCAAACAGGCTTTCCCTCTAGTTACACAGAGGTTGGTGTCATCTGGGGCTCTTGGACAGGACCATCAAATCTGGCAGTGAAGAGAAAAACTCGAGAATGGACATTAGTTTTTGACCAATTCAATTACATAAGCAAACAAGATATCATTTTGCATATTCTGCTGCTGAGGGAAGAATGCACCTAACTTGGGACTAGACCCAAACAAAATTTCGTATGGTGACAGCTTTTCTGGGTCTCTGGGAGTGTGCCTTACGCTAAACAGTGCAATTGGGAGTGTGTCATGCCATGGTTTGCATGTCTCTTGGGCAATTTTTAACATCCTATTCTTAAGTGTTCCGTTCAGTTTTTCTACCTTCCTGCTGCTCTGGGGGTGGTAAGGAGTGTGTAGGCCTAAATCTGACCCTACTGCTAACCAGATCTCTTGTGTCAGATTTGCTGTGAATGCGGGTCCCTGATCACTCTCTATCACTTCTGGAACCCCGTATCTGCACACTATTTTCTGAAAGTAGCTTCTTTGCAGCAGTCTTTGCTGACTTGGAAGGCTTCTGTCCATCTTGAAAATACTTCTTTGACCACAATGGCGTATTTGAATCCTTCACTTGGCGATATCTGGATGTGGTCTATCTGGATCCTCTGAAGCTGGTAGAGTGGTCTTTCCAGATGAGGTGAGGGAGACTTTCTTCCATACGTCCAGGCTTGCATTTGCCGCAGGTCAGACAGCTGCTGGTGAATTTGGCTGTTAGGGTGGAGATCCCTGAAGCGAACCAGTAAGCACCAATCAGATCATTCATCTGTGTCTTTGATATGTGGGTGTGGGTCCATGTGCCCATTGGACCACCATAGGGTGCATACTTTGTGGTAGGCAGAGTTTGAAGTCTATTATTGATAGCCTTCCTTCTTCACGTGTTGCTTTTTTCGCATTCAGCTCTTCTCCTTTTGGAGCTTGGTCTTGCAACTTCTTGAGCAGATCCCATGACGTCTTTTTGTCAGGTTTCTTGTCTTCAGTCGTCATGTAGTAGCCGTCCGGCTCTACGACCTCTCCCACTTCTCCATGTTGTCTTCCTTTGGCCGCTTCTTTGGCTGCCATGTCCGCCATGTTATTGCCTCACGCCTCTTCTGTTCTCAGTTTTTCATGCACTTTGATTTTTCAAATTGCCACCATTTTGGAAGTTGGAGTACACCCAGCAGGTTCCTGAAGGCTCCATGATGCTTCACGGTTGTCCCGTTTGCTGTGATGAAGTCCCTTGTAGCCCAGATGGGCCCAAAGTCGTGTGCTATGCCATGCGAGTACCTGTAGTCGGTGTAGATGTTTGCAGTCTTGCCTTCTGCCATCTGGCAGGCCTTTGTCAGCGCTATCAGTTCTGCTTCCTGGGCTGACAGGCTAGGTGACAGACTTCTGGACCACAGGATTTCTTGATTGCTGGTCACTGCACTTCCTGTGTTGAAACTTCTTCATCATCTGCAAATCTGGAGCCATCCAAGTAGAGGATAAATTCTGTAAATTTTGTTCTGGAAAGTCCATATTGTATCCCCCCTTGGGAGTGGGAGTAGAGTGGCCTGGCTGAGGACTGTAGGTCTGGAGACGGTGACATTATGAGACAAAGGCGATAGAGGCGCCACAAAGATGCCTGGCGGTGGGGAGATTATTGTTGGTTGAGCTTGATTGAAGATTGCCAAGATGTCGTGTGGAGTGAGAGTTTCCAGTGGCTGTCCAAGAGTGATGTCAGCAACCTTGTCCAGGAAGGTGTGTGCTGCAGATACTGCCATCAGGCAGGAGGGTGCTCCTCTTGCAACTGGATCCAAGCGGGCTGAGAGGCAGCCTAAAAGTCTCTGTTTTCCCCCGTGAATCCATATCAGGACTCCAGTAGCATGACCTTCTTTCTTCCATCAGGTAGACGGAAAGACTTCTCGTAGTCAGGTAGGCCTAGTATTGGCGCTGAAACTGTGGAGTTCTTCCAATCTCCTGAATGGGTTGAAGGCTGCATCTGATAGAAGGAGCGGAGTTGCGTTGATGCAAGCGCACAGAGGCTGCATTAGGACTGAGGCATCAGGGATCCAGGTTCTGCAATACGACACTAGACCAGGGAAAGCCTGCAGCATTCTTGGAGTTGTTGGGGGAGCCATCTTCTCCACAGTAGTCTTCCAGTCTTTTGACATGTGTTTCGTCTGGTGGGCAATACAGTGTCCCAGGGATGTAACTTGCTTCTGACATCACTGGACTTTGTTCTTCCAGACCTTGCGTTGCTGTTCTTTCAGGTAGAGTAGGAGAGACAAGGAATAGACTGTGCAGGTGTCGATGTCAACCACACAAAAGAGAAGGTCATCCACGTGTTGTAGAAGAGTGACTCTTGCATATTCTGCAATCCAGTTGACGAGGATGGAGGACATTGTCTTGGTGAAACTTGAAGGGCTTGTTTTGAGCACCTTGAGGCAACACTGTCCATATGCACTGCACTGGTGCATGAAGGCAGGCCTCCAGGTGGAGGGGAAACACTGAAGAAGGTACTGGCCAGGCTGATCACCGTGAATACTGTTGCGGTGACTGGGACTTTTGAGAGCAGAGTGTGACGGTTCAGCACTGTTGGGGTTTCAAATACCGTAGCCTCTTTCACGGACTCCAGGCCTTGCACCATTCTGAACTCAGTGGGGTTTACAGTCTTTTTCTTCACTGTGGAAAGCTGGTATTGATTCCGATGGGCGAGGCAGCCCAGTTTAGCCTTGTCCTTCAGTATGCGGCAGGGGACTCCCATCTGCCGGCGCAGAGCTGGCGGGAAAACAAGCCGTCTACTAGGATCCACATCATGAGAGATGACGACCAGCTGGCTTTCTTGTTCTCCACCAAGACAGTCACTGTGTTAGCACCTGCTCTGGTCACAGGGGGTCTTCTTGTTGGGACGTCTCCTTAACCGGCTGCTTTTTTCTCAGCACGGGCCATCAGTAGTTTCTTTTTCTCCAGCTCGGTCTCAGGTCAGTATTTGTGCACAAGTTTGAAGAGCTGAGTGGCCTTTTGCCGGTCTAGGGCCTGGGTGAACTGGTTGATTGCAGGGGGCACCTCCTGGTGCTTGCAAAAGATGAACCTCTGGCGTTGGAGCCAGATGAGGTGTTGCCATTCCATGAAGCGAGTAGGGTCCTTCTTGAGTTGAATATCCTGGCCAATGTCAAAGTTCTCAGGCCGTCTTCTTAGGCGAGTTCACTTAGACCTTCAGTTGGTCAGAGACATCTTGACTCTGGGTGATGGAGTGGCTTTTCTGGTACTATGTCCAGCACCTCCTGTGATAGGTCTACAGTGTGGTTGTTCCTGTTTCTTCTTGGGTCAGGGGTGAAGAAAGTGTCATGGTCCCATCTTCCTGGAACACTCTGGTCGCTTTCAGCTTCTGCAGTAAGTCCACTCCCAATAGGTTGAGGGTGCAGGTCTTTGACACAACAAACTGGGACATGATGGAGTGTTCTGGCTGAGTCCACACGCTCAGGGGCTTCATAATCTGGAAATATCTGACTTGACCATCAATTCCCATGCAGGAAGCAGAAGATTCTGATAGATATGTGAGGTTGCGGAGTTCCACAAGAAAAGATCTGACTACGCCATCCACTCTCAGGATATTAGTCCCACTGGTGGGGTTCCCTGTGGACTTGGTGTGCTCCTGTCCTATGGAAGGGGTTCTTCACTGCTTTCTGTGTTTCTTCTTCTTCTTTGCGAAGTCGGTGTTCTGCACCGGTTCCGGAAATGACCAAACTCGCCACAGTTGTAACACCGGACATCCCTTCTGTCCCGGCGGGACTCAATCCTTTTTGCTACTGCGAGCAGGGTATCCATTGCTATTGACGTGTACTCAGGCCTGGCTACTACCAGTGGTTTCCTGATTGGTTCTCTCAGTCCATGCACAAAAGCCTGTGCCAACATCCGTCTGTGTGTCTGATCATGGGTAATGAGGCCCAAATCTTGAAACACTTGCATTACTCTGTCATGGAACTTCTCCACAGACTCTGTCTTGTCTTGACTCATGTCATGTAGGCTGAGAGTTTGTCCTGTCAGTCTGCTTTTGGCCCACTCTCTGAGCTGCTCAATTAGCTTTGGTCCTGTCTCCCAGGCATACGCATCTAACTCTGCTGGAAGCTTGAAGTGTTCTCTCATAATTGGCCAGAATGTATCACCTGCTTTTATTTCCATTACGGTCCAGAGATCAATCCAG
The DNA here is from genome assembly GCA_033576555.1 of Oophaga sylvatica. Lineage (NCBI taxonomy): Eukaryota > Metazoa > Chordata > Amphibia > Anura > Dendrobatidae > Oophaga > Oophaga sylvatica. Next base: position 447,836,582 of record JARQOD010000002.1, on the reverse strand, counting down.
GCTGCTGCATACGTTCGCTGGATCTGCTGTATTTTTTGGCAAAATGGCATGGGGTGTATCCCTGGGTCTGGCAGCATACTGATCACCTGCCTTGGGATGAATGGCTCATAGGATGGTGCCTCTACCTGTCCCTGCTCTATTGGTGCTTGTATGTTTTCTTCCCTAGTATTGGGCAGCATGTGTGACGTTGCATCTTCATCTTCATCAGATAAGAAGTGACATGGTGTACTTGGTGCATACACTGGGTGAGATTTGGGCTTAAAAGTTGTCTTGCTGCATGGGGATTTCCCACTTCCTTGCTGAGGCTTCGGTGGATCAGTGTCATGGTTCCATGCTGGCAGCCCTGCTCGGCACTGAGGTTCCTCATTTGTGTCTGTAGCTATACCACCCTCCCTGTGAAGCCCTAGCTGAGGGCTCTGCTAGTTGATGTGTCTGGGGGCTACATGAAGCGTTTTGTGTAGGGAGACTTGCACTTTCTTCCCCTGATATAATGACTGGCAATGTTTGTACTGTGCTTGGGATAGACAGGGTGCCCTGTCCCCCATAGCGCGCCGGTGTCCCCGCCTGCTCAGGACACCAGCACCTGGCCCCCAGCGACGAGAGGTGAGTATGTCTTTTTTTTTTTTTTGCAGCATCTATGGGGGCACAGTCTGTGCAGCATCTATGGGGGCATAATCTGTGGAGCATTTATGGGGGCATAATCTGTGGAGCATTTATGGGGGCATAATCTATGGGGGCATAATCTGTGGAGCATTTATGGGGGCATAATCTATGGGGCATAATCTGTGGAGCATTTATGGGGGCATAATCTATGGAGCATCTATGGGGGAATAATCTAAGGAGCATTTATGGGGGCACAATCTATGGAGCATCTATGGGGGAATAATCTAAGGAGCATTTATGGGGGCACAATCTATGGAGCTTCTATGGGGGCATATTCTAAGGAGCACTTATGGGGCATAATCTATGGAGCATCTATGGGGGCATAATCTAAGGAGCATTTATGGGGGCACAATCTATGGAGCTTCTATGGGGGCATAATCTAAGGAGCATCTATGGGGGCATAATCTAAGGAGCATCTATGGGGGCATAATCTATGGTGGCATAATCTATGGAGCATCTATGGGGGCATAATCTATGGAGCTTCTATGGGGCATATTCTATGGAGCATCTATGGGGGCATAATCTATGATGGGGTCATAATCTGCGGAGCATTTATGGGGGCATAATCTGTGGAGCATTTATGGGGGCATAATCTATGGGGCATAATCTGTGGAGCATTTATGGGGCATAATCTATGGGGGCATAATCTGTGGAGCATTTATGGGGGCATAATCTGTGGAGCATTTATGGGGGCATAATCTTTGGAGCATTTATGGGGGCATAATCTATGGAGCATCTATGGGGAATAATCTAAGGAGCATTTATGGGGGCTGTCAGTATTCCGGGTTTTCTAGGTAACTTTGTCAATGATTTTGCCCTTTGTTAAAATGGAGTTTGCTGTTTTGTGTGCCCTACTTCCTGTTCGTTTGTTTAAAACCCGGCTCAGGTGCTGGCTTCACTGCTGGAATATTCTGCTTCCGTTTCCCTGCAACCCAGCTGCTTTGTTCCTCACAGATCTTTTGTGTATTTACCAGGAAAGTGCATAACCTTATCTTCAGGTGTTTCTCAGCCACAGCAGTTTCTACCCATGGCTCTGGACATTCTCTGCATACGTAAGTTGCACATACTGTGTTATCACTAAACTGTTGACTTGGGAATTTAACCCTTGGTTCACTCCATCTGATAAGAACTGTGTTTCTGAACTGTTGCTGTTTAACCCTTCGTGCATTACCTCTGGTGAGAGCTGTTGGAACTGTTACTGGAACCTTACTGACATATGAACTTGTTGTTGGACTTCACTGAATTAAGCCACAACTGAGATTAACTTGTTCCTGGACCTCCCTGTGTTTTCTGCATACCTGGATCTGACTCTTCACACACCAGCAGTGTGTAAATCCAGCCACGTTACCTGTGCATCAGACTTACCTTGTGGTCACATTTGTGTGAGGACTCCGTCGTAAGAACTTTACCACCCTCGCTATAGAGGTTCAAGGACTTATATATCCGGATTCATATAACTGGACTTGTGTATATATATATGGACTCATTGCATGTCACTACGGGTTGTTTGAATATTGTTTTTGGGTGTTTTGCTGTTTCACAAATACATTATTTGCATTCAAAGAAACCCGTCTCTGATTGTTCATTCCCCCACGCTATCAGAATCCTCGAGTTCCTACAATAGTATTACAGGATATTCCAGCCTAAAAAAGAGGATTCTGCTGGGGCAATGACGGAGACACGGGCAGACAAATTGTTCACCATAGTTAACTCCTTGCAGCAGGAGGTGGCGGCTGCACACAATCAGATTAGAGACTTGGAGTCTCGGGTTAACCACAATGCACAGGGGTTTGGTCAGGCTCTCCAAGATCTACGTTCTAGGTTAGGAGTCCTGGAGGCCTTACCTACTGAGCCTACCTCATCCACCAGTATGCCCAAATTGCCTCCATTCCGTTTTAATGGTGACCGAAGTCAATTCCGTGGGTTTGTTAATCAATGTATATTATTTTTTGATGTACATGCCTCCTACTACCGGTCTGATAGATCTAAGGTTCTATGTATTATTATGTTGTTGACATCACGTGCACTGGCTTGGGCAAATCCTATGGTTGAAAGTCATGATACCCGTCTAAATAATTTGGACAATTTTCTGGCAGCCATGGCGCAAATGTTCGACGATCCCAACCGCCGTGCTACTGCTGAATCTGCCTTGCTTTCCTTACGCCAGGGGAAACGGTCAGTCATAGAATATGTTACTGAATTTAAAAGGTTAGTGGTGGACACCCAGTGGGAAAACAATGCTTTATTACCAATCTTTAGAAAAGGTTTGTCAAATGCAATCAAGGATGAGCTAGCTCGTTCAGAGTCTCCACAGGAGTTTGAATTGTTTATACAGCACTGTGTACGTATTGATATCCGTTTAACTGAACGCAGACAAGAAAAATGGGCCGCTGTAAATCGCATTACTAATTACTCTCTTCCGTCCAGGGAAACCACAGGCAAAAACCCGCGAGAGGCTGAGGAGGTGCCTATGCAGGTGGACTCACTGCAGAGACGTGAGAATAATGAACGCCGTGAACACCGTCTCCGTGAGCGCTTATGTTTCTATTGTGGTCAATCGGACCATTTCCTCATCAATTGTCCTAAATGTCCTAGGCGACCCAACAAGGTGTTGGCGGTAGTAGGGGATTATGATAACACAGACGCTGAGTCTGAAGTTTCGGAAACCAGTCTACATCTAGATGCGGTTTTTCCCCCAATACTGATGCCGACTTCCCCTAAAGATCAAGGGGAGAAATATTCACATTGTTCTCTTCCTATACAGATTCAGTGGGAGGAACAGTGGATATCAAGTTCTGCCATGATAGACTCTGGAGCAGGTGGGAATTTCATGGATTCTTCTTTTGCAAAGGAACATGGTATAAAGACACAACTAAGAGCTTCACCAATCACTATGGAAACGGTGGATGGTTCCCCATTAGTTTCTGGACCAGTAGATCGGGAGACAGTGCCTCTGGAGTGTAAGATGGAACCAGACCATCAAGAAACACTTTCATTCATGTTAATATCTTCTCCTCATTTTCCTGTAATTTTAGGAATTCCCTGGTTACGGTCACAAAATCCAATCATCAATTGGGAAACCAAGGAGATAACCTTTCTCCCGAAGTGCAGTTCTACCATCAGTCCAACTGTGGCGGCTCCAGTTACCCAGAACTTGGAAGAGGTGATACAGGTACCTACTCTCCCTCTGATTTATCAGGAATTCTCAGACATTTGTGATAAAGGAAGGCAGATCAACTTCCCCCACATAGACCGTATGACTGCCCCATAGAATTGCTTCCTGGAGCAGCGATTCCTTTCGGCCATGTTTACCCGTTGGCGGCTCCGGAATTAAAATCTTTACGAGAGTATATAGATGAGAATTTAGCCAAGGGGTTTATCCGACCATCTTCTTCACCAGCGGGAGCTCCAATATTCTTTGTAAAGAAGAAGGATGGTACTCTAAGACCCTGCATTGACTACCGGGAGTTAAATAAGGTAACCATTCGTAACAGGTACCCGTTGCCCCTAATTCCAGAATTGTTGGAAAGAGTTCGCCAGGCCAAAGTATTTACCAAATTAGATCTTCGTGGGGCATATAATTTACTCCGTATACGGCCCGGAGACGAATGGAAGACAGCTTTTAGATGCCGGTATGGACATTTTGAATATTTGGTGATGCCATTCGGACTCTGTAACGCTCCTGCTGCTTTTCAACATTTAGCCAACGACATTTTCAGGGATTTATTGGACCAATATGTGGTAATTTACCTTGATGACATCTTAATCTTTTCTGACTCCTTACAGGAACATCAGGAACATGTCAAGACCGTACTTAGACGTTTGAGAGATAATCATTTGTACATCAAACTCGAAAAGTGTGAGTTCCATTGTTCTGAAATTCAATTTTTAGGCTATGTTATCTCGCCTCAGGGATTGAATATGGAGTCCAGCAAGATCCAGGCAATCTTGGACTGGCCGGGTACCAGGAAACATTAAGGAGGTACAACGATTCATTGGCTTTGCTAACTTTTATAGACGGTTTATCCGAAATTTTTCAGAAATTGTCCGTCCCATCACTCTCCTCACCAAGAAGGGGAAGAAGTTTGAATGGTCTTCGCAAGCTCAGGAAGCCTTTGATCGCCTGAAGGGTTGTTTTACCACGGCTCCAATATTGATGCATCCGGATCCTGCACAGCCTTTTATCGTGGAGGTGGACGCGTCTGACTGTGCATTGGGAGCTATCCTCTCACAACGTACCGGAGACAAAGGTTTGCTGCACCCGTGTGCCTTCTTCTCTCGTAGGTTATCTTCTGCAGAACTGAACTATGATGTGGCAGATAAGGAACTTTTGGCAATTATTTCTGCCTTTAAGGAATGGAGACACCATTTGCAGGGGGCAACTCAGCAGGTAGTAGTACTCACGGATCATCGCAATTTGGAATTCCTTAAGTCTGCCAGGTGTCTTTCTCCTCGACAAGCTAGGTGGAGTTTGTTCTTGAACCAGTTTAATTTTATTATTTCGTACCGCCCAGGTTCACGTAATGGGAAAGCTGACGCATTATCCCGAATCCATACCGTGGATTCCGTGCCTGGGACCCCGTCGAAGACCATCTTGTCGGAGGCCAATTTCGTTGGAGTGCTCCGGAACCGGGACTTGTGGCAGGAGATCAAGCTGGCCTATGACGGTGACGTATTTCTTGCAGCTCCACCTGACAATGTGAATCTTGTCCTTCGGAATGGTGTGTGGCTTAGAGATCGATGTATTTATGTCCCAGAGGCTGTAAGACTTCGAGTTCTCAAATTGGTCCACGACTCTAAATTGGCTGGTCATAGGGGGGTACAGAAGACGCAGGAATTGTTAACTCGTTTTTTTTGGTGGCCTACCTGCTTGAAGGATGTGAATGACTATGTCCGCTCTTGTGAAGTTTGTGCCCGGTACAAGGTTCCTCGCGTTTCACCTACTGGTCTTCTTAAACCGCTACCTGTACCGTCTCGCCCTTGGGGGTCTATTTCGATGGACTTTATTGTGGAGTTACCCACCTCTGGTGGTAAAAATACTATTTTGGTGGTAGTAGATCGTTTAACGAAAGCTGCTCATTTCATTCCGTGTGCTGGTCTTCCCTCAGCTACAGAGACAGTAGATCTAGTTATCCAGAACATTTTCCGGCTGCATGGGGTACCAGATGACATCATTTCTGACCGGGGAATACAATTTACCTCTAGATTTTGGAAAGGATTTTGTTCTGCGCTCCACATTAATGTTTGCTTGTCTTCTGCATACCATCCTCAGACCAACGGGCAGACCGAACGGACAAATCAAACCTTGGAGCAATATCTACGCTGTTACGTCAGTCATTTGCAGGACGATTGGCTGAAGCTACTTCCTCTAGCGGAATTTTCGTACAACAACTCCCAAAGCAGTTCCACGAAGGTAACGCCTTTTTTTGCCAACCTGGGTTATCATCCAAGTATTTTGCCTAGGTCTCCGGTTACGATTTCGGTACCAGCGGTTGAAGACAGAGTGACGGCGTTGCAACGTAATCTTGAAGTTTTGAAGGACTCCCTGACCACAGCACAGGAGCGTTACAAGAAGTCGGCCGATAGATTCCGGAAACCAGCACCTATGTATAAGGTAGGAGACTCAGTTTGGTTGTCCACCAAGAATCTAAAATTGGGTGTTCCTTCGCAGAAACTGGGACAGAAATTCATCGGTCCATTCAAGATCACTGGGATTGTGAGCTCTGTTGCCTGTCGGTTGAAGCTACCACGGACTTTAAAGGTACACCCAGTATTTCATGTTTCCTTATTAAAACCAGTCTCTCCTAACACGTTTCAGGGACGTATCGTACCTCCCCCTCCCCAGTGTTGGTTGATGGCGAAGAACAATTCGTGGTACAGGATATTGTTAATTCGAGACTTCATAGAAACCGGCTTCAGTATCTAGTTAGATGGCAAGGTTACTCTCCTGAAAATGATTCTTGGGAACCAGTAAGTAACATCAATGCGCCTCTGAAGATTGCTCAGTTTCATCGGAGATACCCGGACAGGCCTGGTCCAGGACCGTCCGGAGGCCGTCTTTAGGGGGGGAGTAATGTCAGTATTCCGGGTTTTCTAGGTAACTTTGTCAATGATTTTGCCCTTTGTTAAAATGGAGTTTGCTGTTTTGTGTGCCCTACTTCCTGTTCGTTTGTTTAAAACCCGGCTCAGGTGCTGGCTTCACTGCTGGAATATTCTGCTTCCGTTTCCCTGCAACCCAGCTGCTTTGTTCCTCACAGATCTTTTGTGTATTTACCAGGAAAGTGCATAACCTTATCTTCAGGTGTTTCTCAGCCACAGCAGTTTCTACCCATGGCTCTGGACATTCTCTGCATACGTAAGTTGCACATACTGTGTTATCACTAAACTGTTGACTTGGGAATTTAATCCTTGGTTCACTCCATCTGATAAGAACTGTGTTTCTGAACTGTTGCTGTTTAACCCTTCGTGCATTACCTCTGGTGAGAGCTGTTGGAACTGTTACTGGAACCTTACTGACATATGAACTTGTTGTTGGACTTCACTGAATTAAGCCACAACTGAGATTAACTTGTTCCTGGACCTCCCTGTGTTTTCTGCATACCTGGATCTGACTCTTCACACACCAGCAGTGTGTAAATCCAGCCACGTTACCTGTGCATCAGACTTACCTTGTGGTCACATTTGTGTGAGGACTCCGTCGTAAGAACTTTACCACCCTCGCTATAGAGGTTCAAGGACTTATATATCCGGATTCATATAACTGGACTTGTGTATATATATATGGACTCATTGCATGTCACTACGGGTTGTTTGAATATTGTTTTTGGGTGTTTTGCTGTTTCACAAATACATTATTTGCATTCAAAGAAACCCGTCTCTGATTGTTCATTGCCCCACGCTATCAGAATCCTCGAGTTCCTACAATAGTATTACAGGGGCACAATCTATGGAGCTTCTTTGGGGGCATAATCTAAGGAGCATCTATGGGGGCATAATCTATGGAGCATCTATGGGGGCATAATCTATGGAGCTTCTATGGGGTATAATCTATGGAGCATCTATGGGGGCATAATCTATGGAGCTTCTATGGGGGCATAATCTAAGGAGCATCTATGGGGGCATAATCTATGGGGTCATAATCTGCGGAGCATTTATGGGGGCATAATCTGTGGAGCATTTATGTGGGCATAATCTATGGGGGCATAATCTGTGGAGCATTTATGGGGGCATAATCTATGGGGGCATAATCTGTGGAGCATTTATGGGGGCATAATCTGTGGAGCATTTATGGGGGCATAATCTTTGGAGCATTTATGGGGGCATAATCTATGGAGCATCTATGGGGAATAATCTAAGGAGCATTTATGGGGGCACAATCTATGGAGCTTCTTTGGGGGCATAATCTAAGGAGCATCTATGGGGGCATAATCTATGGAGCATCTATGGGGGCATAATCTATGGAGCTTCTATGGGGTATAATCTATGGAGCATCTATGGGGGCATAATCTATGGAGCTTCTATGGGGGCATAATCTAAGGAGCATCTATGGGGGCATAATCTAAGGAGCATCTATGGGGGCATAATCTATGGGGGCATAATCTAAGGAGCATTTATGGGGGCATAATCTATGGAGCATCTATAGGGGCATAATCTATGTAGCTTCTATGGGGGCATAATCTAAGGAGCATCTATGGGGGCACAATCTATGGAGCTTCTATGGGGGCATAATCTAAGGAGCATCTATGGGGGAATAATCTATGGAGCATCTATGGGGGCATAATCTATGGAGCATCTATGGGGGCATAATCTATGGAGCATCTATGAGGGCACAATCTATGGAGCATCTATGGGGGCATAATACATGGGCAGCATATGGGGCACAATCTATGGAGCATCTTGTGGAGCATAATACATGGGGCAGCATATAGGGCATAATCTCATTTTCTACCCTAGGCTTATACTCGAGTCGATAAGTTTTCCCAGTTTTTTGTGGCAAAATTAGGGAGGTCAGCTTATACTCGAGTATATATGGTATCTATCTATTATCTATCTATCTATATATATATATATATATATATATATATATATATAGAATTATACCCTATGAGGGGGGGCAGCATTATCCTCTATGAGGGGGGCAGCATTATCACCTATGAGGGGGGCTGCTTTATAATCTATGAGGGAGGCTACCCCAACTCCTGCTGCATAATTAAGACATGTACTACCTTATATTGTACCCTGATATTAGTGTGTTTTACTGTACAATTTGTGGTCTTGTATTTATTTCTATGTAGCTACATAGTGGGCCCCAAGAATGATTTTCTCTGGTGGGCCCAAGGTGTTCCAGTCCGACGCTGGTTTTGTATTATATCACGACTTCATATCCATGGAATAACTGAGCTGTACAGTCCCGACAATAGGTCTCCTATTTTTGTATAAGATTTTTAGCAGCAGTGATTTTAGCAATGAACCATAAAATGTGCTTGCTTTGCAAATACTCTTTGAAGCGTAACATCACAATTTCAGAAGCAGATTTCAAAGAATTTGAATTACCAAAGGCAAACATGGAAACTGTCAAAACTATTGGCCACAAGAACTATAATTTAGTGCTATGAAAACTTAAATAAAATAGCAATTAAGGAAGGCCGATTAATGTCAAAAACACTACAAGCAATTTAATGCATAAGAACAAGATTGCTAAAATGGAAAAAGCATTGAATGTTAGCACAGTTTCTTAAATTATGAACAAAAAGGAAACAAACCATACCTCTTAAAACTATATATATCAATGCACACTAAAATAAGGAGCCATCTTGATCTTATGCTTAGGCACTACACCAAGGCAGGACTGGGACTGAAATTCAGCCCTGGCATTTGAAAGCAAATATGCCATGTTGTCCCCCTTCCAAAGAGGGGTTCACTAGTACTAGTATTACCCCATATGGGGGGAATCAAGAATTACTATTAGAACAATATTTCTAATAAAACAGCTTTAAAAGATTAAATAATATCACTAGACCATAACCAGTTTAAAACAGTTTATCTAGTTGTGATAATACCATTGGTCATTAACCAAAACCACTGTACTAGGACTGATATTACCACCATAAAGTGACCATATTATGGTAATAATTTTACACCAGTATCCTGTTTGTATTCTGCAGTTTCTCACCAGTGGTGTGCTCACTGATTGTAGTCATTAATTTTCCCTTTTCATGTCTATTCAGTCCAGACCTCCATGACTACTTCTTCCATGCATAACTTGTCTTTTCAAATGTAGAACTAAAGGGTATGCCACACTAAGCGAGATCACTAACGAGATTGCGCAAGCGACAGCGATTTTATGACGCAGCAGCGACATCGTTAGCGACGTCGCTGTGCATGACATGTAGCAGCGATGTGGCCCCGCTGCGATGTCGCTGATCGTGCACGAACGGTTTGGGCCGTATTTTGATCGTTGGCGTCCCACTGGTGAGCCTGAATCGCTGTGTTTGACACCTTTTGTGAACGACGAGCGACTGTTATGATTTGGTAGCTGAGGAGTGCAGGTAAAAAAGGCAATACACCAGAGCAGTTGGAATCTATGAGATTGCAGTACCCTGACTAACCACCACAACTAGAGGCAGCCGTGGAGCGTTCCTACGTTGGTCCTAGACGCCTCGTCACAGCCTGAGAAACTAACTACACCTAAAGATAGAAATAGGAAAGCTATCTGCCCCGGAGCAGAACCCCAAAGATAATAGAAAGCCCCCAAACATGTAATGGCGGTTAGACAAGATGAAATACTGACACAGAAAGAAAATAGTATGAGCAAACGCTGGGGCCCAAACTAACTAAATAGAAAAGGATAGGAAGGGTACTTACTGCAATCCCAGAAAACCCTGAAAAGCACCAACTCTACTAATTTCAAAAACAACTCAGATCACACGACCTCTACCACCTAAATTAGTTCTCTGGTGTAAAAAAAATCAAAACAGCAGCCACTGAAAAAACTGGAAAAAGCAAAAGTACAAACATCAGTGGCTGAACTAAACTGAGAGGGCAAAAGCCCCCGGAGGGGACCCTGAAGGCCCCCACAGAAGTGCAGGACAAAATGCAAAAATATAGCACAAAAACAAAAAGAAGAAAATGTCTTATCTGTTAGCAGGAGATGCAGACACGACACAGCAGGCTACAAGGGAAACTGGAATCAAGGATTCAGACCAGAACAATTGATCACCGGCAACCCTGATGGGAAGGTGACTCCCTTATATAAGACCAGTCAGTAACACCTGATTCCCAGTCCTCACAATCTTCACTGGACAGACCAGCACCGCTTGTAACCACCAGAGGAAGCCTCTGCTCAGAACTCATCTCAAACCCATTCACAACAGTACCCTCCCTTGAGGAGGGGTCACCGAACCCTCATTTGAGCAACCAGGTCGGTCAGGATGAGTTCTATGATACGCACGGATGAGTCTCCTAGCATGGATGTCCGAAGCAAACACCCAAGAATTGTCTTCCTGACCAGAACCTCTCCATTTAACCAAATACTGGAGTTTCCGTCTAGAAAAACGAGAATCTAATATTTTCTCAACCACATACTCCAGATTGCCCTCAACCAAAACAGGGTCAGGAGGCACAGCAGCAGGAACCACTGGCTCAACAAACCTCTTCAACAAGGACTTGTGGAACACGTTATGGATCTTAAATGTCCCTGGAAGAAGCAAACGAAAGAAACAGGATTAATAATCTCCATGATCTTATAAGGTCCAATGAACCTAGGCTTAAATTTAGGAGATGCTACTCTCATAGGAATATTTTTTGAGGACAACCAGACCAAGTCCCCCATTTTAAACCGAGGACCATCAGTCCTATGCCGGTTAGCAAACCGCTGGGCCTTCTCCTGAGAGAGGGACAACCTATCCACTACCTGGTCCCAAATCTGTTGCATACGCTCCAAAACAGAGTCAACATCTGGACAGACAGAAGCCTCCGTATGTCCTGAAGAAAATCGAGGGTGAAACCCAGAATTACAGAAAAACGGAGACATCAAAGTGGCAGAGCTAGCCCTATTATTAAGAGCAAACTCAGCCAAAGGCAAAAAAGAGACCAAGTCATCCTTATCAGCAGACACAAAGCATCTTAGATAAGTCTCCAATGTCTGGTTTGTTCTCTCAGTTTGACCATTGGTCTGAGGATGAAATGCCGAGGAGAAAGACAATTGAACACCCAGTTTAGAACAAAAAGTCCTCCAAAATCTGGAAACAAACTGGACTCCTCTGTCAGACACAATGTTCTCAGGAATGCCGTGTAAACGAACCACGTGCTGAAGGAACAACGGCACCAATTCAGAGGAGGAAGGCAACTTAGGTAATGGCACAAGATGTAGCATTTTGGAAAACCTATCACAAATTACCCAGATGGTGGTCATTCTCTGAGAAACAGGAAGATCGGAAATGAAATCCATAGAGATATGGGTCCATGGTCTCTTGGGCACAGGCAATGGCATCAACAAACCACTAGAGCGAGAGCAAGGCTTGGAGCGAGAGCAAGTCCCGCAGGACTGCACAAATTCCCTGACATCACGAGACAAGGTAGGCCACCAAAAGGACCGACTAACCAAGTCTCTGGTACCAAAAATTCCGGGATGCCCAGCCAATGCGGAACAATGAATCTCAGACATCACTCTCTTTTTCCACTGGTCCGGGACAAACAATTTTCCAACAGGGCAGCACTCGGGCCTATCCTCCTGACACCCCTCCAGAGCAAGTCTCAAATTGGGCGAGATGGCGGAAAGAACTACACCCTCTTTCAAAATAACAGAAGGATCCGATAACTCAGGAGAGTCCGCAAGGAAACTCCTCGAGAGGGCATCCGCCTTAACATTCTTAGTGCCAGGAAGAAAGGAAACCACAAAATTAAAACGTGTGAAAAACAAGGCCCACCTGGCCTGTCTAGGATTGAGTCGCTTGGCAGATTCCAGATAGACCAGATTCTTATGGTCCGTAAGGACCACCACCTGATGTTTGGCTCCCTCCAGCCAATGTCTCCACTCTTCAAAAGCCCACTTCATGGCCAATAACTCCCGATTACCCACGTCATAATTACGTTCAGTAGGAGAAAATTTTCGAGAGAAAAAGGCACAAGGGTTACTTTTAGAGGTCTCTGGATCTTTTTGGGACAAAACGGCACCTGCCCCAATTTCAGAGGCATCAACCTCCACCTGAAATGGCAGAGAAACATCAGGCTGCCGTAGAACAGGAGCAGAAGTGAATCTCTGCTTAAGTTCCTGAAATGCAGAGACTGCCTCAGGAGGCCAATTCATCACATCAGAACCCTTTCTGGTTAAATCAGTTAATGGTTTAACAATAACAGAGAAATTACCAATAAATTTACGATAAAAATTGGCAAAACCCAAAAATCTCTGAAGAGCCTTTAATGAAGTAGGTTGGACCCAATCACAGATGGCCTGAACCTTGACCGGGTCCATTTCAATAACAGATGGGGACAAAATGAATCCCAGAAATGAGATCCTCTGTACGCCAAAAAGACACTTTGATCCCTTCACATACAGAGCATTCTCTCTCAAAATCTGGAATACAGTTCGAACATGTTTCACATGAGAGTCCCAGTCATTAGAAAAAATCAAGATATCATCCAAATAAACAATCAGAAATTTGTCCACAAAATCCCTGAAAATGTCATTCATGAAGGACTGGAAGACGGAAGGAGCATTAGTGAGCCCAAAGGGCATCACTAGGTACTCAAAATGCCCTTCAGGGGTATTGAATGCCGTCTTCCATTCATCCCCGTGCTTAATGCGAATAAGGTTATACGGCCCCCTGAGGTCAAGCTTGGTAAACCAAGTAGTGTTTTTCACCCTGGAAAACAGGTCAGAAATTAAGGGTAACGGGTATTGATATTTCACAGTAATATTGTTCAAGAGACGATAATCAATACACGGCCTTAATGAACCATCCTTTTTGGCCACAAAGAAAAAAACGGCACCTAAGGGTGAAGAGGATGGTCTGATATGACCCTTCTCCAATGATTCCTTGATATAAGACCGCATAGCGTCATGTTCAGGTACAGACAAGTTAAAAAGGCGACCTTTAGGGAATTTACTACCCGGCACTAATTCAATAGCGCAGTCATAGCTCCTATGGGGAGGCAAGGATGCAGATTTACTTTCGCTAAACACATCAGAAAAATCAATCAAAAAGTCAGGAACATCCTGAGCCTGGGGGGAGGCAGAAAAAACAGGAGTGTTGGTATTAACACATTGGCAACCCCAACTGGTTACAGACACAGATTTCCAATCCAAAACAGGATTATGAGACTGTAACCAAGGGAAACCCAGCACGATAATGTCATGCAGATTATACAGAACCAAAAATTTGCAGCACTCCTGGTGATCAGGTTCAACCCTCATTATCACCTGAGTAGAAAACTGGGGTTTATTCTCAGCCAAAGGGGTAGAATCGATCCCCAGTAGGGGAATAGACTTCTGTAGGGGTATCAAGGGAAACCCACAACGTTTAGCAAAATCATAATCCATCAGGTTAATAGCTGCTCCAGAATCAACGAAAGCCTGAGCAGAAAATGAGGACAGAGAGCATATCAGAGTGACAGTTAATAAAAACTTAGTCTGAACACTACCCAAGACAACTGAGCGTGCAAAACGTCTTCCCCGCTTAGGGCAGACTGAAATAGCATGAGAGGCATCACCACAGTAGAAACATAACCCATTGCGCTTTCGAAACTCATGACGCTGTGCCCCAGACACCACTCTATCACACTGCATGGGTTCAGAAGCTGGTTCACAAGGCAACACCATTCCACGCATACTTCTCCGCTCACGCAAACGTCTGTCAATTTGAATCGCTAATGATATAGAATCATTGAGACCAGAGGGGACAGGGAATCCCACCATAACATCCTTTACATTATCTGACAGACCCTTCCGGAAAAGGGCTGCCAAAGCGTCGTCATTCCATTTGGTCAGGACTGCCCACCTACGGAATCTCTGACAGTATAACTCAGCGTCATCAAGCCCCTGATTTAATGCCAACAAGGCTTTTTCAGCTTGATCAGTGACATTAGGCTCATCGTACAATAACCCCAAAGCCTGAAAAAATGCATCAACATCACTCAAAACAGGATCCCAGGTGTCAGGGAAAAAGCCCAATCCTGAGGATCGCCGCGCAGGAGAGAGATGATAATTTGAACCTGCTGCGCTGCGTTCCCTGAGGACTTAGATTTTAAGGCAAAAAACAATTTACAATTATTTTTGAAATTCTGAAACTTAGCTCGATCCCCTAAAAACAAATCTGGCATGGGAATCCTAGGTTCCACAACAGGCAACCTAGCAAGATAGGTAGCAATACTCTGAACCTCAGTGGCAAGCTGATCCACACGGCCAGACAACTGTGCAAACTCCATTGAGAGAAAAGATCCTCCCCAGCACCCAGAGATACAGAGGGAAAAAAAATGCAACAAACAGAAAAATATCTCTGACAACTCTGACAACCTTTTTTTTTTTTTTTTTTTCTACAATATTTTTCCCTTCTGTGAGTACCATATAATTTTCAGTTTGGGCCGGTGATACTGTTATGATTTGGTAGCTGAGGAGTGCAGGTAAAAAAGGCAATACACCAGAGCAGTTGGAATCTATGAGATTGCAGTACCCTGACTAACCACCACAACTAGAGGCAGCCGTGGAGTGTTCCTACGTTGGTCCTAGACGCCTCGTCACAGCCTGAGAAACTAACTACACCTAAAGATAGAAATAGGAAAGCTATCTGCCCCGGAGCAGAACCCCAAAGATAATAGAAAGCCCCCAAACATGTAATGGCGGTTAGACAAGATGAAATACTGACACAGAAAGAAAATAGTATGAGCAAACGCTGGGGCCCAAACTAACTAAATAGAAAAGGATAGGAAGGGTACTTACTGCAATCCCAGAAAACCCTGAAAAGCACCAACTCTACTAATTTCAAAAACAACTGAGATCACACGACCTCTACCACCTAAATTAGTTCTCTGGTGTAAAAAAAAATCAAAACAGCAGCCACTGAAAAAACTGGAAAAAGCGAAAGTACAAACATCAGTGGCTGAACTAAACTGAGAGGGCAAAAGCCCCCGGAGGGGACCCTGAAGACCCCCACAGAAGTGCAGGACAAAATGCAAAAATATAGCACAAAAACAAAAATAAGAAAATGTCTTATCTGTTAGCAGGAGATGCAGACACAACACAGCAGGCTACAAGGGAAACTGGAATCAAGGATTCAGACCAGAACAATTGATCACCGGCAACCCTGATGGGAAGGTGACTCCCTTATATAAGACCAGTCAGTAACACCTGATTCCCAGTCCTCACAATCTTCACTGGACAGACCAGCACCGCTTGTAACCACCAGAGGAAGCCTCTGCTCAGAACTCATCTCAAATCCATTCACAACAAGCGACCTCGTTGACGACTTATATGTCAGCGGCGCAGGCGGGACTGAGTTTTCTTTAGTAACGCCTGTAGGGATCCGCTCTGGTAGGCAGGGGCCGGGCCGCAGTAATGAGGTAAACACACAGGCGTTCAGTTCAAAGTTCAGTGGTTTTAATGATAAGTTCAACAAAAGTCCAGATAACAAAATCAAAAACAGAACATAAATCACTCCAGTTTGGAGAACCACTGGTCCCAGACTCACCCTTGCTTGGGACAGGCTTAACTAAGCGGTGGAATGTCAGCAGAGACCGCCAGGTGCCATTCCCGGGTGGTCTGGTACTCGCTTCCTGGTGTGCACTGACACACTGTCACGAAAACAATCTTCCAGGCTGACTTCAGCCAAATTCCTTCCTTCCACCCCTCATACTCCCACAGCTTCCTGTTAAATAGGCCTAGTCCACACCCTCAGGTGAGGTACACATCAGCTGACCTGATCACGTGACTATGACCTCATCACAGGTCCTATGATCATGGAAAATCCTGAGCAAACTTCAGTCTGCCAGAAGAAATATATCTCCCATCCAGCAAGGTCCCCTTTGGTGTACCACATACCTCCCCCCTTTGTTCAACCTTAGGAGGGTGGACACATGACATACAGTGAACTCTGATAGAAAATGAACTCGGCACTCAACTTTAGTATAGTGAGAATATGTTGTGCACTCAGACTAGCGGTGGACACCGCGTCCAATGCAGAGACCTATCCTCACTACCGGACTCCTTCACAACAGGTTACTAGTGCAATAAAGGCATTGTCCTCTTCCTCATCTCACCCCACCAACACAGGCTATATCCAGCCCTTTCTTTCTTCCCTATGTGGATCAACCCCCTTCCCAGTAGTATCTGTGACTGATGAAGGTCCATGATATAGGACCGAAACGTTTCGTGTTACTACTGTGAATAAAAATCTTTATTCTCACTATACTAAAGTTGAGTGCCGAGTTCATTTTCTATTAGATACGGTGTGGGAACCTACTCTGGCACCTTCTTGGTTGTGCACACGGTTATTTTTTCATACAGTGAACTCTGGACAGTGCATCTGCGTTCCCCTGTAATTTGCCTGCCCGATGTTCTACTGAAAATTTGAAATTTTGTAGAGACAGAAACCACCTGGTGACTCGTGCATTTCTCTCTTTGGCTTGACTCATCCAAGTCAGAGGGGAATGATCAGTTACCAACCGAAATGTTCTCCCCAACAGATAGTAGCGCAATGACTCCAGTGCCCACTTGATCGCTAGGCACTCCCTCTCTACAATGCTGTATCTGGTTTCAGCTGGAGTAAGCTTTCGACTCAGGAAACTAATGGGATGCTCCTCCCCGTTAACCTCCTGAGACAACACGGCACCCAGACCTACCTCTGACGCATCAGTCTGGACAATGAATTCTCTTTTGAAGTCGGGTGTGATCAAAACTGGTGACCCGCACAGTGCCCCTTTTAGTTTTACAAACGCTTTTCTTCAAGCTGATCATTCCATCGCACCATTACTGACTTCCTGCCTTTTAGGCAGTCAGTTAACGGCGCCGACAGGGTTGCAAAATTGGGATTAAACCGCCGATAGTATCCCACTAACCCCAAAAACCCTTTCACTTGTTTTGTGGTGAGGGGACGGGGCCAGTTTTGGATTGCCTCCACTTTGTTTATTTGGGGTTTGATAACTCCTCTCCCAATCACATACCCCAGGTAACGAGCTTCCTCCAACCCTATGGAACACTTCTTTGGGTTGGCAGTTAGCCCTGCTTGTCGCAGAGAGTCAATCACCGCCTGTACCTTGGCTAAGTGACTTTCCCAGTCTGTACTGTATACGACAATATCGTCCAGATAGGCCGCGGCATATCGGCGATGAGGACGAAGAACAACGTCCATTAACCTCTGGAAAGTCGCTGGAGCGCCATGCAACCCGAAGGGCAGGACTATATACTGGAACAGTCCCTCGGGTGTTACAAAAGCCGTTTTCTCTCTCGCTGCTTTGGTTAGGGGCACCTGCCAATACCCTTTTGTGAGGTCAATGACTGAAAAATACCGGGCCTGCCCAAACCGCTCTATTAACTCATCGACCCGGGGCATGGGGTAGGCGTCAAATTTAGAAATTTCATTCACTTTTCTGAAGTCATTACAGAACCTTAGTGTCCCATCTGGTTTTGGTATTAGGACTATTGGGCTGGCCCACTCACTCTGGGACTCTTCAATAACCCCTAACTGCAGCATCTTCTTTACCTCTTCCGAGATGGCTTGTCGCCGGGCCTCAGGCACCCGATATGGCTTTAATCGGACTTTGGCCTGCGGCTCCGTGACAATGTCATGTTGGATTAGGGAGGTACGGCCAGGGAGCTCTGAAAAAACATCGGTATTTCGGCTAACAAACTCTCGGACCTCCTGAATTTGTCTAGGAGACAAAGTGTCTGCTATTTTGACGGCGGAGAGGACTTCTCTTGCCTTCTCCTGAGGCAAGGGAGCCCTCTCTACTGGAAATGCAGGCCGTGGACAATCCTCACCAAGAGGGTCTCTGTCTTTCCATGGTTTGAGCAGATTCACATGGTATACCTGTTCTGGCTTTCTTCGCCCTGGTTGGTGTACTTTATAGTTTACAGGACCCACCTTCTCCATAATCTCATAGGGTCCCTCCACCTTGCAAGGAACTTACTATCCACTGTAGGCACAAGTACCAACACCCGATCCCCAGGGTTAAAGGACCTTACCCGTGCCTCCCGGTTATAGACCTGCCTCTGTGACATTTGTGCTGCTTCCATATGTTCTCGGACTAATGGTAGGACTGTCTCCATTCTCTCTTGCATTTTGGCCACATGTTCTATCACACTTTTGTGGGGAGTTGGTTGGTTTTCCCAGGTCTCTTTAGCTATATCGAGTAAGCCACGGGGATGTCTGCCATATAATAGTTCAAAGGGCGAGAACCCCGTAGATGCCTGGGGCACCTCCCGCACTGCAAACATCAGGTATGGCAACAAGAGATCCCAGTCCTTACCATCTTTAGAGACTGCTTTTTTCAACATATTCTTCAGGGTTTTATTGAACCTTTCTACCAAACCGTCTGTCTGGGGATGATAGACCGATGTGCGCAACTGTTTAACACTTAACAAGTGGCAGAGTTCCTTCATGATTTTTGACATAAAGGGGGTTCCCTGGTCTGTTAAGATTTCTTGAGGGATTCCCACCCGAGAGAACATACCCATGAGTTCTTTTGCGATCAGTTTGGCAGAGGTGTGGCACAGGGGAATAGCCTCAGGATACCTGGTAGCGTAATCTAGAACTACGAGGATAT
>JARQOD010000002.1:447750307-447817063 GCA_033576555.1 Oophaga sylvatica | reverse complement strand
GCAGCGAGGGGCCCCGCTGCATGTCGTATCGTGCACAAACGTTGGGCCGTATTTTGTTTTTTTGGCCCCCCTGGTGAGCCAAAACCCGCTGTTTTCCCCCTTTTAAACGCGAGCGACTTTTTTTGGGACTGAGAGGGGGGGGAAAAAAGGGGCAATACACCAAGCATTGAATCAAATTTTGCATACCCACTAACACCACAACTAGGCACCTATTTTTCCCACGTTGGTCCTAAAACGCCTCGTCACGGGCCTAAAAACTAACCCCACCTAAAGATAAAAATAAAAACTTTTCCCCCCCCACAGAACCCCAAAGAAATAAAACCCCCCCCAAAAACTTTTAATGGGGTTTTAAAAAAAAAGGGAAATACTGCACAAAAGAAAAATAAAAAAGGGGGGCCCAAACTAACTAAATAGAAAAATAAAGGGGTACTTACTGCAATCCCAGAAAACCCTAAAAACCCCCAAAACTCTAAAATTTAAAAAAAACCTAAACCCCCCGGGACCTCTACCCCCAAATTTTTTTTGGTTAAAAAAAAAAAAAAAAAACAGCAGCCACTAAAAAAAAAACTAAAAAAAACAAAAGTACAAAAAAGGGGGGAACAAAAATGAGAGGGCAAAACCCCCCAACCCCGAACCCCCCCCAAAAAAAGTGCGGAAAAAAAGCAAAAAAAATAAAAAAAAAAAAAAGAAAAAAAAAGTTTTTTCTGTTACCCGGGGAACAGACCCCGAAACCCCGGGGAAAAGGGGGAAAGGGAACAAGGATTAAACCCAAAAAAATTTTATCCCGGGGAACCCGAGGGGGGGGGCCCCTTTTTAAACCATAGTAACCCTATTCCCAGTCCCAAAATTTTAACGGGGAAAACCCCGCCCGCTTGTAACCCCCAGAAAAAACCCCTGCTAAAACTCATCAAAAAACCCCTTCCAACAGTACCCTCCCTTGAGGGGGGGGCCCCCAACCCTCATTTGACAACCGGTCGGGGGGATGTTTTATGAACCAGGATAGTCCCCCACAGGATGCCCCAAAAAAAAACCCAAAATTTTTTTCCCGGGCCCCAAACCCCCTTTTCCCTTTTAAAAAACCAAATACTGGATTTCCTTTTAAAAAAGAATCAATTTTTTTCAACCACAAAAACCCAGATTCCCCAAAAACCCAAAAAATCAGGGGGGCCCCGCACAAACCCCGGCTCAACAAACCCCCTTAAAAAGACTTGGGGAACCTTTTGGATTTTTAAAACCCCCCGGAAAAAAAAAAACGAAAAAAAAAAAATTTAAAATAACTCCAGATCTTAGGGGGAAAAAGAACCTGGGTTTAAAAATTTGGGGGTTTGCATTTCTAAATATTTTTTTGAGGACAACCAACCAAGCCCCCCCTTTTAAAACCCAGGACCCATCCCTACCCTTTTCAAACCGCTGGGCCTTCTCCTAGGGGGGCAACCTACCACCCCCTTCCCCCCAAAAACTTTTATACCCCCAAAAAAAAAGTAAAATTTGACAACAGAACCCCCCGTATGTCCTGAAAAAATCGGGGTAAAACCCAAAAAATTAAAAAAAAGGGGGAACATCAAATGGCAAGCTCCCTTTTTTAAAAGAGCAAACTCACCAAACAAAAAAAACAATATCCTTTCCAAACACAAAGCTTTTTAAATTTAAGCTCCAAGTCTTTTTTTCTTCTTTGACCATTGTCGGGGGATAAATCCGAAGAAAAAAAAAAACCCACCCATTTTAGAACAAAAACCCTCCAAAAGGGGGAAACAAACTGGACCCTCTGTCAGACACAATGTTCTCAAATCCGTGTAAAGACCACCTGAAAACGGGGGCCCCAAATTTTTCAGAGGAGAGGTTTTTTAGGTAATGGACAAGAGTAGTTTTTTGGGAAAAACCCTATCAAAAACCCCCCCAGTGGGGTTTTTTTCCTCTGAGAAAAAAAGATGGGAAATGAAATCCATGGGGGGGCCCGGGGGCCCTTTTGGGGGAAAGGGGCGGGGGACAAAAAACCCTAAGCGAAAAAAAAGGGGTTTTGGAGCAAAAGCAAGTCCCGCAACCCCAAAAATTTTCCCCCTGACATCACGAGAAAAGGGGGGGGCCCCCAAAAAGGGGCCGACAACCCAAAATCGGGGGAAACCAAAAAATTTCCCGGGGTTGCCCAGCCAATGGGGAACAATAATCTCAGAAAAAAAATCTTTTTTCCCCACTCCCCCGGGGGACAAACAATTTTCCAACAGGCGCAGGGGGGGGCCTATCCCCCTGACCCCCCCCCGAGCAATAAAAAATTTTGGGGGCAGATGGGGGAAAAAAACTACACCCTTTTTCAAAATAAAAAGAAGGATCCGAAACTGGGGAGCCCCCCAAAAAGGGGAAAACCCCTCGAGGGGCTCCCCTTAACATTCTTTGCCAGGAAAAAAGGGAAAACCAAAAAAATTTAAAAAGTGTGAAAAACAAGGCCCACCGGGGCCCGTCAGGATTGAGTCGTTTTGGGAAAATTCCAGATAGCCCCGATTCTTTTTTGGGCCCTAAGGACCCCCCCCTATTTTTTTGGTCCCTCCCACCCAAAAAATCCACTCTTCAAAAGCCCACTTCAGGGCCCAAAAACCCCCATTCCCATCATAAATTTCTTTTATGGAGAAAATTTTCGAGAGAAAAAAGGGACAAATTTTTTTTTAGGGGTCTCGGGGTCTTTTTGGGGCAAAAGGGGAAACCCGCCCCAAATTTTTTAGAGCATCAACCCCCACCTAAATGGCAGGAAACATCAGGTGCCTAAACGGGGCAAAGTAAAACTTGTTTTAAATTTTCCGAAACAGAGACTGCCTCAGGGGGGCCAAATTTATCACATCAGAACCCTTTTTTGGGTTTAAAACATTTTAAAGGTTTAAAAATAACAAGAAATTCCAAAAAATTTTAAAAAAAAAAAAAAAAAAAAAACCCAAAAACCCGAAAAACCCCTTTTGAATAGGGGTTGGGGGCCCAAACACAGATGGGGCCCAACCTTACCGGGCCATTTCAAAAAAAATTGGGGGGGAAAAAAAAATCCCCCAAAAAATCCCCCTGTACCCAAAAAGCCTTTGACCCCCTTCCCATCAACATTTCTCTCAAAATCTGAATACAGTTTTTAAAATGTTTTTACCCGAAGTCCCCTCATTAGAAAAAATCAAAATCATCCCCAAAAAACAATTTAGAAATTTTTCCACAAAATCCCCGAAAATGTCATTCATGAAGGACTGGAAGACGGAAGGAGCATTAGTGAGCCCAAAGGGCATCACTAGGTACTCAAAATGCCCTTCAGGGGTATTGAATGCCGTCTTCCATTCATCCCCGTGCTTAATGCGAATAAGGTTATACGGCCCCCTGAGGTCAAGCTTGGTAAACCAAGTAGTGTTTTTCACCCTGGAAAACAGGTCAGAAATTAAGGGTAACGGGTATTGATATTTCACAGTAATATTGTTCAAGAGACGATAATCAATACACGGCCTTAATGAACCATCCTTTTTGGCCACAAAGAAAAAAACGGCACCTAAGGGTGAAGAGGATGGTCTGATATGACCCTTCTCCAATGATTCCTTGATATAAGACCGCATAGCGTCATGTTCAGGTACAGACAAGTTAAAAAGGCGACCTTTAGGGAATTTACTACCCGGCACTAATTCAATAGCGCAGTCATAGCTCCTATGGGGAGGCAAGGATGCAGATTTACTTTCGCTAAACACATCAGAAAAATCAATCAAAAAGTCAGGAACATCCTGAGCCTGGGGGGAGGCAGAAAAAACAGGAGTGTTGGTATTAACACATTGGCAACCCCAACTGGTTACAGACACAGATTTCCAATCCAAAACAGGATTATGAGACTGTAACCAAGGGAAACCCAGCACGATAATGTCATGCAGATTATACAGAACCAAAAATTTGCAGCACTCCTGGTGATCAGGTTCAACCCTCATTATCACCTGAGTAGAAAACTGGGGTTTATTCTCAGCCAAAGGGGTAGAATCGATCCCCAGTAGGGGAATAGACTTCTGTAGGGGTATCAAGGGAAACCCACAACGTTTAGCAAAATCATAATCCATCAGGTTAATAGCTGCTCCAGAATCAACGAAAGCCTGAGCAGAAAATGAGGACAGAGAGCATATCAGAGTGACAGTTAATAAAAACTTAGTCTGAACACTACCCAAGACAACTGAGCGTGCAAAACGTCTTCCCCGCTTAGGGCAGACTGAAATAGCATGAGAGGCATCACCACAGTAGAAACATAACCCATTGCGCTTTCGAAACTCATGACGCTGTGCCCCAGACACCACTCTATCACACTGCATGGGTTCAGAAGCTGGTTCACAAGGCAACACCATTCCACGCATACTTCTCCGCTCACGCAAACGTCTGTCAATTTGAATCGCTAATGATATAGAATCATTGAGACCAGAGGGGACAGGGAATCCCACCATAACATCCTTTACATTATCTGACAGACCCTTCCGGAAAAGGGCTGCCAAAGCGTCGTCATTCCATTTGGTCAGGACTGCCCACCTACGGAATCTCTGACAGTATAACTCAGCGTCATCAAGCCCCTGATTTAATGCCAACAAGGCTTTTTCAGCTTGATCAGTGACATTAGGCTCATCGTACAATAACCCCAAAGCCTGAAAAAATGCATCAACATCACTCAAAACAGGATCCCCAGGTGTCAGGGAAAAAGCCCAATCCTGAGGATCGCCGCGCAGGAGAGAGATGATAATTTGAACCTGCTGCGCTGCGTTCCCTGAGGACTTAGATTTTAAGGCAAAAAACAATTTACAATTATTTTTGAAATTCTGAAACTTAGCTCGATCCCCTAAAAACAAATCTGGCATGGGAATCCTAGGTTCCACAACAGGCAACCTAGCAAGATAGGTAGCAATACTCTGAACCTCAGTGGCAAGCTGATCCACACGGCCAGACAACTGTGCAAACTCCATTGAGAGAAAAGATCCTCCCCAGCACCCAGAGATACAGAGGGAAAAAAAATGCAACAAACAGAAAAATATCTCTGACAACTCTGACAACCTTTTTTTTTTTTTTTTTTTCTACAATATTTTTCCCTTCTGTGAGTACCATATAATTTTCAGTTTGGGCCGGTGATACTGTTATGATTTGGTAGCTGAGGAGTGCAGGTAAAAAAGGCAATACACCAGAGCAGTTGGAATCTATGAGATTGCAGTACCCTGACTAACCACCACAACTAGAGGCAGCCGTGGAGTGTTCCTACGTTGGTCCTAGACGCCTCGTCACAGCCTGAGAAACTAACTACACCTAAAGATAGAAATAGGAAAGCTATCTGCCCCGGAGCAGAACCCCAAAGATAATAGAAAGCCCCCAAACATGTAATGGCGGTTAGACAAGATGAAATACTGACACAGAAAGAAAATAGTATGAGCAAACGCTGGGGCCCAAACTAACTAAATAGAAAAGGATAGGAAGGGTACTTACTGCAATCCCAGAAAACCCTGAAAAGCACCAACTCTACTAATTTCAAAAACAACTGAGATCACACGACCTCTACCACTCTAAATTAGTTCTCTGGTGTAAAAAAAAATCAAAACAGCAGCCACTGAAAAAACTGGAAAAAGCGAAAGTACAAACATCAGTGGCTGAACTAAACTGAGAGGGCAAAAGCCCCCGGAGGGGACCCTGAAGACCCCCACAGAAGTGCAGGACAAAATGCAAAAATATAGCACAAAAACAAAAATAAGAAAATGTCTTATCTGTTAGCAGGAGATGCAGACACAACACAGCAGGCTACAAGGGAAACTGGAATCAAGGATTCAGACCAGAACAATTGATCACCGGCAACCCTGATGGGAAGGTGACTCCCTTATATAAGACCAGTCAGTAACACCTGATTCCCAGTCCTCACAATCTTCACTGGACAGACCAGCACCGCTTGTAACCACCAGAGGAAGCCTCTGCTCAGAACTCATCTCAAATCCATTCACAACAAGCGACCTCGTTGACGACTTATATGTCAGCGGCGCAGGCGGGACTGAGTTTTCTTTAGTAACGCCTGTAGGGATCCGCTCTGGTAGGCAGGGGCCGGGCCGCAGTAATGAGGTAAACACACAGGCGTTCAGTTCAAAGTTCAGTGGTTTTAATGATAAGTTCAACAAAAGTCCAGATAACAAAATCAAAAACAGAACATAAATCACTCCAGTTTGGAGAACCACTGGTCCCAGACTCACCCTTGCTTGGGACAGGCTTAACTAAGCGGTGGAATGTCAGCAGAGACCGCCAGGTGCCATTCCCGGGTGGTCTGGTACTCGCTTCCTGGTGTGCACTGACACACTGTCACGAAAACAATCTTCCAGGCTGACTTCAGCCAAATTCCTTCCTTCCACCCCTCATACTCCCACAGCTTCCTGTTAAATAGGCCTAGTCCACACCCTCAGGTGAGGTACACATCAGCTGACCTGATCACGTGACTATGACCTCATCACAGGTCCTATGATCATGGAAAATCCTGAGCAAACTTCAGTCTGCCAGAAGAAATATATCTCCCATCCAGCAAGGTCCCCTTTGGTGTACCACATACCTCCCCCCTTTGTTCAACCTTAGGAGGGTGGACACATGACATACAGTGAACTCTGATAGAAAATGAACTCGGCACTCAACTTTAGTATAGTGAGAATATGTTGTGCACTCAGACTAGCGGTGGACACCGCGTCCAATGCAGAGACCTATCCTCACTACCGGACTCCTTCACAACAGGTTACTAGTGCAATAAAGGCATTGTCCTCTTCCTCATCTCACCCCACCAACACAGGCTATATCCAGCCCTTTCTTTCTTCCCTATGTGGATCAACCCCCTTCCCAGTAGTATCTGTGACTGATGAAGGTCCATGATATAGGACCGAAACGTTTCGTGTTACTACTGTGAATAAAAATCTTTATTCTCACTATACTAAAGTTGAGTGCCGAGTTCATTTTCTATTAGATACGGTGTGGGAACCTACTCTGGCACCTTCTTGGTTGTGCACACGGTTATTTTTTCATACAGTGAACTCTGGACAGTGCATCTGCGTTCCCCTGTAATTTGCCTGCCCGATGTTCTACTGAAAATTTGAAATTTTGTAGAGACAGAAACCACCTGGTGACTCGTGCATTTCTCTCTTTGGCTTGACTCATCCAAGTCAGAGGGGAATGATCAGTTACCAACCGAAATGTTCTCCCCAACAGATAGTAGCGCAATGACTCCAGTGCCCACTTGATCGCTAGGCACTCCCTCTACAATGCTGTATCTGGTTTCAGCTGGAGTAAGCTTTCGACTCAGGAAACTAATGGGATGCTCCTCCCCGTTAACCTCCTGAGACAACACGGCACCCAGACCTACCTCTGACGCATCAGTCTGGACAATGAATTCTCTTTTGAAGTCGGGTGTGATCAAAACTGGTGACCCGCACAGTGCCCCTTTTAGTTTTACAAACGCTTTTCTTCAAGCTGATCATTCCATCGCACCATTACTGACTTCCTGCCTTTTAGGCAGTCAGTTAACGGCGCCGACAGGGTTGCAAAATTGGGATTAAACCGCCGATAGTATCCCACTAACCCCAAAAACCCTTTCACTTGTTTTGTGGTGAGGGGACGGGGCCAGTTTTGGATTGCCTCCACTTTGTTTATTTGGGGTTTGATAACTCCTCTCCCAATCACATACCCCAGGTAACGAGCTTCCTCCAACCCTATGGAACACTTCTTTGGGTTGGCAGTTAGCCCTGCTTGTCGCAGAGAGTCAATCACCGCCTGTACCTTGGCTAAGTGACTTTCCCAGTCTGTACTGTATACGACAATATCGTCCAGATAGGCCGCGGCATATCGGCGATGAGGACGAAGAACAACGTCCATTAACCTCTGGAAAGTCGCTGGAGCGCCATGCAACCCGAAGGGCAGGACTATATACTGGAACAGTCCCTCGGGTGTTACAAAAGCCGTTTCTCTCTCGCTGCTTTGGTTAGGGGCACCTGCCAATACCCTTTTGTGAGGTCAATGACTGAAAAATACCGGGCCTGCCCAAACCGCTCTATTAACTCATCGACCCGGGGCATGGGGTAGGCGTCAAATTTAGAAATTTCATTCACTTTTCTGAAGTCATTACAGAACCTTAGTGTCCCATCTGGTTTTGGTATTAGGACTATTGGGCTGGCCCACTCACTCTGGGACTCTTCAATAACCCCTAACTGCAGCATCTTCTTTACCTCTTCCGAGATGGCTTGTCGCCGGGCCTCAGGCACCCGATATGGCTTTAATCGGACTTTGGCCTGCGGCTCCGTGACAATGTCATGTTGGATTAGGGAGGTACGGCCAGGGAGCTCTGAAAAAACATCGGTATTTCGGCTAACAAACTCTCGGACCTCCTGAATTTGTCTAGGAGACAAAGTGTCTGCTATTTTGACGGCGGAGAGGACTTCTCTTGCCTTCTCCTGAGGCAAGGGAGCCCTCTCTACTGGAAATGCAGGCCGTGGACAATCCTCACCAAGAGGGTCTCTGTCTTTCCATGGTTTGAGCAGATTCACATGGTATACCTGTTCTGGCTTTCTTCGCCCTGGTTGGTGTACTTTATAGTTTACAGGACCCACCTTCTCCATAATCTCATAGGGTCCCTCCACCTTGCAAGGAACTTACTATCCACTGTAGGCACAAGTACCAACACCCGATCCCCAGGGTTAAAGGACCTTACCCGTGCCTCCCGGTTATAGACCTGCCTCTGTGACATTTGTGCTGCTTCCATATGTTCTCGGACTAATGGTAGGACTGTCTCCATTCTCTCTTGCATTTTGGCCACATGTTCTATCACACTTTTGTGGGGAGTTGGTTGGTTTTCCCAGGTCTCTTTAGCTATATCGAGTAAGCCACGGGATGTCTGCCATATAATAGTTCAAAGGGCGAGAACCCCGTAGATGCCTGGGGCACCTCCCGCACTGCAAACATCAGGTATGGCAACAAGAGATCCCAGTCCTTACCATCTTTAGAGACTGCTTTTTTCAACATATTCTTCAGGGTTTTATTGAACCTTTCTACCAAACCGTCTGTCTGGGGATGATAGACCGATGTGCGCAACTGTTTAACACTTAACAAGTGGCAGAGTTCCTTCATGATTTTTGACATAAAGGGGGTTCCCTGGTCTGTTAAGATTTCTTGAGGGATTCCCACCCGAGAGAACATACCCATGAGTTCTTTTGCGATCAGTTTGGCAGAGGTGTGGCACAGGGGAATAGCCTCAGGATACCTGGTAGCGTAATCTAGAACTACGAGGATATGTTGGTGGCCCCTCGCTGATTTATTAACAGGTCCCACCAGATCCATGGCTATTCTCTCAAATGGGACCTCTATAATTGGTAATGGCACCAAGGGACTTCGAAAATGAGGCTGCGGACTGGTTACCTGGCACACGGGACAAGAGTTACAATACCGTTTAACTTCTTCATAGACCCCTAGCCAGTAAAACCGTTGTAGAATTCGGTCTAGGGTTTTCTTTTGACCCAGATGTCCCCCCAGTACATGCGCATGCGCTAGGTCCATTACCAACTTACGATACGACTGGGGTACCAGCAATTGCTCGAAAATTTCCCCACGTGTTTTTTCAATCCGATACAGCAAATCTTGGTTCAGCTCGAATCTGGGAAATACTGTAGCTGCCCTGGGTTGTTGGGGTTCCCCATTGACAACCAGTACATTTTCCCGAGCTCGAGCCAACGTAGGGTCCCGGAGTTGCGCCGTACCAAAATTGTCACCTGTCACATTTAAGTCTGACAATTCCGGTCCCGGTGGCAAATCTTCCATCTCCCCAGCTAACACTTCTATAGGAGAGGGGTTTTCCTCCTCCACCGAAGGCAAAGGTACTCCTACCGCCAGCACATCTTCCTCTGGGCCACCAGGTTCATGCCCGATTTCTGGAGAATGCAACCTGGTTGCCACGGGTGCCGATGACTGTTCTGTGGGAGGGGTAATTACAAGCCAAAGCACAGAAAATAACGGAAAATCTCTCCCCATTATTACATCATAATGCAAATTCACCACCACCCCCACCTCGTGGCACCTCCTCCCCGCTGGCGTGTTTATCATCACAAGTGCGGTAGGATAATGTTTTAAGTCCCCATGTATACACAACACACCCATTTTCCGACCAGTATACTCGCTGATTTGGACGTGGCTGGCTCGTATTAGGGTCACGAGACTCCCTGAGTCCAGTAGAGCCACAGCAGGGTTACCCTCCACCTCCACTTTACACAAATGATTCATATTGGGTCCCTCTGGTTTACCCACTGCACACATGTGTTTGGCATAGTGAGACTGATAGTACCCATAGTTTGTGTCCATGGGCTCAGTCAGGTGGGGGCAATCAGCTCTCACATGTCCTGGTTCTTGGCACCACCAACAGATTATGGGGCCCCTTTCATCCCCAAATGTGTCCTGGGCGGCCTTCCGAGTCTCTGCTCGCCG
This sequence comes from Oophaga sylvatica, assembly GCA_033576555.1. Taxonomy (NCBI): domain Eukaryota; kingdom Metazoa; phylum Chordata; class Amphibia; order Anura; family Dendrobatidae; genus Oophaga; species Oophaga sylvatica. Next base: position 447,806,608 of record JARQOD010000002.1, on the reverse strand, counting down.
AACGGCGGGTGAAGGTTTGGGGAATTTACTCATTACCTTCCGTGTAGTCTCTCCCTGTACCTCCTTGGTAGTCCCATATCTTTCAATGAGGTCTACCATCTGGAGACCATCAGTAGGGGCTGCCTGTCCAACCCAGGTTTGCAGGGTGTGGGGCAAAGTTCTCCAGAATTTATCAGTCACCATACGATCCAGCATAGCGCGGGGCGACAACACCTCCGGCTGCAACCACTTTTCTATCAGGTGTATCAAGTCATAATACTGGGACCGAGCTGGCTCGGAAGGGGAAAACTTCCACTGGTGTACCCGCTGGGCCCGGACTAACACATTTACCCCAAGACGTGCGAGTATCTCACCCTTGACGATCTCGTAGTCCCTCTGGTGCTCGGGGGTAGGTCTCTATAGGCTTTCGCGGGTCCTGGAGCCAAAAACGGAGCCACGATCTCGGCCCACTGGTCCCGGGCAGTCTCTCCCTCTTAGCCACGCCTTCAAACATCTCCAGGTACACCTCGACATCATCTGATTGCTCCATCTTTGGGATCGCTGTACGCACCGCTTTCCAGACATCTTGGCGTCCCGGGGCAGTTCCTGCTGTCTGCGACGCTGTGATGTGCTGCATCAGAAGATTGTTGGTTTCCTGTTGCCGCTCCATAGCCTGCTGGTGTATAGCCTGCTATTGCTGCATAGCCTGCCGTTGCTCCATAGCCTGCTGTTGCGTAGCCTGCCGTTGCTCCATAGCCTGCTGCTGCATAGCCTGCTGTTGCTGCTGCGTAGCCTGCTGCTGCTGTATAGCCAGCTGCTGCTGTCGCATAGCCTCCACCAGCATTTTTACTGTGTTCTCCATCTCCGGACAGTTATCCACCGGGTTTTGTGTCACTTTCTTCACCCAGGACATTTACTGTCATGCAGAAAAAAAAAAACATCCACAAAAAACAACAACAGCCTGACCTCACTGCGTATGCCCGCATTAACGCCACCAATTGTAGGGATCCGCTCTGGTAGGCAGGGGCCGGGCCGCAGTAATGAGGTAAACACACAGGCGTTCAGTTCAAAGTTCAGTGGTTTTAATGATAAGTTCAACAAAAGTCCAGATAACAAAATCAAAAACAGAACATAAATCACTCCAGTTTGGAGAACCACTGTCCCAGACTCACCCTTGCTTGGGACAGGCTTAACTAAGCGGTGGAATGTCAGCAGAGACCGCCAGGTGCCATTCCCGGGTGGTCTGGTACTCGCTTCCTGGTGTGCACTGACACACTGTCACGATAACAATCTTCCAAGCTGACTTCAGCCAAATTCCTTCCTTCCACCCCTCATACTCCCACAGCTTCCTGTTAAATAGGCCTAGTCCACACCCTCAGGTGAGGTACACATCAGCTGACCTGATCACGTGACTATGACCTCATCACAGGTCCTGTGATCATGGAAAATCCTGAGCAAACTTCAGTCTGCCAGAAGAAATATATCTCCCATCCAGCAAGGTCCCCTTTGGTGTACCACACGCCCTTCAGCTCCGATTGGTGGCTACAACATCACCTCAGCAATAATAACTGCGCCCCCATCCATTGTTCCAGAGTGCTTTGTGGATGACTCCAACGTTGTGTCCTTTGTGCGTTGTTGCGAGGATAGTATCGTGTGTCGAAGTTTTGCGATCCTGTCAGAGTCGCTACAGTGTCCTTTGTGCATTGTTGCGAGGATAGTATCGTGTGTGGGTTTTGCGATCCTGTCTGAGTCGCTACAGCGCTTCATCTTTGCCATTTGGATCTTCTGGCTATTTGGATTACACTTTCAAGGTACATATTGTTTATGATGTTGTGTGATGCGTTTTTTTGTTACACCTTTTATTTTTGTCTGCTTTTACCTCCAATATTTATACAGACATGTTGCCGTGATAATTTTTTTTTTTTTTTTTTCCGCGCCCACCACTGCAATTTTAAGAACTTTGTTGCTTTTTGAGGGAATTTTTTTTTGGTTAGATTTGATCCTCCATAACATTGGATAACCTAGCAATCTTTTGACAGCCACACCCGCCCCTCACCCCCACCATTTTAGGCTTTTGTAAACTGTTTTTTAAATATTAACTGAAAAGTTAACAATAAACAATTCCTTTTTTTTATTTTTTTTTTAATTCTTTATTTTATTTTTTTTAAACACTTTAGTAATAGTAATTAACTTTTCTCTTCTTTACCGTACAGGTTGCACATAATGAACCTGTCCACCGCGGAGCGTGTGATTGTGGCAGTTGCATTAGTGATGGAGGCAGATCGACAAGAAGAGGCGCGGGTGGAAGATTTCTGGCAACCGGACGTTCAATGAAAGACTTGCAATTTTCTGCTGCAGTTTCTCGATCGCTGCTCGGCGTACTAATTCCAGAGACATGCAATGCCATCTTCCGCAGTTTACAGAGCTACATGCTTTTTCCAAAATCAGTGGCGGAATGGCAAATAATTGCCTCTGATTTTGAACTTATTTGGCAGTTCCCAAACTGTGGTGGTGCCTTGGATGGCAAACATGTGCGGATCACGCAACCAGCCAACAGCGGATCCTATTTCTATAACTACAAGGGCTACTTCAGCGTGATCCTCATGGCCCTTGTTAATGCCAATTATGAATTTATTAACGTTGATGTTGGCATTAATGGAAGGGTTTCTGACGGTGGCGTTTTGGAGCACACTACTTTTGGTGAACGGTTAATTAGAAATAAACTTCACTTGCCAACCAACATGGACACCACCGCCAACCTAAACTTTGTTTTTGTGGGCGATGAAGCCTTCCCCCTTCATGCGCATCTTGTGAAACCGTACCCACAAAAGACTTTGACAGGGGAAAGGCGTATTTTTAACTACAGACTGTCTAGGGCACGGCGCGTTGTTGAGAATGCCTTCGGCATAATGGCCAACCGCTTCAGGGTTTTCCACACTCCAATCAACATGAAGCTGGAATCGATTGACTCTGTGGTGTTGGCCTGTTGTGTGCTGCACAATTTTCTATGAAAACGCGATGCTGTTACTTACAGTCCGCCAGGCTTCATGCACTCGGACAGCAATGGTGACGTGGTGCTCGGAGAATGGCGTGACAATGATCCCGCTATTGCAGGCCTTCAACCTGTCAATCAAGGCAGGAGCAAGGACGATGCGAAGGCCTGCCGAGACAAGTACTGCCATTACTTTAACGGGCCTGGTGCAGTGAGTTGGCAGCAGCAGATATAGTTTGCTTTTGAGAATGTTTGAGTTTTTCCTTTTTTTAACTTTCTTTTAATAATAAAAAATGTTTATTTTAAAAATGCCTTCGTGTTCTTTCAATTATTATACCAATATGGGAGAAGGGCTAATGATGGGTGAGATGTGGGGAGGGGAGTAATGGGGATGGCAACGAGACATGTTACCAGCAGCTGTAGTTTTTAAAATATTTTCTAACGTTTTTTGTTGTCTATATTTTTTTTTTACATTGTTAATTTTTTTTATAAAAATCTTAATTATCTACTGAATTGTGGTCTTTTATTCTTATGTTTATTATTGATGTAAACAATATTGTTAACAACTAAAATGTTGTATTTTTGTTCCATCTACTTGTATCTGCTTGTCACACACGGGTCATGGGAGTACCAGCAGTCATAGGAGTTCCAGCATTGGTAAAGAAAAAGAAAAAAATTTCAAAAATTAACAACATTTATTTTAAAGGCCCATGGTCACACTAGCGCTAAAACCTTATAATGAAAATAATATCAAATAATACACCACAGCTGCGTATATAAACTTAAAATATATGTTAGAATTTTGTAGTCATATATATTATTATTTTTTTTTTAGCATAAAATTATTAAAAAAACTATAAAATATTTAACATAGTGATAACAATATTAATAATTCGTTAGAGGTAAAGGTCTAAATTAACTAGGGAACCCTATGTGTCGCACTTGGTTATCTGCATGGTGCTCCTCCCACACACAGACATGAGACGCCATTGCGATCGCAAAGTAACGGTTATCAGCATGGTGCTCCTCCCACGCACAGACATGAGACGCCACTGCGATCGCAAAGTGACGATTCTCACAGCATGGTGCCCCAACTACGCACAGACATGAGACGCCATTGCGATCGCAAAGTGACGGTTATCAGCATGGTGCTTCTCCCACACAGACATGAGACGCCATTGCGATCGCAAAGTGACGGTTATCAGCATGGTGCTCCTCCCACGCACAGACATGAGACGCCATTGCGATCGCAAAGTGACGGTTCATAAAATGACATTATTACAGAAGTAATTACAATGAATGTAAACTTTTGTAAACATGGTAAAAAAGTAAGCGGTCAGTAGCCCACTAGATCTGATGCTGCCAAGTAGGCCAGTTAATTGCATCGTCCTTGCTCATGCCTTGATAGGCAGGGGCACCTAGCTGGGAACCATCATCAAGCGATCGCAACAGCGTCTCATATCTGTGCGTGGCTGGGGCGCATGGCTGCTATCGGTCATTTTGCGATTGCAATAGTGTCTCGCGTCGCAAGTGCGACCGCACGTACATTGTGATGTCATGACGCTGGCGTCCTTCATGCGGTGTTGTTTGAGACAATGGCGCCGATAGCTAGACAACGTTGTGCCCCGTGGGGTGACGCCGAAATGCGCTACCTCATACAGAAAAGTGACAGGTGGGATTACAAGTGCAGGCTACCTTTGGCGCATCCTATGCGCCACAAGAAATTAGTGCTGCGAAAAATCAAGAGGGGACTAATGAGACACTTTGGGGTGGAGGGGACCCCTACCCAGATCCGCAAAAAGCTGGTGGACCTTCAATACCGCTCCAGCGAGAGTGTTGCCAGCATCCGGGCCCAGTTCCGCAGGCATCTGAGTATTGATGAGGGTATCTGGAGAGGTTATGTTTTGTGGGTTATCTACCTATATCAATGCACCCGCAGTGACGGGAGTACCACCAGTGACGGGAGTACCGGCATTCATGGGAGTACCAATAGTGAGGGGGTTACAGGCATTGACGGAAGTACTGGCAGTGACGGGAGTACCACCAGTGACGGGAGTACCGGCAGTCATGGGAGTACCGGCAGTCATGGGGTTACAGGCAGTGATGGGAGTACCAGTAGTGAGGGGGGTTACAGGCATTGATGGAAGTACTGGCAGTGACGGGAGTACCAGCAGTGATGGGAGTACCAATAGTGAGGGGGTTACAGGCATTGATGGAAGTACTGGCAGTCATGGAAGTACCGGCAATCATGGGAGTACCAATAGTGAGGAAGTTACAGGCATTGATGGAAGTACTGGCAGTGACGGGAGTACCAGCAGTGACGGGAGTACCGGCAGTCATGGGAGTACCAATAGTGAGGGGGTTACAGGCATTGATGGAAGTACTGGCAGTGATGGGAGTATCAGCAGTGATGGGAGTACAACAGTGACGGGGTTAGTAGAAGGATTATTTGACTGAATTGTATTTTTTATTTACAGCACCACCTTCACCAGCTCCACCTGCATCACCTTCCCCAGCTACCTCTCCACCTGCATCACCTTACCCTGCTTCCTCAGGTGAACCGCAGTCGGACGAAAACCGTAATCCCCACTGCCCAGGACCTGTTGGTGTCACACCGTCGGCTGATGGCAGCTATGAACACCGCAATGTCAGCAATGAACAACGCAATGGCAGCTCTGCATAACCACGGGGTGATGCTGGAGAGGGTTGTGGCTGGACTCCGGGGCACTCATTAATTTGTTGTTTTTTTATTATGATTTGTATTATTATATTGGTTTTTGTTTTTGTTTTTTTGGTGGCTGGCCTCCAAGCGGAGGGGCAGTCATAATTTTTTGTTTTTTTATTTTATTTGTATTATTGTATTGTTTTTTTTTTTTTTGGTTTATTTTTTACAACAAATATATGACAAAAAATATATATGATATATTTTAAGTTTATATACGCAGCTGTGGTGTATTATTTTTTATTATAAGATTTTAGCGCTAGTGTGACCAGGGCCTTTAAAAGAAATGTTAATTTTTGAAATTTTTTTAATTAAATTTTTTTACCAATGCTGGAACTCCTATGACTGCTGGTACTCCCATGACACCATGTGTGACAAGTAGAAACAAGTAGATGGAATAAAAATACAACATTTTAATAGTTGTCAACAATATTGTTGACATTAATAACAAACATAAGAATAAAAAACCACAATTCACTAGATAAATAAGATTTTTATTAAAAAAATGTAACAGTGTAAAAAAAATATAGACAACAAAAAACTTTTGAAAATATTTTAAAAACTACAGCTGCTGGTAACATGGATCGTTGCCATTACAACGTTGCCTCGGCGGTGTATAAAAATAAGGTGGAGCAACAACGTTTGGGTTTGGTGAATTTATCCCAATTGGGTTCGGCACAGGATTGTGCGGCCATGAGTATTCCGGGTAGTGCTGTCTGGCCGTGACAACAGACGTGTTATTAAGAAATATATATAGCACTGCACTTTCAAACGGGAATTCCATGCAAAATAGGGTAAGTTTTATTAATACAACCAACAAAGTGAGGAGCATAATAATCAGAGCGACATAAATATCATTGACGTTTCGACTCTCCCGAGTCTTTTTCAAGAGCCGCTGAAAATTGCTTCAGAAGAAGTGTTTTAGAAAACTAATGAATTTCTGTCGTAATAGAATGACCTAGAGCCAAAATCAGAAAGTAATGTCTCCCCAAGAGTACGGCCTGGATGGTTGTGAGTTAATGAATGGGAATTAGGGATTTTCAAGCAGATAAGAGTAGAATCTTAGGCTGATGTGTAACAGCGACGCTCCAGCGTCTTGACGTGTTATTAAAGTTTCCTAATGACGCTTGACTCAGGACCTCAAGCATGAGTCTCTCTGCATGAACCCGCTGTATAGGATCCAGTGTTGGTAGCTTCTCATTAGCGTAGTATGCAAACCCTATGTAAGGTTCTGTGTATCTGTTTCTGAAACTCAGTTTGTTCGTCGGCCATTTTGCTTTCTGTTTTGCTGCAGCTATCTTGCCCTCAGTCAAAATGGAGTTTTCCAGCTTGCATGTTCCCGCCCTGATTCTCTCCGTTTGCTTCTTAAACAGCCACAGCTGAGCAATCAGTGCTTCAGAATCTAGCCTGCAGTGAACCTGTGTTCTGACTCCTGAAGCCTTGGACCTTGTACTCCAGCCATTCCTACTGAGGAACTCTGAAGCACTTGTGGACTCTGAACTCTGCTCTTGAGAGCCTCACGTTTGCATGGACTTGCGGTAACAGAGAAGAAGATCTGAATCTGTTGTGGAGAGTTATTGCTGAGCTTAGATTACTCTGGCCTGCTGTGTCTCCTGCTTCTGTGTTTGCAACCTGTGTGTTTATTTTTGCCAATTTGTATGAAGCAATACAAGACTTTCTTTATCAACCTGTGTCTCAAGTATTTTCATCGCACCCAAGCACAAGACGCTATATGAACTGTACCACATACATTACACCCTAATTATATGTACTAAATGTCCAGCTGGGGGTCTGCATGTGGGAGAGACCGGGCAAAAACTGAGAACAAGGATGAATTTTCATCGCCACACAATAAGAGAAAACAGAATGGATCTACCTGTGGCAAAACATTTTTGTTCCCCTGGTCATAGCATGTTGGATATGAAATTACTTGTACTGAAAGGTAGTTTCACATCTCAGAGACACAGAAGAGTTTGCGAATACAAATTGATGGTGACCTTTGACACTCTTAATGCTGGAATGAACCTGTCACACGGATTTATGACATTTTACATCAATTAAGGAATTTATTCCAAAGACCCTGTGAGAACATCACAAAACATTACCAGACCCCAATCAGAGGGCAATAAAACTTTCACACTCCTTATCTATGAACTGTTCCAATATTTATTGCCACAACTGTTCATCCCTCTCCCATATTGACTATTCTGCTTCACGTCACTTGTCTTACCTGTTGCATTATTTCTGTGCTGTGTTGTGTATAAATATGTGATTCTTTAGATTTTGTATTAGTCTAGCCTGATGAAGAGACCTGAGTAGTCTCGAAAGCTTGCAATTTGTTACCATCTTTTCAGTTAGCCATTAAAAGGTATCAACCACTGAGGACTCTCAACTCTAAATATTTTTCTATCTACTGGCTAACATGGTACAAAGATATACATCTTTACTGTATGCAAACCCTGTTATTTTTGGTTGGTCTTTTTCCGCCGTAAGGACTTTTTTGGCTATTTCAATCAATTCTGGAGTAGCCGAGGTGGAAGCCTTCCTTTTTCTGCCAGAAAATGTAAGCCGGCTCTGCACAGATGAGGATGGTGACTCAACTACTTCGTCCTCTTGGACCAACGCCATGCTGTCTTCTTCAGTCGGAGGTGTGGAGACAGCCTCTTCTGTGTCCTGCATGAACAAAAAACGAATGTTAAATCACTAAGAAAAAGAAATTTATCTTCACACTACACCCAAATACAGCAAAAATGTGAAAACGACACTTGTAAATGGATAGGCCTCAACCGTTGAGCTAGATAAATTATCAGTACATGAAGGGATTAATTCAGCAATTTTGTCTACATTTCACAATTATATTTTTAATTTCAAGTCCACTTTGGCATGTACATTAAAATGTGTTTTAATACAAAGGTACTTACATGTACAACAGGGGAGTCCGGCTGGATCACTGGGTCTGGTTCCAACATGGAAGTCGCTTGTCTGGGTACTTCTTGGTCCCTTGTAAAAGAAAATAGCTCAAAGTACCACAATTTGGGGACATACACATCTTCGGACCCGGCTCCAGACTTGATAGAATTCTGTACTTTGTTTAATTCCTTTTTGTAAACAGTGCTCAGGGCCTGAATCCGTATTTTGACTGATGACTCATCCGCTGGTTCATCGGGATAACGGTTTTTGCACAGCTCCACTAGTTTTTGGTACGCCTCCTTCTTTTTTAGCCTGTTTCTGTAATCCGCCGACTTTATTTTCCACAGGCAAGGCATCGAGTGATACATCTCAATAAATTCCCGCAGAAATTCATGCTTATCGGCCATCTGTAATAAAAAAAAGGATTATGTGAGAACGGCATAATGGTTAAATTAAATGCTTACATAGCCTACAACATAGAACACAGCAGGGATCATAAAATGGTGGTTGTGGGCGCAGCAGGAGAAAACAATGGCAGACCAAAATAAAAATCATAGATGGACAACTACGGTAAAAACAGCAGGGATCATAAAATGGTGGTGGTGGGCGCGCCAGAACAAAACAATGGCAAACAAAAAAAAAACAATTGATGGATGAAAACGGTTAACAACAGCTGGGATCTTAAAATGGATCTGTAAAACTAAATTTAAAAAAATTTAAAATTAAATGTGACAAAAAAAAATACCTACCTTACAAGACTTGTTTGTGATCCTGAAAATAAAAAAACCTGCGGGAAACGCAATAGCGCCACAAACTGGATCGCAGAAAAAATATATAAATAAATAACGGCACAGATTGGATCACAGCAAATGCAATAGAGGCACAGACTGGATCGCAGAAATAAAAGATCAATAACGGCACAGACTGGATTGCAGCAAACGCAATAGTGGCACAGACTGGATCGCAGTAGCTGCAAAGAAGGCTAGCGGGACGCACTGGAACGATGCTGGAGATTTGAATGAACCGCTTCCGCTCGAGAGCAATGGAAGGGAGCGCTAATACGTCGTCTTTTATGACGCGGTCATCCAATCACAAAGCGAGAGAGCTGTGACATAAACAGTCATGACATATAGTGACCACCAATCTGTGCTGAGGGACGTGGAAAAGGTTGCGCTCAATCACGCCTATCGAGGTCGTGATCTTTAACAATACATGCTGTGTGACACGTCCTAACGACCGCCGAAGTCGTTATACAGATCGCTGATCGCTGATGCGTCGTTGATGACATATTCCTGTTTGGAAGCTACTAGCGACTTTATAGCGATCACACCAACGATCTCGTCAGCTTGTGTCGTTGTCGTGATCGCTGGTGCGATCGCTAAGTGTGGCATAGCCTTAAGACATTTTAGGCTTACTGCTTTTCCAGCACCCTCCTCACATTCTCCCACTCTATACAAACCATATAGTTCTATAATAAGTGCCCTAGACAATAAAAATGCCCTCTCCGTACCCTGTACAGTAATTGTATCCATATTTTTTGCCCGCGCAATAACAGTTCCTGCTCTATGCTTCGCTTAACATGATAACAATTCCCCAATATGCCTCCTTACATTAATGCCAAGCCCTGTTCCCTTGTGCAGCCTTACAATAATGTCATCTCCCATTGTGCCTCCTTATTGTAATGCCCCTCAGTGACTTTTTATTGTGGTAATGCACCTGATTAGGGGTGTACATAGAACTCAAAGGGCCCCAAAACAAAAGTCCTCTCCTGTCGGACAGGCGCATTTACCAAAAGGCATATCTCACAACTTTTAAAGACACGGAAAGGGATATGTATTGCGGCACTTACACAGATATTTTCCTCCTATAGAACCCTCTTAGTGTTTTCGACTACTATGATACCCCTTCCATGGCTCCCACAGAGTAAAATGCTCCAAAAAAGTCCCCCATAAAGTATAAAGACCTAATACAGAAGAAGTCCTCACATTCCTAGACTTACACAGTATTATGACCCTATAAACCCCACACAAATTAGGATGCCCCACAGCACCCCACATAGTAGGAGAGTCACCACAATCCCCCACACAGTATGATGTCCCCGCAGCTCCCCATACATAGTATAATAGCCTCATAGCATCCACACGCAGTATGATGATTACAGCCTCTCATACATGATTGTCACCACAGTCCACCATTTATTTATTTTGATTTATTTATTTTACTCACTTATATAGCGCCATTAATTCCACAGCGCTTTACAGACATTATCATCACTGTCCCCAATGGGGCTCTCAATCTACATTGCCTATCAATATGTCATTGGCGTGTGGGAGGAAACCAGAGAACCCGAATTAAACCCATTCAAACATGGGGAGAACATACAAACTTCTTGCAGATGTTGTCCTTTGTGGGATCTAAACCCAGGAACCCAGCGATGCAAGACTGCAGTGCTAACCTCTGAGCCACTGTGCTGCCTGTACAGTATGATGGTCATTAATGCCCCACATACAGCATGATTTCCACCACTGCTCTCCGCACAATATAGTAGCCACAGCACCAACACGATTTGATAATCAGCACAGTTCCCAATACAGTATGATGATCACCACAGCCCCCATAGTTTGATGTGTCCACCATAACCCCTGGCAGTTTGAGTATCCAACACAGCTAGTTACAGAGTTTGATATCCACAACAGCCCCCAAATCAGTATAATATGCACTAGAGATGAGCGACTTTCCCTTTTTTCGCAAAAGTCGGGTCGAGTGAAATCGGCCGACTATCGTGAAAAGTCGGTGGTTCGCCAAAACACAAAATCCAATGCAAGTCAATGGGGAAGCAATGTCGGCAGGGGGGTAGGATAGTAAACACACCTGCAGTGCCCATTTTCAGAGCCGGCGGGCGGCTCAGCCAAAGAGGGGTGCGGGCGCGGCTTTTTAGCGGCGCGGGATTCAAATTCTCCGCCAAAGTCGCGCCGGCACCGCTCATTGGCTAAGCCGCCCGTCGGCTCAGCCAATGAGCATCACAGGATTCAAATCCCCCGCCATTGGCTGAGCGGTGCCGCCCGGCTTTGTGTGTGTGTGTATGCAGACATCGTCCGATAGGACTATAAGTCCCATCCGGCTATGCCTGCTACACTGTCAGTCTGTATGTGCGTGTATGCAGGCATCGTCCGATGGGACTACAAGTCCCATCTGTCTATGCCTGCTACACTGTCAGTGAGTGACACATTAGCCAATGATGAGACAGTAGTAGTCCCATCATCCGGCTAATGTGTTGAAAAACATACATTACATACACAACATACAGAACATATAACACAGAACATACATATAACATACAACACATGACATACAGAACATACATACAACACATAACATACAGAACATACATATAACATACAACACATGACATACAGAACATACATACAACACATAACATACAGAACATACATATAACATACAACACATAATATACAGAACATACATATAACACATAACAAACAGTACATACATATAACACATAACATACAGTACATACATATAACGTACAACACATAACATACAGAACATACATATAACATACAACACATAGCATACATATAACATACAAATAACATACAACACATAACATACATATAACATACATATAACATACAACACATAACATACATATAACATACAATACATAACATACAGAACATATATATAACATACAACACGTAACATACATATAACACATAACATACAGTACATGCATATAACATACAACACGTAACATACATATAACATACAACACGAAACATGCATTTAACATACAACACATAACATACAGAACATACATATAACACATAACATACAGAACATATAACATACAACACATAACATACAGAAAATACATATAACATACAACACGTAACATACATATAACATACAACATATAACATACATATAACACATAACATGCAGTACTTACATATAACATATAACATACATATAACATACAACACATAACATACATACAACACATAACATACAGAACATACATATAACATACAACACGTAACATACATATAACACATAACATACAGTACATACATATAACACACAACACGTAACATACATATAACATACAACACGTAACATACATATAACATACAACACATAACATACAGAACATACATATAACACATAACATACAGTACATACATACAACACATAACATACAGAACATACATATAACACAACATATAACATACATATAACATACAACACATAACATACATATAACACATAATATACAGAACATACATATTACATACAACACGTAACATACACATAACATACAACACATAACATGCATAACATACATATAACACATAACACAGAGAACATACACATAACATACAACACATAACATACATAACAAACACACAACATATAACATACAGAACATACATATAACATACAACACATAACACAGAGTACATACTCACCAATCACCTATTCCCCGATGCCATCGTCTCCTGTAATAAAAATAAAATAATAAAGCAACCTATACATCACCTGTCCACCGTAGTCCAGATAATAACGAGTGTCCCATGACGATCTCTGGTGTATAACCCTGACATCGGGTGATGTCAGCGCTCTACACCGCCCCGGCGATGCACTCAGACGCCGGGAGAGAATGACGTCACTAAAGTTCATTCTCTCACCGGCAATGCTGGGTGAGAAAATTCCCATGCAGCATTGCCATAAAGTGAGAGAATGAACTCAGTGATGCATTGCAGGAGCCATTGTCTCCTGTCAGTGCATCACTGGGAGGCCCTACAGAGCAGTGGCATCACCCATTAAAAATATGGGAAAAAAATGACGTGGGCTCCCGCGCAATTTTCTGCGCCAGAGGGGGAAAGCCGATGGCTCGGGCCAATATTTTCAGCCTGGGAAGGGGTTAATACCCATGGAGCTTCCCAGGCTATGAATATCAGCCCGCAGCTAGCCTTAACTGGCTATTAAAATAGGGGGACCCCCCAAAAAAATGATGTGGGGCCCCCAGTAATTTAAAGCCAGAAAGGCTACGCAGACAGCTGCGGGCAGATATTTATAGCCTAGGAAGGGGCCATGGATATTGGCGCACCCCCCTGGCTAAAAATACCAGCACCCAGCCGCCCCAGAATTGGCGCATCTGTACGATGCGCCAATTCCGGCACTTAGCCCCTTTCTTCCCACTCCCCTGTAGCGGTGGGATATGGGGTAATAAGAGGTTAATATCACCTTGCTATTGTAAGGTGATATTAAGCCCGGTTAATAATAGAGAGGCGTCAATAAGACGCCTATCCATTATTAATCTTAAATTAATAAAGGGTTAAAAAAACAACACACGCATAAGAATAAATTATTTTAATGAAATAAAACACAACACGGTTTTCATATCTTTATTATGCGCTCAGATCCAAGCGACGACCTCGATCTCCTGTAATAAATTGTAAAAAAATAAAACAACCGTATACTCCCTGTCTGACGCAGTCCAATTAATAACGAATGTCCCACGACGGTCTCCCCTATAGAACAGTGACATCAGGTGATGCCACTGCTCTGTAGGGTCTCCCAGTGATGCACTGACAGGAGACAATGGCTCCTGCAGTGCATCACTGAGTTCATTCTCTCACTTTATGACAATGCTGCGTGGGAATTTTCTCACCCAGCATTGCCGGTGAGAGAATGAACTTTAGTGACGTCACTCTCTCCTGGCGTCTGAGTGCATCGCAGGGGCGGTGTAAAGCGCTGACATCACCCGATGTCAGGGTTCTACACCAGAGATCATCGTGGGACACTCGTTATTATCTGGACTACAGCGGACAGGTGATGTATAGGTTGCTTTATTATTTTATTTTTATTACAGGAGACGATGGCATCGGGGAATAGGTGATTGGTGAGTATGTACTCTATGTAATGTGTTGTATGTTATGTGTATGTTCTGTAAGTTATGTGTTGTATGTTATATGTATGTTCTGTATATTATGTGTTGTATGTTATGTGTATGTTCTGTATGTTATGTGTTATATGTATGTTATGTGTTGTATGTTATATGTAAGTACTGTATGTTATGTGTTATATGTATGTTATATGTTGTATGTTATATGTATGTTACGTGTTGTATGTCATATGTATGTACTGTATGTTATGTGTTATATGTATGTTATGTGTTGTATGTTTTATGTATGGTCTGCATGTTATATGTTTTATGCATGTTCTGTATGTTATGTGTTATATGTATGTTATGTGTTGTATGTTATATGTATGTTATGTGTTATATGTATGTTCTGTATGTTATGTGTTGTATGTTATATGTATGTTACGTGTTATATGTATGTTATGTGTTATATGTTGTATGTTCTGTATGTTGTGTATGTAATGTATGTTTTCTTTGACATTCAACACATTAGCCGGATGATGGGACTACTACTGTCCCATCATTGGCTAATGTGTCACTCACTGACAGTGTAGCAGGCATAGCCGGATGGGACTTGTAGTCCCATCGGACGATGCCTGCATACACGTACACACAGACTGACAGTGTAACAGGCACAGCCGGAGGGGACTTGTAGTCCCATCGGACGATGCCTGCATACACGCGCACACAGACTGACAGTGTAGCAGGCATAGCCGGATGGGACTTGTAGCCCCATCGGACAATGCCTGCATACACACACCCACAAAGCTGAGCCGCCCGCCGGTTCTGCCAATGAGCGGCACCGCTATGGCGGGGTATTTGAATCCATCGCCGCTCATTGGCTGAGCCGGCGGGCGGCTGAGCCAATGACGCAGCTTGGGCAGGGAATTTGATGCTGCGAAACCCGATCCCGACTTTTTTGCCAAATTGGTCGCCGAGCGTTCGGCCGACTGCACGCCACGGTCGGGTTTCGTTTCATGAAACCTGAATTTGGCGAAAATTCGGCGATTTTTGAAATTTAACGACCTGTTTCGCTCAACCCTAATATGCACTACAACCTCCCATACATTATGATATCCAACACAGCTCCCCAATATAGTATAAATGGCCCATATCGTATGTTCACCACAGCCCCTCACACATAGTATGATGGCCCCCACTGACCATCCCATACAGTATGATGGGCCCCACAGCCGCCCCTACAGTATGATAGCCCCATCCACAGTATAATGTCCCAAAGCCTGCATACAGTATGATATTATGCTGTCCCCAATATCCCACCACACAGTGTGGTCACCACAGCCCCAATCCCCATACATTATGATACCCCCACCATCAAACTACTAATACAGATAGCATATGAAAAATATAAAAAACTTATACTCTTCCTGACCTATGTTTAATCTTTTGGCTTGTCTTGCTGGTGGGGTGGCACAATGCAGTGACGTTATTGCACCGCCTGACTTCCTCTGGGTGGTGCCGACCTCCAGGAGGGTGCAAGTACCATATGTCCTGCTGGAGAAAAGACGGAGCAGGGAACCAGTGGCTCCATGTTCTGTCACAGCTTTTATCAGTATTGGTGTCCTGAGGACACCAATTCTGTTGACAGATCCAT
This sequence comes from Oophaga sylvatica, assembly GCA_033576555.1. Lineage (NCBI taxonomy): Eukaryota > Metazoa > Chordata > Amphibia > Anura > Dendrobatidae > Oophaga > Oophaga sylvatica. Next base: position 447,790,440 of record JARQOD010000002.1, on the reverse strand, counting down.
AATCAATGAGGAACATTTTGCATATATGGCATGTATGTAAGTTAGAAAGTTTGCAGTTCTCAGAGGGTACATAACGCAGACAGGTTTTAGATAGGAGGTTTAATAATTAAATGTTCCATCTAGAACAACAATTTCATGACTTTACTCATTTAGCACACTTTGTGCTTATCTATGAAGCAAACACAAAGCCAATGTAGAAAGTGAAGAGTGATTCTCTTTCACCTATTAGGGAGGCTTTTCACACCCAGTATGTATAAGGGTGGCAGAGTTCACATCAGATGAAAGATGAGTAACCAATACTTGCTACAACCCTTTCAACTGAAAGAATAGCTAAAAGCCAAGAACTTAGAAATGACCTGTGCACATCTTCATTTAGAGTAACAAGAGATGGAGGCATATGGCAAAGCAGACTAGAATGCTGATGACACCCAATTCTTACTCTGAGTCTTAAAATGCAATCTATTAATTGATTAGTTTGTATATATTCAATCTAAATCAGATTAAACTGTTAAATTGAAAACAGTTTTCAATATTTATTGGTTTTCATCTACACATGCAAGTACTTTGCTTGAAAATTCTTAAAAGATCAAAATAATTAAAGGGAACCTGTCACCTCCCAGGGCCTTTTTAAGTAAAAGAGCCACCTTCAGCAGCACTAAGGCTGCATTCTGTGACGGTGGCTCTTATGTTTCTGATTGCTAGGAACGCTGAAATATACACTTTTACAATCATACCTCAATTGTGTCAGGGAGGTATGTCTTCTCGCCCTGTGTCAGCCGTGTCCATCATCCCCCTCCTGTTTCCAGCCCCCGTCTCCTCTTCTTGCGACGTCACGGCGGCGCTTTGTGTAGCGTTAGCCCCAGATCCCGCCCAACGGTGTGTTATGAGGTATTCACACTGCGGGGCTGGTAATCTGGCGCCTGCGCAGTGAGGAAAGCGGCAGAGGGAGATGAGGGACAGGTGCAGAGATCCTCATTGCGCAGGTGCCAGATTCCCAGCCCCGCAATGTGAATACATCATAACACACTGCGGGGCGGGATCTGGGGTTGCCGCTACACGAAGCGCCGTCGTGATGTCGCAAGGAGAGGAGGCAGGGGCCGGAAACAAGAGGGGGATGATGGACACCGCTGAGGCCGCTGACACAGTTGTTAGAAGACGTACCTCCCTGACACAATAGAGGTATGTTGGACAGATTATAAAAGTGTATATTTGAGTATTTCTAGCGATCAGAAACATAAGAGGCACCTTCACGGAATGCAGCCTTAGTGCTGCTGAAGGTGGCTCTTTTATTAAAAAGGCCCTGGGGGGTGACAGGTTCCCTTTAAAGTTTGAAAATTATATTACTGAAGGATTTGGTTATGGCATTTTCAGTTCCACACAATTACTTTTTAAACACTTAAAGAGTAACTGTCGTTTTAATTTTTATTTCATAAATCAATAGTACACATGAAAATGAGCAACTTTATAAAAATCTTTTCAAATAAATTTTCTTCTTTCTCTGCCAGAATTGATCCGTCATCATCAAAATTTTCAATTCCGAGGTAAAATCTGTGTTCAGTGAAGAGACTTTCCCATTACTGAGATAGGAGGTGGGAGTTACTACTGATATGATTCTATGTAGATGTGAGGCAAGAGGAGGGAGGAGCTAGAGGCAGAGCTCCTCCCTCTTCCTCCCCCTCCTTTAACCCAATCTTCCTGATTCTCAGAAACAAAATACCTAAGATAAGTCTCTAGATTCTGGTTAACGCGTTCGGTTAGCCCAATAGGCTGTGGATGAAAGGCTCAGGAAAATGACATATGAATCCCCAACTGAGTGCAAAACTCTCTCCAAAATTTAGAAATAAATTGCGCCCCCAGTCAGAAACAATAGCGATGGGAATCTCATGTAATTTCAAGATCTCTTTGATGAAAATTTGCACTATGGTCTTGGCATTGAGTAAAACAGATAGCGCAATGAAATAGAACATCTTACTGAACTTGTCCTCTATCCTCAAAATAACTGTATTACCAGCAGACACATGTAAATCAGTAATGAAATCTACGGACAAATGAGTCAATGTCTACTGCGAATTGCCAATGGTTGGAGAGACCCAGACAGACAAGTATGAGGAGTCTTAGAACTGATGGATAGAGACATGGCCGCCTCAAGGGAGCCCAGAGTCTCCTGAAGTGCAAAGGCATCCTTTACCCTTACAGATAACCATTAATAGAATTGGCTACGGCGTGCGAGGTCATTATACTTTGTATGGTGGATCCCTCCAAAACTTAGAGCAATATTCCTCTGCTGGTTGGTTTCCCTACCAAAACTGACGTAGTGTAAACTCAGCCAGGGAGATGCATCATGTATGTGACACATTCCTCAACCATCTGAAGCAACTGAGAGTCGGTCAAAAGAAAAAAATGCCCAGGCTTGAGGGTCACCCTGCAGGATCAAAATTATGACCTCACTCCTCAGTTCCAGAGTAGTGAGGTTGTAACTTAAAGTATAGTCTACAGGCCTCCCTGAACACAACAACCTGTCAGGTAAAGAAATTTTGGGCTCCACCTGAGGCTGCCTGGGAGTAGCAGCCCCCAGATCAGCCATGTTTGAGTGTTGTGTAACGACAGAGCAACAATCTGCCACCTCTAGGCTGAGCTGCAGCAGTTGACCAACCAGAGCAGTATTAGGATCCATGATGGAACAAAAAATAGAATGGTCCAGTGTTGATGTAACAACTCTGTGTTCAGAATACCTGTTTCAGGGGTCCCTTCTCTGTCCCTAACACTAGGGGCATCCTAGCTATCCCTGCTCCCTGGATTACTTCTGATGGTGAAGACGCCTGGGCCACGAGCCTTGCTAAACTCCTGTCAGCCCTATATCTCTCCCTCTTCCTCCCCCAGGGAAGTGAAGAGTAATAGTTTATGTATATACACAAACCAGACTAACAAGGGAAGATGTACAGGGGTAAATGAAAATATCAAACATACAAATATGCACTTAAAGACTACTGTGATGAACAACACTGAGAAAAGGGAGGTAAACAAAATAGGATAGATTCAGGAACTGCACACAGCAGAAACAAAAAGCAACAATCGCAGATCAACACTCCAAACGCCTCTACCAACAACCAACACCACCACTCTACACCAGGCAGTACAACACTAACACTGTATATATAGTAGAGGGGAGTGGCCAATACTGAACAGCTGAGATCATCAAAGATGGAAGACTTCACAGACTATAAGCTGAATAGTTTAATCCCTGCACTGCTAACCGAAATCTGCACCATTTAATAAGAAGGGAAAGTGCTTATAATCAGTGCAGAAGTATATGAAATCAAAAGCTGCAGTCTTCTGGCCCCTCTCTGTCTTGGTAAACCTGTGACAGGACACAAGGGACCTTTTTAAACGCTTAGGAAGCCTTTGCAGGTGTTTTTGTTAATTATTCTAATTTACTGAGATAATGACTTCTGGGTTTTCATTGGCTGTAAGCCCTAATCATCAACATTAACAGAAATAAACACTTGAAATAGATCACTCTGTTTGTACTGACTCTATATAGCATATGAGTTTCACTTTTTGCATTGAAGAACTGAAATAAATTAACTTTTTGATGATATTCTAATTTTGTAAGAAGCACCTGTAGTTTGCAGTCCGCTCACCATCCTGGTAGTTCTTCTGTGAACTTGCTCCAGTCTTTCGATGTCTTTTTTCAAATGTGGTGCCCAGAACTGGATACAGTATTCCAGATGAAGTCTGACCAAGGAGGAATAGAGGGGGATAATTGCTTCACATGATCTAGGCTCTATGCTTTTCTTAACACATTCCAGAAATGTATTTGCCTATTTTGGTGCTGCATTACACTGTTGACTCATGTGCAGTCTGTGATCTATTAGTATACCCAATTCTTTTTCACATGTGCTGTTGCTTAGTTCTATTCCTCCCATTCTATAGATGTAATTTTCATTTTTCTAGCCCAGATGTAGCATCTTGCATTTCTCCATGTTAAATACCATTCTATTTGTTGCTGCTCATTGGTCAAGCTTATCCTTCTGAATTCTTTTTCTTCTCTAGTGCTAGCTATCCCATCTAGTTTCAGTTAATAAAACACAATAGAAGCAAGTCACACTAACACCATGGGGAAACCTGCGGTTGAACATTATGGACGTGTCTTTTAAAAAAAACAGTACTATGTAACTTATTACTAATGTAGTTGCTTGTGCCACATTCCCCACTACACAGTGCATACTTTCCAATTGGATGTGCAACCATTTATTACCACTCTTTGCGTACAATCACTGAGCCAATTATGAATCCACTGAACTTGTCAGTCCCATACTTGGTCATTTTTTCAATAAAGATAGTATGAAATACTTTATCAAATGCTTTGATGAATTCGAGATTTACTATATCTACCGCATTACCCTGATCCACCCAGTCAGTGCTTCCATAATAGAAGGAAATTAGATTAGTCTGGAATGACTTGTTAGCTACAAACCTATGCTGGATCTGGTTAATTACTATATTTTTTATCCAATTACTTACATACATGCTGTTTAATAGTTTGTTTAAGGATCTTCCCTGGCATAGAAGTAAGGCTCACTGGCCTGTAATTTCCTGGCTCCATCTTCTTTCCTTTTTTGAAGATAGGGACAACATTTGCCTCTCCAACCTTCTGGGACTTCTTTTCTCCAGGATTTTTCAAAGATTCTAGCTAGTGGTACTGCAATTTCCTCTGTTATCTCTTTCAGTATCCTAGGATGTAATTAATCTGGACCAGGAGATTTACTGTATTTTGCAGATTATAAGATGCACCCCAAATTTTGGGGATGAATATAGGGAGACATTTTTTTTAAATAAAATGGTGGTGCGTCTTATAGTTCGCTTGTATGGTACAGTAGCTTACCGGGGGGGCAGCGGTGGAGCAGGTTCCCAGGAGGTAGGGTCACTGCTGCATGAAGCTGGTGGTGGCAATGCTGCCGGCCCCAGGCTGGAAGGAGGGGGTGTTCGGCAGTGCGGGGACTCCACTGACATTTTGTGAAAGCAAGGAGCCCTTGCACTTTCCATGGTTTTTAATGTGGTGGATATTGAGAAAATGGCAGCCAGAAGCATCATTTGATGTTACATTTGCTTTCTTAGAGAACATAGATGCAAAATAGGAATTTGAAAGTTTGGCCTTCTCAACATAATTTTTAACCACTTCATCCTTTTCATCCTGTAAAAATCCGATAGCATCTTTGACATTTCCTTTGCTTTTGACACACCCCTAAAATCCTTTTTAATAATTTTTGGTCTCCCTTGGAAACCTCATTTCATTATGACTTTAGCTAGTCTAACGCTTGCCCTATATTCCCTGCAGACAGCATTATATTCTTCTTTAACCCTTTTCTGACCTCGGATGGGATAGTACTTCCGAGATCAGATCCCCCACTTTGATGAGGGCTCCGGCGGTGAGCCCGCATCTAAGCAGGGACATGTCAGCTGATTTGAACAGCTGACATATGTCCGCAATAGGCGCAGGTGGAATTGCGATCCGCCCGCGCCTATTAACTAGTTAAATGCTGCTGTGAAACACTGACAGCGGCATTTAACAAGCGCTTCCGGCCACCGGGCTGGAAATACGTGCATTGCTGACCCCTGTCACGTGATCACGGGTCAGTGATGCATTGGCATAACAACCAGAGGTCTCCTGGAGACCTCTATGGTTGTTGATGCCAGATTGCTATGTGCGCCACCCTGTGATCGGCGCTCATAGCAATGCTGTAATTCTGCTGTATCTAGGCGATCTAATCATCGCCTGTATGTAGTAGAGGCGATCGAGTTGTGGCAGCTTCTAGCCTACCATGGAGGCTATTGAAGCATGCCAAAATTAAAAAAAAAGTTTTTAAAAATATGAAAAAAATTTAAAAAATATAAAAGATTAAATCACCCCCATTAAAAATAAAACAATAAAAAAAATCACATATACACATATTAGGTATCGCCGTGTTCAGAATCTCCCAATCTATCAATAAAAAAAAGACTAACCTGATCACTAAACGTCGTTGCGATATTGCATTAAAATGCAATAACGGGCAATCAAAAGATCGTATATGCACATCAATAATATCCTTAAAAATGACAGCTCGACACACAAAATATAATCCCTCACCCAACCCGAGATCACGAAAAATGGAGATGCTACGGGTATCAGAAAATGGCGCAATTTTTTTCTTTTAGCAAATTTTGGAATTTTTTTTCACCACTTAGATAAAAAGAATCTAGACATGTTTGGTGTCTATGAACTCATAATGACCTGGAGAATCATAATAGCAGGTTAGTTTTAGCATTTAGTGAACCTAGCACACAAGCCAAACAAAAAACATGTGTGAGATTTCACTTTTTTGCAATTTCACCACACTTGAAATTTTTTTCCCATTTTCGAGTACACCACATGCTAAAACCAATGGTGTCATTCAAATGTACAACTCGTCCCACAAAAAATAAGCCCTCACATGGCCATATTGACGGAAAAATAAAAAAGTTATGGATCTGGAAAGAAGGGGAGCGAAAAATGAAAAACCAAAACCAAAAAAGCTGGGGTCGTTAAAAGGTTAAATATGCTCCCCTCTATCCATTTTATAAACATTTCTTTTTTCCTTTTTAGCAAGTGTTTATATTCTGTGTTCATCCATCCTGGCCTCTTTAAATGCTTATAATTGTTCCTTCTTTTCAGGATTGCTACTGATTGTGCAGTGAGAATTTCATTTAGCAAAATCTCCCATCCTCCTTTAACATTTATGTCCTTTAGAACATCCAGCCATTGGACCTTTGCTACCCTCTTTCTAAGTTCATTAAAGTCTGCCTCTATGAAGTCCAACCTTAAAATCTGAATCCTCGCAGGTCTTCCTCCTTTTGTAATTTCAAATTTGAAGATAGCATGAGCGCTACCTCCTAAATTCCCAGCAACCTTTGCTTCCTCAACCATTTCCTCCCTGTTGGTAAGAATTAGGTCCAAGATGGCAGATCCTTTTGTTCTATCTTTTACCTTTTGAAATATAACATTGTCAGCAAGAGAAGATAAGAATTTTCCAGACAAATTACTTTTGCCTGAGAGAGATTCCCAAAAAATATCTGTATAGTTAAAATCTCCCATGATCACTACGTTGAACTTTTTTGAGAGCAAAGACATTTGATGTAAAAAGGTTCATCCATATCCTCACTCTATCCAGGTGACCTATAAAAAACACCTACAATAGTGTCCTTTCTGTTCTTTTCTCAAGGTATTCTTACCAAAACAGTTTCTACAGAGCTACTATTAGCTGAAGCATGGATCTCTGTAGAGATGTACGCTTCCCTAACATACAGTGCAACACCTTCTCCCCTCTTTTTAAGCCTGTTTCATGTACATAAGTTGTGGCCTTCAAGGTTTGTATGCTAATCATGGGTATCATCCCACGAAGTTTCAATGATAACTATGATGACATCATATCTCTCTTTCTGTGTTAGCTCCAATTTTCCTTGTTTGTTTCCCATGCTCGGTGCATTTGTATGGACACTTTTTAGTTTGTAGTCAGTTTTTCTTGCGTCTTTATTTTATGTGCTTTCCTGTTTTCATAAAATTTAACCCATCTCTAGCAAGAGTCTTCTAAGTATGCCCTGTGACCAATACAGAGGCTATTTTGCAATAAAAGGGAGGATATGAGGATGCATGGGACAGGGCTTAGACCAGCATTTCTAGCTTAAACATTGATCAGTAACAGGTGATTGAGTGACAGGTGTAGGCCTTGTACTCTGAGAGCCCTGCCAAATTCAGGCAACACACATGAAGGAGACCCAGCTCGGAAACCAAACATTTCCAAAAATTACTGGCAGACACCAGGAAAAGTGGCATCAATTGACCCACAGTAGAAATTTGATAATGGTATAGAAATATTAAGCCAAGGGCCATGCATGAGTTATCAGGGTCTATGCTCACATTTACAGCTTTGAATTTAAGTTGAAATTAAGACGAGGTGGGTGAGGGACCGGTGTACACCTACTGTGCTGGGAGCCCTGATATTTCATGCAACAGCTCAAACTGCTTTTTGCTCAGCCAGATTCAGGTGCCACAATCAGTTTCGTAGACATAAAAATTTAAGGATAGTAACACTGGTAGTTGATGGATCAATTGATCCTGTCACGCCATCGGGTCTGTCGGGTCCGTCCTGTCTTACTTACTCGACGTCCCGGCACGGTCCTGGCTCAACACGTCCTCTGGCGTCCCAGCGCGTTCCTGTCACTCCTCTCCTGCAGTTTCAGGGCACTCCCTCGGCTGGGCGTCTAGTGCGCGTGGGCACTGGGATCTGCGGCGCATGTGCACAGACATTCCCCTGAGCCTGGCCGCTTGTTCCTTGTGGCTCCGGTGCACCTTGCACCGGAAGTACAGGGGGCAAGTCCTATATCAGCCTGCCGTACTTCCCAAACGGCGCCTGATTGTCAATTGTGTCTTGTGGATTGACTCTGGCCCCGCGGTCTCTTTTGATTCTGCTCTTTAGCCCTTCTGGCTGTCCCTTTTGTGCTCATCCATTCTCCATTTCGTCCCTCCAGTTCCCAGCCAGTGCTCCTGCACTCCTGCCGTGGTCTCCGGTTCAGTGCTCCTGTATACCTGCTGTGTCCTCCGTCCCAGTGCTCCTGTATACCGGCTGTACCCTCTGTCCCAGCGTTCCTGTATACCCGCTATAGCCTCCGTCAGTGTGCTCCTGTATACCTGATGTATTCCTGCCGTTCCCTGTCCTAGTACCCCTGTATACCAACCGTATCCTCCGTTTGTGTCCTCCTGGTCATGATGAGTGCATGGACTAGGGGTTTTACAGATTCTTGATTAACCTATTTCCGACATCGGGTGTAATAGTACACCGATGTCTGACTCCCCCTGTTTTGTGCAGGCTCTGGCGCTTTGTCTGCACCTTTCCGGCACATGTCAGGTGATATATACAGTTGACATGTGCCCACAACAGCCGCGGGTGGAATCGCAATCCACCCGCGACTGTTAACTAGTTAAATGCCACTGTCAATCTCTGACAGGAAATCCCGCCCATCGGGGACTCTGTCACATGATTGCCGGTCACAGATGGGTCGGCATGACAATCAGAGGTCTCCAGCAGACCACTATGGTTGTCATTGCCAGATTGCTATGCGTGCCGCACGCTCGGTGGTCTGTGCTCATAGCAAGTGAGCATTTCTGCTACACACAGGCGATCTGATCATAGCCTGTGTGTAGCAGAGCAGATCAAAGTACTGCAGCTTCTAGTCTCACATGGACACTATTAAGCCCTTTCTGACATTAGATATACTATCCCGTCCATGGGACCTGGGCCCATATGCCCATGGACGGCATAGTATGTCATACGCGATCAGCCGCGCTCACGGGGGAGTGCGGCCGATCGCGCCCAGGTTTCAGCTGATTATCACGGACAGCTCCTGGCACTTTAACCCCTGGTACACTGCGATCAAACATGATCGCAGCGTTCCGGTGGCATAGGGAAGCATCGCGCAGGGAGGAGGCTCCCAGCGTGCTTCCCTGAGACCCTCAGAACAATGGAATATGATCAGGCACCAGCAAGCCACCTGCACTGCGTGTCAGATCGCTGATTTGACACAGTACTGTGCAAAGTGTCAGATCAGCGATCTGACACTATATAGTGATGTCCCACCCTGGGACAAAGTTAAAAAGAAAAAAAAAATTAACATGTGTAAAATATTTTTAAAAAATCCCTAAATAATAAAAAAAATATTTCCCAAATAAACACATTATTATTATGTACAGTATATACTCATGTATATGCCGACCCGTGTATAAGCCGACCCCCCTAATTTTGCCACAAAAAACTGAGAAAACTTATTGACTCGCGTATAAGCCTAGGGTGAAAAATGATTATGCCCCCATATGATGCTCCACAGATTATGCCCCCATATGCTGCACAGATTATGCCCAATATGCTCCACAGATTATGCCCCCATATGCTCCAGATTATGCCCCCCATATGCTCCAGATTATGCCCAATATGCTTCAGAGATTATGCCCCCATATGCTCCAGATTATGCCCAATATGCTCCAGATTATGCCCCCATATATTCCACAGATTATGCCCTCGTATGATCCACAGATTATGCCCCCATATGCTCCAGATTATGCCCCCATATGTTCCACAGATTATGCCCCCATATGCTCCAGATTATGCCCCCATATGTTCCACAGATTATGCCCCCATATGTTCCACAGATTATGTCCCCATATGCTTCAGATTATGCCCCATATGTTCCAGATTATGCCCCCATATACTCCAGATTATGCCCCATATGTTCCACAGCTTATGCCCCCATATGCTCCAGATTATGCCCCCATATGCTCCAGATTATGCCCCCATATGCTCCAGATTATGCCCAATATGCTTCAGAGATTATGCCCCCATATGTTCCACAGCTTATGCCCCCATATGCTCCAGATTATGCCCCCATATGCTCCAGATTATGCCCCCATATGTTCCATAGCTTATGCCCCCATATGCTCCATATTATGCCCCCATATGTTCCACAGCTTATGCCCCCATATGCTCCATATTATGCCCCCATATGCTCCATATTATGCCCCCATATGCTCCAGATTATGCCCCCATATGTTCCACAGCTTATGCCCCATATGCTCCATATTATGCCCCCATATGCTCCAGATTATGCCCCCATATGCTCCAGATTATGCCCCCATATGTTCCACAGCTTATGCCCCCATATGCTCCATATTATGCCCCCATATGCTCCAGAATATGCCCCCATATGCTGCTGCAAAAAAAAAAAATGACATACTCACCTCTCGTTGCTGGGGGCCAGGTGCCGGTGTCCTGAGCAGGCGGGGACACCGGCGCGCTATGGGGGACAGATGCCGGTGTCACCGCTCGCTCAGGACCTAGGCACCTGAGATATTTACCTGTCCTCTCTGCACCACTGCATGCTGCGTCCTTGTCAGACTCCTCTGGCTGTGAATGATCTGGCAGGGGCCGCGGCGCGCACTAACGACGTCATCGCGCCCTCTGCCTGATCATTCACAGCCAGAGGAGTCAGACGAGGACGCAGCGGTGGACCGAGGGACAGGTAAATATCGCTATACTCACCCCTCCGCCGGTGCGGTCTTTGCAGCCTCTCCTCTTCTCCCGGCGCTCTCTGCAGCGCTTCCTTCCTACAGCGGTCACATGGTACCGCTCATTAAAGTCATGAATATGTGCATATTCATGACTTTAATGAGCGGTACCATGTGACCGCTGCAGGAAGGAGCCGGAGATCGTGGGAGAAGCAGGGGGACTGCAGAGACCGCGCCGGCGGAGAGGTGAGTATAATCCGACACCCCACTCCCTCGCCAACCCCCGTATATGACCCGCGTATAAGCCGAGAGGGGGACTTTCAGCCCTAAAAAATGGGCTGAAAATCTCGGCTTATACACGAGTATATACGGTAAATAAAAAAACAATAAAAGTACACATATTTAGTATCGCCACATCCGTATTGATCCGCCCTATAATACTGTCCCACTAGATAACCCCTTTAGTGAACCATTTGAAAAAAAAACAAGGCAAAAAACAATGCTTTATCATCATACCGCCAAACAAAAAGTGGAATAACACGCGATCAAAAAGACAACTATAACTGCACATGGTACCGCTGAAAATGTCATCTTGTCCCACAAAAAACGATCCATGATACATCCATCAACATAAAAATAGTAAAGTTATAACTCGCAGAATAAAGTGATGCAAAAATAATAATTTTTTATATAAAATTGTTTTTATTGTATAAAAACATAAAAAAAGATATAAATGAGGCATCACTGTAATCGTACTGACCCGTAGAATAAAACTGCCTTATCAATTTTAGCACATGCAGAATGGTGTAAATGCCCCCCCAAAAGAAATTCATGAAATTGCTGGTTTTTGTTCATTCTGCCTCACAAAAATCGTAATAAAAAGCGATCAAAAAATGTCATGTGCCCAAAAGTGGTGCCAGTAAAAACGTCAACTCGTCCCGCAAAAAATAAGACCTCACATGACTCTGTTGGCCAAAATATGGAAAAATTATAGCTCTCAAAATGTTGTGATGCAAAAACAATTTTTTGCAATAAAAAGCGTCTTTTAGCATGTGACAGCTGCCAAACATAAAAACCCACTATAAATAGTAAATCAAACCCCCTTCATCACCCCCTTAGTAAGGGAAAAATAATCAAATTAAAAAATGTATTTATTTCCATTTTCCCATTAGGGCTAGGGTTGGGGCTAAAGTTAGGGTTAGGGTTGGGGCTAAAGTTAGGGTTAGGATTGGGACTAGGGTTAGGGTTGGGGCTAAAGTTAGGGTTAGGGTTGGGGCTAAAGTTAGGATTAGGGTTATGGTTGGGATTAGGATTAGGTTAGGGGTGTGTTAGGGTTAGGTTTATGGATAGGGTTAGGTTTGTGGTTAGGGTTATGGTTAGGGCTGGGATTAGGGTTAGGGGTGTCTTGGGGTTAGGGTTGGAGTTAAAATTGGGGGGTTTCCACTGTTTAGGCACATCAGGGGCTCTTCAAATGTGACATGGTGCCTGATCTCAATTTGAGCCAATTCTGAGTTGAAAAAGTCAAACTTTGCTACTTCTGTAATGACTCCTGGAGTGGACCCTCTGTGTCGCAATACCAACCCACCCTGGGCGAGCTGACCTAGTGAGAACCACACCCTATACAGGTAGCGTCAGGAGCAGACCCAGGGGAAAAAGTACCACAACTGCTGGAACCAGGTGGCCGGCTCACAGAAGGAGGGAGTATGCAGGATTTGGAAGTGTGAAAAGCATGGACACGGGAACACGCAGAGCACAGAACTGCGCAAGGCGTGTGCACGAGGGCACGCAGAGTATCAAGCAAGGCAGAGCACGTGCTGGGAAGCACATGTGAGTACAAGGCAAGGCAGAAGATAAGCCAAGACGCATGACAGGAGGCAAGGCAGGAACTGAGCGTGTGTTAAGGAGCACACATAATCACAGAGTAGAGCGTGTGCTTAGAAGCATGACAGAGCACAGTACTGGGGACCTGAGTACAGGGAATGACCGAGCAGAGACCAAGCAGGTCTAGCAGGGAAGCACAACAATAATCAGGCGCCTCTCATAGGAAGAAGCAGCCTGATATAGGGCAAGAGCACAAGGACTTCCGGGTTACGTCCGCCAGGAACATAGAGATGATGTGGCTGCAGACAGAACAGAAATGAGCGCGCATGCGCGCTGGGCAGAGCCGTGCAGCCACAGGATCAAGTGTGAGAAGTGCGCGTGCGCACCTGACGGGATCTCCAGCGTGGAGAGTCCAGGCGCCTTTTGTCGGCATGTAATTTCATCCTATTTTGCGCTTTCTCAAGAGCGGTTTTGGTCTCCAGCCATACCCTGGAGAACTCCATGGATAGAGAGTCGGCCTCAGGTACTCCGGAGACAGGAAGTACCGGTAAAGGCACACTGGAATGTTGTCCGAAAACAATGAAGAAGGGAGACTTGGATGAAGATTAGCTGGTGTGGTTATTGTATGCAAACTCAGCCCAAGGAAGTAAACTGACCCAGTCATTCTGATGAGCATTCGAGAAGTGACGGAAATAAGATATAAGAATTTGATTTGTTTATTCCACCTGATCATTGCTTTGGGGGTGATAGGCCGAAGAAAAGTCCAGTGTCACTTTCATGAGTCCACAAAGAGCTCTCCAGAACCGAGAGGTGAATTGGACCACTCTGTCCGACACGATGTGCAGAGGGAAACCGTGAATTCTGAAGATGTGGGAGAAGAAAATCTTCGCTAATTCAGAAGCTGAAGGTAGACTCGGGAGAGGAACAAAATGGGCCATCTTTGAGAATCGATCCACAACCACCAGGACCACAGTGCAACCAGAGGAATGAGGCAAATCAGTAATAAAATACATGACTATGTGCTGCAATGGAACCGAAGGTACTGGAAGCGGAAGCAGAAGACCGGAGGGTGGTTGTCTGGGTACCTTGTTCTGGGCGTAGGTTGGACAGGAAGCCACAAAGTTGACATCTTTGGAAAGAGATGGCCACCAATAGTAGCGGGAAATCAGGGAAAGAATCTTCTTGACACCAATGTGGCCGGCAATCTTGGATGAATGACCAGGGCTTAACACTCGTTTCAGGTTGTTCTCAGCCACAAAGGTTCTTCCCGGAGGTAACGTGGTCAAGTTGACAGGAGCCACGGTAATTATCTTGGATGGATTGATTATATGCGAAGGTTCCTCTTCAGTATCAGTAGACTGGAAGGATCTCTATAACACATCAGCCGACAATGAAGTTCAAGGTCAAAGCAGGCGAAGAACAAGGACCACCTGGCTTGCCGGGGGTTGAGCCTTTTTGCAGACTGGATGTACTCCAAGTTTTTATGGTCTGTGAAGATCTTGAACAGATGTATGGCACCTTCTAGTAAGTATCTCCATTCCTCTAGGGCCAACTTAATGGACAATAGCTCTTTGTCAACAATGGGGTAATTTCGCTCAGTCGGGGAGAATACGTTAGAAAAGAAGCCAAAGGTGACCAGGCGTCCTGAAGAAGATTTCTGCAAAAGGACTGCGCCGGCCCCAGTAGAGGATGCGTCCACCTCGAGAGTGAAGGGTTTACTAATTTCAGGAAGATGAAGCGCTGGAGCCAAGGTGAAGGCTTGTTTCAAGGATTGAAAGGTGTTCTCTGCCTCAGGGGGGTAAAGCATTTGGGTTAGCGCCTTTGCGAATAAGTGATGAAATAGGCCGAACCAACGAGAAGAAATGGGGGACGAACTGCCGATAGTAATTCGCAAAGCCAAGGAAGCGTTGGATTGCCTTCACCCCATGGGCCGTGGTCAATCGAGAACGGCGGACACTTTCACTGGATCCATGCTTAGACCAGAGTTCGAGATAATGTACCCCAAGAATGGCAAGGACGTCTGTTCAAAGACACATTTCTCGAGTATGGCATAAAGGTGGTTCTCCCTCAAGCGCAAGAGGACTTGGCGCACATTTCTTCTGTGGACAGACAGATCTGGAAAAAAAACGAGGATGTCGTCCAAGTAGACTACCATGCAAGAGTATGGCACGTCCCGAAAGACGTCATTCACAAACACCAAGAATACCGCTGGGGTGATGCAGAGGCCGAAGGGCATGACCAAGCACTCGTAGTGACCGTCCCGGGTGTTAAAGGCGGTGTTCCATTCGTCACCGGAACGCATACGGATCAAGTAGTATGCCCCACGAAGATCCAGCTTGGTGAAAATTTGAGCTCCTCTAAGCCGGTCAAAGAGCTCTGGGATCAATGGTAGTGGGTACCTGTTCTTGACTGTGATATTGTTCAGCCCTCAATAGTCTATACAGGGACACAGGGAGTCGTCCTTATTTTTGACAAAGAAAAATCCCGCTCCTGTGGGTGAGGAGGATTTACAGATGAAACCTCTGGCAAGGTTCTCCTGGATATACTCCAATATGGCTTGGGTTTCAGCAGGAGACAGCGGATATATTCTATCCCTGGGTGGGGTAGAGCCAGGAACGAGGTCAATCGGGCAGTCGCATGGTCTATGAGGGGGCAGTCTCGGCCTCCTTTTTGTCGAAGACATCTGCAAAAGACCAACAAGCTGATTGCAGACCAGTAGGTGCTGAGGACGGACAGGCAGCAGGCAACTCTTCTGATAGTACGGTCCCCAACGTAGTACATCGCCGGATCGCCAGTCCAGAGTCGGCTCATGAGTCCGTAACCAGTGGAGGCCAAGAAGAAGCGCATGAGACATAGTCGACAAGACGTGGAAGAAGATCTTTTCTCTGTGCAGAGCTCCAATCTGTAGCTCGATTTCTTCGGTGACCTGGGTAATGGTCTCCTGCAAGGGTTTACCATCGACCGAAACTATCAATCGAGGAGTCTCCAGGGATCTGACAAGAATCCGGTATTTTTTAACCGCATCGAGTCTGATAAAGTTCCCTGCCGCGCCTAAATCTATATATGCCTCATCAGAATAATGCTTGGGACCAACATTCAGCAAGACAGACACGGTCAGTGGGGAGAGGAATCACGTATACCTAGGGAGGCCTCTCCTACCAATCATAGGCGGAGAAGTTTCCTGGCCTCTCGAGACAGGAGCGAAGGAGATGAGAGGAACTCGCACAGTAAAAACAGAGCCCTAGAGTAAGCCTCTCCTTGCGATGCCGTTCGGCCATCTTGAAACGGTCCAACTGCATAGGCTCTCATACGGAGCCTGCAGAAGAAGGCACGGAGCGCGAGTGGGGAGGACTGCGGGGGGTCAGGGAGAGACGTGGAGGCCTATTAAAAACCTTTCCACTTGTCAAGTGACGTAAATGTGAACAAGGCAGAGGGACTGAACCCACCAGTTGAAGCATAGGCCAGACAAGATGGATTTTTCAGCTCAAAAGCAGGGCGGTCACACCCTTATATGCACAAGATGCACTAAGAACTAAATGAAAAACTGGGTCTGAACTGAAAAAGTAAGTTGATGTGTATGCAAAATGTAAATGCATATCAAACACATGACCATTAAACAGAGAAAACAAAAAACAAGAAACAAATATCCTAAAATAAAACAAAATAAAAAATATATTGCAAAACATGCATGAAGTTGTAATAATAATAATAAGGGTATTTGGTAAACATAATTTTGATCAAAAGAATGTACAAGCCATCCCGCCACGTCAAGGCAACCCTTTGTGGGACAGTCCTACTCTAATATTAAAAACCTTTCCACTTGTCAAGTGACGTAAATGTGAACAAGGCAGAGGGACTGAACCCACCAGTTGAAGCATAGGCCAGACAGGATGGATTTTTCAGCTCAAAAGCAGGGCGGTCACACCCTTATATGCACAAGATGCACTAAGAACTAAATGAAAAACTGGGTCTGAACTGAAAAAGTACACGGGAACATGCAGAGCACAAACTGTGCAAGGCATGTACACGAAGGCACGCAGATTACAGTCGTGTGCATGAGGGCACGCAGAGTACATGCAGAGTACATGATAGTGCAAGGAGTGTGCACGAGGGCATGCAGAGTACCAAGCAAGGCAGAGCGCGTGCTGGGAAGCATGTGTGAGTACAAGGGAAGGCAGAAGGTAAGCCAAGACGCACGACAGGAGGCAAAGCAGGAACTGAGCGTGTGCTAAGGAGCACGAGTAATCACAGAGTAGAGCGTGTGCTTAGAAGCACGACAGAGCACAGAACAGAGCATGTGCTAAGAAGCACGACAGAGCACAGTACTGGGGACCTGAGTACAGGGAACAACCGAGCAGAGACCAAGCAGGTCTAGCAGGGAAGCACAACAATATTCAGGCGCCTCCCATAGGAAGAGGCAGCCTGATATAGGGCAAGAGCACAAGGACTTCCAGGTTAGGTCCTCCAGGAACATAGAGATGACGTGGCTGCAGACAGAACAGAGATGAGCATGCATGCGCGCTGGGCAGAGCTGTGCAGCCACAGGATCAAGTGTGAGAAGTGCGTGTGCGTACCTGATGGGATCCCCAGCGTGGGCGCGGCACCGGAAGTGGTGACGTCGGGCGAGTAGTCCTGGCACCTGGTGAGCGCGGCGTAACACCTTTCCTTCTGAGCTCTGCCATGTGCCCAAACAGAGGTTTACCCCCACATATGGGGTATCAGTTTACTCAGGAAAAAATGCACAATAACTCTTGGGGTCCAAATTCTTCTGTTACCCTTGGGAAAATAAAAAATTGGGGGCAAAAATATCATTTTTGTAAAAAAAATATGATTTTTTATTTTTATGACTCTAAGGTGTAAACTTCTGTGAAGCACTTCGAGGTTCAAAGTGCTCACCACACACCTAGATAAGTTCCCTGGGGATCTAGTTTCCAAAATAGGGTCACTTGGGGGTGTTTCCACTGTTTAGGCACATCAGGGGCTCTCGAAACGCGACATGACGCTCGCAGACCATTCCATCAAAGTCTGCATTCCAAAACGTCACTACTTCCCTTCCGAGCCCCGACGTGTGCCCATACAGTAGTTTTCTCCCACATGTGGGGTATCAGCGTACTCAGGACAGATTGGAAAACAACTTTTGGGGTCTTTTTACTCTTGGGAAAATAAAAAATGGGTTGAAAAGATCATTTTTGTGGAAAAAATATGATTTTTTAATTTTATGGCTCTACGTTATAAACTTCTGTGAAGCACTTGGGGGCTCAAAGTGCTCACCACACATCTAGATAAGTTCCTTGAGGGGTATAGTTTCCAAAATGGTGTCATTTGTGGGTGTTTTCCACTGTTTAAGCACATCAGGGGATCTGCAAATGAAACATGACACCCATCAAAGTCTGCATTCCAAAATGTCATTACTTTCCTTCCGAGCCCTGCCGTGCGCCCAAACAGTTTTTCCCCCCAACATATGGGGTATCAGCGTACTCAGGACAAATTGGCCAGCAACTTTTGGGGTTCAATTTCCTTGGGAAAAATCAAAAATTGGGAACTAAAAAATAATTTTTGTGGAAATTTTTTTTCTTTTTCACACCCAGGCATTATAAACTTTAGTGAAACACTTGGGGGTTCAAAGTGCTCACCACAGATCTAGATAATCTTCCTTAGGGGGTCTAGTTTCCAAAATGGTGTCACTTGTGGAGGATTTCCACTCTTTAGGTACATCAGGGGCTCTCAAAACGCGACATGGCGTCCAATCTCAATTCCAGCCAATTTTGGTTTGAAAAAGTAAAACGGCGCTCCTTCCCTTCTGAGCCCTGCCGTGTGCCCAAACCGTGGTTTTCCCCCACATATGGGGTATCCGCATACTCAGGAGAAATTGCACAACAACTTTATCTGTCCATTTTCTCTTTTTAAATTTGTGAAAATAAAAAAAATTTTGTAAAAGATAATTTTTGTGACTGAAACGTTAAATGTGAAGCTGTGAAGTACCTGAAGGGTTAATACACTGTGTTCCAAATTATTATGCAAAAATTGTTAATAGAAATGATAAGGTAAGAATTTTTTGGTTTGTCAGTTAAACTCATTGATGGTGATGTGTGTCAGGGCTCTTTATATCACTGTAAGCAATTGCAGACACCTGTGCTAATTAGTTTGGCAGGTGTGTCCAATGAAAGGCAAGACTACTTAAGAAGGCTGTCCCACATTATTAAGCAGCCTACATTTTCTGCCAAAATGGGAAAGAAAAAGGATGTGTCGGCTGCTGAGAAGCAACAAATTGTGGAGTGTTTAGGTCAAGGCATGACTACAATCAACATTGCCAAGACACTTCATCGTGATCATCGCACAGTCAAGAAGTATGTAGCTGATTCACAGTACACACGTGTGCGTGCTGATAAGGGAAAATTGAGGACTCTTTCCTACAGGCAATTACATCAGGTTGAAAGAGCAGCAGCAAAAAAGCCTTGTCATAGCAGCAGACAAGTTTTTGAAGCTGCTGGTGCCTCCATCGTCCCCCGAACAACAAGATGCAGGGTCCTTCAGAGGTTTGCAGCTGTGCGTAAGCCATCCTGTCGACCTCCTCTATCCACTGCACACAAGCAGAAACGGCTCCAGTGGACCAAACAATACATGAAGACTGACTTCGAAACTGTTTTGTTCACCGATGAGTGCCGTGCAACGCTCGATGGTCCAGATGGATGGAGTGGAGGATGGCTGTTTGATGGACACCCCATGCAAACACAGCTACGGAGCCAACAAGGAGGAGGTGGAGTAATGTTTTGGGCTGGAATCATGGGGAGAGAGATTGTCGGCCTCTTTAGGATCCCTGAAGGGGTAAAGATGAACTCCATAGTGTATGTTGAGTTTCTCAAACAGCACTTCCTGCCGTGGTTCAAGAATAACCGTGCATTCCGCAGCAAGATCATTTTCATGCATGATAATGCACCGTCTCATGCTGCACATAACACATCTGCATCTCTGGCTGCTATGGGCATAAAAGGGGACAAACTTATGGTGTGGCCCCCATGCTCCCCTGACCTCAACCCCATTGATAACCTCTGGAGCACCATCAAAAGGAGTGTCTATGATGGCGGGAGGCAGTTCACATCTAAGCAACAGCTCTGGGAGGATATTCTGTCCTCATGCAAAACAATTGAAGCAGAAACTATCCAAAACCTGACAAATTCAATGGACGAGAGAGTTCAGAAGCTCCTTTCGAACAAGGGGTCCTATGTGCAAATGTAACATCACCTAGAATAAAGTTTTGAGTTGAAAACTGTTTGATTTCAGTTTGTAATAACTTGCTAATGCTTATAATTTCAAAAATGACCATTTTTTTGTTCTTTATTAAAATGAAAAGGTTGAAAACTCTGCTGTGCATAATAATTTGGAACATGCATTTTGAGTGCAGTTTGAGTGTTTTATTTTTTTTAAATATACAGTTATCATAGGCAGTTTGTACAAAAACCTTTCAATTGTACTCTAATAGTTATTTGACTGGAAAATTACAATGACTGAAATTCATATAGGTAATTTGGGAAAATCTGAGAAAATATTATTTGCATAATTATTTGGAACACAGTGTAAACTTCTTGAATGTGGTTTTGAGTACCTTGAGGGGTGCAGTTTTTATAATGGTGTCACTTTTGGGTATTTTCTGCCATATAGACCCCTCAAAGTGACTTCAAAATGTGGGGTGGTCCTTAAAAAATGGTTTTGTAAATTTTGCTGTAAAAATGAGAAATCGCTGGTCAACTTTTAACTTTTAACCCTTATAACTTCCTAACAAATTTTGGTTCCAAAATTGTGCTGATGTAAAGAAGACATGTGGTGAATGTTATTTATTAACTATTTTGTGTGACATATTTCTTTGTTTTAAGGGAATAAAAATTCAAAGTTTGAAAATTGCAAAATATTCAACATTTACGTCATATTTCCATTTTTTTTTTATAAATAAACGCAAGTTATATCAAAGAAATTTTACCACTAAGGCCGGGATCACACATGGGAGAAACACGGCCGAGTCTCGCATGTGAAATCCCAGCTCTGGGGCCGGCACTCGGGAGTGCAAACAACCCTTGGGAGTAAAGAGGTTAAAGCATGCAAAAAGTAAAAAAAAAGTTTTCAAAAATATTTAAAAAATAGAAAAAATATAAAATTTCAAATCATCCCCTTTCGCCCCATTGAAAATAAAACAGTAAGAAAAAATCTTAGAATTTAGAATTTAGAATTGCCTGATCTATCAATATAAAAAAAGAATTAACCCAATCGCCAAATGGTGTAACGAGAAAAAAAGTAAAAATGCCAGAATTACGTTCTTTTGGTTGCCGCAACTTTGCATTAAAATGCAATAACTGTCGATCTAAGGGTACATACCCATTTGCGAGAAAAAAAACGGTCCGTTTTCTGGATGGAAAACAGTCCGAATCTATGCGATTGTCATGCGATTTGTATGCGATTTTTAATCGCACCATCCGTTTTCCATCCGTATGCAATGCAATTTTAACATGAGGTTTTACATAGAGCAGTTCTCTCTATGTAAAAACTCATGTTAAAATAGCATTGTAAAAAAAAATGGTACACATCAGTTTAAAAAGCAAATAATTATATATATATATATATATATATATATATATATATATATATATATAGCACAGCCTCATATATATTGCACAGCCTCAGTGACGTCAGAGGGAGTCCCCAGCTGACCTGAAGTGAACTGAATAGCGTGGGAAACAATCAATTAAGCTTCCCACACTAATCAGCTCGTCTCCTGTCAGCCGGGGAGATGAACTCATTTATTTGGGGGTTTACAGCAGGCCTGGCAGCATTAGAAGCTGTCCCTGCTGTAAACCTGTTAACCCTTTCAGATGGATTGCAGCGGGGGACCTGACTGAACGCCGGAGAGCTAAGAATATTGTTGTTTTATTATTTTATTTTTATTACAGGAGAATAAGGGATTCGGAAGGATTACCAGTACAATAAAATATGGTCAAAAACTATGTGTATTTATTTCATTAAAATAATTTTTAATTAATGTGTGTGTGTTTTTTTTAACCCTTTAATACAATAGGATTAATAATGGAGAGTTGTCTAATTGACAACTCTCCATTATTAACCCGGCTTATTGTCACCTTCCAATAGCAAGGTGGCATTAACCCATTATTAACTTATTAGCCACCGCTACAGGGCAATGGGAATAGACGGGCTAAGTGCCAGAAAAGGCGCATCTAATAATAGATGTGCCTTTTCTGGGGTGGCTGGGGGCAGATGTTAGTAGCCAGGGGGGCACAAAAAAAATGCTCCCTCCCTAGGCTAATAATATCTGTTCTTCGTCACTGGCTTTCCCTGTCTGGTGGAGAAAATACAGCGGGAGCCCACACATTTTTTTTCAATGAATTTACACATTTAATTAACACCTACATGTATGAAATTTTGCACACATACACTCATGTAATTGTTAATTAAAACCATATATCAAACTACATGAAATGAAATGGTTTACTGTATGCAAACCATGTGTCATTTCATGTCGGGTTCTGTAATGATTTTACAGAAGCCGGCAATTGAATTAGCGGCTATTATACTATGTAGAAGTGTATGACCTATAAATATATGTCACAATGACATGTATATATATATATATATATATATATATATATGTATTCTATATGTATCTATCTATTGTTTTGTGAGCTGTCAGTGTGATTTTACAGTAGCCAGGGGTGAATTGCTGGCTTTTCAAAGGACACCCGTGCATATAAATCGGACAGCACTCGCATGGTGCGAGTGCTATCCGATTTTTTCTTGCACCCATTGACTTGTATTGGCGAGTCTCATCTGAGAATCGCAGCAAATCGCAGCATGCAGCAATTTTTTTCTCAGTCCGATTTCGGCTGGGAAAAAAAATCGCAAATGAGATGTCACCTATTGAATAACATTGGTCCGAGTGCAATCCGATTTTTAATCGGATTGCACTCGTCCGTTTTTCTCTCCAGTGAGTATGAACCCTAAGGCCGGCGTCACACTCACCATAGAAAAATACGGACCGTATTGTACGAGTGTTATACGCCAAAATGTTGCCGGCACAATAATCCGTATTTTATCCGTTGTCAGGGTGCGGCTGCGTATTTTGCGCATGTAAACATCCATATGGCATCCGTATGGCGTATTTTTTCTCGCAGCCTTGAAAAATGGACATTTAACGTTTTTTAGGCCTGAAACTCATTCAAACCATCATCAGCAAGCCTATTTATTGGCTCTGCATCAGGTGCCATCCCCCAATCTTGCCATTTTGGTGGTGTGCTTGTGTTGGAGTACTATTGCTTGGTTGCTAACATGTCTGACAGTCTTCAGTTCACCCCAACTGAGCGAGTGTTGTACAACTGGGTTTTGTCCCAGCGCTTTGGGCAGCCATACCCAGTGATCGTTGATCCGCGGAGGAGGCGAATGTGGGTGCATCCGCATTTGAGGCAACGCCTCACTAAAGGCCATTTTCACTGCCTTTAGGCATCTCTGCGGACTCATCCAGACAAGTTTTTCCTGTTTTGTCGGATGACCATTCCCACATTTGATGTTTTGTTGGAGATTGTGCGCCCTGGGATCACCATGCGCAAAGCTATCTCTGCAGAGGAGCGACTTCTCCTTACGCTATGGTATGTATTCCTCACCTACATACTGTCTGTTGATGATGTGTTTTCCCACAAGTGTTACCCTTATGTCTGTAGCTTAAATATTCTCATAATATATCCCATATATCAACTACAACTACCAGAACTATTATTTGTATGTAAAAATGACAGAAACCTTTGACTTGTGGTAAATTGAACTTAGGATTGTTTGTAAATGAAATGATTTAAGGCTTATGTATAGAGCGTTTGTTATACCTTTGTGCATGTGTAATGATTGCTCTCTCTACATTTGGTTACTTGTAGGTTCCTAACTACTGGCATATCCTATGCCGCACTCCATCTGGAGTTTTTGATTGGGAGGTCCACCATATCTGGCATTGTGCGTGATACCTGCTCACAACTCTGGGACAGACTTCATCAACTGGTGATGCCTGAGCCAAAGATAGAAGACTGGAAGAGGATTGCCAGGGGATTTGAGGAGCAATGCCAGTTCCCAAATTGTATAGGAGCCCTTGATGGGAAGCACATCCGTGTGCGTAAGCCACTGAACTCAGGGTCCCAATTCTATAATTATAAACAATATTTTTCTGTTGTGCTGTTGGCTCTGGTTGACAGTAACTACAGGTTTATAATTGTAGACATTGGGGCCTATGGAAGAACTGGAGACTCTAGAGTTTTCAATTCTTCCATTATGGGTCGGCGGCTTCGCAATAACAAGTTGCACCTACCACCAGCACAGCAACTTCCAGGCTCCAATCTAGAACCTGTCCCATATGTTGTAGTTGGGGATGAGGCCTTCCAGCTATCAAGGAATGTGATGAGGCCATATCCACGATGACACCTTGACCACCGTCGTCGGATCTTCAACTTGCATCTATCACGGGCCAGGCGCCTGGTAGAGTGTGCCTTTGGCATTCTGTGTGCAAAATGGCGGGTCCTCCAGTCTGCTATTCAGCTGAGTGAAGCCAACGTCAACGAGGTCATAAAAGCATGTGTTGTTCTACATAATTTCACCAGAATGCATGATTGTGGCCCATCTGATGTTGGTGAAAGTGTGGTGACCAATGGGGATATGCCTACGCCCCATGTCATCCCTTTACGTCGCCCGCTCTCAGGACTGAAAACTTGTGATATCTTGACACAATATTTTGTGTCACCTGAATGTAATACTACATGGCAAGATGATGCATTATCTATGCTGTAATGTATTTATGTGTGTATACATAAATGATATTTTTCTATGACATAGTCTGTGTCTGGTGTTACAGTTCATAGCAGATATGTTGGTGATGTAGTAGAACTTACTTATGCAACAAGACACCAAACTTTCAGCTGCAGATGAAGGAAGGGAGACACAGTCATTACTAGTGGGTAGGTGGAGCCCACATAGGATAAACACACCTCAGATTAAAAAGTGTTGACCGGCCCCTCCAGCTATATAGGGCTCCTCCTACTCCAGCTCTCCAGTCTAAAATTTGAGGTTCACAGAGGATAGTCGCTGCTAGAAGCAGCTCCTCAGAAGATTTTTTTAATTTTAAGTCGGACAGAGACTTGGATCACCAGAAGTGGTCTAGAGGTCTCAGGGGTCTCAGCGCTGCTGGACCCCCACCTCTCCCTTGGCGGATCTGTATTACCCTATAAGGTGGTCCCTGCAGAACCCTGCCGGCCCTGGGCGATGAGGATTGCTTCCCTGGCGGGGACGCAAACCGCGCTTCTGGGGTCACTGCGTTCCCCGCCCTGGGGGAAGCTACGGGCAAGCGCCACAAATCTCTGAGGGTCCCTGTGGCGCTCAGCTGGGTGAGTACTCCACATTTTAATGTGTTTGAGTGCTTCAGAGGCCGCTGCGGCAGCCGCTGCTACATGTATTCATGTGTGGTGATTGTGTACTTTTGTCCGCAGGTGGATTGCCTGCAGGACATGGGAACGGAGAGCGGAGTGAGTCGCGTGCTTTTTTTGAAACCAGCGGGGGCGTGGCTTCGCGCTCTCCCATTTTTTCACGGGCAGGAAGCGCTCTGAGCGCGCGCCTTGTCCTGCCTTTTTCCTTCCGGTTTAAGATCTCTCTAGCGCGGCGGCCATTACTGACGGCCTCCTTGGGCTCCTCACTCTCCGCTCTCCCTGACCGACCGAAAGGAGACACTACACCACGGCCAGCTGGGTGAGTCGCCTCTACCTGTCTGGGCAGAAGCTTGACCCCCTCAGCGCAGGACAAGGTATTGTCACACAGAACGCTCCGCTGCGATCACAATAACGACGCATAGTTTTGCGATCGTTTTTTTCTTTTGTGATCATTTTTTATGTCGCTAATAGCTTCCACGGTGGGCGATCTTATTGACGACGCATAAGTGGTTAGCGATCTCTTTAGCGACTTTGGTATTGCGATATACAATTCAGCGCAATATGTTAGCGATCTCGTTGGCGTTCTTGTTTAATGTGGCATACTTTTGAACACTGACCTGCAGCTGTTACCTCATAAGAGGCACCTGCGGCTCGCACACCCTTTTCATTAAATAAGGGTTGTGGAGGGTCTGCAACATTAACCCATTCTTTGGTGGTTAACCCTTTATTGGGAGACAAAAGCTGGGGTAGCTCTCTATTTAAGAAGCTTAACCCTTCAGCGTTCATTTTGCCTTTGAAATCCACACTGTTCTGTTGCTGACAGGTTTCTTACCTGCCATATACTGTGTGAGGGCATGTCGGATCAGGGTCCAGGAGCGGACCGTCTCCCAGATCCACTACAGGATCAGCCTCGCATATCTGACACGCAGACCTCGACGGCGTCAAGCGCAGCGGTCGGAGGTTACAGTAACGCCAAAATGGATGCCCTCGCTGGTTCTATTGATGGCCTGTCTGACCTTCTAGGTTATTGGGTGTCAGCTAGATCCTCTCATGGCAGGAAGCGACACAGGCCGGTGCCATCTTTTTCGCGTAGCGACTCAGAGATTTCTGATATGGAGGGTTCCCCTCCAAGCTCGGATGGTGAGATATCCGATTCGGATAAAGAGGAGGATCGGCAGGGACAATCTGCCTCTCTTTTGAGCCGTTCAGAGGCTTTTATTGGAGCCATGAGGGAGGCGTTACAGTTACCGGAGGAGGTAACTAGACGTTCTGGTAAGTCGGCCCGGATGTTTCAGGAGCCGCATAGGTCGCGATCAGCCTTACCATCTCTTGATGAGCTTAATGAGGCAGTGGAGAAGGAACGCCTGTGTCCAGATAAACGTTTTCAAGGGACACGGTTTTTTGAGACACTGTATCCGTGTACTACGGAGTTGATTGCTAATTGGATTCCTTCTCCTGAAGTGGATGTCCCTTTATCCCAGCTTAGCAAATCCTCATTACTTCCTGTTAAAGGGAAGGCGAGTCTACAGGATCCGCTGGACAGAAAAACGGAGATGGCGGCAAAATCCATCTACGAGGCCGCGGGTCATGGATTCAGAGCTGTGCTAGGATCCATGTGTGCTTGTAAAGCCTCCTTGAGCTGGTTAGACCGTCTACGGACGGCGTGGCAAGATGGTTCCCCACTATCCGAGGTAGAGGGGCTTTTCAAGTCATTGGAGGATGCAGCTCGATATGGCAGTGATGCAGGTTTGGATACTGCCTCCATGCTGTCCAGGGCACAATCCTCGGCGATCACAGTCAGGAGAGCTCTGTGGCTTAGACAGTGGACCGGAGACGCGGTTTCCAAGCAAGGTTTGCTTTCTTTAGCTTACAAAGGTGGTCAGCTATTTGGATCTGGCCTCACGGAGCTGATTGCCAAAGCAAAGGCAAAAGAAACGGCTTTACCGCAACGAAGAGCTGTGGCTTCTACGTCTGGCAGGCCTAGTGCCGGTGGTAGTCAGCGGTCCTTTCGGTCCAGGGGACGGTTTGGTCAGCCCTCTTGGGGATCGGGTCGTCCCTCTTTTTCGGGAAAAAAGAGAGCTCAGAAATCTCGCACTCCCTGGAAACAGAGCTTCCGCCAAGACAAGCGGGAAGCTGACAAAAAGCCCGCTAAAGCGGACTGACGCCAGGGTCTCACTCGAGGGCTCTCGAGTGGGAGGTCGCCTGCTCCAATTCAAGCCGACTTGGGCTTCCCGCGTGTCGGACACCTGGGTGACGCGGGTCGTGTCGGCAGGCTACTTCATAGAGTTTCTTTCTCGACCCCCAGACAGTTTTTGTCTATCCCGCATTCCGTCAGAGCCCGGGCTATTTGCCGCTCTACTACGGGAGGTCGATTCCCTTCTACAGAAGGGTGTGGTGGTACCAGTTCCACCGGAGGACCAAGGAAGAGGTTTTTATTCCAACCTCTTTGTAGTCCCCAAAAAGGAGGACAAATTTCGTCCCATTCTGGATCTCAAAAGATTAAATCGGCATGTCCGCACCCAAAAATTCCGCATGGAATCACTTCGTTCCGTTGTGGCGGCCTTGTCACAGAACGATTTTTTGGTGTCAATCGACATTCGCGACGCTTATTTGCATGTCCCCATCGGAAGGGCCCACCAACGCTTCCTGCGTTTTGCCATAGGTCAGGACCATTACCAGTTTGTGGCCCTGCCATTCGGTCTGGCCTCAGCACCCAGAGTTTTTACAAAAATTCTGGCTCCTCTCATGGCGATTCTGCGAAGACAGGGGATTACGATTCTTCCCTATCTGGACGACCTTTTGATTGTGGCGTCCTCAAAGGAGGAGGCGGTGACGGCTCGCGATTTATCCCTTCAGCTCCTGGACGACTTCGGGTGGCTGATCAATTGGGAGAAGTCATCCCTGGAACCGTCGCAGTCAATCCTGTTTTTGGGAATGCAGTTCGACACGGTACGAGCAGTGGTGTCTCTGCCCTAAGACAAGCAAGCGAGTCTTCTTCACCATGTGCAGGGTATGAAGTCTGCGACAGCTATGTCCCTTCGAAGGTGTATGCGCCTTCTGGGTTTGATGGTGGCATCAATGGAAGCAATTCCGTTTGCCCAATTTCATTCCAGGGCTCTCCAAATGCTCATCTTGAACCGTTGGGATCGATCACGGTTTTCACTGGATTGCAGTGTCATCATCTCCCACAGGGTGAGAGAGTCGCTAGAATGGTGGTTACGTCCGGAAGAATTATCCCTGGGGAAGTCCTTCCTTCCTCCAAGGTGGTCGATCATAACCACCGATGCCAGCCTGACGGGCTGGGGGGGCGTCTGGAACGGTCTTTGGATTCAGGGGGTATGGTCATTGGAAGAGTCTGTCCTGCCGATCAACATCCTGGATTTGAGGGCAATTTTCCTTTGCCTCCAACACTGGATGGTCCCTTTAAGCGGTCTACCAGTCCGAGTGCAGACAAACAACGCGACGGCGGTCGCATATATCAACCATCAAGGTGGAACGAGGAGCTTCAGGCTCATGATGGAAGTGTCTCGAATCCTGGTATGGGCCGAGGCCAGGGTGCCAGCCATCTCTGCGATTCACATTCCAGGAGTTCAGAATATCACAGCGGACTTCCTGAGTCACAAAAAGATGGATCCCGGAGAATGGAGTCTTCATCCGGAAATTTTTGCGCTGCTGTGCTCCCGTTGGGAAACTCCCCAAGTGGATGTGATGGCATCCAGGCTCAATGCCAAGTTACCGACATTCATGTCCAGGTACAGGGACTCGAAAGCTGTGGCGGTGGATGCTCTGGTGGCTCCTTGGGACCATTTCGAGCTAATTTATGTGTTCCTGCCGATATCCTTACTTCCTCTGGTTTTGCGTCGGATCAGACTGGAGAGAGTCCCGGCTATATTGATAGCCCCAGATTGGCCAAGGAGGACGTGGTTCTCGACGCTGGTGTCACTTCTGGCAGCGCCTCCACTTCCACTCCCTCTTCGCCCGGACCTGTTAACTCAAGGGCCCATTCATCACCCGGACCTGAAGTCTCTGCGTTTGACGGCGTGGCTCTTGAGACCGAAATCTTGACCCGTCAAGGTTTTTCAGCCGAAGTCATTGCCACTCTGCGAGCTGCCAGAGGTCCGGCTACCACTAAAATTTATCATAAGACTTGGGAAGCCTTCTTTTCGTGGTGTTCAGGTTCTTCTAGGAACCCGAGGAGTTTTTCCATTCCCAATTTGTTGGCCTTTTTGCAGTACGGGCTGGACAGGGGTTTGGCAGTTAGCACTTTGAAGGGGCAAGTTTCTGCTCTGTCCTTGCTATCGCTTCGCATAGGGACGTACGTTCCTTTTTTCGCGGAGTAACCCGTCAGTTTCCGCCGCGGAAGGCGCCTGTGCCTCCCTGGCGGCTCAATCTTGTCTTGGAGGCTCTTCAACATGGGCCTTTTGAGCCTATGGACTCTGTTAGCCTTTCTTTGCTTTCTTGGAAGGTTGCCTTCTTAGTGGCGGTCACTTCTTTGAGAAGGGTTTCTGAGTTGGCGGCTCTCTCTTGCTCGCCTCCTTTTCTGGAGTTTCTCCCAGATCGCATAGTGCTTCGCACACGTGGCGACTTTTTACCTAAAGTAGTATCACAGTTCCATGTTAACCAGGATATTGTGTTGCCCTCGCTCTGTCCGGAGCCAAGGAATGCGAAAGAACGAGCCTTGCACACATTGGATTTGGTGCGGGCTTTAAAGTTCTATTTGTCCATTACTCAAAATTTTCGGAAATCGGATTCCCTGTTTGTGATTCCAGCAGGTCGTCGACGTGGGCAACGAGCTTCCAAGGATTCTATAGCTCATTGGATTCGGTCGGCCATTTTAGAGGCTTACCGACTTAAGGGCGAACCTTGCCCGATTAAGATTCGAGCTCACTCCACAAGGGCTGTGGGTTCATCGTGGGCTTTTCATCAAGGAGCCTCGGCAGCTCAGCTCTGCCGGGCGGTGACCTGGCGTTCCGTTCACACATTTACGAAATTTTACAAGGTGGACGTTAGTGCTTCCGCTGATGCGCCCTTAGGACGTAGGGTCCTGCAGGCGGCTGTAGTTTAAAAGTTCTTGTGAACTTATAGTTAGCGCTATTTGCGCATTTATCTAGGTAGTTGGGTATCTGCCTCTTTTGGTTTTTCGCCCACCCTTATTTTTGGACTGCTTTGGGACGTCCCACTAGTAATGACTGTGTCTCCCTTCCTTCATCTGCAGCTGAAACACGGATTTTGGTAAGAACTTACCTGTGAAATCCTTTTCAGCGAAGAAGGAAGGGAGACACAGCTCCCTCCCATGGCAGAAGTGTGTTGTTGTGTTTTCAGATGCGGCGTGACCCTTCTCTGATAGCGATTATCTGGCCTGAGGTCGACGTGCTAAGGCTCTGTTCCAGCATTGCCAGCTCATCGCAGTGGTCAGGTTCAGTGAGTAGTACCTGGACTGTGTGGTTGTTTCGGCTATATGCATAACCTGTCTTCTTGTTTTTTCTCTGAAGTCCTTCAGAAGGGGTTATGTTGCTACGCTGGTGATATTTGCGCTTCCTTAAGCTTGGGTACGACTGGAGAGCTGGAGTAGGAGGAGCCCTATATAGCTGGAGGGGCCGGTCAACACTTTTTAATCTGAGGTGTGTTTATCCTATGTGGGCTCCGCCTACCCACTAGTAATGACTGTGTCTCCCTTCCTTCTTCGCTGAAAAGGATTTTACAGGTAAGTTCTTACCAAAATCCGTGTTTATATAAAAATATATCTTTATATGTGCTAACTCGCACTTGAGGTAGTGACAACCATATTTGAGTCATATGGTATATGTCTTCATAGCACTATACTGTAAGTGTGCATTATTACTAGGGTTGAGCGATACTTTCCGATATCCAAAAGTATCGGAATCGGAATGGTATCGCTGATACCATTAAAATATCGGCGATACCCGATACCGATACCGGAAGTCCCATGTAAGTCTATGGGAACAAAATATCGGAATTAAAAAAAAACCATTCTTGCATTGTTGGTTAATTGTACATGAAGGAAAACAACAAAGAGTAATGTAGAATGTATTGGGGAAGGTTGAGGAGACATTAAAGGCATAGATGTTTAACCCAATCAAATGGAATAGCATATATATATATATTTTTTTTAAAGATGTTCGGATTGACGAATAAATTGACAATGTTGTTAACGTTTTTTCTGTTTTGGCAAATATGTATATTTCACAACTTCCATGCTCTTCACCTTTTTAACTTTTCACACACTTTCTCCTTCATAATCTTCAGCAGCATCATCTTTTTCATCAAATTATTCTTCATCTTCACCTTCTTTATCTTCTTCTTAAACTTCTTGCTATTCATCTTTTTGTTAACATTACTCATATTCTTCTTATTAAACTATTATTCTTATTCATATTGTACTTCATCTTCTTC
The DNA here is from genome assembly GCA_033576555.1 of Oophaga sylvatica. NCBI lineage: Eukaryota > Metazoa > Chordata > Amphibia > Anura > Dendrobatidae > Oophaga > Oophaga sylvatica. The sequence goes on along the minus strand of JARQOD010000002.1, from coordinate 447,758,673 downwards.
ATCATATTCTTATTTGTGACAGAGAATCCTGTACTTGTAATCTGTCAAAGTATGAATTTTTCATCCTTCCATTCTTGCTGTCACAAAAGATTTAAATTACAACAGTATTTGTCCGTGTTCAGTTTAGCCTGCAGCAGCAGGCATTTTCCAGGGGCACCACGAGGAGGAACGGACTCACCCCCATACACTGCTTAGTCTTCTTCTGCTTAGAATTTAGAGCATATATTTTGCTCTTCATTTTGGTCTTATACTTCATGTTCTTCTGCTTTTTGATCTTCTGCTTATTGTTCTTAAGTCTCTTGTTCTGTATCTTGCAGTTTGTCTTAACCTTCTTAGTCCTGTTTGGTAATCTTTTATTTCTTCTTTGTGATGGTGTTTAGGCTGGTTGGCTTGATGCTCGTCGTCCTTGTGGTCGTCATCTTCTTCGGGGTGGTCATCAGGGTCGTCGTCTTCATTGTTGGAGATCCAGAGTGATTACCCAAAAAAGCATTGAAAAAATCTTCAATTTGTAAATGTAGCAGAAGGTACAAGAGTCAATGCAAGTAACGAGGACCAGCTGACTGTGCTGGAACCCGGAGGGGCAGCAGAAGGAAAAGAGCCAATGGCACAACCGAGGACCAGCTGACGTTACTGGGACACAGTTACTAAGCAGGAGGTACCTGTGCTCCAAAGCACTACCAAGGACCAGCAGACGTTGCTGGAACTCGGATACCGAGATGAAGGCACCCAGGCCAAAGGCACTGCGGAGAACCAGCTGACGGTACTGGAACCCGGACGGGTAGCAGAAGGTACCCATGGAAATTTAAGATGACAGGCCGCGAGCCGGCCGCAGTTACCGAATCCCACAGTACTACAGTGGGTGATTGTCCTATTGTCACAACGGAAACAGCCTTTATTTGCATATCCCGCAGCACACATAGGAAGCACCTAAACTCCAAGCACCATAGAGTCGGCTAACCCGACCGCAACACGACAGGACAACTTATTGGAGGCTAAGTGACGTTTACACTGAGAGGAAACAGATGGCGTGCTGTAACCAGTCTGGGCAGGAGTCAGTACCCGTGCCAATGACACTTCCGAGCAACAACTGGCGGTGTTGTAGCCCAGGGATGAGAAGAGAACATGGTGGAGGCAGCAGGACTTTTTGCCGTTCACACAGCAGGGGAACAGCTGACATTACTGAACCCCAGTAACACAGGAGCAAGTGTAGACTGTGCTAACAGCACTTCCGAGCTACAACTGGCGGTGTTGTAGCCCAGGGATGAGAAGAGAACAGGGTGGAGGCAGCAGGACTTTTTGCCGTTCACACAGCAGGGGAACAGCTGACATTACTGAACCCCAGTAACACAGGAGCAAGTGTTCACTGTGCTAACAGCACTTCCGAGCAATAACTGGCGGTGTTGTAGCCCAGGGATGAGAAGAGAACAGGGTGGAGGCAGCAGGACTTTTTGCCGTTCACACAGCAGGGGAACAGCTGACATTACTGAACCCCAGTAACACAGGAGCAAGTGTTCACTGTGCTAACAGCACTTCCGAGCTACAACTGGCGGTGTTGTAGCCCAGGGATGAGAAGAGAACATGGTGGAGGCAGCAGGACTTTTTGCCGTTCACACAGCAGGGGAACAGCTGACATTACTGAACCCCAGTAACACAGGAGCAAGTGTTCACTGTGCTAACAGCACTTCCGAGCTACAACTGGGGTGTTGTAGCCCAGGGATGAGAAGAGAACATGGTGGAGGCAGCAGGACTTTTTGCCGTTCACACAGCAAGGGAACAGCTGACATTACTTCACCCCAGTAACACAGGAGCAAGTGTTCACTGTGCTAACAGCACTTCCGAGCAACAACTGGCGGTGTTGTAGCCCAGGGATGAGAAGAGAACAGGGTGGAGGCAGCAGGACTTTTTGCCGTTCACACAGCAGGGGAACAGCTGACATTACTGAACCCCAGTAACACAGGAGCAAGTGTTCACTGTGCTAACAGCACTTCCGAGCAACATCAGGCGGTGTTGTAGCCCAGGGATGAGAAGAGAACATGGTGGAGGCAGCAGGACTTTTTGCCGTTCACACAGCAGGGGAACAGCTGACATTACTGAACCCCAGTAACACAGGAGCAAGTGTTCACTGTGCTAACAGCACTTCCAAGCAACAACTGGCGGTGTTGTAGCCCAGGGATGAGAAGAGAACAGGGTGGAGGCAGCAGGACTTTTTGCCGTTCACACAGCAGGGGAACAGCTGACATTACTGAACCCCAGTAACACAGGAGCAAGTGTTCACTGTGCTAACAGCACTTCCGAGCTACAACTGGCGGTGTTGTAGCCCAGGGATGAGAAGAGAACATGGTGGAGGCAGCAGGACTTTTTGCCGTTCACACAGCAGGGGAACAGCTGACATTACTGAACCCCAGTAACACAGGAGCAAGTGTAGACTGTGCTAACAGCACTTCCGAGCTACAACTGGCGGTGTTGTAGCCCAGGGATGAGAAGAGAACAGGGTGGAGGCAGCAGGACTTTTTGCCGTTCACACAGCAGGGGAACAGCTGACATTACTGAACCCCAGTAACACAGGAGCAAGTGTTCACTGTGCTAACAGCACTTCCGAGCAACAACTGGCGGTGTTGTAGCCCAGGGATGAGAAGAGAACAGGGTGGAGGCAGCAGGACTTTTTGCCGTTCACACAGCAGGGGAACAGCTGACATTACTGAACCCCAGTAACACAGGAGCAAGTGTTCACTGTGCTAACAGCACTTCCGAGCAACAACTGGCGGTGTTGTAGCCCAGGGATGAGAAGAGAACAGGGTGGAGGCAGCAGGACTTTTTGCCGTTCACACAGCAGGGGAACAGCTGACATTACTGAACCCCAGTAACACAGGAGCAAGTGTAGACTGTGCTAACAGCACTTCCGAGCTACAACTGGCGGTGTTGTAGCCCAGGGATGAGAAGAGAACAGGGTGGAGGCAGCAGGACTTTTTGCCGTTCACACAGCAGGGGAACAGCTGACATTACTGAACCCCAGTAACACAGGAGCAAGTGTTCACTGTGCTAACAGCACTTCCGAGCAACAACTGGCGGTGTTGTAGCCCAGGGATGAGAAGAGAACAGGGTGGAGGCAGCAGGACTTTTTGCCGTTCACACAGCAGGGGAACAGCTGACATTACTGAACCCCAGTAACACAGGAGCAACTGTAGACTGTGCTAACAGCACTTCCGAGCAACAACTGGCGGTGTTGTAGCCCAGGGATGAGAAGAGAACAGGGTGGAGGCAGCAGGACTTTTTTGCCGTCACAACAGCAGGGAACAGCTGACATTACTGAACCCCAATAACACAGGAGCAAGTGTTTCACTGTGCTAACAGCACTTCGAGCAACAACTGGCGGTGTTGAGCCCAGGGTCAAGGAGGATGTTTAAATACTATCAAGTATTTTCCTTGTTATGTGTCAATTAAAAATGTCTATACTCAAACAAGAGAAATATAACCTTTAGTACCATAAGATGATGATTTTACTTAAAAAAATATATGTAAATTAATAATTTACAAACATAAACGCATACATTAACATGTTGAAAAGCAATGCAAACCACAATTAAAATAGGTTAAATAATCTGCTATAACGGTTTAAAATAAAAGCATACAAGTACATATCAGAATCCATTAATGATGGTAAGTAACAGTATGTACACCATTTCTATTGTGAGACAATGAATGGCTGACTTAAAAACATAATCAGCATTACAAGTTATCTTTGACATTCAAAAAAAAGTTTACATTTGGTGAATAATATAACTAAAAAGTTTTTTAAAAATATCTAAAATTTCCATCATGTAATACTGATAATATGTGCCAATCATTATATTAACAAAACAAAACTTTAAAAGTGCATAGTGCATAGTCAAAACAGCTATTTATGCCTGACTGTGGACTTGCAAGCATGACAACGGATAGATAAGGTATATATAGAATGAGACTGCATAGCCACAGATGTTGAATGGCGATGTAATAACTGTACCTCAATAAAGTGTGCGTTACTACTACATCCTTTTTTTTTATTAAGCTTTATAAAAGGTTACGTGCATGTATGGTTGCGCCTTTGTTTGGACGCACAGACTGGCTTCCTGCTGTGACGCGTTGGGTATTGGAGCGTCTGTGCGTCTTATGACGCAGACTAACATTCACGGTGCACATCGTTCATCATCGCAAGCGTAACCGACAACACAAAGGCGTTGTCATGACTGCTTTACTCAGTAAACATGCACCTATGATGAAACATACACGCATGTGCCCTATTACATAACAAGCTACAAGAAAAACGAGTGTGAGGTGTGACACAGCTGTTTTGTTAAGGTACAGTATTATATCGACATTGTACAGGTGTCGCTATTCAGTCTGATAAATAGATAATCATTCACCTATTCTATCAGTTGTCGTTCTTTCAGCACCACTTACAGGTATATATTTGCTATTGTGACTATGCACTATTGACTTTAACAAGGTAATGCATGATTTTTGTAGCGATTATCATGTTTACATGAAGGACCTTTATGATATGGGCTGTTAACTTTCTAATTAAATATGTATTTTTTAAAATGACACAAATATAAGTAATGTTGAAGAGGACTATTCCTACATGCATTGTTTGCACAATATTACAGGTGTACATCACGTCCATTAATCAACATTGGATTATTATATTTACTTGTATGCTTTTATTTAAAGCCAAGAACACTGAAGTCTAACCTTCGCACTGCAGCTGTTGTCAAAGTTCAACCCACATTATGCACTTCCAACATTGCAGCATTGAGTCATATGATGTGAGTTGGATTTGTCTAAGCTATGGAGTGACAAGGTTGACCATCAGTATCCTATAGCATAAGTAGGCTTTTGTGTTAGCATTTGTTTTCGACATGTGCATATCTGAATAAATGTCACATTATTTTGTTACAGATTTGTGACAAAGACTAATCATTTATGGTTTAAAGCTGACGTTTCAAATGTTTACAGCTTAGAAATCAGGGTGTAGCCTCATATCTATGTGTAGCACTAGACACTTTGAATGTCATGTTTTTTTCACCATGTGTAGGTAGCTAGCATAATTTTGCCGGACACACAGCAGGGGAACAGCAGGCGCTACTGAACCCCACAAACACATCAGCGATTGTTTTCATCTGTGCATCTAACACTTCTGAGCAGCAACTGGCGGTGTTGAAGCCAGGGTCAAGGAGGGTGTAGGCAGAGGCCTTGTATGAGAGTGAAGTTGAAGTTGTAGTTAGCAGCAGTAATTTTTGCCAGACACACAGCAGGGGAACAGCAGGCGTTACTGAACCCCACAAACACATCAGCGATTGTTTTGATCTGTGCATCTAACACTTCTGAGCAGCAACTGGCGTGTTGAAGCCCAGGGTCAAGGAGGGTGTAGGCAGAGGCCTAGTATGAGATGTTTGACGTTGAAGTTGTAGTTAGCAGCAGTAATTTTTGCCGACACACAGCAGGGAACAGCAGGCGTTACTGAAACCCCACAAACACATCAGCGATTGTTTTCATCTGTGCATCTAACACTTCTGAGCAGCAACTGGCGGTGTTGAAGCCCAGGGTCAAAGAAGGGTGTAGCATAAAATATTGACTTATTGCCTTGTTACATGGCCATTGCAAATGTATGTACTTCCAAACAAGAATAAATGAAGTTTTACTAGGACAATAAAATGATGAATTTCAATTACAAGAATAGAAAAATATTTAGACTTGAGAGTCCTCGTGGTTGATACCGTTTAATGGCTAACTGAAAAATGGTAACAAATTCAAAGCTTTCGAGACTACTCAGGTCTCTTCATCAGGCTAAGACTAAAACAAAAAATGGAAGAATCACATATTTCTACACACAACAGGCACAGGAATAGGTAAGACCAAGTGAGGGAGGGACAAGTGAGGGAGACGGCCAAAAAATGAGAACAAGGATGAATTATCAGCGCCACACATAAGACAAAAAATAATGGATTTACCTGTGGCAAAACACTTTTGTATGCCCGTCATAGCATGATGGATATGGAATTACTGGTTATTAAAATATACTTCAAATATGAGAAAGATACAAAGGTTTCAGAATATAAGCTCATCATGACCTTGACACTTTAGTGATGGAATGAATAGATCACACGGATTTATGTCATTCTATATCAATTAAGGAATCTGCGTCTCTGCCCTTCCAGGGCATTGAAAACACAAAACAGACCCCAATCAGAGGGCAATAAAACTTTCTATCCTTATCTAGGAACTGTTCCAATATTTACGTTCATCCCTCTGTCATAATGACAGTTCTGCTAACGTGCACTTACTTGTCTTACCTAATGCACTATTCAGTGTCCTGTTGTGTATAGAAATATGTGATGCGTCATTTTTTTTTTAGTCTTTGCTGATGAAGAGACGTGAGTAGCCTCAAAAGCTTGCAATTTGTTACCATCTTTTCAGTTATCCATTAAAGGATCAACCACGCGGACTCTCAAGTCTAAATATTTGTCTATCTACTGGCTAACACGGTACGAAGATACACATGTTTCCTAACTTCAAGAATAAAATAAAGACCCTGCAAAATAAACCATATATGCACATGCCAACAAGAAATGGAACAACACACCCACCCAAAAATTGGTTACAAAATATAGTGTGTAAATTTAAGAATAAAAGTCCATTTTTGTATTTATGAATAATGCTTAAGGAACGCTAAGTTAAACCATAACATAGTGAAGACAATGGATTTTGTAATAGTCACTCATCATCATCATCATTGCAATTTATATGTGACAGTCTCAGACATTTCATTATTTAAGTTAATAAAATCGTTACTTTGTACAGCATGTATGACATGTCCAGCATGGACTCATCAATGTGATGACGCAATTAATGTACGATAAAAAATAACCATTTAAAAAAACATATGCATTGTCACAATGTAAGTGTGTGCCTGCAAGTGTAGGTGAAACAAAGGCTACGGATAGCAAAGGTATATTCTATGTCTGTATCAGACAGTGGACAGCTCTGATGGGTAATGGCGATGTTATACTGTACGTCTTTTAAAGTCTGCGGCGCAATCATGCATTTTTTGCTTGACAGTGTTGAAGAGGGTAAAAGCATGTCTGGTTGCGCAAGGCTTTATCCGTCAACACTACCTTCCTACTGTCACGCGTAGGGTAGGGTAGCTGTGTCAATTAGATGACTCTATAAAATGTGACGTTACGCAGCGTTATTGTGCCTAGGACGCCAAAAATATGACAGCAGTAATCATTTACTGTCTAATACTCCACTATGACCAACAAAAAAAGCACGTTCCCTCTTTAACAATCTACAAGACTAACAAGCATAATGGTTGACGCTGACTTTATTGAGGTACAGTATTACATCGACATTGTCCATGAGTAACTAGCACTGTGATACCTATATACCATTATTAATTTATATCTGTTGTGCTTGTTTCAACAGCACTTGCAGGTATAAACTACCTATTGTCAGTATCATGATGCACTTTCTAGATGTAATAATTTATTATTGCACATTATTACCAGGTTTAGATGCTGGCCATTCATATATGGTGTGTGAAGTTACAGTGGCATCAGTATGTGTATTTTAAATGTCTGCATAAATAAAACATGTGATGATGATGATGAGGATTTATGATTAGTACATCCATGACTGCATTATCTTACAGGTACAGATAAAGTTCCTTAAAAAGCATTAATTGATAAGTATGAAATGTACTTTTATGCATTAATTTCAAAAGTGAACACTATGTTTTAGTTTTTGTTACCATTTCTAATAGACATGTGCAGATATGCGCTGTGATGACAAATTATTATTTGTCCATATTTGTTATAAAAATTTATCATTCTAGCCTGGAAAACTTCACAATTTCCTGTTTTAAGCATAACAATCAGGGTGACGGCTCTTCCCTATTTGGAGCATGTTCACATGGGTTTTCTGTGCATGGTGGGAACAGGGACTTCTGCTGGCCACTCAGCAGGGAACAGCTGCGTTATGAACCCACTAACCTTAGCTTGTGTATGACTTGGACACGACATTCTGAGCAGCAACTGAGGTAGCCCAGGGGTGAGTTTAGGTGGTAGGGAAAAATACATAAGGAGAATAACTGCGAACAGTTATATAATCTGAAAATGGACGACGAATTTGCGAGTCATGCCTTGTTCATTTTCAGAAAAGTAAGCCGGTCTACATTATCGGAGGATAGTCGCATGCGACGGTCTGTTAGTACACCACCTGATGCACTAAAGACGCGCTCCGATAATACACTGGCAGCAGGGCAAGCCAGCACCTCCAATGCATACTGGCTAAAGCTCTGGCCATGTATCCAGCTTAGAGACCCAAAA